>QXEO01001046.1:153118-759117 GCA_007115705.1 Dactylis glomerata
AATTGGCTTTCGACGTATGAGTCTCAAGGTTGCTTCCTCGAACATACAGTACTTTAACTTTGAGACTTAGACTTCAAATCATCCGACACTTTAAATTTTAACTTTAGCTTTAACGAAAATGTCGGTTCGCTTGCTTTGTATTTCCTTAGCCGTTTTCCATGTGTAGACAATCTCCGGCATCTACTCTTGCTAGCCATGAAGCCGGGTTTCGGACAGCAGCTGAGTCGAAGAGTGGCCTTTGGTGCCGACACATTACTAGGCCGACATAGGAAACATTCAAATAAAGCCAGCCGGCATATAACAAAAAACTGTAAATAAACAACAAATATACCTCGGAGCTAGTTACCCGGCTTCTTCGGGATGCCGGTATTTCATTCATTAGTCTTGTGCCGGCACAACACGCCGGCATACAAAGGAAAATATGGAAATACATACATTGTGTTGCTCAGGAGTAAAAGGGGCGCAGTAGAGCTATGTTCCATGGCCTCTTGGTTTCTTCTCCGGACCTGTCCGCCTTATTCTTCTTGGGGTCCTGCGCATCTATAAGATAATAGGCATCATTGTGCAGAGCTCTGCTCACAATGAATGGCCCCTCCCATGGAGGAGTTAACTTATGCCGGCCTTCTGTTCCTTGCTTTAGCCGGAGTACTAGATCTCCCTCTTGAAATCTCCTTGGATTTACCTTCTGCGCATGATAGCGTCTGAGGTTCTGCTGATATACTGCTGTTCTTGACAGAGTTATTTCCCTTGCTTCCTCTAGCAGATCAACATCATTTTCTCTGGCTTCTTTAGCCTCTTCCTCAGTATATAGCACTATTCTTGGTGCATCATGTATTACATCTGTTGGAAGCACAGCTTCTGCTCCATACACCAGAAAAAATGGTGTGTAGCCTGTTGATCTATTCGGAGTAGTTCTTAAACTCCACAGCACTGCTGGCAGCTCATCTAGCCAACATCCCGGAGTTTTCTCCAGGGGCTCTATCAGCCGGGGTTTTATGCCGGATAATACTAGCCCATTCGATCTCTCTACTTGGCATTGGCACAAGGGTGGGCAACCGACGCAACATCCAGCCGGATTCCCACCTCCTCACAAAATCTGGCAAATGGCCCCTGGGCAAAGTTTGACCCATTGTCAGTGATGATGCTATGAGGAACACCATATCTCAAGATTATATCCTTTAAGAATTTCACTGCTGTGTGACCATCACACTTGCTTATGGGCTTCACTTCAATCCACTTGGTGAACTTGTCCACCATGACCAGGATATGGGTCATTTTCCCTCTGGCCGGCTTAAAAGCCCCGACCATATCCAGGCCCCAAACAGCAAAGGGCCAGGTTATTGGGATAGTTTTCAGGGCAGATGCCGGCTGATGAATCTGGTGGGCATATCTTTGACACCCATTACATTTCCGGACCAAGTTTTCTGCCTCTTGCAGTGCCGTTGGCCAATAAAAGCCATGCCGGAATACCTTTGCCACCAATGCCCTGGACGAAGCATGGTGACCACACTCCCCCTGGTGAATTTCCCGGAGCATCTCCAGACCCTCCGCAGATTCGACACATCTCTGCAATACTCCGGTGGTACTTCTCTTGTATATTTCTTTGTTGATGATGGTATACGCTTTGGATCTCCTTATAACCCGGCGGGCCTCGGTTTCATCCGCCGGCACTTGACCATCCACCATGAAGTTCATGATAGGACGTGCCCATGAGGGCACTTCCCTGACAGTGAACACTGCCTGATCTATTTCCATCATTTCGACCGACACATAATCGATCTCCATGGGCTGCGAAGTCCCCGGGACTGAAGAATCAGTCCCCGGGTATGCCGGAGCAGTCCCCGGGTATACCGGCACAACCTCTTGGCACATTTTACCCTTGCCTTTAGTTTTGCTCCGGAATACTGTACTAACAGCATATGCCGGCCCAGTCCCCGGGACTGAGGAAACAGTCCCCGGGTTATCCGTCTTGGCTCCGGCATCTATGTCCATTGGAACTGCTTCGTCTGGACCTGGCGGGACATAAATGGAGGATGACTCCGGCGAGGGTTTGATCGATGGCTTCCTCAGATGCTCCAGCGAAATCCCGGGCGGGATTGAATCTCGAGAAGACCCCAGCTTGGATAATGCATCGGCTGCATCGTTCTGAGCCCGGAGAACGTGCCGGAACTCACAACCTTCAAAGTAACCACTTAACTGCTGCACCAGGAAACGGTATGATGCCATGTTAGCATCATGCGCGTCCCATATGCCGGAACACTGCTGAATCACCAAGTCAGAATCCCCGAAGCACATAATCCGGCGAATTCCTATGTCCTTAGACACCTTCAGGCCATGCACAAGTGCCTCATATTCCGCCACATTATTTGATGCTGCAAAGTGAATCTGCAGGACGTATCTCAGCTGGTCATTCTTTGGTGAACTGAGAACTATGCCGGCACCCAAGCCATGGATTGTCTTGGACCCATCGAAATGCATCCTCCAATAATTGGCATCTGGCAATGGTGGCTCATACTGTATCTCGGCCCAGTCAATAAAGAAATCAGCCAAGACCTGGGACTTGATTGTATCCCTCTTATCGTACTGCGGTGTATATGGTGAAAGCTCTATTGCCCACTTTGCTATCCGGCCGCTGGCATCTTTGTTGCCTATAATTTCCGAGATAGGGGCCTCGGCCACTACCCGGATTGGATGCTCTTGGAAGTAATGCTTGAGCTTCTTGGCCGCCATATAGACTCCATAAGTCATCTTCTGATAGTGTGGGGGACTCGTAGAGTCGCGCACAGGCTTCAACAAGAAATATACCAAAGTCCCAAACTCACATATTCACAAAAAAACTGATATGCTGGCCTGCATAGGCCTGATTCTATCTCATGCCATCATAGGCAATCTCCCGTTTGACATATACTCATATACGTGATATGCTAGCCTTCGCGGGCTATCTCAAAATACTATTGTGCCTTCTTTGGCTATATCGACACTTTGCCTCTTGGGCTATGTCTCATCGACATCGTCTGCTTCGACAATGCCGGCATACTGCTTTGCCTTCTTTGGCCATATCGATACTTTACCTCTTGAGCTATTTGCCTCTTGGGCTGCTCTGCCTCTTGGGCTACTTTTGCCTCTCGGGCTACTTTGCCTCTTGGGCTTTATATCGACACTTTGCCTCTCAGGCTATGTCTCATCGACATTGTCTGCTTTGACAATGCCGGTATACTGAAATACCTGAGACACTGAGATATAAACTGAAGCCCTGGTGGTATAATAGCAATTTCTTCTCGTAATGGCAATATGGAGAGTCATAGCCGGTATATATGATGAAATATCCAACCTGTTCTGTAGTCATTCTAAAAGACATAGCGATGGTCATAGTATTTGGCATATTTGCAATCTAGCATATGGAGTTTGGCGTATAGCCCATTGCACTCGGCATATAACTCTTGAAATAAAGCACTTGGCATATAGACTGAGATTGACATATAAGCTAACTTGGCAACTCATAGGAAAGAACTAGGCACTCATGTGCCGGCATATAAATGTAGACATACTGCAACTGGCATATAAGCTAACTTGGCATCTCACAACAGATATTTGGCACTCATGGGCCGGCATATAAATGTAAGTATACTGTAACTGGCATATAAACAGACATACAGGAGGAAACTGGAAAGCTGATATGCTAGCATGCAAACTAATATATACTGAAACAGTACTTAAAAAGCAACTTGCAGGGCTTTAGCCTAGCCCCTGAGCTATTTTTTCTATCAAGGAGACACTGATTTTCAGATAAGCTGACCAGGATATGGAGTAAACCAGCATAAATACTTACTTGCACCATTGAAGAAGCTTGATGTACCAGCAGATGCTCGAGGCGAAGGCTGAACAGTCCCCTGGGCAGATGGAGAAGATCCCCGTCGATGATGGGAAGAAGAACCTCACCCCTAGCCGGCACACCGGAAGTGCCGGCCAGGTTCTCCGCACGCTCCAACGGAGGACGCGCCGACCTCTTGACCTTCGGCGGCTCCGGAGGAGAAGCTCCGGCCGCTGCTGCTTTGCCGGCATCTTCCGCCGGCGGCACGGATGTGCCGGCCATCATCACCTCAGCCGACTCTACTGAGCGAGCGCTACGTCCAGCGTGAGCCAGCCGATGTGACGGAGGATCCGACGCCACCAGCACCTCCTTCCTGCAAATTCTCTCAGTCCCCACGTACACCTCGTGGGAACCGAAAGACATAATCCGGCCATCCCTGGGGAACGGCCGGCCATCGAGACAACCGGCGTTGTCACTGACGAAACTGAGCGAGCCTAGCCTCTGGACGAGGCCAGAGACCACGCGCACTCCCGAAGCTGCTATCACAGACCCCGTCCGAATGAACACTCCGCCCAGCATATCGATCAGATGCCCCACGGTGGGCGCCAAATGTCGTCGTGGTGAAACAACATATGCCATAGGATGGCTTAAATGGGGGCCGACTAGATGCTGGAGGATTCGGGAGAGGGGAACGAGCTAAAAAGCACGACAGAAAGAGACACTGATCTACCCAGGTTCGGGGCTCTCGTAAGGAGATAACACCCCTACTCCTGCTCTACTGATTGTATATATGGATCGATGTAGTACACCACAATGGTGCTTCCAAGCTCTCTGCTAGAGAAGGAAGATGAACTGGTAAGTGTAAGAGTACAGAGTGACCAACCAACAACTATCAGCCAACCTTCAACCCTTTACCAGGGCTCCCTATGCCACCTTATATAGTGGTGGCCAGGGTTACAACGGTCATACAAGACCACAAGACAAGGGCTACACTCCAAACAGGAGCTGGTGGCGATGGCAGAGACCCTTGACTTCGCCCCTGATTGCTCTCGATGGGACGCCATATCCCTGTACCTTGTACCTCTTGAACTGTGGCCTTACCTCCGTGCGGTAAGCTCGTACTTGTGCACAGTGAGGGTAGGTAACCTCCACTGTGCACCCTGCCATCTTACTCTGCTACCATGCTTGGATGTTTTCTTCCTTGATTGTAGGGATGTGACACCTTGGTTGACTTAAGCATCCCGGATATGACCGTTGGCCATACCCAGGACTTATATGCCGGACCAACGACCTACGAGGGTCGGGTAATCCGGCCTCCCCTGCTCCTGCACAACACACCAAATAGTTAGGCCGGCATATCTGAGTATATGCCGGCACACATATATCAGTATTCCGGCTATGCCGGCATATCCAGACACTAGCCGGGATACACATTATATGCCGGCCTGGCCGATGCTCTTATATTCCGGCCAGGCCCTTCCTTGATAACCCGGCATAAAGTCAATCATAGACCTTGTGTCTCTCTAGTCTCTTGACCCTACCGGGGGTCATCCCCCCGACAGCGTGCTTTCGCTTGAGCGATTCAACAGCGTCGGCCGACACCGAGTCGGCCAACTGGGACTCAAGCGAAGCTATGAGCGAGGCAGAGTCTGAAAGCGGAGGTATAAGAGCAGAAAGGACGACAGCAAAGTCTGCGAAGCAAGGGGCCTCAGGCTTACCTAACAGCTTCTCCAGTTTTTTCTTCAAGTCCTGGTACTGAATCTTGCCGGCACGGTACTTCGCCAGCAGCTTCTGGAAGACATTGGCTCGAAGCGCGTTCAGTTCCTGCGAAAAATGGAAAGGCAACGATTCTTAGCGAAATTCATTTTCGAGCCAGCTGTCTCTACAGCTACCTCGAAACTCGGGGGCTAGGATGTATGGCAAAATGGACCGCGAAACCGCAGATCATGTCTCCTAGTTAGCAGAAGAAACCAGAGGCTAAAGGCGCAGTACCCACATTGGTCGTCTGTATGGCGTCAAGGAGTTGGAAGCCGGCGTTTTGAAGCGACCCCTTGGCAGCAGTAAACTGTTTGTCCAACTCCGCCAGAGTTGGCTTGCTGCCCTGCACCTTGAGCTTCTCTCCGACATCAGCACTCGAGGCGGTGTCTGCCCATTCCTGCTGAAGCCGGCTGGCGGAGCTCAAACTTCCAATGTTGGACTCAGCCGCGGCGACAAGAGCCTTCCCACTAGAGGCGCCTTTGCTCACTACCTCAGGGGCTGGCGAGCCATCACCACGTTCGCTCCTCGACACTCGAGTGGCGAGGAGCCCTTGCGAAGCTTCGCCAGAATTGGAGACCAGCCCAAGGAGCAGGGAATCAGCAATCGCGCCAGCCCTCGACCCGGCCGCAGGCACCATAGCTTGCACGCTCGGCACGAGCTCAAGATTGGAAAGAGCCTCGACAGCCGGCACCGGGGCCTTTTCCGCTTCCCCTTCCGCGGTCTCGCGCGCGCTTTCTTGACTGGGCGAGTCGGGGGAGGCGCAGATGGCGGCGTCGTTCCCCGCCGTGGCATCGTCGGTAGCAGGAGGTGGAGACAGGTCATCCCCGACTGGCGCAGTTTCCCCGACGGGCGTGGAGCCAGTCTCAGGTGAGGTGACTGGGTGGGGAACAGCGTCCGCGGGCACCTCCGGACGGGCAGGATCCTCTGCCCCAGTGTCGCCCGCCACGAGCTTCAACCGTGGGGAGCGGCGAACATCCTCAACGCGACCCGAGTCGCCGCCCACTTCTTCCCTACGCGCCCTCTTGTGGCAGGAGGGCCCGGGAGCCGGGGTCACGATTTCCTCGGAAGCGACGGCGGGAGGAGGTTGGGCAGCCGGATCGACAGAAAGAGGCGACCTGCAAAGAGGGCGTCCCATGACCGAGTCAATCGGGACCGCAACGGTAAAATGAGGACGAGAAGCAAGGAAGCGGGAAGCTCACCCGGCTACGGCGATAGCCCGCCATTTGGCCACCTTCTTCACCTTGGGACGGCGCAGGTCCCACGCTGCCGGCTCCGGTTTCTTGCGCTTGTCAGCCGGCTCGGAGGAGGCCGGCTGGGCCTTTCTCTTGGTGCCGGCCAGATCGTCTCCAGCCTCTTTTGGGTCTGCCGGCTCCGGGGCGGCAGAACATCGCCCGGGAGACTCTGGCAGATCCACGGTCGGGGGAGCCTGAGCTCCAGCAGCGGCAGCTACGTGGAGAGCTACGCCCCCGAGGGTGGCAGCTGATCCTGCGTCGCCATCGTCATCTTTGGACCAATCTCTTCGGAGAGAAGGACTGGGGAACTTACTAGAGTGGTTGAGGGGTTCGCCCGAGTCTTCGAGCTCATCGTTTCCTTCATCGCCTTGAGTGGCGCTTGAGCTCTCGGCGGCGGCCTGAGAACTAGCGTCCTCCACCTCCTCGGCTTCGTCCCAGACAACTTTATCATCCGATTCGGCTCTGTCAGCGGCAAAGCCAGCTTGACGCTGGGTCGAATTCTCCGCCGCCTGCAGAGCGAACAAGTTCTGTCCGCACCGAGTGAACAGAGGTCAGTAGACCAGAGTTGCAAAGGAGGAAAAGGCTTGAAGCCAGGACCGACGGACTCACCTCAGCAATTGGGTTATCTCGGTCGTGAGGTTCCAGTCCCCACGTCCACGAGGCCTGAAGCTTGACATCGGCGATGCGGTTCGCCTTCCGAGCCACCTCCAATGCTGACAGCGCCTTGGAGGAATGACGAGTAGGATCCCGGGCAGTTCCCAGGAAGCACATCTTGTGCGAGCGGTGCTGGAGCGGAGACACGCGGGTGACCAGGAAGGCGAGGAGAAGGTCGGTCGGCTCCAGGCCACCCTCCATCTGCAGCGTGGTGACCCGCTGAAGAATCTTCTCCATGTCCGGCGATGGACGAGGAGGAGCGGTACTCCAGTTCTCCCGCTCGGGCCCGCCCGCCTCAAAGGGCGGCAGGTTGATATGGTCTTCGTCCTCCCTTAGGTTCTTCACGTAGAAGAAGGAGCGCTGCCACTTCTTGCAAGACTCCTTCCCTTTTATGCCGGGGAAGTCAGCGGACTTGTGGGCGTAGAAGGAGGCGGTGCCGCATATCACCGGCACGGTGTCCGCCGTCTGGGTCTTGAAGAAGATCAGTCGGCGGAACAGCTCGACGTTGGGCCAGATGCCCAAATATGCCTCGCAAAGGGTTGCGAATGCGGACAATACCATCATCGCGTTCGCCCCAATGTGATGCGGTTGCAAGTGAAAATGGTCCAGGAATTGGCGCATAAAGCTGCTGGCGGGCAGCGCGAAGCCCCGGGGGAAATGGTCATAGAAGACCACCATCTCCCCAGGCGCGGGAGCGGGGACCAGCTCGCCGCCGGCAGGACGGCAGCTCACGAGGCCTGCGGGCGGAAGCACTTGACCTCGGCGTAGCAGCTCGATCTGTTTCTCCTTCACCCAAGAGCCTTCCCAGGATCCCTTCGGCAAAGCGGGCGGAGCAGCGTCCTTACCCACCGCCGTTCCCTTCCCTTTGGGCCGGGACGCTTTGGGAGCCATCCGGGTGCGGATCTGGATGAGCGGAATGGCGGCGGAGCGAGCGAGGAACCCTAATCCCTTGAAGGCGAAGCTCGGGAGCAGGGGATTCTAAGTGGAGCGAATGCGGAAGGAAGAAGAGAAGCGGACAACCGATGCTCTGTTTCCGGAACGGTCCCTGGTTTAAAAGTGAAGGGGCGGGTCAGTTGCTTATTTCAGCCATGACGGGTCGGCAACTGACCCCTCTCGTCACGAGCCACGATCGCGTAAAGATCGGGCAACCGCCGTGGTTGCCGCAAAAGATTGTGGGCCGGGGCCGATCGGACGTGACGCGATGACGTGCGGACAAGTGGTGCCTCGGTCCAGCCCCCGAGGGAACAAGTTCCCAGGAAGCGGCATGCCGGCTTGCGGCCGCCAGCCGGGCCACCACCGGAGCCGGTTCGTCCCGAGACAGCCGGAGAAACTCCGCAAGGCCCAGCCTCGACGACAGGAGCGACCAAGCCGGATCAGAAATCCTAGGACTTCGACGAAAGCGAGCAAGACTTCAGCGAGAAGAAGAACCCGCCAAAGCCCCATGCAAGCCCATGAGACTTCGCCAGTTTCGGGGGCTAGTGTCGTGGGGATGACTTAGGGGGCACACTACGGGCCGGGCAATATGCCGGCTGGCGTCCCAGGAGTCCCCACGGCTTCAGCGCAAGAAGACCGGCTCCGACCGAAGGACCGGCTGCACCAGCAGTCGGCTGGCGACTCCACCGAGGAGAACTGGAGTCGGGCGATGAAGACAAGGCCTCTCAACGGTTGTCTGGCCAAAAGCGGAACGGCCCCGACAAGACCGGCAGGGGCGCAGGACAGGAGTGACGAGCGCCACGACCACGTCCAACCAATGAGAGATCGAAGACCCTTCCCCACGACGGGATCCGAGGCATAGGAGAGGGAATATGCCCTCCAGATGCCGGACCAGGGAAAAGACACTTTATAAAGTGTCTTTTCCAGAGCAGGGTCAGAGGATCACGCCAAGGACGCCGCCGCCGAGGAGCCGGCAGCCGGCCGGATTGCTACCAAAACCTGTAACCAGGCCCCCGTCTATATAAGGGGGCCTGGACCCTTAGCGTAGGGGACCCGATCTTCTTCTTCCTCCTCTAGCCGAACAGCTCAAGGAGCACTGTAATCGTTACAACCCAATCAATACGAAGCAGGCAGGAAGTAGGGGTTTACCTCCAACCGGGAGGGCCCTGAACCTGGGTAAACCGAGGTGTCTCTGTTGGCACGATCCCGAGCCGGACCCATCGTCACCAACGTCGAGCCCCTCCGATAAGCCACCCCATGGCTACTATCTCCAAATTCCCACGACAGACCTGGATTTTCTTCGAGTCCTGCGTTGTGTCGAAAGCCTGATCTGGCAGGGATCGTCCAACGTCTGGTAGTACGTTATGATCGGTTTCTCCTTTCAGCCTCTCATATTCCGCTGTCATGCCGAAAGTTTGCGCCATTCTGTTAAATTCTTTGTCGCAAGTGTTGGCTACCTCGAAGCTCCCTTGCACTGTGATTGTTCCTTTGGGCCCTGGGATTTTCAGCGTTAAATATGCATAGTGTGATACCACCATGAACTTTGCGAACGCTGGGCGCCCTAGAATTGCGTGGTATTGCGAGGGCCAGTCCATAACTTCAAATTCCAGCTTCTCTCTGCGATAATTGTTGCTGCTGCCAAAGCAGACGTCGAGTTCTATCTTCCCTAGAGGGTAATTTGTAGCTCCTGGTACTATTCCATGGAAAGAACAATCTGTTGACTTCAGGCTTGTCAGCGAGATACACATTGCCTTCATAGTTCTGGCGTATATTAGATTTATGCCACTTCCTGCATCCATGAATACTCTTCCAATATCGTATCCTCCTATTTGTGCTTTTAGTACCATTGGCGAGTGGCCCGGCCTGGGAACTTTTCTTGGGTGGTCTGCCCTGCTGAATTTAACTGGTTGATCTGACCACCGCAAATATTCCGTAGTGGCTGGCGGCGATGAAATTGCCAGGTTTACTTGCCTAGATATGCTCTTTCGCTCTTTTTTCGACTTGGGTACTGGCTGAATCATTACGGATATGTAGACTTTCTACTCTAAGTGCCTTGCTAGCCTTTGTACTTGATATCCTTGACTTGCGCGCTTCTCTCCTTGCCACCTCCCTTGATTTGAACCCATGGCATTTTGTAACCTCAGGAAAGTTCTACAATCCTTCATCTGGTGATTCGAGACTCTTTTTCCATCGAGATACGCATAGTGGATTCGACAAGGTCCATACAGCATGTCTTCGGCTGAAGGGCCGGAGTATCTCGGCTTCTCTGCTCCTTTTGCTTGGAACTTTCGACATTCATAGTCTTCCTCTTCCCTTGCATCGTACCCTGCGGCTACCTGACCTCTCCTTCCTTGGTTATCTCTGCTGCGGTGTCGTTTTCTTGGTCGACTTGTTCTATCGACTTCTGGCATACGTCCTCTTTCGTTGTTATATGCATCCTCTCCATCGGCAAATCTATTGGCTTCTTCCATTAACTCGGCCACTGTTGTTGGCCTCGTTCTTCCTATCTCTTCCACGAGGTCTGCACGGCGAAGTCCAGCCGAAAAGGCGTCTATTGCTCTTTCGTCGGAGATGTCCTCTGCTGAATTTTGATTACGCTCCATCGTTGTATGTAAGAACGTAGAGTTTCGCCTTTCTTTTGCATGCACGCTTTGACTTTCTCCAGTGACGCTGGGCGTTTATATGTCGAGCGGAAATCTCTTACGAATTGGCTTTCGAGTTCTCCACAACTTCTGATGGATTCATTGGGTAGGGTGTTCAACCAGGACCGTGCTACACCGGTGAGGTGTAATTGCAAACTTTGCATTGCTGTCGCTTTTGTGCCCCTAATATCTGCACTGCCTGTAGGTAGTCTGATAGCCACAAGGTAGGTTCCTGTGACCCATCATATTTTTTGCTGGTCGTGTGGTAACCTGAATCCTTTGGGTACCCGCGTTTTGCGAACCCTGCGGGTAAAGCAGGACGCGCCCATCTCTTTTTTGTCATCCTCGTAATTTTCTTCCCTCCAAGCGTGGCGCGACTTGTTTACTCGAGCTTGTGCTATTATATTCCTTGTGTCCTCCTTCCTTTTCTGTCTCCTTTCTTCCTCTGATGATTCGCTAGACTCATTTCGTCTAGGTTTGAACTTCTTCTTCCGCCCTTCCTTGCAGCTTGTCGACTTTGCCTCCGGACCTTTTCCCCTGATTCTGTCTTCTACTATCCCGAGGCTTCGTATTGCGGCTTGGTGCATGTCTTCTCACGGATCTCCGGGTTTTGGCCGCGTGGTTAGTAGGTATGCCTGTGCTGCTACCAATGCTGCTTTCGGCGTTTCTTGCACAAAACCTTCTTCCTCTTCCTCTAGCTAAGGAATCGTGTTTCTTGAGTAACTGTCCTCTCTACTCTGTGCTGTTGTTCCTCTGTTGTGCTTTGGATCTCCGCGCCTTTCCCTGCTGTACTCTGAATCATCACTGTAGTCATCCCAATATTCTCCTTTTGACATACTGTTGTTATCTCGATTTGTCGCAAACATGTCTCTTTCCTCTCTTAACTTCTTTTTGTGCTGGTGCAATGTGTATTGGTATCCCATTAGAACTTCTCTCCTTGAGCCTTCGGGTACCTCTGTGCCATGGTTGATAGCTGACATGATGATCCTCCACTCTCCGGCTGAGACATGAATTTTCTCCTTTTCTTTTTGATTGTAGTCCCTTACTCTGTCGATTTGTTTGTCGACCCTTGCACTTCCCTCATGATTACTTTCGTCTTCTGCTTCAGTGATAATGACGCATAGCTGATGCACTCTGTTGGAGATGCCACTGCTTCCGGCGGCGAAATCCCTCGCACTGTTGTGTGCCTTAAACGCTTTCTCTTCTATGTCGTTTTTCCCTGAATTTCGTTGCGTTCTGCGATTCGTGCTTCTCCTGTGCTGACCGGCGAGTTTACCTCGCTGGAAGAGCCTTCCGATGATTCCCATGTTGCTTTCGTCTCTGTCTTATTCACCGACGGATCTGGTTTCGTTGGGTCTGAGAGGCGGGTCGAACCTGAAGGTCCGATGAGGATGTTTAAACTTCCAATTGTCAACTCCATCTCTTGATTTTCGTCGACTTCTGCACTGCTGTTGGCTAAAAGCGAAAAAGCTGTCGATTTCATGATTCCAATGCCTAGAGTCCCCATGGTCGGCGCCAATTGACGAGGGTTAACTCGACAAATGTCCTAGATGAAGGACTTATGATCGGGGAGATAGGGCATCGGATGAACTCGAAGGTAAGATTAGTCGGTAATAAGTGTATATCGAAAGTAAACTTGGGCGTTCAACCTGGCTTGCTTTCAATCTCCCTTACACCATCCCCTCCTGGCCCCTATATATAGGTGGCCAGGTCTCGAGGATCGGGTAGGGTTTGATACAGATTACAACATCGACATACGGTAAGAACTTGTATTCGACTATCATTACAATTGGGCCTAGCTTAACGGGCCTCATGGGTACTCAACTAGCGGGCTCTATTAGCTATACCCTTGTCACTAGCCATCAGGGAACATCTTGTGATCTAGATCTTGGAGACTTGTGTGGGTTTCCTCCATTTGTTCTTCTTCTCATATATCTCCATAGCATTAGTTGCTTTGGTGAAATTTGGGTGAGAAGGATTTGAGCACTTTGTGTGCTCTTGCCATTGCATAAGTCGCATCGGTTTGAGTTCTTCCCAGAGATTTGAGTAAGTGAAAGTTTGTGAGCTTATTACTCTTGGGTTCTTGGAACCCTAGACGGCTTTGTGGCTTTGTGGTGCCTTTGTGGCTATTCTTGGGAGCCTCCAATTAAGTTGTGGATGCGTGCCCCAAGCTTTGTGTAAAGGCCCGGTTCTGCCTTGAGGAACCCCTTAGTGGAAGAGTGATCTAGGCCTTCGTGGCACAAGCTCACACCGGAGAATAGGGTGAGGCCTTTGTGGCGTTGGTTAGGCCTTTGTGGCGATACCACACCCCTCCAACGAGACGTACTCCCTTTCAAGGGAGGAACTCGGGAATACATCATCGTCTCCGTGTTGTGGCGGTGTGTGATAGTGTAAATCACCGTCTAGTTGGGAACCCCAAGAGGAAGGTTTGATGAGTACAGCAGCGAGTTTTCCCTTAGTAAGAAACCAAGGTATGTCGAATCCAGGAAAAAGCCAAACTCTAGAAGGTGATGCTTGCTAGCCTAGTGACTTCTAACAAGGGCGCCGTTTACGACACTTGTTAGTGCGTCTTCAACTAGTAGCAACGCGGAACCTGCAGACAACACAACCAAATACTTTGCTCCCAACTTACGATGAGGTTGTCAATCTCACCGGTTTGCTTGAAACAAAGGAATGAGCGTATCGAGTGGAAAGTGATAATAGTATGCGAGTAAAGTAAACAGTGCGAGTAAAATAAACACGTGATAGCAATATAAAGGAAATAGGACCGGGGTCCATAGTTCACTAGTGGTGTCTCTCCATAAAATAAAATAACACATGCTGGGTAAACAAATTACAGTTGGGCAATTGATAGAATAAAGACAACGTGCATATGTCGAGAGGATCACTATGAGATTTACTCTGGGCATTACAACAAGATACATAGACCGTCATCCAACTGCATCTATGACTAATAATCCACTTGTGGCGAATCAATCCAAGAACTCCACAAGTATTAAGTTGCGAACAACAGATAACTGCATTAAGCAAAGTATGTAATTGAAAGATCATATCGAGCCCCATGTGTGATTTTGGTAATTAATGACAATCCCTATGGACTAATGGTTGCATTGAGTTATATGTGTAGGACTTGTCCATAGACAATGCTTGAACCATTTGTTGGAGTCAAGGTTGTAAGAAGAATATTATGTGTTGACCAAGGTGTTATTCAAGGAGTGATCCAAAGATTGGTCTTAAGGGAGTTGAGCTTATGTCAAGTGTGTCTTGAAGAATAAGATTGAGTGAGCTCTCATGTGTATCCTCAAGACACCATCATTATGGAGAAAGAAGAATTGATTCGAGGATTGATCAAGTCAAAGCGCAAGTTCAAGTGAGAAACTAGAAGAGAACATATGCTTGAAGCTTGCCATCTATATTGTGATCATGGATATGTGAAGATATGCTTAAAGAGAGTCTCTTCCATAGTAGAGTATGGGGGAGCAATCCGCAAGACTTCACCAAGCAAGCTCAATCAAGAAAGGTGGTCCAACTTGAGAAGATCAAGATCATCATTATCCACCTCAAGTGGAATGCTCAAGGCGAAGGTATGATAGTGTTAGGGTTTCTTTCTTACCGGTCTCATGGTGTTAGTTGTGAGATCGGGTTATAGGATCGGTAGCCGTACTATCAAGAGGGGCTCTCGAGTGAGTATTAGGAGAGAGCTCAAACCTTTGCATACTTGGCATCATCTTTCTTGGTTCTTATTTGGATTTTATCCATGTGAGGTTCTTGAGCTTGTGGTTATTTACATGACAAGCTCTAGCTCATCAAAAACGGATTTCGCATGAAACTCTTATCGCGTTTTTGTTGTTTGGAGGTTTTACCGATTCATATTTATAGATAAGTCAAACCTTTTATCATTTGGTTTCATCCTCCTTTGTTGGACTATGATGTTTCTATGGATGAAGTTGTAGAGCTCGTTGTGGTGATTCCAACGAGCCCAAGATCATCGAAAACGAAGTCCGGATGCAAAAGTTATGGCAGTTTTTGTATTGATGTTTTCTTCCAGGCCGGATAATCCGGGCTGGATGGGGGGCAGATTATTTGAATAATCCGGCCCTCGAATTTCTGCTAAGGACTTTTGGGCGCGGCTCCCTGTAAGGGGGGCGAATTTTTGCCCTGGGGGCCGGATAATCCGGCCTAAAATCCTGCAACGGTCATTTTTTGGAAGGGGGGGTATAAGTACCCCTTCCTCCTCCTTGTGCTGGGCACAAAATGGACTTCTCTCTCCTCCATTGTTGATTTTGCAAGCTTGCCCTCCCTCCTCCGTTCCTTCCATGATTCTTGCATATTTTTGAGGGAAAAGAGAGAGGAGATCTAGATCTATATTTCCACCAATCCATCTCTCCTCTAAGTGAGGGGAACATAGAGGATCTAGATCTTGGAGTTCTTTATGGATTT
Source organism: Dactylis glomerata (assembly GCA_007115705.1). NCBI lineage: Eukaryota > Viridiplantae > Streptophyta > Magnoliopsida > Poales > Poaceae > Dactylis > Dactylis glomerata. The sequence goes on from QXEO01001046.1 coordinate 168,589, forward strand.
CCTTTGTTCTTCCTCTCATATCTCTCCATAGCATTAGTTGCTTTGGTAGGATTTGAGTGAGAAGGATTTGAGCACTTTCTGTGCTCTTGCCATTGCATAAGTTGCATCGATTTGAGTTCTCCCCGGAGATTCGAGTAAGTGAAAGTTCGTGAGCTTATTACTCTTGGGTTCTTGGAACCCTAGACGGCTTTGTGGCTTTGCGGTGCCTTGGTGGCTATCCTTGGGAGCCTCCAATTAAGTTGTGGATGTGTGCCCCAAGATTTGTGTAAAGGCCCGGTTCCGCCTTGAGGAACCCCTTAGTGGAAGAGTGAGCTAGGCCTTTGTGGCGCAAGCTCACACCGGAGAATAGGGTGAGGCCTTTGTGGCGTTGGTTAGGCCTTTGTGGCGATACCACACCCCTCCAACGAGACGTACTCCCTTTCAAGGGAGGAACTCGGGAATACATCATCGTCTCCGCGTGCCTCGGTTATTTCTATACCCGAGCTCTTTACTTATGCACTTTACATTGTGATAGCCTTCGTGCTTGAAGTCATATATCTTGCTATCACCTTGTTACTTGTATTGCTTAGCATAAGTTGTTAGTGCACATAGGTGAGCCTAGTTTATTTAGGTTTTGTGTGCTTGACAAAATAAACTCTAGTTTAATTCCGCTTTTGTTCAAGCCATTCGTAAAATTTGATATCGCCTATTCACCCCCCCTCTAGGCGACATCTGTGTCCTTTCAATTGGTATCAGAGCCCGGCCTCTCACTTTAGGCTTCACCGCCTTGAGAGCAAAGATGTCGGCTAGGGGATTAGTGCACAATAACACTTATATATTTGATGGCACAAATTATGATACTTGGAAAATTCACATGCTTAATTATTTTTGGGTCATGGACCCATCTATGGAGCGAATTGTAGATGCGGGTTTTTCTCCTCCAAAGGTTACTCAAAATCTATCTTTAGAGGATGAGAAAAACTTGTATCTCAATGCTCAAGCTACTCATGTGCTTGTTAATGATTTGAGTGATGTAGTTACCTTCTCCATCACGCCTTTTAGGAACGCTCATGAGATATGGACAAAGCTTCAAGAAAAATATGGTGTGTCCAATATTATTGAGGATGATTGTATTCCTTCCACTTCCAGCCGTGATGAACTTTCTTCCACTTCACCAAAGTGTGGCAAGACACAAGGTAATGATATGGTGAGTGGTGATGAAACTTGCAATGGTGATAACATGCTTACTTTTGATGATCCTTCATCTCTATCTCATTGCAATGCTTTGTCTTTGGACTTAAACACTTGTAGCCCCATAAATGCTTTACATACTTGTGTTGGTAGTCCTTGCATATCATGTATAAGTTTCTTGAATAAATCTCATGATGATATGCTTTCTTTGTCTAGTTGCCATAATATAAATGCTTCTATTTCCTCTAGTTGTTGTGTGTCTAACAATGTAGAGGAAACCAAAGATTATATGGGTCAAGACAAGATCTTGAATGGAGCTTCAAGTAATTCATCATTATCATCTCATGTCACCCACCTATGCCTTATGGCTAGGGGTTCAAAGGTATCCCCTACTTTGGAACCCAATACCTCTTGTGTTGATGTGGATGAGGATAATGATGATCAAGAGGATGAAAATATATATGAAGAGGAGGATAGCATAAGAAGGGAAGGTGAGATTATCTATAATGCTCTTCCCAATGATATGAAGGTTCGCTCCCTTCTTGTTAAACTTGTGTCTAGTACTATTGCGAGCCAAAAAATCATTGAAGAAAAATGTAGGCTCGAAAGAGAGTATGCTAATGATATTGGCTCCTTAGAAAATTCTCTTGAAGAAGAGCAAGAGCTTCAGGTTTCTCTTGAGGAGAAGCTTGAATCCATTGAGGAGTCATGTAATGAAATTATTTCTAAACTTACTAAAGAACGTGACCTCGCTCTTGCCAAGTTGTCTTATCCTATTGGTAATGATAATGATGCATGTGCTACTAACTCTACTTCTTGTGAAGCATCTATTTTGAAGGAGAATGTTGAGCTAAAGGCTCAACTTGAGTTGCTAACTAGCAAGTATGGGAAATTGGAAGAAAGTCATGAAAAGCTATCTAGCTCTAATGAGGATCTTCTAGTGTCCCATGCTCGCCTAAAGTTAGCTCATGAGGCTATATCTATAAAGGTAACATCTTGTGAGCCTCATGTGGACACTAGCACTATTTCTCAAAATGCTATATTGACATGTGCTAGTTCTAGTAATTCTTCATCTCATGCTATTGCTAAATGTTGTGATGAATTACTCTCCTTGCCTTGTTGCTCTAACAATGAAGCCTCTACTTCCACTAGTATTTGTGTTGTCACTAACTATGTAGAGGAAATCAAAGATCTCAAGACCCAAGTTACTTCGTTGAAGAAATACTTGGAAAATTGTCATGAAGGGAAGTCCACACTCAACAAGATCTTGAGTGTGCAAAAATCCCCCAATGACAAGAGTGGACTTGGATTCAAATCCAATAACAATAACAAGTCCAAGATAAACAAGAAGAAGAAGGGCCAAGAACAAGTTAAGAATTTGGCCAAGATTGTTTGCTTCAAGTGCAAAACTGAAGGGCACCATGTTAGATCTTGTCTTTTGAAGAAGAATCCTCTTAGTAAGAAGCAACAAGGGAAGCGGCCTCAAGTTCAAGGCCATGCTCAACCTCGAGTTGAAGAAAGGTCACGTTCCAAGAAAAATCAAGCTAATGCTCCCCTTGTGGAGAAATCAAGTGAGAAGAAGGTGAAGAAAAGAATTTGCTACATATGCCATGAGAAGGGTCACCTATCTTCTTCATGCACTAGTGGTAACTCATCCAGCCCTGTCATAATTGAAGATGTTTATTCACTTTGCAAGGATAAGGTTGGCAATGTGTTTGCCAAATTTGTTGGTGCTCAAAGTGGTGTCAAGAAAAGAACCATTTAGGTTGCCAAACCTATTGTTTCTAACTTCTTTGGACCCAACTTGGTTGGGGACCAACAAGCCATTACTTGAACAATAGGTGTTGTTGGAGGGCATTGGAGACTTGGCTATATCATGAAGAATTAAGGGATCTTCATCAATTATATTTTCTCAAGTCAAGTCATTTGGATTATCTTATTTCTATCATATATCTAATGTTCCTCCTTGCGGTAACATGTATTCAACTTATCTACCTTGAAAGTTACTCGCCCCTTTGCATGTGTTGGGTTTTGTATCTTGCATGTGTTTGTATATGTTGTGCTTCCTACTTGCTTCATTTTGAGTAATCAAGTATGTGCATGTTGGTTTGCACACCATGTACGGTTGTTCTTGTTGAGCCTTTTGCATCTCGTTTTATCTTACTTGGCTCTTGTGAGAGATTATTGGAACATCTCATTTTGGGAGAGTGATGCTTTGCACCTCACAATCCTAAAAATGTGTGTACATGAGGAATACCACTTAGTGTTGATATTTAAAGATTATCTAGTTTCTATGTGGTATGTCATTCTCATGAGAAATTCAAATTCTATAATGTCCATTAATCATCTTGTTGGATTTTATTTGCCTCTTGTCAAAAATAAATGTTTTATCACATTATGGGGGAGTAATATCCTTTGTGCATACTACAAACCAATATAATGTGTATATTTGAGGTTGTGTCACATAGTGTTGATATTGTAAATTATCTTGCTTCTATGTGGCATGTTTTCTCAAACAAGTTCCAATTTGCCAAATTGTTTTATTCCTCTTGTTTTGGATCTTGTTTGTAAGATACTTTCTTGGTAGGGTTTTCCTAAAATGTGAATTCTATATCAAAGTTGGAAAACCATTCGCTTCAAGTTATCCTAATCATTGCCTTGCCTGATTGTTTAACTATTTGTGTCTATCAAGAATATCTTCTTTAGCATGGTTTTTAATTCTTATCCTTCTCCGTATGCTTCTTTGTTGTGAAGATAATCTTGGATTTATATGTAAACTACCACCGGGAAATAAATCCAAATACCTCTTGTTCTTGGACAATTGGTACTATGTCATGTGGCACATGTATATTGATCATCTTTACAATGGCTATTGCTTTTAATTGCCTTATCTCTAGCCAAAAATGTATTTGTTTTAGCTCCCATTGTCTTCCGTGACTTTTGTTATTCCATTTGATTTCTTTGAATTTATCTTGTGTTATTTGTATATAGGTAGATGTGATGATCCCACTTGTGTGCATTTTGTATTAAAATGCAAAATCATAAATAATGCACTAATCTTGGGGGAGCTCTCATATATTTATTATAACACACTCTCTGTGCTTATTTCATTTGGTATTGGTTTTTGTTGGAAGACAAATCTTTTCTTTTTGGTACTTAGTGTGCCATCATAAAAAATATGGAGAGTTTGCTTTGTTTGTTTGAACCTTGCTCTCTTTGGGAGTTGGTGATCTCATTCCTTATTATTTATTTCTTACTCTTAAAATGAGATATGTCTTTGAGCATGTGTGTTTTAGTTATGCTTTATGCTCATTGGCTTTGGCTTGGTTCACTAGTTGAACTTTGGAGTCAATCTTGTGTTGATTTGATTCTTTGATATAATTTGGACAACCTTTTGTAGCTTCACAATTTTGTGTGCTCGCTTGTCCTTCTTGGTGTTTTGTCCAAATTGTATCTCCTTTGGCTCTTGAAAGTCTTGTGCATGCATATTTACTAAATGTATATTGTATGGCATGCTTTTGCTTTCTTTGATCAAATATATAGGAGAAGCTCCATCAAATCCTAAATCGGCTAAGATGTGCATGAAATTCAATTTCATATATATATATGCACATATTTATGTGGAGTTTGTCCTATATGTTGTAGTTTCTAACTACTTTGGACCCAATTAGTTTGGGGACCATCTTGTACTTGAACTTTGTTTTAGGTACATGGAGATATATTGGTGCTTGCCTCAATAATAAGGATGAAGTGGTGACTAAATGATAATTTGAGGCAAGCTAGGATTATTGAAGAACTCCTATCTACTACTTTCTACCTTTAATATCTCGGTAACAAGTATCTTTTTATGCATACTTTTCTAGCGTCCAACCTTGTGTAGGTTGTTTCTTGGCATGGATATCTTTATTTGAAAATCATGTAGTTCTTGCAAGGATTCTAATGAAACCTCTTTATTGCAAGTGTGAGCAAGTTGAGATGAGGACATATTATTGGGAACATATAAAAATCATGCTCATGATTCTCCTATCCCATATATGTCAACTTAGCAATCTTTTTGCATATCAATTCCTCAATAAGCTCACATGTGCAATATTAATGAAATTGCAAATTTATTTCTTCTGTTTGGTATCCCTCGTTATGATACTTGTTGTTTTTATCAAAGCATCCCAACTATCTTCTTTCCCTTGTTGATATTTGTGATATCTTTGACATGTTGGTGGTTGAAGTTCGTCAATATACAATAAGATAAATTGAGCCTTTGGCCATGCTTTAAAAGCAAAAATCTTATTGGTATATTGCATGACTTCAGTTTGGATATCATGTTCTATTCTTAGTATCTATTTCGTGTGTACATGTTTCTTTGTGATAATTATCTTTGTGATATTGTCTACTTAGAAACTTATACACATAAGAGATGATATCTCATTATTTGATATCTTATTTGAACCTTATGTGTTGGGATGGAATGCCAAGCAATATCATTTATTGAAGACTATGTGGATGCTCTATGCTTATCCTTGTGTTAGTCTTATAATATTCTTTGTCATTCCTATCACACATTCCTTTGGTTGAGCCTTTTAATATATTGTCCCTTGCTTGTTGCTCAACCATTTGTTTGATGCAAGTGTAAGCTTAATTTTTTCTCTATGATCTCTTGCAAATGGTTGCGTTTTAAATATTATTGAGGGAGTGAGGATTCCATGTGGTGCAAATTGTATTCAAATACAAACATTCCAATTTTTGCACGTACCTTGGGGACCTTCCTCATTTCATTTAAAGCATCATTTTGCAGTTAGCATATTGTTTAATTTCACTTGGTATCATTTTGTTTTGAATAATATTGAGGGAGTGATGATTCCATGTGTGTGCACCTTATACTTCAACTCAAATAGAATATTTTGTGCACACACCTTGGGGAGCTTCCTCATATTATTTAGAGCACCTTTTCGATCTTATCATAATATCTTTATTCAATTTGTTCTTTGGATTGTTTGACTGCTCTCTTCATTTGTTGAAGTTTATCCATCGTGTTATCTTTTTTTTTGCAATCTTTGATCCTCAATAGAGTTTGGTGTCCTTCATATATTTGTCTTTGTATATGTGCATGTGTCTTCACTTATTTCTTTTGGATATGCACACCATTTTAGAGGAACTCACACTATATTGGCCTTCTAAGTTTTTCGCCCATTTTGGCAATGGATGCCAATGGGGGAGAAGTTTCGAGGGTTTAAAGGGAATTGGCTTTTATGCTTTGGTTTGTTCTTAAGCATTTGCCTTGCATGCTTTGCATGGTTGAGTATATAGTGGAAACTCCGCCAACAACCTTGGTTGGCAATATATGCAATGAAATCAAGATCATTCACACGTGCATAGATTGTGGGGGAGTTTGCTCTATATATGGTGGTTTTACTAACATCACATACTTTTGTAGTATTTGATGTTAGTATAACCATTTTGGTTCTTTGAATTCATTATATAAACCCTCTCAAAGAGATTGTCATCAATTACCAAAATGGGGGAGAATGAAAGATCATATCGGGCCTCATGTGTGGTTTTGGTAATTAATGACAATCCCTATGGACTAATGGTTGCATTGAGTTATATGTGTAGGACTTGTCCATAGACAATGCTTAAACCATTTGTTGGAGTCAAGGTTGTAAGAAGAAGATTATGTGTTGACCAAGGTGTTATTCAAGGAGTGATCCAAAGATTGGTCTTAAGGGAGTTGAGCTTATGTCAAGTGTGTCTTGAAGAATAAGATTGAGTGAGCTCTCATGTGTATCCTCAAGACACCATCATTATGGACAAAAGAAGAATTGATTCGAGGATTGATCAAGTCAAAGCGCAAGTTCAAGATGAGCAACTAGAAGAGAACATATGCTTGAAGCTTGCCATCTATATTGTGATCATGGATATGTGAAGATATGCTTAAAGAGAGTCTCTTCCATAGTAGAGTATGGGGGAGCAATCCGCAAGACTTCACCAAGCAAGCTCAATCAAGAAAGGTTGTCCAACTTGAGAAGATCAAGATCATCATTATCCACCTCAAGTGGAATGCTCAAGGCGAAGGTATGATAGTGTTAGGGTTTCTTTCTTACCGGTCTCATGGTGTTAGTTGTGAGACCGGGTTATAGGATCGGTAGCCGTACTATCAAGATGGGCTCTCGAGTGAGTATTCGGAGAGAGCTCAAACCTTTGCATACTTGGCATCATCTTTCTTGGTTATAATTTGGATTTTATCCATGTGAGGTTCTAGAGCTTGTGGTTATTTACATGACAAGCTCTAGCTCATAAAAAATGGATTTCGCATGAAACTCTTATCGCGTTTTTGTTGTTTGGAGGTTTTACCGATTCATCTTTATAGATAAGTCAAAGCTTTTATCATTTGGTTTCATCCTCCTTTGTTGGACTATGATGTTTCTATGGATGAAGTTGTAGAGCTCATTGTGGTGATTCCAATGAGCCCAAGATCATCGAAAACGGAGTCTGGATGCAAAAGTTATGACAGTTTTCGTATTGATGTTTTCTTCCAGGCCGGATAATCCGGGCTGGATGGGGGGCGGATTATTTGAATAATCCGGTCCTCGAATTTTTGCTAAGGACTTTTGGGCGCGGCTCCCTGTAAGGGGGGCGGATTTTTGCCCCGGGGGCCGGATAATCCGGCCTAAAATCCTGCAACGGTCATTTTTGGAAGGGGGGGGTATAAATACCCCTTCTTCCTCCTTGGGCTGGGCACGAAATGGGCTTCTCTCTCCTCCATTGTTGACTTTGCAAGCTTGCCCTCCCTCCTCCATTCCTCCCATGATTCTTGCATATTTTTGAGGGAAAAGAGAGAGGAGATCTAGATCTATATTTCCACCAATCCATCTCTCCTCTAAGTGAGGGGAACATAGAGGATCTAGATCTTGGAGTTCTTTATGGATTTCCTTTGTTCTTCCTCTCATATCTCTCCATAGCATTAGTTGCTTTGGTAGGATTTGAGTGAGAAGGATTTGAGCACTTTGTGTGCTCTTGCCATTGCGTAAGTTGCATCGGTTTGAGTTCTCCCTAGAGATTCGAGTAAGTGAAAGTTTGTGGGCTTATTACTCTTGGGTTCTTGGAACCCTAGACGACGTTGTGGCTTTGTGGTGCCTTGGTGGCTATCCTTGGGAGCCTCCAATTAAGTTGTGGATGTGTGCCCCAAGATTTGTGTAAAGGCCCGGTTCCGCCTTGAGGAACCCCTTAGTGTAAGAGTGAGCTAGGCCTTTGTGGCGCAAGCTCACACCGGAGAATAGGGTGAGGCCTTTGTGGCGTTGGTTAGGCCTTTGTGGCGATACCACACCCCTCCAACGAGATGTACTCCCTTTCAAGGGAGCAACTCGGGAATACATCATCGCCTCCGCGTGCCTCGGTTATTTCTATACCCGAGCTCTTTACTTATGCACTTTACATTGTGATAGCCTTCGTGCTTGAAGTCATATATCTTGCTATCACCTTGTTACTTGTATTGCTTAGCATAAGTTGTTGGTGCACATAGGTGAGCCTAGTTTATTTAGGTTTTGTGTGCTTGACAAAATAAATGCTAGTTTAATTCCGCTTTTGTTCAAGCCATTCATAAAATTTGATATCGCCTATTCACCCCCCCCTCTAGGCGACATCTGTGTCCTTTCAGTAATGTAAACAAAGCATATGCCCTTAAGCATATGAATGTTGTTTTCTCCTAATGGCAACAGCACATCTACAACCTTAGAGGTTTCTGTCACTCCACCAGATTAAATAGAGGCATGAACCCACTATCGAGCATAAATACCCCCTCTTGGAGTCACTAGCAACTACTCGGCCAAGATAGCTACTAACAACGGAGAGCATGCAAGATCATAAACAACATAGAGATAACATAAGATAAAATTCAGCACATCAACTCAATCATAACACCAATATTCATCAGATCCCAACAAACACAACATGTAGAATTATATAACGGTAATCTCGATCATGTAAAGCAGCTCACGAGATCTAAACATGAAGCACATGGTGGAGAAGACAACCATCTAGCTACTGCTATGGACCCATAGTCCAAGGTGTACTACTCACTCATCGCGCCGGAGGCAAGCATGGCGATGAAGAAGACCTTCGGTGGCGATTCCCCTCTCCGGCAGGGTGCCGGGAAGAGCTTCTGGACCCTCCCGATCTCGGGTCGATGGCGGCGGCGGATCGCGATGTATTCTGGAAAAGTGATCGGGTGTTTAGGTTTTTCCCGTCGGGGGGTCTTTATAGGCGAAGGGGCAGCGTCAGAGGTGGGCCAGGGTGGCCTCACCACCAGGGGGCGCGGGCCAGGGGCAGGCCACGCCGCCCTGTGGTGTGGCTGCCCTGTGGCCCCTCTCCGTCTCCTCTTCGGTTCTCCGGAAGCTTCGGTAAATTTCTGGACGTTCGGCTTTTGTTTCATCCAATTCCGAGAATATTTTCTGTGTAACTTTTCTGAAACACAAAAACAGCAGAAAACAGGGAACTGGCACTGTGGATCTCGTTAATAGGTTAGTTCCGGAAAATGCATAAAAATGCCACGAAGTGTAACGAAACACTAAGCAAATGATGTAAAAACAAGCATGGAGCATCAAAAATTATAGATACATTAGAGACGTATCAACATCCCCAAGCTTAACTCCTGCTCGTCCTCGAGTAGGTAAGTGATAACAAAAGAAATAATTTTTGAGGTGACATGCACCTACACAATCTTGATGAACTATGTAAGCGTTGTGCGCTGGGATCAAAAGAACTTAAAACATGGGCATGAAAGATATAATCTTGATAGAAGAAACTTAGCAACCATGTTATAACATGAAAAAGAACACAAATAAAAGATCATGAAAATGAAGCAATGAAAGTCAAATGTGTGTTCAAATCATATGGAAAAACATACAAAATAGTTTTCAGCTTGTCCCTCATGGAGTAGCAAAACATAAATGCATAGGACAACTTCAAGTTTAAGAGGGCGACTAGATACAAGTAATTTAAGAACAAGTGAAACCAACATCATGAATCAATCAATAAAAACTTTGGGACAATGCACATTATACTCAGAATGACAACTATGCTCTCTTAGATGGTGCATAAAGATAGAAGGTGGAGACTCAACATAAAAGTAAAACAAAGGCCCTTCACGGAGGGAAGCAGTGATTAAACATGTGCTAGAGCTTTTCATTTGTAAAATAGAGATAAAAATTGGGTTTTGAGAGGTGGTTGTTTCATGTCAACGACTGACAATGGGGTCTTACTATCTTCCATAATAAACAAGTGAGAGCGGTTCCGAGTTCTTTGAAAAATTGGCACATTGGTGCTCTTTTATAAAGCTTTAGCACTCCTCCCCACCTTTTTCCTTTCTCAAACCATGGCTAACCGATTCCATCGGGTGCCCACCAACATTCACATACCATGGAGGAGTGCCCTTTTTTTCTTTTTTTAGAATTAGATTGCAATGGTCTGACTAGCTCTCATGCAAAATTAATGACGAGCAAATGAAGCTGCCTAGTCGAGGGGTACTTAATTTAATATGGAAGATAGCAATTCCGACCACTACGTCCCCATGAGCTAAAAACAGTGGCACAAAACGAGAAGTAGTTGAAAGTTTTGAAAGGTAGCACATGAAAATTTACTTGGAATGGCTTACAAATACCATGCATAGGAATTTATAGTGGACACAATGGCAAACTTGGTTTTTAGGAGTTGGATGCATGAGTAGAGCTCATACTCAGTACGAAATGAGGGCTAGCAAAAGACTGGGAGCGACCAACTAAGAGAGCAATAACGGCCATAATCATGCATAGCGACAAAGCGACATTAAAAGAAGCATCAGATGGCATCAAAAGTAAAAAACTAAATGATCATAAAGGCTTATGGCGACTTTGTATGAGTCTAACATGTGTGAGCATGCGCCAAGTCAACCCAAATAAAGCATCAAAGGAGAAAACCAAAATAATGCTTCCAAATAATTAAAACAATGCATGATTTTTATAAAGGCTCATTAAGCAATCTCAGTCATTTGAGACAAGTCATGCTACAGCAAAACCACTAAGCATACTATCAAAAAGACATCAAGTACGACATGCAAAAGCCTAGGCCGCAGTCTACACAAGCTCCTTCTTGTACCACTTTTTTGCATAAAGCTTTTTCTCTTTTCCAACATCATTCGAATTTTTTATAAACAACTCTTTTGATGAAAACCAACATGGAACAGATGTCAAAATACACCTTGATGAAGAGAAATAACAAGATCTGAACACAAATCAAGGTGAAAATCGAAAGCTAAACGCAGTTCTAGAAAAAGAGAACACTCGTTGAAACAATAAGAGTGAAAAATGGAGTGTTCTTGGCAAATGAAAAACAAGGCAACTTCTCCAAAAGAACATTGTTGGGGTCCAACCATTTATTGCAGCAAACAAAACTAAACAAACTGAAAACTAAAAACAACTGACGCTCCAAGAAAAATGCATAATGCATGAAGCAATAAAAATATAGTGTGTTGAAAGGTGACCTGATTTTTGCCGATGAAGAAGGGGTGCCTCGGGGGAATCCCCAAGCTTTGATGCTTGTACTTCTTGGATATTTCTTGGGGTTACATGGGCATCCCCAAGCTTGAGCTTTTATCCATTCTTCAACTCATCTCATCATTCTCCAATCCCTACACTTGAAAACTTCCTTCATACAAAACTAAACACAATTCTATTAGCAACATTAGTGTAAGCATAACATTGAATCAACCCTTTTTGCTTCAGGTTTAAACTCAAAACCACCACATATAAAGCATATAGTACTGTAGCAACTTCCCCAAAAGTTCTGTGATCAAAAGAACTCAAAAAGAAAGCGATAAAGCGGCAAACACAAATATTGGCAGAAATCTGTCAAAACAGAACAGCTGACAAAGGTCGAATTTCTAGAGGGTTTTCTGTTGCTCAAATCAAAAAGTGTTAAACTAATGAAAGTTTGGATATAACCTGGGTCATATGCACAAGAAATAGCAGGTCCAATAGATATACAGAGAATTTTCACGAATTTGTATGGTGGAGCACCAAAAACTGTTTCAGGACAGCAACATCCCCAAATCTTACCTCACTCAAATTAGAGGCTTCTCTTGGCACAAAAACGAAATAAAAAGGATAAGGAGCGGTTATTACATTAGTAATAACTTCCAAGACTCAAATAAAAGAAAAGTACTAAAAGTAAAAAACATTGGGTTATCTCCCAAGAGTGCTTTTCTTTAACGCCTTTGAGCTAGGTGCAGAAAGTGCGAATCAAGTAATATCGAAGGAATCATTAAGATCAACTGTAGAAGTCTTCTCAATAAGGCATTATATTTCATCCACATAAGTTTTTGAAGACCCTTTGTGATCACGCTTTGGTTCACTCAAATCACTAAAAAGATTTTTGGGACAGATCCAATCAAAATTATTTTCAAAAGCTTCATACAATCCCAAGAGTTTGCTAGGTATAGGTATTTCGGTTCCCTCATTGTTTGTACTAACAACCTTTATATGTGAACCAAGCTTATTAAAATGCTTAAGAACTTTCCTAGCTTCAATGGCAACATCTCTAAATTCTATGCACAAAATTTCTAAGATAAAAGCTTTCTTTTCGGGGTCTTCAATATCATGAAGCTTAAGAAACATGTATTGCATAAAAGGATTAAGGCTAGCAAACCTAGCTTCTAACATGTGAATTAAATAAGCAGAAGCAACTTCATAACTAGGAGCAAGCTTAGCCAAAGACTTTTCCTCAACATCTTTATGCATACTAATATGATTAAAGAACTCCTCGATGTTATTTTTCCCAATAATAGAACCACTACCTACTGAGAGGTCCTCCAAAATGTACTTAGGAAACAACATAATGAACTAGAGTAAAGAAATAACAACTATACAGGAAACTAATTTTTTGTGTGTTTTTGATAAAATGATGCAAGTAAAAATGAAGTAAAGCAAAACTTAAAACAAAGTAAAGGATGTGCGTGCGAAACTCTCCTTGCAGAAGTCTTCTTTTTCCCCGACAACGGCGCCATAAAAATCTTTGTTGTGGCGGTGTGTGATAGTGTAAATCACCATCCAGTTGGGAACCCCAAGAGGAAGGTTTGAGGAGTACAGCAGCGAGTTTTCCCTCAGTAAGAAACCAAGATATGTCGAATCCAGGAAAAAGCCAAACTCCAGAAGGTGATGCTTGCTAGCCTAGTGACTTCCAACAAGGGCGCCGTTTACGACACTTGTTAGTGCGTCTTCAACTAGTAGCAACGCGGAACCTGCACACAACACAACCAAATACTTTGCTCCCAACTTACGATGAGGTTGTCAATCTCACCGGTTTGCTTGAAACAAAGGAATGAGCGTATCGAGTGGAAAGTGATAATAGTATGCGAGTAAAGTAAACAGTGCGAGTAAAATAAACAGGTGATAGCAATATAAAGGAAATAGGACAGGGGTCCACAGTTCACTAGTGGTGTCTCTCCATAAGATAAAATAACACATGCTGGGTAAACAAATTACAGTTGGGTAATTGATAGAATAAAGACAACGTGCATATGTCGAGAGGATCACTATGAGATTTACTCTGGGCATTACAACAAGATACATAGACCGTCATACAACTGCATCTATGACTAATAATCCACTTGTGGCGAATCAATCCGAGAACTCCACAAGTATTAAGTTGCGAACAACAGATAACTGCATTAAGCAAAGTGTGTAATTTAAACAAAGCATATGCCCTTGAGCATATGAATGTTGTTTTCTCCCTAATGTCAACAACACATCTACAACCTTAGAGGTTTCTGTCACTCCCCCAGATTAAATAGAGGCATGAACCCACTATCGAGCATAAATACCCCCTCTTGGAGTCACTAGCAACTACTCGGCCAAGATAGCTACTAATAACGGAGAGCATGCAAGATCATAAACAACATAGAGATAACATAAGATAAAATTCAGCACATCAACTCAATCATAACACCAATATTCGTCGGATCCCAACAAACACAACATGTAGAATTACATAACGGTAATCTTGATCATGAAAAGCAGCTCACGAGATCTAAACATGAAGCACATGGTAGAGAAGACAACCATCTAGCTACTGCTATGGACCCATAGTCCAAGGTAGACTGCTCACTCATTGCACCGGAGGCAAGCATGGAGATGAAGAAGACCTCCGGTGGCGATTCCCCTCTCCGGCAGGGTGCCGGGAAGAGCTTCTGGACCCTCCCGATCTCGGGTCGACGGCGGCGGCGGATCGCGATATATTCTGGAAAAGTGATCGGGTGTTTAGGTTTTTCCCGTCAGGGGGGTCTTGATAGGCGAAGGGGCGGCGTCAGAGGTGGGCCAGGGTGGCCTCACCACCAGGGGGCGCGGGCCAGGGGCAGGCCGCACCGCCCTGTGGTGTGGCTACCCCGTGGCCCCTCTCCGTCTCCTCTTCGGTTCTCTGGAAGCTTCGGTAAATTTCTGGACGTTCGGCTTTTGTTTCATCCAATTCCGAGAATATTTCCTGTGTAACTTTTCTGAAATACAAAAACAGCAGAAAACAGGGAACTGGCACTGTGGCATCTCATTAATAGGTTAGTTCCGGAAAATGCATAAAAATGCCATGAAGTGTAACGAAACACTAAGCAAATGGTGTAAAAACAAGCATGGAGCATCAAAAATTATAGATACGTTAGAGACGTATCACTCTGCGTGTCTTGGTTATTCCTATACCGGAGTCTTTACTTATGCACTTTACATTGTGATAGCCTTCGTGCTTGAAGTCATTTATATATCTTGCTATCATCTTGCTATTTGTATTGCTTAGCATAAGTTGTTGGTGCTCATAGGTGAGCCTAGTTTATTTAGGTTTTGTGTGCTTGACAAAATAAACGCTAGTTTAATTCCGCTTTTGTTCAAGTCATTCGTAAAATTTGATATCGCCTATTCACCCCCTGACGTGGGAATACCCTTCGGGTACTCGCAGATTAGTATACCGGGTCCGACCCATGATGGAGGTGGACTGGAACAAGGACTCGAAGATGACTTGGAGACGAAGAAGGAAGGCTCTAATCCGTATTCGACTAGGATTCTTGTAAAACCTTAGCCCGGTTGCATATATAAAGCCAGGCAAGGGCGCCCCTAGAGGGACAACTTAGAACACAATCTCATAGACATCGAATATCATAGACAAGCAATATTAGATATACAAGATAGATTAGACATAGACTAGATACACAAATCCGCCTACGGCGGCACCATGTAAACACCATTGTGATCATATACTAGATTGCTAGCAGGATGTAGCGATCCTCCACCGCGGGGACGTGAACCTAGGTACATCGTGTGCCAATCTCGATCCCGGAATCTCTAGTCGTTGCTCTTCCCCCAATCCTAAGTCCTTCATCTAGGACATTTGTCGAGTTAACCCTCGTCAATTGGCGCCGACCGTGGGGATTGCGGCGACTGGATTTTGTTATCCGGGCGGGATCCTTCAGCTTTTCCATCGACAAGATCAGCAAATTTTATGGCTGCCGACAGCAGCAGCCAGATCGCTTCAACAGATCCATCCGCTTCAGATATACTTCATCATCGATAAAGAAGGGCGCACCAAGATTTGTGACTACGGAGTCGATAAAAGTTCTCGGCGTTAGCCTCTGAACCGACGAAATCAGTGTTAGCATCTACAAAAAACGGCGTGAGAGATTATACTTGTGAGATTGGATCAAGCATTCAGCTTACTATTCAATGAAGATTCCTACGACGTCAAGACAAACAGATGAAAATTTCGGCTGAGTTACCAATGTCGGCAATCAACTTCCATACCAGATCGTCAGCAGCAAAAGAGAAAAAAATTCAACATCGACGTGGATCAAGACGAAGAGACAATGGCAAAGTGCCTCAGTAAAACGTGTTCGATTGCTTCACGTAAGGGTGATTCCGTCGCATCAAGATCATATCCCAAGACGGCAGGACGCGCTTCCAGCAAATCGCGGTCGCTCGAGGGCTACAAGAATTCCAACATTGCTGTCCAAAAGTTTCGTCTCGATCTCGTCAATTTGAAGCAGTGTTGGTATCGGAGTCCATGTGCTTCACGGGAATTAATGGAACTAGGCCACAAGGATTAGGTCCATGAGGATTAGTCAAGATTGTACGTACGTACATACGTATCTCCTGGACTAAGACAATGAGTTAGCTGCATCGATGAGGGAAAAAAGAAAGAAAAAAGAAGCCGAAGCAAATATCGTCTTCAACATCGTCGACTATGTTCGTGCAAATATATCGACTACTCACGCAGCTCGGACAACCTGAAGAAAAATATTTTGACTACTTCATCTTCAACATCGGCGACTGGGCTTCTCACGCTCGGGGGTTCGCCATCGCAAACTATCGGCAACGCTCGGGGGTTCGACATCAACTTGCCCCGTAGTACGGAAAATCACCTTCAAGACCTGCGATTTCGTCGACATCAGCAACGCGACGATCCCAACAACGCTCGGGGGCTCGACAACAACTTCGCCTCCGATCGTGATTGTGATTCTACGACAACAACTCGACTACGTCATCGTCGACTATGCCGCGCCGACCACGCCGCACCCGATAAAAGCTAAGTTTTCCTCTTCCAAGAGTCAATTATCATTTACTTTCGCTGCACCCGACGCTCGGGGGCTCCGCTATGAACAATCATCTTGCATATCATTGACTTCGAAAAAAATTGTGAAAGCCCTAGTAGCTAGCTGGCGTTCCTTGTCGAATACTTGTCAATTTAGTTTACAGTCGCATGAAGCTCGACTAACGGTTGGTAAGGCCAAAATCTTGGGCGTCAGGCTAACGAAAAGGCTTAGCAAGTATCTTGAAATTCAAATGCGGCAAACGCATCGATTTACGTGTGACCTGAGTAGCTGATCGAGCCGTGAAGTGCATCAGGCTAACGAAAGGGTCTTACGTACGAGCAATAAAATTGCACAAAAACATCAAGTTTTTGTTTTACATACTACTACATCATCGTTGCAAAATGCAAACGCAATATTTCTTCGAGAGACAAAAGTACTTCACAACTTTTCATATTTTCTGCAGGAGCCGAATTTCCTCGAGTCGTACAACTTGAGTCTATGCCCGGCTACAAGTACCCAAACATAGACTCGGGGGCTACTCCCATCAGGAGCGCTGGCCGCGCACCTGATAGAAAAGGAATTTAAGAAAGAATTCGACAAAAGAGATGAAGAAGAAGATTTGAGCAAGTAAGAGATGAAGCTGAAGAAAATTTGAGCCTATGATCGACTACAAGTATCCGACCATAGCCTCGGGGGCTACTCCCATCGGGAGCGCTGGTCGCGCACCCGATGAAAAATTACTTCGAGAAGACAAGGAAGAAAATCGAGTTCATAAACTCGACATTTCACTCCCATCAGGAGCACGGATTCAAGAACCCGAAGATTTCAGGAAGTCGAAGAATTGAAGTCAAAAATTGAAGAAGTAGAAGAATTGAAGAAATCGAAGATTGAAGAAGTCGAAGCGTGAAGAAAGTTAAAAGATTGAAGAATTCAAAGATTGAAAGAAGTCAAAGATTGAAAGTTTTGAGACTCAACCCGAGTCTGCAACTCGAATTAAGTCTCGGGGGCTACTGACATGGGAATACCCTTCGGGTACTCGCAGATTAGTATACCGGGTCCGACCCATGATGGAGGTGGACTGGAACAAGGACTCAAAGATGACTTGGAGACGAAGAAGGAAGGCTCTAATCCGTATTCGACTAGGATTCTTGTAAAACCTTAGCCCGGTTGCATATATAAAGCCAGGCAAGGGCGCCCCTAGAGGGACAACTTAGAACACAATCTCATAGATATCGAATATCATAGACAAGCAATATTAGATATACAAGATAGATTAGACATAGACTAGATACACAAATCTGCCTACGGCGGCACCATGTAAACACCATTGTGATCATATACTAGATTGCTAGCAGGATGTAGCGATCCTCCACCGCGGGGACGTGAACCTGGGTACATCGTGTGCCAATCTCGATCCCGGAATCTCTAGTCGTTGCTCTTCCCCCGATCCTAAGTCCTTCATCTAGGACATTTGTCGAGTTAACCCTCATCACCCCCCTCTAGGCGACATCTGTGTCCTTTCAGAAGCTTCCACAATTCCCCAATCTTTTCTGCTGTACCATAGAGATACAAGCAAATTAGCAAACATACATCAGCAAATGAAAGCATAACTAAGTATTCAAGAGGAGCAATGCAATACTTACTGCCAACAAGAATGGAAATCTTGTCAAGACGCTCAGCAATGGACTGCTCCTGCTCGGCCTGCATACGCTGAGATTCTGACAAAGCCTTTTCAGCCTTTTTTGCCTTGTTTTCTGCTGACTTGACAGACTTTTCAGCAGAAACTTTGACAGCATTGGCACTTTCCCAAGCCTCTCTCGATGCCTTCAGCTCGGCTTCCAGAGCGGATATGCAAGCATGAGCGGTAACCAAAGCAGCTGCAAAGCAAAGGAAAAGACATGTCGATCGAAGCATGGGTGAAAGCAAGACAAGTAACAGCAAGGCGAGAATTACAAGAACAAGAGACATACCTTGAGAGGCGTTGGCAGTCTCCTAAAACTTGACGCACTCAGCACCAAGAGAAATAAACTTCTGCATCAAAGACTGCATGGTACAATTCATATGAGAATTATAAGTTCAAGAGAAAGAAGAACCAAGTATAAAGCAACACTACTCACATTGTCAGAAGAAGAGGAGGGCCGATGAACTCCCGAGAAGCAGTCGCTGTTGCTCCCCTTTTCTGATGCTTTGAAGCAGGAGCAGTTGCTTTCTTCTTAGGAGAGACCGGCGATGGTTCAACCACCGTAGCCTCCTCTTGGGAATGAACCTCAGGAGAAGCCGAGAAGCCGAAGGGGGAACAGTAGCAGCGTCTTCCTTCGGCTTGTCATCGTCACTAAATGAAAAAGACATTAAACATCAAGAAGAAGGGGAAAAGTCAAGGACAGAAAAATTAACAAAGAGAAGCAAACTTATGAGTCTAGTAACTCGAACATATCAGGTTCAGGGTCCTCAGCAGCATCAGCCTCCCCCGATGTTTCTTTCCTAATGGAGGTACTTGAGGAAGCAACGTCTCCTATGTGCTTCCTTTTCTTCTCCAAATTTCTGTCCTCAGAGTGAGCATGGGGAGGCGATGTAGTTGAGTCACTTTCTTCTCGATATTCCTTGGCATCATCTCTGTCCTGGCTTTCGTTAGCCTCGGGGGCTTCAAAACTAGCAGGTGCAAGATCAGCCTGGATTGGCCCCTCCTCGGGAAGATGAGGACGAGAAATCAATGCTTGATGATCCTACAAAAGAACGTTTGCAGAAAAGATATTGGTGAAACAACGCAAGAAAACAAAGAACAACAATCAATACTATCAAGTGATAAGGCGCGTACCGCGGGCAAGGGGTGCGCAGAGTCAAAAAAACAGCCGTCAACATCGGGATTTCATGCTAGGCAGTGAGGGTAGTCAAAGATCGTACCCTTTTGTCAAGACCCTTTTTCTCTAGATCTTGATCAGACACTCGAGAAGGGTCGGCCGAGCCAGAGTACGACCATAACTTGGAAACCCGAGATTAGAGAGGCTGGATGCGCCTCTGCAGGAAGAATGCCATGAGTTGCGTCCCTATCAGTCCGCCTCCAGCTGCACTCTTCAGATTCTGAATTCGAGTCAGCAAGGGCTTGATATCCTCAACTTCAGCCTCGGTAGGAGGGGAGTTCCATGACGTCAGTTTCGTAAGGCTTTTGCTGGCATCAAAGGGAGCGATGCCAAACTTGTGAGAGGACACATCTTTTTGGTCCTTGATGTAGAACGACTTCTTCCTCCAACCCTGAACTAAGACAGCCATATTGAACTCAAGATAGTGCGACTCAGAGCGCACAGATACGACCGCCCCGCCCAGCTCAGGATTTTTTAGTTAACGAAATGCTTGGGCGGAGGCGGAAAAGGAACTTCCAAAGAACCCAGTGCGGGTCAAATCCAAGAAAAGACTCTGATATGTCTCCAACGTATCTATAATTTTTGATGCTCCATGCTTGTTTTTACACCATTTGCCTATTGTTTCGTTACACTTAGTGGCACTTTTATGCATTTTCCGGAACTAACCTATTAACGAGTTGCCACGGTGCCAGTTCCCTGTTTTCTGCTGTTTTTGTGTTTCAGAAGTGATACACAGGAAATATTCTCGGAATTGGACGAAACAAGTTCCTGAAGTCTTATTTTACCCGGAAGCTTCCAGAGATCCGAAGGAGAGTAGGAGGGGGGCCACCAGGGCCCCACACACAGGGGTGGTGCGGCCAGGCCCCTGGCCGCGTGGGCCCCGCGTGAGGGCGCCTGGATCCTCCTCTGACATCGTCCCTTCGCCTATAAAGATCCCCCGACGGAAAAAACCTAAGTACCCGATCAGATTTCCAGAACACATCGCGATCCGCCGCCGCCGTCGACCCGAAGATCGGGAGGGTCCAGAAGCTCTTCCCGGCACCCTACCGGAGAGGGGAATCGCCACCGGAGGTCTTCTTCATCGCCATGCTTGCCTCCGGAGCGATGAGTGAGTAGTCTACCTTGGACTATGGGTCCATAGCAGTAGCTAGATGGTTGTCTTCTCCACCATGTGCTTCATGTTTAGATCTCATGAGCTGTCCTACATGATTGAGATCACCGTTATGTAATTCTACATGTTTGGTTTGTTGGGATCCGATGAATATTGGTGTTTATGATTAAGTTGCTGTACTGAATATTATCTTTTGTTATCTCTATGTTGTTTATGATTTTGCATGCTCTCCGTTGTTAGTAGCTATCTTGGCCGAGTAGTTGCTAGTGACTCCAAGAGGGGGTATTTATGCTCGATAGTGGGTTCATGCCTCTATTTAATCTGGGAGAGTGACAGAAACCTCTAAGGTTGTAGATGTGCTGTTGCTACTAGGGAGAAAACAACATTCATATGCTCAAGGGCATATGCTTTGTTTACATTACACACTTTGCTTAATGCAATTATCTGTTGTTCGCAACTTAATACTTTTGGGGTGTTCGGATTGATATCCCCGGGAGTGGATTATTAGTCATAGATGCAGTTGGATGGCGGTCTATGTATTTTGTTGTAATGCCCAGAGTAAATCTCATAGTGATCTTCTTGACATATCACGTTTATCTTTATTCTATCAATTGCCCAACTGTAATTTGTTTACCCAGCATGTGTTATTTTATCTATGGAGAGACACCACTAGTGAACTGTGGACCCTGGTCCTATTTACATCATATTGCTATCACCTGTTTACTTTACTCGTACTGTTTACTTTACTCGCATACTATATTGTTTTCCACTCGATACGCTCATAATCTCTATTTCAAGCAAATCGGTGAGATTGACAGCCTCATCGCAAGTTGGGAACAAAGTACTTGGTTGTGTGTGTGTAGGTTCCGCATCACCTTCAGTCGTTTGTCTCCCCTCTCCAAGATCGATATTAAACCTTGGTTTCTTAACTGAGGGAAAACTAGCTGCTATACTCATCATACCTTCCTCTTGGGGTTCCCAACGGGCTGGTTATCTACCACGCACAAGGACAGTCTGCTCCCACGTTAACCACACGCAGCAGCTAATTTTCTGGCGCCGTCGCCGGGGAGGAAGTAGAAGACTTCTGCGAGGGGAGTTTTTGCACGCACATCCTTTACTTTGTTATTGTTTTGCTTTACTTTATTTATTTTACCTGCATCGTTTTATATCAAAAACCCAAAAAAATTAGTATCCTTGATAGTTGTTTTTACTTCTCTTGCTTTATCATGCTTTCTATCAATGGTTGGTTTCTTTGAAACTAAATATTTTTGGCAAAGCGGGTTCACGGAAGAGCAGCAAAATTATTATGATGAACACCGCTTGTCACAAAAAGGGAAACACTTATGGGAACAAATCAATAGATTATATATCATTGCTAGAAATGTGTGCTCTACTTATAATGTTACTTATTGCTTTGATGAATCTTGTTGCTGTAGGAGGTATAAACACCTCCCTTTTCAATGTGAGTATAATGATGATGTTACCATATCTTCTTATATTAATGGAAATTACGACTTTTATGATGTGGAACAAATTGAAGAATTTATTGCTTGGAAGGGTGCATTTGAACTTGCTTATTTGCTTGAAAATACTGATGATGCACCTTATAAATATGAGGTTTATGATATACTTACATTTTGCTTTGATAATTACAAGGAAGAAAATGGCTATATTCTTAAATATCTTAATAGATGCTCTCCAACGGAAGAGACTAATGCCTTGAAGGAGCCTATGGAAGAAGAAATTGCTGAAACTGGAAGCTCATTGGATGAAAAAGAGGAGGAGAGTGATGATCAAGAGGAGGAAGAATGGAGCTACCTATGTCTACCTCCCAATAAGAGTAACTCTTTAACTAATACCTTATTTGATAGCCCTCCATGCTTAACAAAGGAGGATGAGTGTGATATTTATATTGTTGAGTTTGTTCATGATGCTACTGAAAATTATTATGAGAGAGGAAAATATGGTTGTTGGAATTCTCATGTTACTAAAACACCTCTCTTTATATTGAAAGTTCTGAAGTTGCTCTTGTTTTATCTACCCATACTTGTTACTATGTTCTTCTTTGATTTATTTTCTTACAAGATTCCTATGCATAGGAAGTGGGTTAGACTTAAGTGTGTTTCATATTTTGCTCCTTGATGCTCTCTTTTGATTCAATTCACATTTCTTATGCGAGCATCTTTTCGCAATTTTCTGCGCCTAGCTCAAAGACGTTAAAGAAAAGCACTCTTGGGAGATAACCCAATGTTTTTATTTTCAGTACTTTTTCTTTTATTTGAGTCTTGGAAGTCATTACTACTGTAATGACCGCTCCTTATCTTGTTTATTTTGTTTTTGTGCCAAGAGAAGCCTCTAATTCGAGTGAGGTAAAGATTTGGGGATGTTGCTGTCTTGAAACTGTTTTCGGTGCTGCACCGTAAAAATTCGTATAAATTCTCTGTATATCTTTTGGACCTTCGATTTCTTGTGCATATGCCCCAGGTTATATCCAAACTTTTGTTAGTTGAACACTTTTTGATTTGAGCAACATAAAATCCCTCAAAAATTCGACCTTTGTCAGCTGTTCAGTTTTGACAGATTTCTGCCAATATTTGTGTTTACCACTTTATCGCTTTCTTTTGAGTTCTTTTGACCACGGAACTTTTTGGGAGGTTGCTACCATAGTATTTGCTATATATGTGGTGGTTTTGAGTTGAAACCTGAAGCAAAAAGAGGTTGATTATATGTTATGCTTACACTAATGTTGCTAATAGAATTGTGTTTAGTTTTGTATGAAGGAAGTTTTCAAGTGTAGGGATTGGAGAATGATGAGATGAGTGAAGAATGGACAAAAGCTCAAGCTTGGGGATGCCCATGCATCACCCCAAGAAATATCCAAGAAGTAAAAGCGTCAAAGCTTGGGGATGCCCCCGAGGCACCCCTTCTTCGTCGGCAAAAATTAGGTCACCTTTCAAAACACTATATTTTTATTGCTTCATGCACTATGTGTTTTTCTTGGAGCGTCAGTTGTTTTAGTTTTCTTAGTTGGTTCAGTTTGTTTGTTTGCTGCAATAAATGGTTGGACCCCAACAAATTTCTTTTGGAGGAGATGTACTCGTTTTCATTTGCAAAGAACGCTCTAGTTTTCACTCTTATTAAAAATCGAGCGTTCTTCTTTTTCTGCTACTGCTTTTGGTTTTCGTTTTCGCCTTGATTTGCATTCAGACCTTGTCATATCTTTTCATCAAGGTGTATTTTTGCCTCTGATCTTTATTGGTTTTCATCAAAAGAGGTGTTTATAAAAATTTCAAATGGTGTTGGAAAAGAGAAAAAGCTTTGTGCAAAATAGTGGTACAAGAAGGAGCTTGTGTAGACTGCGGCTTAGGCTTTTTCATGTCATGCTTGATGTCTTTTTGATAGTATGCTTAGTGGTTTTGCTGTAGCATGACTTGTCTCAAATAACTGAGATTGCTTAATGAGCCTTTGAAAAAAATCATGCGTTGTTTTTATTGTATGGAAGCATTATTTTGGTTTTCTCCTTGATGCTTTATTTGGGTTGACTTGGCGCATGCTCACACATGTTAGACTCTTACAAAGTCGCCAATAGCCTTCATGATCATTTAGTTTTTGACTTTTGATGCCATCTTATGCTTCTTTTAATGTCGCTTTGTCGCTTTGCATGATTATGGCCATTATTGCTCTCTTAGTGGTCGCTCTCAGTCTTTTGCTAGCCCTCGCCTTGTACTGAGTATGAGCTCTACTCGTGCATCCAACTCCTAAAAGCCAAAGTTTTCCAAAGTGTCCACCATACATACCTACTAGCAATTTGCTATTCCAAGTAAATTTGACTTGCTTTTATTTTCTCTTCAAATTAAACTCTTACCAGTGTTATGCGAAATTCGGTCAGTAAAGCTCTCACGAACCGGAAGGCACACTTTACTTTTTCCTGTTCTTAAAAATTTGACATTGTGGTCTCTTATGTTGAGTTGTTATGCTTGCAAGTTGTAAGTTGGATTCTAGCCCATCCATGCTGTCATGGGGCAAGCTTTCAACATTGCACTTCTTATTTGAGTTGATATCGTGATCTTTTGTTTATGGATGCCCGAGGTGTGAAATGAATTGGGAATCTTGTGGGGATCATGGAGTTTGTATATGTGTTAGGGAAACGCCGGGCCGCCAATCTAAGCCATGCATAATTGATGGTGGAAATTTGCAGCATACCCATGGTGAACATTCGACGACGCATCTCACAATAAAAAGCTAAACAAAAGGCAAATAAAAGAGATGTCGAGGTGTTCATTGTCTGCTTGTCCTGTCATTTTGGTGTGGGCTTGTTCCATGTCATCGGGCACGGAGGTACCCCATTGGCGGTTCTCAATGATATGCATATACTTACAATGACAAGAGCCTTGCTTGGGACTCTAAGTAAAGTAGCATGAGGTTTGGGTACTCGTATTCACGGGGCACGAGGTCTTCAACTTATGATTTGTCAAGCATATGCATCATAATTGTTCTCGCATTAACTTTAACCATTCAAGATGCTTATGATGGGGGCAATGAGAGCTCAAAGCCGGTAAGTACCATAATTTTTGAAGGTTATAAAACTTGCAATCACTGCTTCCCTCTGCGAAAGGCCTTTCTTTTACTTTTATGTTGAGTCACCACCTTCTATCTTTATGCACCATTAAGAGAGCATAGTTGTCATTCTTAGTGTGATATGCATTGTCCCAAAGTTCATTGATTGATTCATATTGTTGGTTTCAGTTGTTCTTAAATTATTTGTATCTAGTCGCCCTCTTAAACTTGAAGGTGTCCTATGCATTTATGTTTTGCTCTCTTTGAAGGACAAGATGAAAACCATTTGTATGTTTTTCCTTATGATTTGAACACACGTTTGACTTTCATTGTTTCATTTTCATGATCTTTTGTTTGTGTTCATTTACATGTTTACAACATGGTTGCTAAGTTCTTATTGTCATGATTATATCTTCATGCCTATGTTTTAAGTTCTTATGATCCCAGCTCACAAATGCTTACATATATGATCAAGATTGTGTAGGTGCATGTCACCTCAAAAATTATTCTTTGTTATCACTTACCTACTCGAGGACGAGCTGGAGTTAAGCTTGGGGATGCTTGATACGTCTCCAACGTATCTATAATTTTTGATGCTCCATGCTTATTTTTACACCATTTGCCTATTGTTTCGTTACACTTAGTGGCACTTTTATGCATTTTCCGGAACTAACCTATTAACGAGTTGCCACAGTGCCAGTTCCCTGTTTTCTGCTGTTTTTGTGTTTCAGAAGTCATACACAGGAAATATTCTCGGAATTGGACGAAACAAGTTCCTGAAGTCTTATTTTACCTGAAAGCTTCCAGAGATCCGAAGGAGAGTAGGAGGGGGGCCACCAGGGCCCCACACGCAGGGGTGGCCCGGGCAGGCCCCTGGCCGCGCGGGCCCCGCGTGAGGGCGCCTGGCTCCTCCTCTGACATCGCCCCTTCGCCTATAAAGACCCCCCGACGGAAAAAACCTAAGTACCCGATCAGATTTCCAGAACACATCGTGATCCGCCGCCGCCGTCGACCCGAAGATCGGGAGGGTCCAGAAGCTCTTCCCGGCACCCTACCGGAGAGGGGAATCGCCACCGGAGGTCTTCTTCATCGCCATGCTTGCCTCCGGAGCGATGAGTGAGTAGTCTACCTTGGACTATGGGTCCATAGCAGTAGCTAGATGGTTGTCTTCTCCACCATGTGCTTCATGTTTAGATCTCATGAGCTGCCCTACATGATTGAGATCACCGTTATGTAATTCTACATGTTTGGTTTGTTGGGATCCGATGAATATTGGTGTTTATGATTAAGTTGCTGTACTGAATATTATCTTTTGTTATCTCTATGTTGTTTATGATCTTGCATGCTCTCCGTTGTTAGTAGCTATCTTGGCCGAGTAGTTGCTAGTGACTCCAAGAGGGGGTATTTATGCTCGATAGTGGGTTCATGCCTCTATTTAATCTGGGGGAGTGACAGAAACCTCTAAGGTTGTAGATGTGCTGTTGCTACTAGGGAGAAAACAACATTCATATGCTCAAGGGCATATGCTTTGTTTACATTACACACTTTGCTTAATGCAATTATCTGTTGTTCGCAACTTAATACTTTTGGGGTGTTCGGATTGATATCCCCGGGAGTGGATTATTAGTCATAGATGCAGTTGGATGACGGTCTATGTATTTTGTTGTAATGCCCAGAGTAAATCTCATAGTGATCTTCTTGATATATCACGTTTATCTTTATTCTATCAATTGCCCAACTGTAATTTGTTTACCCAGCATGTGTTATTTTATCTATGGAGAGACACCACTAGTGAACTGTGGACCCCGGTCCTATTTACATCATATTGCTATCACCTGTTTACTTTACTTGTACTGTTTACTTTACTCGCATACTATATTGTTTTCCACTCGATACGCTCATAATCTTTGTTTCAAGCAAACCGGTGAGATTGACAACCTCATCGCAAGTTGGGAACAAAGTACTTGGTTGTGTGTGTGCAAGTTCCGCATCACCTTCAGTCGTTTGTCTCTCCTCTCCAAGATCGATATTAAACCTTGGTTTCTTAACTGAGGGAAAACTAGCTGCTATACTCATCATACCTTCCTCTTGGGGTTCCCAACGGGCTGGTTATCTACCACGCACAAGGACAGTCTGCTCCCACGTTAACCACACGCAGCAGACTCGCAAAGGGTAATGAAGCAGGATATGTGGAGAATGGAATTTGGTGTGAATTGGTGAAGCTGCATGCCATAGACAAAGAGGAGCCCACGAAGAAACTCATGGGCAAGAAGAGAGAGGCCGCGGAGAAGAAAGGCTAAGAACATCACCCGATACCCGCCCGGAGGTTTGGGGATGCACTCGTCACCAGGGAAGATGATCGACGCTGATTCCGAAAGAAGGCCCTCCTTTTTGGCCTTCTTCAGATCGGATTCCTCGAACGACGAAGGAACCCACTTGGTGGACGTGTTGCCGCTCCCTTTCTTCGTCATCTTTTCTCTGTGTGCGACCTTCTTGATGGGCATCCACAAGCGAACGCGCTTGGGGGCTAAGGGGAGAATGCAAGCGCAAGAGAGAAGAAGCAATGGCGGCGGCGGAGGAACAGAAAGCTGGTAAACAGTAAAAACAACAGTCACACTATATATAAAGCTTCTCCACGAAGGAACATGGGCCACGATGTGGCACATGAAGCGGAAGCGGCAAGCCCACTAACGGGCAGAAAATGTGCAAAATTATTGCGCTCCTATGTGCAACGGTCAACGTTCAGTCAAATCATCGAAGAAAATGACTCCACCAATGACGTCACGAGTATCGGGTAAAATCGACCAAGTTTTAAGTCAAACAAACAAACTCTGAGACTATGATTGTCTCCAAAGGAACCCACTCAGAGCCTCAAGGGCTGGAAACAAGAAATCTCGTCCAGGAGATGACGACAAAAGAGTATAAAAGAGCAAATATCTTTGAGCCTATACCCAAACAATTTTTTTTCTGGCTATAGCCTTGGGGGCTACTCCCATCGGGAGCGCTGGTCGCGCACCCGACGAAATCAGTACAAGAACGACGGAGCTGAGATAATATAACACTTGAGCCTATACTCGAAAAACTTTCAAGTATAGCCTCGGGGGCTACTACCATCGGGAACACTAGTCGTGCACCCGAAGACAATAGAAAACATCAACCACTAATCAGAATAGTCATCGACTTCATTGTCGATAAGATTACATTCGTAAAGGTTTTACTCCCATCGGGAGAGATTTGTGACTTGTTGAAAAACAAATCAATGATTCTTGGCATTGAAACAGTCAAACAAGGTTGGAGCGATTAAAATTATGATTCTTGAGTTGCGTCATCGCGACAAAACTTAAATGCCGTGATTGTAACAGATCATGATGGTAAGACCCCAGGATCCGTTCTGTGTGGCCTAGTATATGCACCTGGATACGCTCTACTAGAAATTTTCTGTATCTATGATGCGAAGAAAAATCCCGGTGGATGCACTGGGTACCAAGAATCATTGGAATCCTTTCTTTGTAAGTCCTGAATACGGCAAAAGATTGGGTTAGACCAGGTACCAGGCTCAAGTCTAGGGGATTGAGTTTGAAGTAGGTAATAAGTGTCTACTCCAGCAGGCAACTGGCCTCTAGATACGTCAGAGATGCCAGACTTATTGACCAAGACCCCTTGAGAAATATAATGAAAATTGTGTACTTAAGTACAGGGAAAAAGTCAAAGATTGTCCAAGTCAAAGATTGATCAAGTCAAAGATATGAAGATTTGAGATTCAACCCGAATCTACTATTCAGGTAGAATCTCGGGGGCTACTGACAAGGGTATAGCTAATAGAGCCCGTTATTTGTGTACCCCTGAGGCCCGTTAAGCTAGGCCCAGACATAGTCATATTCAAAGTATGAGTCTGTATCATATAGGGATATTGTAATTTGTATTGAACCCGATCGGTTCCTTGAGACCTGGCCACCTATATATAGGGGCCATGAGAGGTCGGCCAGGGACAGATTGAGATTGAGCCAAGTTCAATACCACGCTTATTCTCGATACACACCTTGTTTGAATGATCTTTACCTTCGAGTTCATCCGACGCCATCTTCCCTCAACCCTAAGTCCTTCATCTTGGACATTTGTCGAGTTAACCCTCGTCAATATGTGATCATGAGCTTTGTATCTAGTTGAATTGGTAGATGTTGTTCTTCATATATTATGCTACTCCAGTGCTTTATTATTGTAATCTTCGGAGATACCTTGTACCATGATGTGAAGGTGATAGTGTGTGCATTATGTGTGTCTCTTTGGCTAGTGTCTCTATGAATTGTTGGTGTTTGTTGGAACCATCTAGTGCGCTCAAGGTGATAGTGCGGGGCAATCTAGTTTAGGGAAATGCGAACTTTGAGGGGTGCTTCGTAGCCCTACACATGATTAATGTTCGTTATCCATCAGAGAATAGTTTGGAATAGCATAGTGAAGATAGATATTTATGTGTTCAATTATGTTATCTTTGTTGAGAGTGTCCACTAGTGAAAGTATGATCCATAGGCCTTGTTTCTAAGCATTGAAACACCGTTTACATTCAGTTCTGTTACATGTTTGCTCGCAGCGATATTTATTTCTGATTGCATTTACTACTTATAATCATCCATATTACTTGTATTTCACTATCTCTTCGCCGAACTAGTGCACCTATACATCTGACAAGTGTATTGGGTGTGTTGGGGACACAAGAGACTTCTTGTATCGTAATTGCAGGGTTGTTTGAGAGGGATACCTTTGACCTCTTCCTCCCTGAGTTCGATAAACCTTAGGTGATCCACTTAAGAGAAACTTGCTGCTGTTCTACAAACCTCTGCACTTGAAGGCCCAACACTGTCTACAAGAATAGAAGCGTGCGTAGACTCGCAGGGATGTGCTCCTGTTTTGGTACCTGCGCACTGTGCTAGGCAGTCGCCAGCTCTGGCCTTCTTTTGGCGTCCGTGGTGGATGCAGATGGTAGCGAGGCTGGCTATACCTCGCGCATCAAGTGCGGTTCCCAGCGCCGCCGGCTTTGGTGTTACCGCCGTCCTCTCCCTTTGCGGGCCTCCTTGGTGGTGGTTCGAAGGTTGGGGATTGGCTTCGTCATCCTAGCGCAACGGGCTTCTTGATGGAGCATTTCTCCGGCAGCTATTGGCGGTGAGTCTCCGCCTTCACGCCAGACCCAGAGGATGAAGGACATCCGCTCCCCACTGCCTCTCTTGCTTCGTCTCGGCGTTCCTCTTGTGCCCCGACCCAAGTGGTGGAGTCCCCGGCGTCGGTGTAGCAGTCGCAGGTGGACCCCGTCGGTTTCCTGGAGGAGGAAGATTAAGGGCCTGTTCGGAATCCCACCACTCCGCTCAACTGATGCTCAACTAGAAGATTTTGAGAAGCTCGGATTTGCCAACTCCGCTAAATTGAACTTTGACTCCAGCCGCTCCGGGAGAGCTGCTGCGGAGCGGAGGCGTCCCGAACGGACTCTAAAGGACTTGATCGCGTTCTCAAGAAGAAGCAGGGTTCTAGTTACGAAGTTGCAGGATTGGTTGTAATTTTTCTATTTGTTCTGGACTCTCCTGTAATCTTTGCACCGACGGAATTAGTGGCAGCTTGTTGATCGGCACCCGTCTCTGTTAGAAAAAAACGAAGCCGCGCTGCAGCGATACAAGGTCGTGTTTGGCCTGGAGATTTTAGTCCCATCTCGACGAGTTTACAGGTCGTGTCTGGCCTGGAGATTTTAGTCCCACCTCGACGAGTTCACAAGTACGTGACCGGTTTAAATCTCTACTATTTTAAAAGAACGAAAGCGTTCCGTATTCCACCAACGAACCATTCCGTCGGTTTATTTTCGTCCACCTCTCCCACCGTTTTTCTTCTCTTGACTTTCCTTGGTTTTTTCATCCAGCCACAAGACAGAAACCCTCTCTTCGATTCCAAAATCAGGCCGATCCCAAAATTACGCCGCCCCCTCCACTGGCTTGACGGCGTCGCCCCAAGCCGCCGCCCTCGAGCTCCACGCAGGGGACTGCCCTCCAGCGACCCACGCTGGTCTGGACGCCGCCGCCACACACGAGTACATCGACCTTGACAGTGGTCATCCCCCACCTTGCGGGAATGGACGCTGCCGCCCTCGAGCTCCATGGGTAAACTGCCCTGCACCGACCCGCGGTGGCCTGGACGGCGTCGCCCCCCATCTTGCGGGCATGGACACCGCCGCCGCCGCCCTACGTACTGCCCAGCTACAACATGTCACCGCCACAACGCCATGCTCACATTCTTCGAGAGTCTGGACGCATCCGTTGCCCTCCACGCGTTCATTTCCCTGCCACCGTGCTCCCTCTTCCTCTCTACCATCGTGCTCTGCTGCTAATTCCCATGTATGCCTCCCTCCCTCTCTTCTTTCCCGATGTATGACTACGTCGCTTCCATGCAGGTCAAGTGTTTGTGATATTGCCAATGTGTCCTGTGCATAACACACTGCTTCTACAAGTAGTTACAGGTTAGTATATTTGATGAATGGACGCCTGCTAAAACTAAGCGGCCATCCAGTTGATTTCTTTTCAGCATTAACATTTTTTTACATATTTGCACAAGTTCTTGATGTTTGTAATTTAAATATATAGCTGCCAGCCAAATTTGCACCAGTGCCTAACTGATGAGAATACCAGAAATCAGTTTTTTCATCTGTGCTGACAAGTTTACCAAGGTCCACTAGAATGGCTATGCCCGAGCAAATATTTTTTTGAACTTCTTGCTTACAGTTCGAATATGAAAGTTCCATGGACTATTTTCTATGTATATTCTTTCATGTAGGATTCCTATTTTTTTTCTCACTGCGAGGTGTTGGCAAATCCATGCTTTGTCTCTAGGCTGGAAGGTATGTTGCTAAAATTATCATTCACGTCTTTGATCTGGTTTTGTCTATTAGGTTTTGAGAGCATACGAAACACACACAAGACTAGGAGTTCAGTGAATATCTTCTTTACTATTACATTTAAATGGAATAAGTTTATGCACTTATGTATTTCGTATGGTATAACATTTATACCTTGTCTTTTCTGAAATTGCATGTGTACCTTCACTGTACCACAGATTAGCAAACGTCAATCAATAATATATATGGGTCTCTGGTGTGGTTATGTAGAAACGATCTTTTGTTATGTAGTGGTGCACTATTTAATGGAAAATAGCTGGTTCGCTTCATTTCAAAACAATTCAGATTTCTCTGAAGTTACGCCAGACATGATTCATTTCCAACGTTTGTCTCAACAAATATTCTCGCTGTCGCCTTTGTCTCAGTATATTAACTCCTGTTGTACTAAGAACATGGTAGATTTGTAGTTTGCTCTTTTTTCCAGATTCAGAAACCTATGGAACATTCTTAGTGTCAATAGGGGAATACGACTTCAGGTACTGACTATCCTTCATTGTATGATTGAGGTTATGGCTTACCTTTCAGGTACTTCATTCATGATATTTTGCGCACTGTCACTTTTAGTAACCTGTTTCTCAATTGAAATATACTTACTTGTTGCTTTTTTCTTTCTCGCGTCTCTGACTTCTGCTTCCGCTAGGTGAAGAAGCTATGAGACTATTTAAAGGCTTGCATATTCTGAAGTAAATTCTTCCTTCTTTAGTATAGTAGTTAAAAAAGATAGAAAATAGTCCAACCTGTAACTAATTCAGCCTCCTCTAGCCTTAGTCTATGTATGAAAACCCAAAACAGCTCTTTACATTGATAGCTGCAAAAGAAGAAAATTGGATGCAGCAGTAGAAACGCATAATAGGTGCACGCATATTCAGTTGAAATATGAGTTCCAAGTTGCTTGATTCTTAGAAAACTAAATGGACACCCCTTCCCATTTTATTCGAGTATTACCTCCCTTTTCATTCCATTGTTGTTGTTGCTGCAGAGAAAGAGCACCAACAATGGAGAGGCTGAGAGTAATCATGGGAGATTCCCATTTTATATTTCTTAGGCATTTTGTAGTGAAAGGCAACCTACATGAGGGGAGTGACTTTTTATACAAAAAACAATTTTGAATATGTCTTTTCTTTTGTAAATTGATGTTGTTCATAATTTAAATTTTTAGAGCTTTATATAAGAAATCACTTGCTATAAGCTCAGATGCAGATTGAAAATAATCTGTTGTTATTTTACGACCAAACTTTGATTACTTGCCATAAGAAATAACCTTGCTACACACTTCAGTTTTTTGTATTTCAGAAATGAATGTGCTTTAATATCATATAGGAGAATCATATCGATTAGCTCAATTATGATTTCCCCCCATGATTTTAAGACCAACCACCATATTGTGTCATGATCCATCCAATATTTTTATCCCATGTGAGTAGATAGATATTGGGCACATATACGAGTTACGATCTCAATGATGACATAAACTTTAGAACATGGGGTTAGAACAGAAGTTCCTCTAGGGAAGGAGCAGTTTCTGCTCAATAATGATATTGCATGGTCCGATCCAAACGTCATAAACCTGGGTGTAGAATAAAAGATACAAAGTGCTCTTTACCTAAGTTATTTATAGATGTGAACCAAGGTTTAGAACCTGATGTAGCTAAGTATCAACTAAGGTCCAGAATTTGATTAATTGATAGATGCAGAAAGAAAGGGAGACAAAGTGCTCTTTACCAAGTTTGTTAAAACAATAAGTTTGACCAATGTTTTGTCGTGATACATGGAATAAATATTGCAACTATTCAGATTCCCATCTTATTACAGATATCTCAGGACCACAAATAATATTTGTCTTTGTACTGCAACCAAAAGGTTTGTGATGTGTTATTTGCTGAAGTAATTACAGCCTTCTCTTTGCAGACAACTTCTAGGCATGCACTCTGCAGCTTCCCTCTCCATATAAGAGTCCGCTTCCATTGTTTTCTTTCGAAGAGGTGTCCTTGCCATGATCTTTCTCGAGTCTTGAGTCTTGAGATTTGGTGAATACCTCCTTGATCCATGCATTACTTCTGAATTCTGATGAAGGTTGCAGTTCAATGCTGCAGCGTAAGAAGAGTATCTGATCATGCAAAATGTGATGTTCTATGTTGATGTAAACTACTTTTTTCTTCTGATTGGAGAGTTCACTTGAGATTATTGTTTCTGTTGTAGTCTCTGGTGATGGTCTCGTGAGTGTCCAACCTCTGCTTGACCCAGTTAAAGGTGTCCTGATTCCTTAACTAACGTCTGATTGGCAATATGATGTCCCAAGTTTAAAACCATTAGCTTAAACCCATATTCTAATTTAGTATTCAGCATATATGAGGTTTTGTTTATGGTAGATTCAGTATATTGATGTATACTAAGAAGGCTATGTTAAATTCTGATTGGATTGTATTGGCATTGGTTTGCAACGTTCACACAATAGTACATTTTTTGGAAAAAGAAACCTTTATTATTTTGGGACAGATGTATATAAGTGGAATTAAATGACAGAATAATCTATATCATATTTGTCGTGATTATACTTCTTATATCTTCTCTGATGTTGTTTGCGAACTTTATAGTTCCATTCTATAAAACAAAGAGATATAATTTGGGACAAACTTTCTCTTAAGCATCAATGTTAGCTTATTATAGAAAAGATTGATAAACATGTGGGGTATCTGAACATTATAAATAGAAAATTATTAGTGTACTTGAAGGACACAACAAAATCAAATCATTTTTTTGTTTTTCCCGTGGCAAAGCACGGGCATTCAACTAGTTCTGTTTAGAAAAACAAATGAAAACACCACTGATCGTACTGGCAACGCACACAAACGAGCGAAGCAATCTGAACTTTGTGCCGGCCCAACTTGGGGGACAACAAACCGAGCGAAATGAAAGAAGCGCATCGCCACTCGCTCGTGTCTTCCTCCTCGCTCGCCGCCGCCCTCTTCGTCTCGCTCGCCGGAGGAATCCCTTCTTCCTCTCGCTCCCGGCCTGCGCCAGCGATCTGGAGGCAAAGGTCATATTTTTTACTCGGTGTCGGGGATCTGCGTGCGACGGTGCGGGATCTGCTTTCCTACGGCGAGAAGCTCGACATCGAGCTGCGCCGGAGCAGCGGGAGGACAGCGCCTGTTTCTGGAGCGCCTGCGGGAGGACGTGGACATCGTGGCGCCTGGTTCTATCGATGTGGGGTTAATCTTGGTTGAGCTGCAGGGATCGTTCAAGATGTAGGGTGCTGGTCTGGTCGCGATTGCGGCCTCCATCGGCAACCTGCTGCAGGGTTGGGATAATACCACCATTCTAGGTAAATCTTCTGCTCAACCCATACTGCTTTTACTTTTACGGGAGATATATGCACCACTCTACTGAATCTAGGGTTTAGCTTTGTGGGATTGTTTGGCCACTTTCAGATCAGATGTTGCTCAGGCACATAAAACCAGGGGTGGGTATCACTTAAGCAAACCAACTTGGTTTTTCTTCGATTCTAGGAGCAAACTTGGTTCTAACAAAAATTATTGTCAAGAAACTACTTCTTGGTTCTCGTTTGAATAATACCTTGATTATCCCTGATATGGTTCATGTTTGGAGTCAAAATTACTTTCCGGGACTGTGCTTTTTGTGAATTCAGTTTTATCACAAGTGTGGTGTCCTGAACAATCACTAGCTAAAAGCATGCTATTCAGACATTTCCTTTCTTGTTCAGGAGCAACTCAGCTTAACTTTACTTGTTCCTATGTTTCTTCTGCTAAGGGCTGGTGGTGTTCTGCGTGTGGCGCCTGGCAGATTGCGGGCTGGTGACGGAGTAGAGAAGATGGTGGGGCGGCATCATCGAGCCCTGCGTCCAGGTCCTCGCCCGCAAGCACAACCAGCACAAGATGATCTGCTGCAAGTAATTTTGCCTCACCATTTCTTATAAACCATGTCCATCTGCATAAAATTGACTAAACCATGTTTTGACTATTCACAGAACTGAGTTCTTATCTAAAGCTTCACAAACTATACCTGATCTCATAATTCTTACTGCAGTCTGTGGGATTGGCAAGCGAGAGAGCATAGCTAACCTAGCGATGCAAAACAAGGTACATTGCTCAAACCCATACACATCATCCATGTCGTAAACTCTTATTGTCTCAGTCAGTTGCCTGAAAGTATAACTATCAATTTATATTCATTGTTGGTGCACTGCTGAACTACTTTGGCAATATTCTGTCATTTTCCCTAATATGAACGCTTGCAGTAGACATTTACCGAACTTTGTGATTCCCACGTCATTTTCTTATTATTCTGTCTACTCATTTTAGATTTAAATATGTCTTTTTTTTTGAAATGGAGGGTCTACCCCCAGCCACTGCATCAAAATGATGCACACAGCCGTTTTCATTAAGATTATTCAAAGAAGCCTTACAAAGAGAATACAAAGATCAACCCGAAGCCACCACACTCATGACAGCTGTCGCAACACCTATAAACTTGACGAAGGGGGTGGACATGTCGGGGCCCTATGCCCTGACCTCACACCAACGCACATCATCTAAAAACTAGAGGCCTCACCAGGCCGCCCAACAATGAACCGGGAGTACCAACTAGTCTCGCAAACCTTCAGCATGCACCACTGCACACACTCCAGAAATCGCCGCCACCATCAACCGCAGACCATCTGCAGGACAAGGATCTTGACATTGACCTTGTCGGGCCTGTCTTCGATACCACCACGGCACCAGACAGCTCCACCGCATGCGCGAGTCCATCAAGTCCTGTTGAGGTAGACGCTTACCGCTCCACTTCTTGCCACCTCCATCCAGCTGCTGCTCCTAGTGTGTCAACTGTCAATGTTTCTCCTCTGATGCTATCATGGTCCAGTTGTTAAGTATTGCACATGAGTAGTTAGGAGCAGTACTATCTATGTGCAGCCTGATTGCACTACTGAAACTTGAGCTTGTCATTCCATTGCTACTAGTTGACCGGAACACTGTCATTAATTAAGGGAGAATGCCAGTCACTTAATTATGAGGGTAATTTGTTGTGTGGTGTGCTATACATGTGAGAGACAATTTCTTAATTGACACTGCATTAAAATCAGGTTCCTTATTTGACACTGCATTAAAATCAGGTTCCTTATTTGACACTAGACAAAATTTTCTTCCTTATTTGACACCTAGTCTTAATTTGTTTCCTTATATGACACTGTCGTTACTTCCGCTACACTGTTCCGTCAAAAAATAACTGGACGGACCAAAATATCCTACACGTTCATCGAACCAAAAACCCAAACCCGACCGAATCCTCCCGTATGTTCCTCTTGTCCTAGTCACGCACCGCCACAGGGGGCGTACTCGCGACTGCTGCAGTACTCTGTCCAATTCGTTCTTCGGTGTTTGCCATGGTTGCTAAGCTCAGTCTGTTTTTCGGTGAGTCCACATCTATTGTATTGATGATTTGATGTAGACATGGTGCAAACTACATTGCTCATCTCTGTTTTTCGGTGCCAGTTCACCAAAAAATGTAAATGGTAGTACATGAAATTAGCCTATGTGAGGTGTTTGCATAGCACCATCTAATTCTTATTTGAAATTTCCGAGACTGTCAAATTAGATGTGCACGCGCACCATCATAGTTGTACTGTGCTGGTGGATGGGGTTTCCTTGGCCGGGACTTTGGGAAACATGGTGTTTGTTGCGGTTGACTATATTGATCTACCCAGTGTACTAGTGCAGACTTAACAAATGCGCGCCTACCCTTGTGTTAGATATGGCATAAAAACATGGGCGGTTCTGCCCAGTTTTTTGAATTAAGATCAAAGGACCAAATTTTGAACTGAAATCGGTTCGTTGACCAAATTATGTGGACTTAGTTGGTCATTTAATCAAGTCCAAATATGTACCATTACTGCAGCTATGAACTTGTACAGATTTTGGTCACATTATGCACTAGGGGTAAAAAAGTCTTTGCATGTCTCTCTTTAACACCATTAGTGCACAAAATGCACTAGAGTTTCATATAGGGAGAAATTTTAAGAAGACTAGGGAATAACCTGTGCGTTGCTACGGGTGATTTTTTTATCAATATATTTATTTGGTAAATAAATATAAAAAAAAACCAACAATCCTGGCACCCGATCCGACTGAACTGTCACCCACGTGAAGGAAAAACCCTGTTGACTCATTCCCTTCTTCCTCCCCGCCAAACCCTAAGATAACTTCTGCCAATTCACCACCCTTTCAACCCGCGCCGACTTCTCGCCCTCCACCTTCCACTTGCCCATGACTCTGCCCCAGTTCCTGCTCGCTGGTCCCCACTCGGATTGACCTGTTTTTCCTTCTCTGCGACACCGCCCTTCCCTCCTCTATGCTGCACATCTCATGAACCCATTAGTACCTCTTATTCCGCAACATTGTGTTTACTTCTTAACGGACTTTGTATTTTTTTGTCTGGCACTTCCCCCAAATGGGATGTGTACTACACGGAGCTGAAGTTGTGTACTTCCAGTGAACTAACAAATAAAGAAGTGCAATCCAAGTGGCATAAACACTATATAAACTGCAAGGAAAATAACCTATAGCTATATAGAACTTTTGTTTAGAAAGTCTTGTAGATTTGAACTTGGAATTACCACCAGTACCCACTCCACACACTAGCCGGTTTCCAAACATGAACAATAGTTTCAGTACGCATTGCGGGCAAACTTCACACTCCGTGGACCATGACCTGAATATTAACCACACTTGTTGACTTTATGTATCTGAACAGAAGTAGTTAAATAAATTGTACAGGTTATGCGTCCTTTACATGAGAAAATCCCATTGTTGCAGTTGAACAATATACCCAAACAGATGCAATCATATCTATCTGCCCCATGTCTATGGAGTATAGAAGATGCACAAATAACAGCTTTTGAACAGGAAAGGTTGTCTCTTAAATCTGTTAGTATCTTCTTCTTCCCCTTCCAAAAAAATGTATCTTCTTTTCTTCCAATTGCTACTCAATATACACACAGTTCAGAGAACAAAACAGCTTGTTGTAGTCAGTTCTTACATACACGCAAATTCAGAGAAAGGAACAACGCACTGCTCCATCTCAGCGCCGGAAGAACACGCTATTTTTCATTGACATGGAAATAGGTGAGAACTCATGCCAGGCCGAACCCATACGCATTAAGCTCTTGCTAGCTAGCTGATGGATTTGTCAATTAGGCTGCGACACGTTCTCTGCCTCCGTGTCCACGGCCGCCTGCCTCTCTGTCAGCGCCGGCGGAGTGGGAGGCCAGGGATATATTCGGGGATCGACGACCTGTTCGTACAGGGAGGCGGCTCCCCTGACCAGGCCGGCGCCGTGCAGGATCCTCCAATGAGTCCCACCAGGAGAGGGTCTTGCCGGTGGAGTGGGAGGCCAGGGGAGACGCGCTCACGGCGGCGGAGGATAAGGAAGGACGCTGTGGCGGGGCGGGGAGCCGGGGATGAGGCCGGGGCGTTTTTTTTTCATTTCGTTCGTGCAGGACGGATGAAAGACAACATACGAGGAACCAGAACGGTTTTTTGGACGGACGAAGCCGTTTTTTAACGTACAATCACCACCTCTAGCAATTTAATAGTATAGATGTCAAATAGGGAGGAAATTTTTGTCCAGTGTCAAATAGGGAATCTTATTTTAAGCCAGTGTCAAATAAGGAATTTTTCTACATATAAACTGAAGGCTAAAACTTGCCTGTGCCAAATGAAGTTCAGGTGTAAAAGTTAGAATCTGAAATGGATTTGCCTCATGAGATATTCAGTAGCAGTTCAATAGATTGGCAGGAAATCAAGGTAGACATGAGCATCTGTTGAGCTCTCAGCTGCTAGCTCCTGGAAAGTATAAAGATGCAGAATGCAGTGGAAGCTTAGGCACACAGACACTCATAGTGGCATATGTGAGTATACTCATAGTGGCATATGTGACCAGACTTCATCATGAGGAATTTAGATCGCAAACACACTATATGTGGGTATCTTTTGCGATCTAAATTCCTCATGATGAAGTCTGGTCTGAACTAAGTTGGCTAGCTCATGCAAAAGATACCGTTGGACACTACATGCTGCATTCATTGGGTATGGTAATGCTATGTGCTCTGGAGTACATGCTTTTCATGACGTACAAATCTTTTGCTTTTCATGGTGTACTAATCTTTTCCGCCTACATGCGTTTGCCTGCATTTTTTTCTTGGAATATAAGACGCATTTTAGAATTTGTACCCCCTCCGTTCCACAATATAAGACGTTTTAGATTTATAGGTCAAATTTTCTCACATTATGAAACTTTCGGAGTT
This sequence comes from Dactylis glomerata, assembly GCA_007115705.1. Lineage (NCBI taxonomy): Eukaryota > Viridiplantae > Streptophyta > Magnoliopsida > Poales > Poaceae > Dactylis > Dactylis glomerata. Next base: position 209,122 of record QXEO01001046.1, read on the forward strand.
TCCATTTTTACTCTCCCATGCCTTGGACACGGCCAGCTCCGACGCCTCGCACCGACACCCCACTCCCGGTCTTTCTCCTCGTCAACCCTCTCACTCCCGCAACTGCTCCTTACCGGCGGCGCTCCCCCACATCACTGCTGGGGTCTCCCTCCCCCACATCACCGCAGCGCTCTCCCGCGCGCATCGCCGCCACTTTCTTCCTCACACAGCTGCAGAAGATTTCCTCCCAGATGTCGGCGAAGGCATGGAGGGGACCTGTGGCGGCAGCAGCAGAGTCTCTGTGTCGGGGCGCGCTCGGTAAGAGGAGGCAGGGCGGGAGGTGCGGCAGCGGCGGGGCTGGAGGGAAAGGGCGCGGTAGCAGCCGGTCTGGGATTCGTGAATATGGGGCTGGACAGGGTGCGGCCGCTGCCTATGCTGCTACCGGAGAAGCGTACAAGCACACTCCAGACCCTCGCCATGCTCGTGGAGTATACAGTAACTACTCCAAGTCCTCGCCATGCTCGTGGAGATCGTGACAACGCTCCCAGGGCACGCTCTGGCTGGAAGGTTTGCTGCCTCCTTTTCACACCCATTTTCTGTCTCTCTATTAACTCTCTTTCTGTCGCAAACTCCGATCCTGTTGGTTTCTGGATCTACTCCCTGGAGTAGTTCAGCGTGTGTGAATCCCTGGAAGCTCTAGATGGTTGTGATTTACTATTATTTTCTTTTGTGTTCTTGAAAGATTGAACATATGAAACCACTTGCCATTTGTCCCTGTCTCTTGTGAGACGTCTGGATGCTTGTTTCACTAGAAATGTACAAATACTGGAGTCCATTATCAAGTAATGTTCTGGGAAGGAGTAATACTGAATTTTCAATTTTCTCTTAGTTACTCCATTGTACTGTATTTGTTCAAGGGTTCTTCCATGTTCATATAAAACGATACAAAGAAAAATTAATGAGAAATTTGTAAGCAGAACATTCCACAGAAACTAGATTTTGTTAACCTGTGGGCTCAAAGTTTAGAATTTTTTTCCTGTGGTTCTAACATTTTCCTTTCCTTTTGTAACAGCAAATAAAAATAATACTCCAACCTGTGAGCAAGTTCGACCCGGCGGTCGTCAATTTGCTCTGGTTGTCGGCGGTGGTAGGCATAAACCAGGTAGGCATCACCTGTTGCTTGCATATCTTTGTTTTCACTTTTCACAAGTGAGCCAGACCCACAATTTTACCAAGTTGAGTGCATCCATTTGTTCCAATATGAGTAGGAGCTGGTGTAGAACATGCTTGTGTAGTACTGTCTCTAGGCTTGCATAAATATCTTGATCATGCAGTTTAGATGCTGTCCAAATTGGTATTGTGAGTACTCCATCTTCATCATGTAGTACTATCTGAACTGAATTGACTTGCATATTGTTAATGGAGTATTGATGTGCTTGCCATGCTTGATGGAGTATTTCTGTGATGGAGTATTTGATACACATTGATGCCCATTGTGTAGATAAATTGTTACACATGGAATAGTTGATTGCTGCCGATTGTTGTAGGAGTAAATTTCTGCATTTTTAATGGGTTGCTTGATGCAAAGTGTATGTACTGAAGGAAGCTTGCTTTGATGGGTAGTATAGGACATGCTAGCTTGTTCTTGCAGTTAATCAACACATAACTGTAGCAATTAACTTCACTTGTCAAGAGGCAGTAACAATTGCTTGTCTGAACACAAACAATACACTTGGAGTAATGCTTGCTGCTTGGAGTAGTGATTGTGCACTAGCATCAGATGCTTAACTTTATGTGTCCTACGCTTGCTGTACTGCTTATTGCTTCTTCAGTATTTCTTCATGCTATTGCTTGTTCCTGTGCTATTGCAGTAGATAAGGGGAGAGATAGTGTAGCATATGGCCCTTTCACTTTGCTTGAAGAGTAGGAGTAACTTGCTGGTGCAGCAACTTGGAGATTCAGTACAAGGTTGTCAGACTAAATTAACAATAACAAGAACATCCAACATAACAAAATACAGTAAATCACAACAAGTTGCTTGCAGTTCTTAGAAAATAACACACATACAACAACTGCTTGTCAGTACTTTGCTGTCAATACTTTGTCTCTGGTCTTTCACTGACCGATTATTAGGAACCCAATTGACATTGTTGTTTCGTTGCAAGAACATGTGCTCCAAATGCATTTTTCCTCTTAGTTAATTAGGTGTTTGAGTAGTGGAATTTTATTTAGAGTTCGGACATGAGGTGATTTAGCTCATGCTGGATCATTGTCTACTGTCATAGCAGTAAATTCATGCATCTTAATGTATTGTTTGTATGAGTATACTTGCATCTTGATTCTGATCATCCTCTTCTTCAGGTGGCGGAGTGAAATTAAGGTCAAATAATGCTGAGCCATTGTTCTTGATGATACTCGGATATCAGGGTGAGCTGGGACGGAGATCACTAACAGGTGCTTGCTAGACAATTGCAGGGACAGAGGTGAAGCAGCTGGGACGGAGTGGGAGCTGCGCCGGAGATGAAGCACGTGGGATAGAGGAGCTGCTGGTTCACGAAGACCCCTGGAGCACCTGGGAGAGGACCTGATGGTCGACGAAGACCCCAGGAGCACTTGGGAAGGAGATCACGGTCGCGGCCAATCCCAAGTGCTCCTGGCAATGAACTTGTGGTCAACGCAGATCCTAGGAGCACCTGGGTGAGGAGATCGTGGTGCTCCTATTTTATCAGAACTAAATTGGCTAGCGTCACTCTTGTTTTTTCCAGTAAAAGTGCTGCTATCCTGGAGCTTTTGCTCCTTCTGCTGGGCGACAAGGTGCCGGCGGGCAACTAGTGTTCATTAAAAGTTAGTGAGGAAAGATATAGTATAAGCTTGTATAAGCCTGTCTGCAATTTCAGTTACTACAAGATACTACAAGACATAAAAGTTGTATATAGCCTAAACTGTGGCCTGATTCTGGCACGAGCACCACAACACTTAGTTTGAAAGTGAGCCGAGTATATCACGCGAGGAGCAACATAGTGACAAAGCAGAGGATCACAACAATCACCATCAGGAAGATGCGCAGCTGCGTCTTGTGAATCTTGAGAGGGAGCGCCACATTGTTGGATCGGGTCTCCAAGGTGTGGTGCCACCACATACACCATGACCTGCCTAGTTCCTCCCGTCTAGGCAAGCTGTGGACCGTCGACTCATCCTCGCAGATGTAGAAGCCACTGTCCTCACTCTCCAAATCGTCATCCTCGTCATCGATGTAGAAAATACGACAACTAAGGTCTGTCTCAAGGGCTCTGGAGGAGCACCTTCCAATGAAGAGTGCCTGGTTCTGCAGCTCCGATAGATCCCGCCAGTAAGACCCAGACTGGATTCTTCCTCCCTTCTCCAAAAAACCGGAAGAGCCATGGAGCAATGCAATGTCAAACTTCAGATGAAACAGTGGCAGCACTCTGCGTCTTACCATGAGCAGGCAATCCCCGGAGGAGGATGTGAGTAGGTAGCGCGCAGAGACGTACTCATCCGGAGCGACGCCCGGCAGATGCGGAGAGACATACATGTTCATCGTGAGCGCACCATCTCGTGCGTCGACCGGTGTGTAGAATCGCAATCTCTCGTCCTTGGTGAGGACAAGGAAAGAACCCTCTCTGAAAATGATATCGGCGACGTCGCCGTCCGGGAGCAGTGTTCTCCACTCGTGCCGAACTTCTTCGGCGACGGGAAGAGGAGGGGTCCAATACGCCATGCCGCTCCTCCAGAAGGCGATGTCCCTAGGGCCGGTCACCGCAGCGATCAGCCACCTCTCTCCCTCCTTGACTAAAGCCGCCGCCTGGACCCTCACCAAATACTCGCCGTCGGTGAAGCCGCCGTGAGTAGTGGCCTCCAAGATCCTTTGGACGTCAGGAATCGGTGTACAGTCCCCGGTTCTCAGATTCACCAGCGCGTGGCGGGGCGGTTGCTGCCGCGCGATCAAGAACCACCCGTCCGCGGAAGATCCACAAAATCGTGCACCCCTCGCAAGAATCTCTGCTTCGCTGTTGGGCACCTCGACAACGCTCCTCTCGACGATCTTGTAGTAGGAGTCGCCCGCCGACGATGGCATCAGCAGCCACGGCAACATGGGGCGGCTCCCCTCGGCGGTGCGTCGCCAATGCTGGCACACCCAGGACACCCGCAGACGGTCGGTAACTGACGGGAGCAACTCCATAATCTTCGTGAGAAGATCATGGTGAAGCTCGTGCCACGGCGGATCCATGGCGGCCGGTGCGGCGATCGATTGCTGCCGGCGGTTGAAGATTGGATGTCGGCGGTGTTCTTCCTTTCTGCCGACAGATCGGGATGGAGGAAAACTAGATCGGGAGGGACGAAATCACGATCGGGTATTTTGCTGGCCGATTGTGACGATCGAGCTATATATCGAATGAGGAGGCAAGTCTCTCGCACGAGAAAAGAGCTAGGGAAAGATAACCGCCGCCGCCGCCGCCGCCGCCTGTGTTGGGGAGAGATGGAGGGCAGAGCAGTAAAAAAAACGGAGGAACTTACTATAAGCGAAACATATATTGACGTGTTTGGTTTGGGACATTTCGCCCTGTTTTATATCGCTTTGTTATTGCAGTTCTCCCATAATCTATGATCGCTCGCTCACAAATAGTTTATTGCCAATATTGTAAATATTCCAGAGTATGATTTTTCTCCATTTTCTATCGGACAACAAGAATCTTGGCCGAATGTGCATCACACTAAGGGTCCGTTTGAATGTCGATATTGAGAGTCTTAGAATTGAATTGTGTTTAAATATCAAATCAACAAAGAATCTGAATCTAGCCTAATTCCAGATTATGTGTTTGGTTGGTCGCTGAATTCGCTCATAAAATCCTAGTAAGCAAGCAATTCTAAAATCATGTTTGGTTGGACACTAAATTGGCTCATGAAATCCTAGTGGGCTAGCACTTACTATCAGTTTCTATCAAATTCCGAGGCTACAACCTCGGAAAGTTGGGGTGGATTGCACATGTTTTGCAAATTCTAGATGGAATTTGGGCTAGATTCCAAGTTACAATTCCACGACCACCTAAACAGGTGAATTGGACAAGACCAAATACCAATTCCAAATTCTTTGCTTAAATATCGACATCCAAACAGACCCTAATGCAAATATTTCTGTTAGTTATTCAAATCTTTTTTTTCTATTTTCAGAGGTTCATGTCGACAATGAAGAGCCATATGTAGGGAATGTTGATAGTCTCTTCAAGCATTCAGATAATTCTTGGTTTGATAGATACCATGCATTATCCCTACTTTTGATCACTTTGTATGTGCCAGGTCTCCGGTTTATATTTATTATGATTGATCATTCTTAGTTCCAGCAGCTCTAGAGAGACATTGAACGAAATGGTCGACACATCATTACCTTCATTTTGACTCACTAAGCGAGGAGTTACCTGCGCTGCCGTGCAAGTTATGCAATCAGCAACTGCATACATCGTCATAGGTAGAGCGCTTCCATGCAGTTTAAAAGGTTGGCATTTTCTTGTAGTATGAACTACGATTACATTCATTGTGAATAAAGCAATTTAAAATTATGAGATATTAAACCTGTTTGTGCCTATAAATATGTTTGTTCTATTATATGCCTATAGGAGTGATGTATGTAAATATTTCAGTCCCCGATTTCTTGCAATGGATGGTTTGCATATTTTCTTATGCTTCGCGCAAAAAGTCATGAACTCTTTATTTATATTATCTTTACATCACTCTCTTCATTTCTCCTAAATATGGCTCTTTTAATTTGGTGCCCACCACATCGTGTAGAGAATTAATCCTTCCTCCCTAGCTCTGAGCTTGTTATCCAGGGGAACTTAGATGGCCGGACATTCACTCCAAAAAACTGGAGAAAAAACAGAATGCGTTAATTTTAACAGTGAGATGGACCTGAATGGTAGCTTCAGAATCTGAAGTCTCATATCTCACAAAAAAATACAAGATTTTTTTACGTGCTCCCTAGAAAGGGGATCGAGTCCCATTATCACTTGCAATAACTGAACAACAACCCAAAAAAGCATCCATGTGCTAAGAAATTAAAAGAGCAGAAGCGACCAAGCCACACGTGCAAAGGTGAAGTATCGAAACAAAGATGGACCAGGCTAAACATACATTTTTTGCCACATCCTCAACTGAACAAACTCCTTCTTTTATTTGCTTTGGCTCTTATTCCAAACTTTTTCTGTTAGCATCCTGTCTCCACATTATGCCCGTCGGGCCAAAACATGCTGTCGGGTCGGGTCTGGGCAAGATTTTCTGGCCCGATAGGAGTATCGGGCCTGGGTTGGGGAAAACATGAATTTACTGAAAGCTCGGCCTGACGGCCCGATATTTTTATAGCCCGATGGGGCGGGCCTAGGCAGGAAAATGTGGCCCGACAGCCGGGCCGGGCCGGGCCTGGGCAGCAAAAAATTGAGTCGGGCTTTCTCTCAATCCGGCCCGACCCGTCCCGGCCCGAAATAATGCTCAGGTATACTCCACATCAGTGTTTGTTGTCAATGTCATCATCTTCCCACTTGGTATCTCTGACAAAATTGGCTCCCGGACCCCGAGTCAGGGCAATCCTTCTTCGCGTTCGCGTGGTCCCAGCAAGAGCATTCTCTTGTAGAGCCCCAGCACCTGCCCGCAGAAGGTCTTGCTCATTGTTCGGATGCAAACCTGCCCAGTAATTAATAAAAGCACAAGTAAAACAAATCAAATCAGTGGGTGCGCTTATCAATTTTTTTTCAAGACAAGATCTGTTTATAAGATTCAAAATTGCCCGGCAGGCCACCGCTAGACAAGAGATTTGATTGTTCCTAGGGAGATGTTGAGGTATCCACCAAATGTAGTGTGTAAAATTTCCAGGTCTATATCTTGCCCCGACCTAATTTGAACCACACTCCACACATACTTGGTAGCTGAGCAAGTAAATAACAAATGGTCCATTGTTTAATTCTCATTATATAACTAACACTTTTTGTTGCCTGTCCAGACCCTTTTCAGCATATTGTCTTTTGTAGCAATAGCATTATGCCAAATCAACCATAGCCACACCTTAATTTTCAAGGACACTTTTATTACCAAAGATGTTTGAAAGATCTTTCAATGCCACAACTGGATAGGTGCATAGTGAAATTTCCTGACTTGGTCCATTTCCATTTGGACCTGTCAATCCCACCAGGCAAGGCTATGCAAGCAAGCATATCCTACAACGATTTGTACTCGTCTTGCAAACCAGGGTCTCGCCATCTTCTGAAATTAATTCTCCATCTCCTAGTTGCCATATTAGCAACAATAATTACTTGATCATTACAAATGTCAAAGAGAGAAGGAAGTTTTTTCTCTCTTACCATCACCAATTAACAGCATCCTCCCTTTTAAATATAGATCCCTGATGAGCAGCATATCTGTCGACCAAGATGAATTTACTTGCTTCTATTGGGCTGCAAAAATACCACCATCACCCAGATACTTCCTTCTCATAAATTTCTCTCATGGTGCATCTGCTGCTTGTAGCCTCCACCACCATTTGCACATCAAGCTAGTATTAAAGAGCATATGATTTTTTTATCCCAAGTCCTCCTTTTATTGGGTCTACAGACCAGCTACCACTTCACCAAATTATATTTTTTATAAGCCCACCATACCAGAAGAAAACCCCATAGGTTTCTCCAATTCCTCAGGTTTCTTTTGTGGAAAAGAGTAAGTGACAATGGATAAACTGCCAGACTTGCTGGAACTGCAAGCATTTACTATGGTTTTCTCCCACTAATTGATAGAGCACCTTCCATCGAGCCTTCCATCTTTTTCTTTAGTTTCACACAAACAAATTTCATCCCAGCAACTATATACTTCCTAGCACAAACTGGCATCCCTGAGTATTTCATTGGCTAATGTCCAATTTGATAATTAAAAATATCATCATAGAATTGGGATCTATCCCCATCTTCAATCACCTCACTTTTTCAAAGTTATTTTTTTAGAACAGACATTGCTTCAAAGATGTAGAGTAACAATTCAAGATTTTTGGGCCCCTCAACCTCATCATTGATAAAAATGATGGTATCATCAGCATATGTAAGATTGATATCCCACGATCAAAGAGATTATCTTCCAAACCTGAGAATGGCCCATCTTGTTGTGCATTATGTACCATTTTTGCCAAACATTCCCCATCCACCTGAAATAAGAAAGGGGATAAGGGTTCCCCTAGTTTCACACCCTTAAAGCGGCCAAAGTAAGGGCTAAGTTCATCATTATCTTTCACAATTAAAGTTTCCTATGTGACAACATGCCGCAACCAAATCAAGGAGTTATCACTAAAGCATTTTTTCTTACAATAGTGGAAAACTAAGTCTTAGCTGACCTTGTCTTATGTCTTCTCAAAGTCAATCTTGAGCACCACACCTTGTTGTTTCCGCTATTTGGATTTTTTAGTATCTCCTGAAGCAAGTTCACTCCATCATATATGTATCTCCCTTTGATGAAAGTTGTTTGACAACGGCTGATCAACTTGTTCAGCTTAGATTTAGTTCTTATTGTCATGATTTTGGTGAAAATTTTAAAGAGAACTTGCTACATACAAATGGCCATGTATTTTTGTATACTATCAGCTCCATCGCCTTTTGGTATTCCAGTAATAATCCCATAGTCAATCCTGCTAAGATCAAAATTGTGTGCACAAAAATCAGCAAATATCTCCATCATATCATGTTTAATAATCTGCCAAAAAGATTGATAAAATTCTAAAGGTATCCCATTATGGCCAGCAACTTTGTTTCTCCCAATCTAATCAATAGCTTATTTAAGCTCCTCCTTAGAAAAAGGTCTATCCATTTTCTGCATGTATTCATCATTTGATTTCTCATGCACCCCCCGGCTGTCATCACTCAGCCTAGTGGTAAAACCAACAACAGGACTAGTCAGTTGCATGTTTAAGTCAATCTTGAGCACCACACCTTGTTGTTTCCGCTATTTGGATTTTTTAGTATCTCCCGAAGCAAGTTCACTCCATCATATATGTATCTCCCTTTGATGAAAGTTGTTTGGCAACGACTGATCAACTTGTTCAGCATAGATTTAGTTCTTATTGTCATGATTTTGGTGAAAATTTTAAAGAGAACTTGCTACATACAAATGGCCATGTATTTTTGTATACTATCAGCTCCATCACCTTTTGGTATTACAGTAATAATCCCATAGTTAACATTGCTAAGATAAAAATTGTGTGCACAAAAATCAGCAAATATCTTCATCATATCATGTTTAATAATCTGCCAAAAAGATTGATAAAATTCTAAAGGTATCCCATTATGGCCAGCAGCTTTGTTTCTCCCAATCTAATCAATTGCTTATTTAAGCCCCTCCTTAGAAAACGGTCTATCCATTTTCTGCATGTATTCATCATTTGATTTCTCATGCACCCCCCGACTGTCATCACTCAGCCTAGTGGTAAAACCAACAACATGACTAGTCAGTTGCATGTTTAAGCAAATTTGGTGTCCCTCACACAATATCATAATTGTTTTGCAGAGAAAATATCATTTTCCTCCTTCTCTTCCCATTTGCAATTCTATGAATATATGCATCATTATTATCCCCTTTTTGTAACCAATTCTATTTTGATCTTTGTTGCCAATAAGCTTCCCTCTTCTCATAAATTGGCCTCAACTCTTGGTGAACCTGACATTTTCTAATTGTCTGGTGAGTTGTGAGAAGATTTAATTCTTTCATCTCCTCCAACCGTGCCATGTATTTATCACTTTATCTCTGCCTCTAATGTTTGCACCCCAGCCCTTCAAATCTTTATATTCTTCGGCTTTATCTGAATTCTCTCGAAGCTATTTCCTATTGTGACAGGCTTCCTCCAGATTCTTTCAACCTATCAAGGAAATCAGGTTCAGATAACCATTTTTTATAAAATATGAAATGTATCCTCCCATTTTGTTCACCTTTCATAGTATCAAAGATCAAGGACTAAAATCTGACATTTCTCTGGTTAATTTATACATAGAAGTCACGGTAAACATCATCTCCCAATCACTACTAACCAAAAACGGTCAAGTTTCTCAAGAGTAGGAACAACGTAGTTACTGGACCAAGTGTATTGTCCACCAGTATCTACAATTCCCTCAAAACACAAATGTTAATTTTAGAATTGAACACGTTAGTCCACTTATTGACTCTCATGTTTTTTTATTCTTCCCTAAAGGATACCTCAAAACATTCCCATCAAAATTGGCAAACTTTGGTCATGGCAAACTGCAGCTAGTTCTGTCAAAAAATCCTGCTTATCCTCTTCATGTGTTGCACCATACACAATAATGAAATATCGGATTGTTAGACCGTTGTCTAGCCTTCACCACCATTTGAGCAAAGCTTGCCTATATTGTAGTCAATATTTTGGGTGTCTTGATGTTATTTCTCTTCTAATATTGTAGTATGAGCTAGGTGTGATCATTGCCAAATGCCATGGTTTGGGGGGGGGGGGGGGGGGGGGTGTGTGTGACACGAAACCTGATGAACTTGGATACTTGTCTTATCAACTTCAGTAAATGACATTTCGGGGCCTGTTGCCCTTTTTATCGCAAAAAGGGGCTGTTATTAGTATCTCGTATATAAGAACAGAATATTACTGCATCCTCTGAATCCATATTTCACCAAACTAAATTTCAGCTACTACTAGATAGGAGAGCTGGGTCAGGCGCGCCGGCACATCAATTCCAACAAAGTCCCAAGTTTTTTTTCTTGGACGGACCAAGTCCAAGTTGGCTCACCTGTCAGTGTCACACGCTGTGTCTCAAAGTCCACCACTTTCAATCTAATCCATTCCAACCGGATTAAACAACAAGAATCACAAAAATGTGCATAATCATAATAATCAATGAGTAATAATTACAATCGGGACTGGCAGACCAAGAAAGAATCGGCAAAACAGGAAAACAGTACTACCGCACTCAGGAAGGATCATCGTCGATCGATCACAGATTCACCACTCACCAAACTACCACTAAGAATTGCCGTTGTTGTTGTTCTTGGTATTCTTAAGGACGATGGGGATGACGATGATGAGGATGACGACGAGTAGGATCCCGATGCCGATGCACGTCCACTTGCGGGAGCTCTTCTGGTGCTTGCGCGCCACCTGCAGCTGCTCGCGTCCCCGGTCGACGAAGGACCGGGCGCGGCCGACGTTGCCCTCGATGTCGTTGAGCTGCTCCCCCTGCGCCTCCACCAGCACCGCCATGTCGTTGAACACCTGCTGGAGCTCCAGCAGGCTGCGCTCCAGCTGCGCCACGGCGCCGTGCCGCTCCTGGATCTCCGCCACCACGCTCTGCACCTCCCCGCGCCCCTGCTGCTCCGCGATCGCGCGCTGCAGGAACCGCTCCCCCTCGCCCGTCTCCGCCAGGTTGTCCAGCGTCGCCTCGTCGGGCTGCGACCCCGTCACGGTGAAGTAGCGGCGCGCCACGGTGTCCCGGTACTCGGAGGTGATGCGGGCGCGGAGGGAGGAGAAGGACTCCATGGAGTCCCTGAGCTTCTTGCGGAGCCCCGCCACGACGGAGGTGCGGGTGCGGTCCGTGGAGGAGCCTGGACCGCAGCCGGGGAGGGAGCGGTTGGCGGCGTTGGCGCGGTCCAGGGACTCGAGCCGGAGCTTGACGACCTTGGCCTTCTTGATCGCCGCGGAGACGTCGACGTCCATGCGGGACCGGAGCGCGCGCACGGCGGAGGCGTCGTGGAGCGACTTGCCCGCCTCGTTGCCGTCGTGGAGCGAGCGCTGGATGCGCTCCAGGTCCCGGAGCTCGTCCTTGATGGACTCCACGTCCTCGAAGAACCTGTCCAGGCTCGCCCCCGCCGCGGCGCCCGGCGGCACGGACATCTCCACGCCGCCCGACTCGATGTCGTCGTCGCCGGCGCGCTTCCACGAGCTGGAGAAGAGGTTGTTCATGGCGGCAGCAGGGTTTGATCGCGCAGCTCGATTGATGTCCTTGATTGCCTGGCTGAGAACCAACACGACGACAAAACCAAGAAATTCTTCTCTTTGATCGATCGATCCCCTCTGGAGGTTCGACGCTTTGGTGTCTTGGATCGGGAGGAGGAAGAGGTTACTTAACCGCTGCTCCTGCTTAGTATACTAGTTGAGCGAGCAGAGCGAGGCGAGATCGGGGACGCGGGGTTGGAGTTGAAGGAGTCTCTCGTCTCGTGGGAGGGAAGGTGGGAGGAAGGAGACGACCGCGGCACTGGTAGAATAGTACACCGAGATGTCTGCTTCGCGTCGCTCGCTCTCGCTCTCGGATCACGCGGTGGCGTACGTGCCTGGGGTCGCACCCAACCGCGCCAGTACGCCACGCACACGCAGCTCTACCCTTTTTTTCTCGCTGGAACACGCGGGCCGCTCTAAATTCAGCAGCAACAAAGTCTAGACAGGGATACCATATTTTAGGCTAAATTTACTAAATCGTATCATTTTATATTTTTGGGATGGAAATCTACCACTTTCTCACAAGTTATTTGCAATTCGTGCAAATCAGAGATTTAAATCTAATTGAGCCCTACTTGGAAGCACTAACATCGCAATAACAAAGAACATATTGGTGAGGTGGACATGTCCCAACCTCAAAAAAAATATCTATTACAAAAAGTCAACCGGGGCGCTAGCCACATACCCGTTGTCGGCCAGTCCCGCCGACGGCCAGCCTGCCGCCAGTCAGACCCGCCGGCGGCCAGCCCCTTCTTCCATGGCCGAGATGCCCCTCTCCCCCTCCCTGCGCCGTCGTCCTTGAGTTCCTCCGCTGGCGAGGAACTCTGGCGAGCAATTTCCTACCGAAGTACCCATCCGGAGCCAGGACGACGACCTCAGGAGCACGGCAGAGGCAAGGCGCACCCCACCTATTACTGCATCGACTTCGGAGAGCACCGAAGCAAGGTCGATGGACCCTTTCTTCTTCAATTCCAGCGAGTTCCTGACGGCCTCCTCCTTCCCCACACTCTGGCGCCCGCCCCGGTCCCCTGCACTCTGGCGCCCGCCCCTGTCCCCTCCTTCCCCCGCACTCTGGCGTTCGTCTCGCCCTGCTGGGAGTACGGCGACCTCCTCACTATGTCCAGGGAGCGGCAGTCGGGGACAAGGACGGCGGCGGCTCCTGGGAAGACCGATACCCGGCAGGGCAGAGGTAGGGAGCTAGAAAGTAGTCGGAAATGGCCAGCACACTGGCTGGCGGCGGGCCTGGCCAGCGACAGGCAGGGATGTGGGAGTGGGGCTGAACAGTGATGTTAGCTATTTTTGGTTTTTAATTGGTATGACAAGTGGGCCTATAGGTCAGATTCGCTGTCAATTGAATCCTAATAGATGATTTGTGCGAATTGCAAATAACTTGCGAGAAAGTGTTAGATTTTCATCCCGAAAACACAAAGCGGTACTATTTGGTAAATTCAATCCGAAATGTGGTGGTTTTATGCTAACTTCTCAGACAGGGACTTTCTATAGGGGATCCAGGAGAGCACCTGCGAATACCGGGCTCCGGCTATAGACCTTTGGACGCGTTTAGTGAATACCCATGCAATATTTGGTGTATCATGCCCATCTAAACAAAATAAATTGCTAGTCCCCACATTGGCTCTCGGTAGAAAAAGGAAGCATTTTTACCACACCCCATGTGGTATCTTGAAAAAGTCACACCCATATGGTTCACCCACAAAAATGTTGAATCCACACTTCTATTAATTATATTGTGTTTTTATTTTAAAAAAAGGACTATAACTTTAAAACCATATCCACTTTGATAATATTTGTAACTAGATTCACTTGGATATGTTCACGACAAAAAAATAACAAGCAACTTTTGAACACTGCAAATCAACTTCGGAAGATTTGAGAGGGGAGGTCCTTGGTGGTTTATGTGGGGTATGTAGACGCATGACAAAACACCAAAAGATCAAACAAAGAAGAAGACGCAAGTTAGGCAAAGGTTTGAGCACTATGTGTGTGACGACATCAAGTTACTCACCAGATGATCTGTTTGTAGTACGGTTATGAAGCCTATAACCTAGTCTCCCGCCAAGCTCCTTGAGACCGAAAAAACTAGAAAACCTAGCTACGACATACCTTTTCCTTGCTCATTCCACCCGAGATTGATGCGGAACGCCACTGATGTCACACTTATTAATCTCATCGTTGACATTCCAAAAAATTGAAGAGAAAAGAGAGCTTATGTGCGATCAGATTGACCCGTTTCTGCGTCCAGCTCGCCACTGATGAAATTAATAAGCGTGACATGGTGTGGTGGTTAGTCCCGGCGACGGGGCGGCGGCCAATCACTCACAATGCGGTTGGTCTTGTCGTGTTTGACCGGATGAATGATTGAAACACCAGGAGCACGTGCCCAACTTGACCAACTCGGACTAAGAAAATGAAAATCGGGAAGAAGCCACTCCAAGTGCCGAGTCTGCTGGCCCTGGAAGTGCTACGTCAAGACACGCCATCTACGTCATGTACCGGTGCGATGACCAACGATAACGAACCGCGCGCTCTGTTCGTGGACGGCGCACGAATGTTCAACACGAACGGTAATATTGTTCGATCATTCGCGCCGTCTGGTGCGTGCGTGTCCGGCTGGATCGTACTCCTGTGCAACGGAAAAAAGGAAAGTTAGTTTGATCTCTACCAATCACGCTCCGAGAGCTTCCAGGCGATCTCTACCAATCACGTTAACCCGTCTCTGCCTCCACGTTCCAATGCGACTATGCGAGGCACCGCCATTTTCCTTTTCTCCGGCGTCTTCCTTAAAAATAAAAATCAGTTAATCACTTCAAAACATCTCTCAATTTCATAGTATCCAACTTTTCTCTTTTCATATTTATGTTTTCTTCTATGGATATTTCGTGTGTGTTTTCTCTGCACTCCAGCCTATGTATAAGTGTCCCGCTGCAACGCGGGGTATCATCTAGTTCTTCCTGTTTCGATGGCCTAAATTATAGGTGTCAGTAAGTATTATTTTTAGTTGTTCACTTAATTATGCAAATTTATTTGGTTATTCTATCATAAATACCGTCAAACAACATCTGGCCATTGATTAGGTGGCTACTATTATTATTTAGACATCAAAATATATTATTTAGACATCAAAATATATTATTTTGTAGTTTCAAACTAGATTTTGACATTGCATATGCATCTAGCATCACATAAGAACTGTCACCAAACTCACCATCAAAATTTATTGATGTATACAAACGATAAGCCGATACTATATGGTGTATCCATAAATACATAATCATCCTCATAAACTACACTAATAAATTACTATCAAGTATCACCATCTATTTTTACATGAAAATCTATTTTACCATCTAAACTCAAAGGCAATAATTATTAGGGTATAATTTACATTTGTTATAGACTCAGATCATTTCAAACCGCACAATATGAACTATTAATTTATTTATCAATCACTTTTGACAAACTAGGAATAATGCCCTTGAATTTAGGAGAGCCACCATGCTAGTTATTGAGTACTATAAAAGAAGCCATTACACCTAAAAAAATGAAGAGAGATTCTTCCCAACACTACTAAAAATCGTTGGAATCACGCAAAACTAGCTAGCTAGCTCGCACAGCTTCGACTTCCCGGTTGTCCCTAGCTAGTGTCACATGACTCACACGGCATCACCTATAAGATCGAATCCTTCATCCCCCACCACGCACGTCGACATTGTCCTCATTCGACTATCACGTGACAACGTAAGGCTAAGGCTATGTACCAGGTTATAAATCCCCCGTCCCGGCTGTCGCCATGCATTGTGCAGATCGAGCAGCTACCTAGCCATGGCCTACTACCGTCGCCGTGGCAACTATGGTGGGTTCGCGCCGCCGGTGCCAACGGTGAAGGTGTACTGCCGAGCCAACCCCAACTACGCCATGACCGTCCGCAACGGCAAGGTCGTGCTCGCGCCGGCCAACCCCAAGGATCAGTACCAGGCAAGCCTAATTAACAACGTATCTAGGACACATTCAGATGTATACCAAGGTTTCATCTTACGCGTACCGCGTCAGTGTTTACTGATCAGCTAAACCTTTGTGTTCGGTGAACTGCTTGCAGCACTGGATTAAGGACATGAGATGGAGCACTAGAGTGAAGGACGAGGAGGGGTACCCTGCATTCGCGCTGGTCAACAAGGCCACAGGGGAGGCCATCAAGCACTCCATTGGCAAGTCCCATGCCGTAAGGATGCATCATAGGACTTCTGCTTTGGTACAGTACTCTCTCCAGACTAAAAATAACGATTCTGCTAAATCTCAGATGACCGAGATTTTTTGCTAAATCTCACTGAGAGTTTCTTAAGTCACAGTCACTTAAGAAAGTGCAACTCGGAACAGGTTGCACTCAAAAGCGCAACTAGAACAGGTTGCACTTTTCTAAACTACAGTTCAGTTTTACTGAGATTAAAATTTAGTTGCATGCGAGTTATACAACCCAAAAAATAACTGGCTGAGATCTTTTTGGAGTACGTTTTTGTAATTAAGGATCTGATGAATTTTAAATAATTATTAAATTAATACCAAAATTGTACTCCTCTGTTCCGGTTTATTAGAGTGATACATAAATCAGGTAGAAAGTTTAACCGTAAATTTGATCAATTGTATATAAAATATATATTATAAAAATTATACCCTTAGATTCATATTTAAGGGAGTTTCCAATGGTATAATATTTTTTCCATATAATTTAAATTTTTGTTCACAAAATTTATGGTCAAACTTTTTTCTTGGCTAATAAACCAAAACGGAGGAAGTATGTAGCACTTTAGAAAGAGTACATCAGCAAGCGTGGGCACGTGCTGGCCCGAGCCTCGCCGGCAAGCGTGGAGCCATACGGCGTGATGGTTGCGTGGGAGGCGTCTCACCTTGTAAATCTCCATGTCTATGGTAGTGGCTGCAGAACCACCAATAAAGGCATCTTCAGCGGTTGTTCTATTTCGGAGACCAAACATTTTGTTTTGGTTTGTTTGGGTTGGGCCATACAGGTATTTACTATTATTTTCGCCCTTGTCTGCTGGGGTCGAGGGAAGCCTTAGCGGCCGACATATTTGGTCCGCGCAGGACCTTTTAACTTTTTCCTTCCCCACCCCCTTTTTCACAAAATATGCCAACATATGAATGAAGAGGCCACAATCACTGAATATAGTTAAATTACCATTAATTAGGGAATTAGATAGTTCACACGCAATAGTATCGATTCGAAGTGCAAAAGGACAGAATTTTTTCATGCAAAAGGGGCACAAGTTTCATGGTAGATATATGCGATCACGCATCGCGTTCGTGGATTATAGCTTGCTTCTTCTTGAACCAAGTCCTTTTTTTCGGCTCCATGTTGCTTAGGTCGGCTAACATTATCTGGTTCTCCTCCGCGAGCAATTTGGCCTCGGCCTTATTGACCTCTGCCCATGCATTGCTCTCTTCAATCTTAAGAGCCCTATTTGTGAGTTTAATGAAACTAGCAATTCTTGGCAAGTTCCTCCTCCTTCTCAGCCATCACCCCTTCAAAGGTCTCACTTATTGCAAGTGCGGCGGAGGAATCACACTTGAGGTTGACCTTGGTGACTTGTGGCCCCTTGGTTGTTTGGGAAGGGCACCATTGGTTGGCTATCCTCTTCAAGATCAATAACCGTCGATTCATTGCCCTGTCATTCTTGAGATTCTTCATGTACAAAGCATAGCCTAGCTCCCACTTACAACACTTGTTGAGCTCACTTCAACAATGGACCAAGTTATAGGATTTGTTCTCATGGATCGTTTTGAAGTACTCCAAAGCAAGGGGCACCTACACATGTGCAAACATTAGAGGTAATCACGTATGTTAATGAATGTAGCCATATTGCAAAATGGTCTAGGCCTGACCGTGTCCGCAACGTTGAGGCCAGTAATTTTGCGGTTGAGGAAATGATCTGTCGCACCGGAAACTTTTTTTGGTCTCTTGTTGGATGAACATGTATCTCTTTTGCATTGACACTTGCCTGCGTTCACTATGAAATTTGAAGGGAGGTAGCTGTCGACACTCATGGAAATCTTGGATAACCTTCCTCCAATATGATTTTCCTTTTTTCTCGGCACTGCAAATAGGATCACGGCTAATTGCCATCCAAGACCCAAAAATGTACCGGTCTTACTTGGTCATGTATCCTCCGATCCTATGGCTTTGTTTTTTTGGCATCAGCCTCGATGCCGACATCGGCCTTGGTATCACCCATGGCGGTGGGTTCCTCCTCGCGGGCCTTATCATCCACGGCATCATCCATGGTGGTGGGTTCCTCATCGCCACCCTCGGTGTCATCCATTGGGTGCTAGGGATGCCCAAACAATGGCTGCCATATCTAAACCCTCACCTTGGGTTTCCTTCTCGGTCCAAAGGCCATCATCGAAATGGCCTCTGCCATTTATAATATTATACATGTAGGCATCACCGTTCTTGCAATAGTAATCATTTGCATAATTGGGCATCAAAAGAAGTTCCCAAATGGAAATGAATGAAGGAAATAGGTTTCAACCATGTCGGGGGGCGGCGTAGTCGCGGCATTTCATCATACAGTTTGCGGGGCATGGACATGTTCGCCGACGGGAACGTCTGTGGACTCTTACCATCAGCCATGCTTGAATCACCGGGCATAGGAGTAAGGACACTGACCCCGATCCAACTCGGGTAGATCTGTAATCCCTATGTCAGTCATGTAAATAAGGTTGGCATGGGTCACCCTAGAGGGCAGGAGACTTGGACACCGAGAATTCTCCTTAGAAATAACCCTAGCCTAAGAGTGAAACCCTTGTGATCGACTTACAATCAATCTAGTAAAGAACCAGTAGTATGTATTTACCTCTAGAGAGAAGGGCCAAACTTGGGTACATCATGTCTACAAATCTCATCCTTGTTAGGCTCCATGTTGCCTAGTTCCATGCTCCCTAACCCACCCCCGATGGATAATACCATGATAATCCCATGACATTTGGTTCCCACTATGAGACATGCATTGTATGGAGTCGAGTTCCAAGTGGAAACTCTCTGCGGGATTGGATTGACATTCGTTGTTGGTCACTGCATCCAGTTCGAGAATCTCAACTTGAGGACTCCTGGTGGCCAACTGCTAGCACCATGACTAGTGGAATCATCATGCTTGTTGGTAGCATTCATATCTTCATTGGCTTTGTTGGTGCTGGCAACTAGGGCAATGTTGGCTTCAATGACAGCACTGTTGCCCTTGACAACGACAACTTCAACGACTCATCTGGCAGCTACGCTGGTTCCATCTACCTCCACCTTTGTGAAGCATTGGGATACGGATCTGTTGATGGTGACTCACTTTCTATTTAGTTCACGGAGCCTATGGCAGGCTACATGGCATACGGCGCACGAGTCAGCCCGCTCGAACACCAATAACGGCGTCCAACTCGGCCGCACATGTTGACAAACTCGAGCAATCGTGCATTGCCTTGGAAGATAGCGGAAACACCTAATTTCTAAGAAGAAAAATATTGGCGAGGAAACACCACCTCGCTAACCTTGAGGAGCTCCAGGAAGTCACCAATTATCAGAGACAAACATGTTCTAGGTGGCCTGCGACCTTCGTCCCATGTAGCTTTTCCCCAGCACCCCCACAGTGAGAGCCCACAGGGTAGATCAACCGATAATGGGAGAAAAGATGTGGGCAAATGCAGTAATCCTAGCCCACCCGTCTGGGGCAGCGACAATCATCATCCTCCCATCGCCCCACATTGCCTGCCTGCTCTAGAGTTTCCTTGACTACGAAGAAAACTCTTCATCCAAAGGATAAATCGTAGAAGAGTGAGTTGGCACAGCCTTATCCACTAAGGTAATCTCATTATCCATCGGGTATAATGCAGAGTCGGTGGCGCTTGATCTTCTCCGGTATTGTTGTCCTCTTCTGTTCCTCGGAAAGAACTGTGGTAGATGTCTGCTCCTCCTTGAAGTATCCCTTGTTTTCTTGCGCATCATGCGCTTCTTATAGGAGAGTCGGTCCGACTCATCGCCCTCCCACTATATGTCCACGGGGGGTTCACTGGAGGGAATGGATGACTCATCCTCATCACTGTCTTTCGTAGTGGTAGATGACCCATCATCAGAGTTGGGGACTGTCTCGTAGTTGGGTCCCAGAATCCTAATTAAGATAGAAAAAATTGAAAGATTCAAGAAGAACTAGGTAGTAATAATGGATAGAAGAGCAAAAGCTTGAGGACTTACAACGGCTGACTTGTTGGTGGTGCTGAAAGGAGCGAGGCCGCTAATGGCAAGGCTTGTGATCTTATCTTGTATGATCTAGGCCATGGACCATTGTAAGTCGCTTAAAGTTGTGGTCTTGTCGGTCCAGCGGTCGACGGATGTCACTGTGTATCTATACTCGCATAGCAGGTAGACTCATGGCACCAGTGGCTATAGTTGCCAATCAACACAACATACCACTAGGTTTCGGGAGCAGAGGTCATGCCTCCTCAACACTTGAATCTTTGTTCTCAATGGCGCCTGGTCCACTAAGTTGCCTTGGCTCGCCTTGGCCTTGATGGTCATCCTGGCGAGAATGATTTTGCCGGGTAGGGAGGGAAGTCAGCTTCACAACATGTACACAAGGTGCGCTACCAAGTGTGCACCTTGAAGAAAATCACACCGTCGGGTACTCGATACTTTGCCACCTTTGGAAGGTAATAGCTCTATATTGCAAGAACTTCCCTTTCGCCATCTCCCTTTGTTCCTTCAACTAGAATAGATACGGCCAGAGAGGAAGAGAGAGTGTCGCACCAACATAGTTCTCGCACAAGGCGGTGAACATCATGACATGGAGCAGCAAGTCCCAAAAGAACTGGGATTCAGGTGGGGTGAAGCCATGGTCAAGGTAGGCGGTGAATAGCACGTGTTCTCATGACTGCTACTGCGGAAATTTCTCCTCCCAAAGTGCTCGCATTTACTGATAGGTTTCCAAGAGGGCAGAAGACTCAGACGTTGAGAACTCATCTTAGAGATAACCCTAGCCTAAATGTGAAGCCCTTGTAATGTACTTACAATCAATCTAGCAAAGAAGCAGAAGTAGGTCATTACCTCTAGACTCTACAGAGAGCAGCTGATTGTAGGTACATCGTGTGTACCAATCCCACCTGTGCTAGCCTCCATGTTGCCTAGTTCCACACTCCAAGACACCCTAATAGCTAATATTTTGACAATCTCATGACACCGTCTACTTGAACAAGTTCATGAGGAACAAACCATAGGGAAGAGGAAGGAGCGCTCACGTCGAGACGAGAGGGACTGGCGGTCGCGTCAGGGGTAATATGTGGGTGTACAGGGCTGGATATAGGCTTCTGTGGGCAAACTAATTTAATATCTTTAATTAATCAATTAGGAGGGTGTGGGGTGGGGGATTTTTTTGGGTTTCTAAGTGGTTATGTGTATCGAGGCAGAGCTTCATAGATAGCCTGAAAATACTATAAAAAACTGTATATATGTGACTGAACATATATTGTATATGTAGGTTCAGCTTGTGCCCTACAACCCTAACTTCCTGGATGATTCTGTGCTGTGGACGGAGGGTGGAGACGTGGGCAACGGCTTCAGGTGTGTGTGCATGGCGAACAACATATACCTCACCTTCGACGCCCTGCATGGCGACAAGAACCATGGCATATACCTCAACTTTGATGGCGACAAGTTCCAGGGTGGCATCCGCGACGGCACCGAGATCGTCCTCTGGAAGTGGTTTGAGGGCGACAACCAGCGCTGGAAGATCCAGCCAGCCCATGCTTGGTCGACCCGTACATATGTATTACTCTAGAGCAATGTCTCACTACTCTAAAGAATAACAGAGCAGTCTCGTCTCCTGCCTTCTGATCAATGATCTGGTCCATGCTGATGACATAGAGAAGGTCGGATAACAAGAATTCGTGTACGGGTATCATACGCTGGCTGTTGTGCTTGTATATCAATAAAGTAACTTTCAAGTATGTTTGGACATGTGAAATATGCATCCATGGTTTAAATTAAGTACTTTGTTGGCTAGATATATAGATTTATTTTTCCCTGGGTAAATTATGTATGCATATCTCCGAAGAGCTCTAAGCTCCCTGCCATGGAGCACATCCGGTGGATTCCCAGGTCACTATCACTCTACGAGCATGTTTGTTTGGGATACGACTAGAGCTTTTTTAGCTTTTGGGTCACTACAAGCACAAGCCTAGCCAAACACCTAACTTCTAGAGGTGAGCTTCCACAAGTGCTTATCCAATTTGCACTGCAAGCCCGGAAGCACATCGCGAGGTACTTCCCGCAGCTTCCGGCAACTTTGAACTTAAACTCGAATCAGTATCTGGTACTACCCCTTGTTGTTTCCACTTATTTACATGCATATGCCATCGCTAAGTTAGAAGGAAAAAAACCACACAAATATCCTGGAACCCACTCGCCACCTTGTTCCCCATTCTCCCCCCGAGTCGAACACACATAGGGACAGAGGCGGCTAGGGATTCCCCCGCCGCTGGTCTTCTCTAGGCTCGCCGTTGGTTGGCAATTCCTGGGCCGCCTCCCTCTCTTCCCCCCCCCCGGGCGCTCCTCTAGCTCTCCTCACCCGCCTCCCTTCCCCCTTCCCCACTCCCTGTGTTGCTCCGTCATCGCCGCCTATCGCCAACCTGATGCTGGTGTAGAACGCCGCCTGGTGCTGGTGAAGGACGTTGTCTTAGACCACATCTCCATCCCCGACCTGCTGGACGACCACCTACCCCCATGCCAGCGGCTCTGCAACCAGGAGCAAGGTGATCCTATATGTTGTTACAAGATTTAGGATGTGATGTGTGTATTTGCATGATTTTGGACTGCCTATATGTTGTTACATGTGTGACTGATTCAGATTTGTTGTTTACAAAAGATTTAGGACTGAACTTGTGTGTAATGCTTGTTCATAATGGTGATATTATTGTTGATCATGTATGATTGGTGTTCATGTATGATTAGATGGAATCAGAAAGTAAGAACCAATCCAAAGCAAATTAGGATGCACCTACTGCCCAAGCCTTTTGTGAGATTTGTGCTCAAGAAAAGCAAGATGATAACACGGGTTACAAAAACCTAGAGATCTAGTTTTTTCAAAAAACTAAAAGAGCTTACACTAGAAAATAGTTCAAAAAATGATGGGATGCGATGAAGTCGTTGTTTTTAGCATGGAAGTTCTATAGAAGTAGAGCAGCCGGATTTGGTTGGGACCCCGAGAAGATGACATTTACAGCTGAAGAGTCATGGTGGAAAGAGATCATAGAGGTACACTTTCCATCTGATTTGCATTGTTACTTATGTTGCACAAATCACACTATTAATTTATGCTAACTTTGAAAATTCTTTTGCATAGGCCAACAAGTTGTGTGCTGGTTTTCGCGAAGGACGCCCACCATATTTGAAAGAACTAGAGATTATGTTTGTTGAAGCACATGTTGATGGAAAGAGTTCTTTCATGCCCAGAGCTGCAGCCAATGTGAATGATGTGGTATATGAGGAAGATGATGAACTTGAAGAGCTAGTTGTTACTCCCGAAAGTGCGGTCAGCGGGGCTACAAAGCGTCCCCTTGAAATGTGTGACAATCCAAGTATGAAGAAAAGTGCAATACAAAAAGACTTCAAGCGTATGGTTTACCATTATACTTTCAGTTCCAATTCGGTTGCATCTAATGCTCTCACTTTAACCTCTGAAATTGAAGATATAATGGAAAGGGATTTCTATTTTTGTGCCCTCAGGTCGTTAGTTGTACTCAGTTTTCCCCAGCCGCTTAACTTTTCCTCAGTTTTCCCCTCGCTCTAGTTTGAAACCCCTCGCAGACGCTCGGACGAGAGGGTTGCGGTCTGGTCAGAGGCCTTAGACCGTTACCGGTGACGGCTAGGGAGCCGCGGTGGTTGTGAATGGACCGTTGCTTTTGAATTGTGTTGACTGTTGACCCAATGAGACACGTCAGACTGGCGGTCTGT
Organism: Dactylis glomerata; assembly: GCA_007115705.1. NCBI lineage: Eukaryota > Viridiplantae > Streptophyta > Magnoliopsida > Poales > Poaceae > Dactylis > Dactylis glomerata. The sequence goes on from QXEO01001046.1 coordinate 233,115, forward strand.
CACTCACCCAAAGCTTTCCCCTCCGCCCGAGACTGGAAGAGCTCACACACCGCCCCTCCGCCGCCACGCCGTCCTGCCCTCCTACCTTATGGCGTCGTCCGCCACCGAGCCGCCCCCGCCCCCACCACCAGCCCCGGGAGGCGGAGAGGGCTCCGCCTCCACTAGATCTAGATCTACCCCTATGGCGGTAGAGTTTGTACATCCGTCTAATGTGCCGATTATGCCCCTCAACAGTGGAGAAGATTGGGAATCAGAGGGATCTAACGCATGGATTCCATCTGGGTAAGCATCGTCTGCCTATGTGAATTAAGAGTACGCAGTTTTTTAGCGCAAATCGTTGTTGCTCAACTAACTGCGTTGCTTTTCGAATAGGATTGATCCAGCGCTGGCTTTTCGGCTGGTGGTTAGGCTGGATACTAGCTTTTTGCGTGATTCTGAACGTAATGTGACCGGATTTTACATCCCAGCGGTGGTTGCAACTACCATCTCGTTGAGGGATTTAAAAGATAACATCTGCGCTCGGTACCCCTGGGGCGCTGACGATTCAATTGATTTCCAATATTTCAACAGCACGGAGGGAAGATTTGTTCCACTAATTTCCGATGACGATCTGGGAATTCTTTTTGCTTTAAATGATTCTTGTCGTGTCAGTAAAATTCGAATCCATGTGGACAGGGTCCAGGCATCATCTGGTGTTGGGGCATCATCAGATGGTCGGGCATCATGTCTCTCTAGTGTTGCTGCCTCTGCTAATCGTGTGCGCCGCCCCGCTCCTTGTAGGTCCACAGCAGCACCATCTGTCCCCAGTGCTAGTGGTAGCCAGATTGTTCCTGCGGTCGATGTGGAGGATGATGCAGAGATTGAGGATCCGTCTCCTCAAGATGATGAGGATGAGTTGATGTTTCCTGAATTGGTAGATCGATGCAGTAAGCAGGCAATGGAGGATCAATACATGGAAGATATTGCACAAGGTGCCAGATTTGATGACACTGATGATGAAGAGAAGGATGAGAACAATGACAGCCTTGTTTTAGCCGATTACGAAGACGATGACTTGCCAACAATTGAGTGGAACAGGGAGGATCCTCAGCTTGCAGAAGGCACCGTATTTCAAACGATGATGGACTGCCGTAATGCAATTACTACATATTGCATTCTCACCAAGAATGATTATGAGGTTATTAAAAGTGAGCCAGGTAGGTTCACAGTTAAGTGCCCATACAAGAGGTGTAGGTGGAGGCTGCATGCATCCACAATGCTCAGAAGCACCGTGGTTCAGGTACTACACCAACCAGTTGTGTATTTTAGATCACGATGTAAAATTTGTTAACTGTTACTGACATCCCTTATAATTATGTTTCAGATAAAGAAGAACTCGATCGACCATACTTGTCCACCTCGAGCGGGAGCGCTAGAGGAGAAATCAAAGCTAGCGAAGACTAGGTGGTTGGCAGATGCAATCATAGATTGGCTGAGAGAAACTCCAACACTTGGTCCAACAGCACTCATAAAATTGATATCTGATAAGTTTACTATAAACATACCTTACATGAGGATGTTCTATGCAAAGGAAATGGCTCTTGACAGGATAAATGGTCCATGGAATGAAAGCTTTTAGTTGCTTTACACTTTCAAAGCTGAAGTGGAGATGGCTAGTCCAGGCAGTGTTTGTCGGTGTTCTGGATACCGGGGTATCCCGGTCCACCTGCTCCTGGGCCCCGTCATCGGCCCATCTTCAGCCCAGGGGAGAATCAACAATCTTCGCTACGGAGAAGACCCTCACGAGGAGGCGCCTCGTGAGGAGAACGACGACAGAAACCGCTAAGGACCAGAAGACCTCCTCACGAGCCCCTGCTGGTGAGGAGAGGAGGTACGCCCACGTCAGCCTAGCACGTTTTCGTGCGGAGCAAGAAGACAACGGGCAGAAGACCGCGTACCGCCCACGCTACCCCCGACAGGGAGGAGACCAACTTTCTCTGTGCCTGCCCAAAGCGGCACAGTGGCAGTTGGCCACCCCCCCTAAATATAGCATGGACGGTGCAGGGCGCCAGAGGAGGACGTCAGCCTCCTCCACCCACTCCTGTGGACCGGCGCCGCTACCCTACGAAGACCAAGTCTACAGAAGAACATAGTCTACAGCTGTCCTCCCTCCTTGGCCGTGTGTGGCAACCCCTTCCCCAAGAAGATAAGGGGAAGGAGGACCTTGGCGCTATAAAAGGAGGGGGAGGCCACCCCTTAGAGAGGGCCGGTCTAATCTGATCTTCATCTTCTTCGAGCTGCTAGTTGGGCACGCAGGTTCTTCAACCTCTGGCCAACTAGAGCTTTGTAACCAAGGCCTTGTACTCCTCGCGAGGTGTCGCGTCGCAATACAAGAAGGCAGGAAGTAGGGGTTTTACCTCACCACGAGGGCCCTGAACCTGGGTAAAACTCGGTCTCCCTCTCTGCAGTGCGTTGCGCGTCCGACAATCGAGGCTTCTGTCACCGTGTTTCGTTGCGATCCAAGATCTCACACGTTCAGCCCCCTGCGTTCGAATCCTTGGGTCCGTCGCGTGGTACCCCGTGTTCTTGCGACACGAAATCCATCGACATTTGGCGCGCCAGGTAGGGGGCTGTGGTGTGTTTTATTCTAGATCTGCTTCGACATGGCCGACGCCAACGCAAGGCTCGAGCGTCTTCGCCGTCGCAACGCTGTTCGGGGGCAAACCGAGCCCATCTTCCGTCGTCATGAAGCTTCGGCCGAGGAGGAAGAGGAGGAGGATCTGGAGTCCTCCTACCTCCCGTCCGGGCGGACAGAGCCTTCGCTCTCCTTCACCGCCACCGCCACTTCTCGCGCTCGTTCTGGGAGTCAGCTGTCTCCTGCGCAGGCGCTCGCCATGGCGCAGGAGCTGCTGCGCTATCAACCCACCGACGACGGGCGTGAGGGGTGGCGCGCTCGAATCGCCGAGCTCGTCGCCATCGCCAACGAAGACCCGGCCCAGGGAGGAGCCCAGGGCGCGGGGAACCCAGATCCGGCGGCGGGGCATCGCGTCCCGGGCGCCGGAGATGGAGGGGCCAACAAGGCCAAGAAGGTGGTTTCCCGCGCCGCATCTTCGCCGCGCGGGGAGCCCAGCCGCCAAATCGTCCAACGCGCTCCAGAAGACGCACGCGTCTCCCTCGAGCGCCGCCGCGAAAATCATGACCGCGCCATCGATGACATCGGCGAAGCTGGCAAGAACGTCAGGACCCCCGGCGTCCCGATCTACAACCCCGGGTGTCTTGCCCTCACTCGCCAGCAGCGCTACGTCGTCTGGCCTGACAAGTTCAAGCCAGACATCAGCGCGCGTTATGACGGGACCACAAATCCTGTCGAATTCCTCCAACTCTACGTCGTCGCCGTCCAGGCTGCGCGTGGAGATCAGCGCGCCATGGCCAATTGGTTCCCCATGGCCCTCAAGGACGCTCCGCGAACTTGGCTCATGAATCTTCCTCACGAATCCGTGACGTCGTGGAAGGATTTATGTCGTCAGTTCGTTGCCAACTTCATGCCCACGTACGAGCGCCCCGCAACTAAGAACGATCTTAAAGCGGTGCGTCAGTACAAGGGCGAGGCGCTTCGTCAATACATCCAGCGCTTCAGTCAGATGAGGAACAAGATTCCCAGGATCTCCAACGAGGAGGTCATCTCCGCATTCTCCACGGGCGTCTCCGACGTCAAGATGCGGGAGAAGCTGTCTGTGAATGATGAGCTGACTTCCGTCGTCAGGCTCTTCGAGATCGCCGACCGCTGCGCCAAGGCTGAGGAGGGGAGGCTCTTCGTGCACAATCTGCCGGAGGCGCCTCCCCCAAAGCCGAAGTCCAAGGACCCCAAGCGAAAGGAGGCTGCAGCCCTCGCGGCGGAGCCAGATCATAAGCAACGCCGCGGGGACCGCTCCGATCGCGATAAAGGTCGACGTCGCCGCTACTGCATTATCCACAAGAAGGACACCCACAATACCGAGGATTGTTGGATTGTTTAGAAGTTTCACGAGGAAAATGGCGTCGCCAAGCGTCGCGGGGGTGGCCGCAGCAACGGCAAGAGTGGATCCCGGGGCGATCGCCGCGACGACGACCGCGAGGAAGGTCGCCACCGTGGGGGTCTGTCTCGAGACGATCCCGAGCCGCTGCCGCTGCCCCCACCAGCAAACGATCGTCGGGAGGAGAACCAGGGGGGCTATCAAGAGCCGCGAGACTTCGTCGCTTGCCTCCTGGGTGGAGATCAGGCTCCTCTGTCAAATCGGCACTTCAAACAGCTGTCGCGAGAGATCGCGGCGGCACAGCCCAACTTCGGCAATCGCCTGATGAAGTGGTCGACGTGCAAGATTGGCTTCGACGAGGAGGATCATCCGGCTTCCACAAGGGGCGTGGGCACAATCCCCCTCTTGTGCACGCCAACCATCAACAACGTCGCCGTCAATCGCACTCTCATCGACGGAGGGGCGGGCCTCAACATCATCTCCATCGAGATCTTCGAAAAGATGCAGGTGCCGTACCACCGGCTCATGCCAACTCGGCCGTTCTTCGGGGTAACCGAGGGATCTACAACGCCAATTGGGCAGGTAAGCCTGCCCGTCACCTTCGGCACCCGGGACAACTACAGGACGGAAAGCCTCGACTTCGACGTCGCCTACATCGCCCTGCCATACAATGCCATCCTCGGCTACCCAACCTTGGCTAGGTTCATGGCAGCAACGCACCATGGCTTCAACGTCCTCAAGATTCCGGGCGCCAACGGCACGATCACCGTGCGCTGCAATGAGAAGGATGCTCTCCGATCAGTTGAGCATGTCTACCGCGAGGCCGCCACCATTTTCCCCGCCGACGAAGATCTACTGGAACACTCCGGCGACCTCGCGAGGAAGAAGCAGCTCGTATCCCAAGAGCGGGCTGCAGCAAAGAAGGCCTCTCTCGAGCCCCACCCTCTGGGTTCGACAGGGAAGAAGTTCGCCGCCTCTGCATCGCCTACTCCAAGCGAGGACCTGGTCCATCCGATGCTGGACATGAGCATTGGGGAAGCTGCGGTACCCTCCGGCAGGAGGCCCCAGTTTACCCAGGAGCGCTCGGCAACCAAGAAGGTCCTGCTTCAGGCTGGGGGCTGCGACAACTACGTCACCATCGGGGCAGGGCTTTCCCCCAAATAGGAAAGCGCGCTCGTCACCTTCCTGCGGGCAAATTCTGACATGTTCGCTTGGACTCCGTCAGATATGCCCGGCGTTCCCAGGGAGGTGATTGAGCACCACCTAGTCGTGTGCCCTCGGGCACACCCCGTGAAGCAGAAGACCAGGAAGCAAGCGCAAGAGAAGCAAGACTTCATCGTCAAGGAAATAGAGAAGCTGAAGAAGGCCAAGTTAATACGCGAGGTGGCCCACCCCACCTGGATCGCTAATCCGGTGGTCGTCCCAAAGGCAAATGGCAGTGGGCGCCTCTGCGTGGACTTCACAAGTCTCAACAAGGCCTGTCCCAAGGACCCTTACCCTCTCCCGAGGATAGATCAAATCGTCGACTCCACCGCCGGCTGCGACCTCCTTTGCTTCTTGGATGCTTTCTCCGGCTATCATCAGATCAAGATGGCAAAGGAGGACGAAGAGAAGACCGCCTTCATCACGCCCTGTGGGGTGTACTGCTACGTCTGCATGCCCTTCGGCCTGAAGAACGCAGGAGCTACATTCCAAAGGCTCATGCGTAAGGCCCTGGGGGCTCAGATGGGAAGGAATGCGGAAGCCTACGTCGACGACATCGTCGTCAAGACTCGCGAGGGTCACACCTTCATCGAGGATCTGGAGGAAACATTCGTCAACCTGAGGAAGGTAAACATCAAGCTCAACCCCGCCAAGTGCGCCTTCGGCGTACCGTCGGGAAAACTGTTGGGGTTCCTCGTGTCCAATCGCGGGATAGAGGCGAACCCCGACAAGGTCAAGGCCATCGAAGAAATGCGTCCTCCGTGCAATCTCAAGGAAATGCAACGCCTCGCGGGGTGCATGGCAGCCCTGGGGCGCTTCATCGCGAGGAGTGGGGAAAAAGCTTTGCCCTTCTTCAAGCTCATGAAGCGCACCGGGAAGTTCGAGTGGACTCCGAAGCCGACAAGGCCTTCGCCGAGTTAAAAAGGTACCTCACGAGCCCACCGATCATGGTTGCCCCAACGACTCGCGAGCCCTTGCTTCTCTACATCGCGGCAACTCCAAGGACTGCAAGTGCCGTTCTCGTCGCGGAGCGGGACGTCAAGGTAATCGCCAGGGAGGAGGTCACTCCTCCAAGCTCGGGGGCTCCTCGCGAGGAAGAGGCCGCTTCACCTCCCGCCCCTCGAGAGGAGCCGCCCGAGGGATCTTCACCGACCGAGCCGCTCTCTCAGAGCAACGCTCAAAAGCCTCCTGAGGAGGAGCCTTCCGAGGGTGTCGTCAAGGTGCAAAAGCCTGTGTACTTCGTCAGCACGGTGCTACGCGACGCGCGGGAGCGCTACACCATGCAGCAAAAGTTGCTCTACACCTTGCTCATCGCCTCGCGGAAGCTACGCCACTACTTCTAGGGTCACCCGATTAAGGTGGTAACCGATCGGCCCCTGGAAACCGTCCTGCGCAACCCCAATGTCACCGGGCGGGTGGCTGAGTGGGCTGTGGAGCTTCAGCCTTTCGAGATCTCCTTCGAAACTACAAAGGTAATCAAGAGCAAGGCTTTGGCCGAGTTTACTGTAGAATGGACTGATCCGTTCGTCGACGAGCCTCCAGAGGTGGAGTCAACTCTCCCTGGAGAGGAGGCCCCAGGCCTCTGGGTCATGCACTTCGACGGCGCCTTCAACCTCCCCGGCGCGGGAGCCGGTGCTGTCCTAACCTCTCCCTCTGGAGACAAGCTTTTCTACGCTGTGCAGCTCTGCTTCGCGCCTGAGAACAAGGTCTCCAACAACATCGCGGAGTACGAAGGACTACTTGCCGGCCTAAGGGCAGCAAACGCTTTGGGCATCAAGCGCCTCATCGTCAAGGGAGATTCACAGCTGGTTGTGAACTTCTCGAACAAGAGCTACACTCCAAGGGATTAGCACATGGCGGCTTATCTCGAGGAGCATCGAAAGATGGAAAAACGCTTCCAAGGCTTGGAGCTGAAGCACATCCCGAGGGGAGAAAATGTGGAAGCCGACGAGATCGCCAAGCGCGCCTCTCATCGCCTGGCGCAGCCCGCCGGCGTCTTCGAGGAGCGTCTCTTCAAGCTGTCCGCCTCTCCGTCAAGATCCAAACCACCTCCTCCTTCTGCTTTGCCGCCACCGCCGGAGCAGGGGGCTCCGGATTGCGGGCCTCCTTCGGGTGACCGCGTCCTTCTGGCATTAGCTCGGCAGGAGGGAGTGGATTGGATCATCGAGCTCAAGGCCTACCTCACCAGCAGCAGGCTTCCTGAGGATGAAGAGGAGCCCGAGAGGATTGTGCGGCAAGCTTCGGGCTACTGCGTCAAGGACGGTGACTTGTACCGGCGTCACCCAAATGGCGTCGCTCTGAAGTGCATATCTACTCACCAAGGCCAAGAGCTTCTAAAGGACATCCATGCCGGCAAGTGTGGCCATCATGCTTCTGCTGCAACTCTAGCCGCAAAGGCATATCGAAGTGGCTTCTACTGGCCTTCGGCGCTCGGAGATGCGGCGGAGATGGTCAAGAGGTGCGAGGCGTGCCAATTCCACGCCAAGCAGATACATCAGCCGGCGCAAGAACTACGGACCATCCCACTCACTTGGCCCTTTGCAGTTTGGGGTCTGGACATCCTCGGTCCATTTCCCAGAGCGCAAGGGGGCTATCGCTACCTCTACGTCGCCATCGACAAATTCACCAAGTGGGTGGAGGTGGAACCGGTGTGCACAATCCCGGCCAGGTCCGCCATCAAGTTCATCCGTGGACTGGTCTGTCGCTTTGGTGTGCCTAACCGCATAATCACCGACAACGGCAGCCAGTTCACCAGCGGCTTGTTCCGGGAATACTGCGCATCGACCGGCATCAAAATCTGCTTCGCCTCCGTCGCCTACCCCCGGAGCAATGGCCAAGCCGAGCGTGCCAACGCTGAAGTACTCAAAGGACTCAAGACGAAAAGCTTCAACGCCAAGCTCGAGGCCTGCGGCAAAAAATGGTTAGACAACCTCCAATCCATCTTGTGGTCCATCAGGACTACCGCCACCAAACCCACCGGAGAAACCCCTTTCTTCCTGGTCTATGGGGTGGAGGCTGTTCTTCCCACCGACGTCAAGTTCGGGTCGCCAAGAGTGCTCGCCTTCGACGAAATTCGCCAAGAGGATCTCATCAAGGATCGCCTCCTCCTGCTCGAGGAAGCTCGGTGCCAAGCTGCGCTCCGCGCCGCGAGGTACCAGCAAGGACTACGACGCTACCATAGCCGCCATGTTTGAGCAAGAACTCTGGAGGTCGGCGACCTGGTGCTGAGGAGAATACTCTCTCGCGAGGGCCTGCACAAGCTGTCTCCAATGTGGGAAGGGCCCTTCAAGGTGACGCACATCGCCAGGCCAGGCTCGGCGCGGCTGGAAACCGCAGAAGGCGTGCCAGTGGGGAACCCGTGGAACATAGCTCATCTGCGAAAGTTCTACCCTTAGGTTCCTCACGAGGAGAAAAAGACCATTTTCACGGCACTGGTATCAGCTCAATTTGCTCTTAAGCACTGATATTAAGTTAATGCGCAATATAGCGCCTCTGCTACGGCATGACATCAAAATGGCATGAAGTCCATTTATTTTCTGTTGTACTCCTCGCGGAAGGGGGCTAGGCACGGTGTCTATGCTAGGGCCTTCGCCCGGAAAACAGCAAGCCCGAAAAACCCGAAGGGAGCGAGCTCTGGTCGGGGGCGACGGCCCCGTTAACGATCACCTCTGGATGCCCATGGTGCTTAGTTCCTCGCGAAGTACGCCAGAAAATAAAAAATCTTCGAGGAAAAGTCCAAGGTGTGCCCATGGCACCCGCTAAGGACCTACTGAACGGATCGTATGGGCACCTAGAGGGGGGGGGGTGAATAGGTGCTACTCAAATTTTAATTCTTTTTCAATTTAGGCTTGACACAAAGGTAAATTCTCTAGATATGCAACTATGGTGAATTTACCTATATGACAACAAATAAGCTAAGCAAGATACAAGTAGTAAAGGCAATAAAGGATAGAGGTAACCGAGAGTGGAGCACACGGAGACACGGATGTAATTCCCGTAGTTCCTTCCTTTTTAGGGGAAGTACGTCTACGTTGGAGGGGTGTGGTTGCCACAAAGGCCTAACCAACGCCACAAAGGCTCACCCTATTCTCCGGTGCAAGCTTCCGCCACAAAGGCCTAGCTCACTTTCCACTAAGGGATTCCTCAAGGCGGAACCGGCCTTTACAAAACTTGGGGCACCACTCCACAACTGAATTGGAGGCTCCCAAGCACCACAAAGATCTCAATCAACAAGTATCAAGATTTCAATCACACAAACAAGGTCAAGGGACACAAGGGAACCCAAGACCAAAGGGCCCTCTAGCAAATGAGAGGGGAAATCAAATCGCTTCGGTGAGGATGTAGATCAAGGCCTTCTCCTTCGATTCTCCAAAGATCAAGAGCTTTGGTGGGTTGAGGGAGGAGATCTTGCGAATTTGGTGGCTCCAAAATGGTGTTCTTCCTATCCAGCTCGAGCAGCTTGAGGTGGAAGAAGGGGAGGGGTATTTATACCCCCTCCCAAAATGTAGCCGTTGCTGTCTTGGAGGGGCGGATAATCCGGCCAAAGTTGGGCCGGATTATCCGGCTGGATTATCCGCCCCCCTATACAGGGTGACGCCGCGTCTGGTCCTTAGCCGAATTTGGGGTCGTCTCCGGGGGGGCGGATTATCCGGCCCCTGGCCGGAATATCCGGCCCCCTATACTGGGTGACGCCGCGCCAGGTCCTTAGCCGTTTTTCGGCCACTCCCCGAGGGGGCGGATTATCCGGCCACCCCTGGCCGGAATATCCGGCCTGGCAATTCTTCATTTGATGATCTGCACAATCTTAGCACACACTTAATCTCCCTAATGTTGTTATCTAACACACAAAATCTGAGGGAAACAAAGTTTGCACTTTCAATCTCCCCCTTTTTGGTGTTAGATGACAACAATAGGATTTGCAAGAAAGATTGAATATTTCAATCAACAAATATTTGAGCACGAAAAAAGGCTCCCCCTAGATGTGTGCATCTTCACCAATAAGTTTAGAGGAGACATACCTTTGCATAGATAACACAAACATTATGGAATTCCGAATATGATAATACGATATACCGGACAATAATTCCATAGCCATTTCACCAATAATCATGAGCTCATAAACAATAAGTGAACAATGCATAAAGATCCACATGGCACATTAAGAACATATAACATAGTCTCATACACCACACGGTAGCACGACACGAAGTTCAACCACACACAAAGTTCAACTTAAGACGAACGAAATAAGAAGAAACACAAGCGCCAAAGAATGATAAGCGCGCAAGCTTGTGTTTCCACCCATGCAAATCCCGAAACACTCCTAATAGAACTACTTCTCCCCCTTTGGCATCAAGACACCAAAAAGGGAGAAGAGCGATGCTACTCGTCCCGAGGAATCACTCCTCCCCACCATCGAAGTCGCCGGAGTCCACATCATCATAATCTCCGCCATCACCCTCGTCATCTCCAGCATCTTCATCCTCATCATCAAAGTCCTCCTCAGCCTCAAAGTCCTCCTCAGCCTCTGCACGAGCACCTCCTGCGGGAGCATCTGGAGCATCAAAGAGATGCTTCTGCATATCCACCCAGTTGTAGCGATCGGTGTTCCAAGCATTATAGGCCACAGGAGCAGTAGGAGTGGGATCGGCGGTCTGAGCACCACTGAGACGGTGAAGGATAAGCTGCTGAGTGTCCTGGATGCTCTTCCTCTCGACATAGGCCTGGTAGTTCTCACGGTGGATCTCTACCTTCATGCATAGAACATTCCGCTCAAACCAACTGAGCTTCCTCACCTCCCGAGACACAACAGAAGCAGCAGCCCTCTGATCACGAGCAGTAGCACTAGTCCTCGCATCAGCCATGAAAGTGTCAGGATATGCAGCAGAAGGAGCAGATTTTGCCTTTCTCTTGATATACATCTTCTTGACCTTGTGCTCCACACAGTCATCATGAATATCATAGTCTCCAAGGACATGCTTAATGAGAAGCATGATGAAAGGAGCATATGGCACAGTGTTCCTCTGAATAATAGCATCCTTGATCTCATAGAAGATGAAATCCATCACATCAAGGGTAAAGTCCTCAGCAGGGTCAGTCGACGTGGCACACTCATGAGAAAAAGCAAGCAGATCAACCAGAGAGGTGCGAATGGCATCATTGTTACCACCACTAGGAGCAATGTTCTCCCTGAAAATGCGGACCAGCTGATCATAAAGGGGATGTAGGCCATTGATGAAGCCCACAACACCTGTGGAGTCATAGAGGTCATAGAGCTTGTCCTTGTCAGGCTTGTTCCCTGGGTTGTGAATACGGCGACCCACTGGAGTGTCTCCATCATACGCATACCCCAAGAGAGAGGCAAACGTAGTGAAGTTCGATGTACACTCATGTTCGCCGGTCATCCACTTCATAGATTTCTGAGCATTGGGCAAAATCACCAGAGTAGCATAGAACTGCTTGATAAGACCGGGATTGTAGTCGCACTGAATGTTGGCCAGCCCCATCAAACCCATCTTCTCAACCACAGAGAGTGCTTCATCAAAATAAGACTTGCTGCGAAGGTGATCAAAATCAATCGGATGCATCGGACGACAAGGGTTCTTGAATGGTTCATAAACATCATGGAAAATCCCCCACTGCTCCTCATTCCAGAAACCCCGGTCCTCAATCTCTTCATCTCTAGCTGTGGCATACCAATTGTTGTGCCTCACAAGAATGTACTCGGCCTCGGGCATGCTCTTGTAGTTAGGACGTGGCTCTTTGCCTTTGCGACGACGGGCTTGAGCTTTGGCAACCTTGGCAGCTTTCTCCTTCTCAGCCTTTCTAGCAGCCTCCCTCTGGCGCTGACGGACCACAACCTCATCAACTAAGACTCCGTGTTCATCCGGAATAAACCGACGCTTGCGCTTCGGCACACTCGAATCACCTGAAAAAGAGAGGTGCAAGGATAGCAAGGGGATAAGCGTATGCACACACGAGTTACGGAAAAGATCAATGAATTATGTAGTATGAACAACAATCTTCACCAAAGTATCAAAGTGAAAGCAGCAAAATAAAAAAAATGCACTCCCAGGCCGGATTATCCGGCCAGGGGGCGGATAATCCGGTCACCCGGATATTCCGCCCAGGGGGCAGATAATCCGCCCCCCCCCCCCCGAGAAATTTTCTAACAGTTGCTACAACTTTCAATTCGATAGATCGGGGAAGACAATCATACAACATAGTTCATAGGAGAGGAAAACAACACCTAGAAGACTAAATCACCAAGAACATGCTAGGGTAAACAAAACACATCCAAGAGAAAGAACTTTACCCGCATCCATTGCGAAAACGGCTTGGTGAAAGCCTTCTAGAGGGAGAGGAGAGCAACCTCCTAAGAAATCTGGCCAAGGGGGTGGCCGGAGCTCCGGCGGCGGCGGCTGGAAAGAGGCGGCGGCGGCAGGGAACACCTGGAAGGGGTGGGGGAGGAACTGCCCTAGGGCAGCCCGACCCGCCCCTTATATACCCAGGTGCCACTATGGCCGGATTATCCGGCCAGGAGGGGGCGGATAATCCGGCCCCCCCGGATATTCCGCCCAGGGGGGCGGATATTCCGGCCTGGAACCAGAAAACTGGCCAACTCGAAATTTTCAAAAACAGATGTTGTTTTGATGAAAAATTTGAACTCGTGTGCATAGATAGATGTCTTGAGAGAGGATGGCTTAGGTGAGAGAGCAAACACGGAGTGGTTCTCGGCACTTAACATTGCAAGAGCAAATTGACCAAAAAAAACAATGCAAGTGCCTTCCCATATAAGAAAAAATAATAAAATCGAGAGAGAACACCAAACCTCAAATAAGATATGCAATGAAACAACTCTTCGAAAAGAAGAGGTCGGTGACCGAAGCCACCATGTTTGAGTGTTATGGCATTGGACCGCGAAGATGTATCTTGAGTCCATAACCACTACTCGTCATTGAAGCTCAAAAATCATAAAATGATATTAAGAGAATGATATGATTACTATCGGCATTATGGGGGAGGGATAGCCCAATTAATTAGGACCACACTCCCCCTATTTCCATGCCCACACCTAAACCAAACATGTATTGAGATATAGGTGTATTTGCAAGATGTTCAAGCCACACTCCTTGAATCGATGATATTTAGCTCATTCCTCAAATATCCAAATCTTGCTTCATCAAGAGGCTTCGTGAATATATCGGCAAGTTGATCCTTGGTGCCAACATAAGCAAGTTCAATATCACCACGGGCAACATGATCTCTAATGAAATGATTCCGGATCTCAATATGCTTGGTTCTTGAATGTTGCACCGGATTATAGGCGATCTTGATAGCACTTTCATTGTCACATAAAAGAGGCACTTTGTCACAATTGACACCGTATTCCTTCAAAGTTTGCCTCATCCATAACAATTGAGTGCATCCACTTGCGGCTGCAATGTATTCGGCTTCGGCGGTGGAGAGAGATATACAATTTTGCTTCTTAGAGGACCAACACACCAAAGACCTTCCAAGAAATTGGCAAGCTCCGGAGGTTGATTTCCTATCATCCTTGTCACCGGCCCAATCCGAATCCGTGAAGCCACAAAGAGAGAAATCCGAGCCTTTGGGATACCAAAGACCATAAGTTGGGGTATGAACCAAATATCGAAAGATTCTCTTAACCGCCATAAGGTGGCTTTCTTTAGGAGCGGCTTGATACCTTGCACACACACCTACACTCAACACAATATCGGGTCTAGATGCACAAAGGTAAAGCAATGAACCGATCATAGAACGGTATACCTTTTGATCCACATCTTTACCATTGGGATCAAGCTCAAGATGGCATTTTGTGGCCATTGGTGTGGCGGCCCCATTTAGTTCCTTCATCTTGAACCTCTTGAGCATGTCTTGGACATATTTTGCTTGATAAATAAAAGTCCCTTCTTTCAATTGCTTGATTTCAAAACCAAGAAAGAACTTCATTTCGCCCATCATAGACATCTCGAACCTATCGGTCATAAGCTTTGAAAATTCATCATTAAAAGCTTTGTTAGTAGAGCCAAAGATAATATCATCAACATATAGTTGGCATACGAAAAGCTCCCCATTGACCCTCTTAGTAAAAAGAGTAGGATCGATTTGCCCAACTTCAAACCCACGGTCTACCAACAACTCCCTAAGGTGCTCATACCACGCACGTGGGGCTTGTTTAAGGCCATAGAGTGCCTTATGGAGTTTGTAGACATGGTTAGGAAAGTTGAGATCCTCAAACCCCGGGGGTTGCTTAACATACACTTCCTCTTTCAATGGACCATTAAGAAATGCACTCTTAACATCCATTTGTTGCAACTTAAAATTATGATGAGTGGCATATGCAAGAAGGATACGGATGGACTCAAGACGAGCCACGGGAGCATAAGTTTCTCCAAAGTCAATGCCTTCAACTTGAGAGAAACCTTGAGCAACCAATCTTGCCTTGTTCCTCACAACAATTCCATGCTCATCTTGCTTGTTCTTGAATATCCACTTTGTGCCAATCACATTGCGGCACTCCTTTGGCTTCTCTACTAACACCCAAACATTATTGCGCTTGAAGTTGTTGAGTTCTTCATGCATAGCATCCAACCAATCCGGATCTTCAAGAGCTTCAAATACTTTCTTGGGTTCAACCATGGAGATATAAGCATGATGAGAGCTAAATTGTGCCAATTGACGCCGGGTTGACACTTTGCTTCTTAAATCTCCAATGACCCTCTCAAGGGTATGACCTTTAAGTTCCAAGTCTCTTTCAACTCTTCTCTTGCGACGGGCTTCGATCTCCTCATTTGATCTTGGAGGAGTCACTTGATCATCTTGATCATTTTGGTCCCCGTCTTGACCATCAAATTGACCTTGATCATCATTATCTTCATGAGTAGGTTGATCTTGGTCTTGTGAAGAATTGGGGGCGGTTGAGATAACCGGAGAGGATGGTGATGCCCCTCCTTCTTCATGAAGGTCCTTGTCTTGTTCTTCGGTGGATGCATTAGTTGCTTCCTTGGGAGAGGCTTGTTGAGCTTGTGAAGATGAAGGCTCCACTTGTGTAGAGCATAGTCCTTCCCGGTCGGCCACAAGGTGTCCCTCAATGGGGCGGAAAAATCCCACGCCCATTCTTCCTATGGCTTCTCGAGGTATTTCATCATCTACATCACAAGAAACAACATCTCGCCCCCCTTGGGAGCTGTCATTCTCTTCGAATACCACACTACAAGATTCTTCAACACGTCCGGTGGACTTGTTGAAGACTCTATAAGTGTGGGATTCGGCACCATAACCAACAAAAATACCTTCTATTGCTTTTGGATCAAATTTACCTAAACGAACTCCTTTTCTTTTAAAGAAACACTTACACCCGAAAACCCGGTAGTAGGAGATGTTGGGCTTGCTTCCGGTGAGTATTTCATATGGAGTCTTGTTTAGGCCTTTGCGGAGGAAGAGCCGGTTTGAAGAATGACAAGCCGTAGAGATAGCTTCGGCCCAAAAGTTGTATGGAGACTTAAACTCCGCCAACATGGACCTAGCCATATCCATAAGAGTCTGGTTCTTCCTTTCGGCTACACCATTTTGTTGAGGGGTATATGCAGCGGAATATTGATGACGAATCCCCTCATCACTAAGAAATCCATTTAAGGTGTAGTTCTTGAACTCCGAGCCATTGTCACTTCTTATTGCCAAAATAGTTTGCCCATGTTGACGTTCAACTTCCTTGGCAAAGTCGATGACGGTTTGTTGAGTCTCACTCTTATGCTTGAAGAAGTAAACCCAAGTATATCTTGAATAGTCATCAACAATCACCAAACAATATTTCTTCCCACCAAGACTTGCATGAGAGGGAGGACCAAAAAGATCCACATGAAGGAGCTCCAAGATCCTCTTGGAAGAAATGATAGTCTTGCTTGGGTGGGGAGAATCATGCATTTTTCCTAGAACGCAAGCCCTGCAAACACGATCTTTGGCAAAAGAAACATTCTCTTTTAGTCCGAGTATGTGGCCACCCTTGTGAAGGCTTTGCAAAGTTCTCATATTGACATGGGATAAACGGCGATGCCAAAGCCAACCCACATCGGCCTTTCCAAATAAACACATTGCACTTGTAGTGGTTTTCCCCGAAAAGTCCACCACATACAAGTTATTTTCAATGTGTCCAACGAAAGCGACCTTTAGAGACTTGCTCCACAAGAGTACCACAATATCATTATCAATGAAGACGGCAAAGCCCATCTTACCAAGTGCACGAACTGAAAGTAAATTATAACCTAGGGTCTCAACAAGCATGACGTCCACAAGGGAAATATCCGGTGCGACCACCACCTTGCCAAGACCCAATACCTCGGATTGTGACATATCTCCATAAGCGACGGTTATATGATTGTCATTTGGTCTCATCTCCATCATAATCTTCTTGCTTCCGGTCATATGACTTGTGCATCCACTATCAAGCACCCATTTTGATCCACCGGAAGCATAGTCCTACAAGAGATCATTGCTTGGTTTTAGGTCCCCATTTTTCAATGGGTCCTCTTTTGTTAGCAACAAGGGTCTTTGGAACCCAAATAGACCAAGCAACATAACCATCATTTGGACCAACATATTTTGCATAAACATCACCATAATAATCACGAAATAAAACATAGTGAGGGTTAGCAATTCCCGCATGATCATCATGAGTGGCTTTGCCACCCACAATAGGATCATTCTTTGCTTGAGCGGGCTTGGCCTTCTTTTTCTTGTTGTTCTTCTTCTTCTTTGAGACATAGCCAATCCCCGTTTTATCACCGAATGCCTTTTGCTTACTCAAAAGGTCATTCAAGTTTTTCTCACCTATGGGAATGGAGGACTTGGCAAGCTCATCTTTCAACCTAGCATTTTCTTCAATAACATTTGCATGATCACAAGTAGAAGTAGAAGAACTAGGCATATTATTCTTAGTCAATTGAATTTGAAGTTGTTCATGTGACTTGGTAAGAATAGAGTGTTCACTTTTCAAGGCCTTGTGAGCCTTGTCAAGATCTTCTAAATCCTTAACAAGTATATCATGACCAACACCAAATTCAACCTTTTCCTTTTTAAGCATTTTTACTTTAGCACGAGCATGATCTCGCTCTTTAGTGAGTTTGGAAACAACTTCATTATTAGATTCCTCAATGGAATCGAGCTTCTCTTCAAGAGTTGCTCGTTCCTCTTGCTCTTCTTCAAGAGACTCGGTTAGTGAGGCAATATCTTGAGCATATTCTCTTTCAAGCCTCATTTGTTCATCTAATTTTTCAAGAGTTTTACCATATTGGCTCAATAGACGTTCAAAGTGAATCTTATGAACACCATCTACACTAGACACATAATCATCAAAAGCAACAATTTCTTCCTTTACTCTAAGACTAGCAAGATCATTCATGGAAGCATCATTTGTCTTAGAGGAAGAGAAAGATGTGGGTGATACCTCGGAAGACTTGGCCATAAGGCACTTGACGTTCTTGACAAGAGAGTCCTCATTGGGGGATTCAAAGAGTGATGTGGAGGAAGTTGAGGTGGTTGCCATTGCGGCCATCTCACTAGTTGTAGTTTCTTCTTTTTCACTCTCACTTGCGGAGTACTCTTCTTGAGTCAAGAACACAAACTTTGGATGTTTCTTCTTTGGTCCACCCTTCTTCACAAATGGATTCTTGGATGGTGACTTGGTCTTGCTTTTGAAGATGAGCTTTCCACCATGGTCTTCTCTCTTCTCATAAGGGCACTCGGCAACAAAGTAAAATCTATCATTGCAATTGTAGCAAGTCCTCACCCTTTGACCATTGTTGTCATTCCTTTGATAGCCACTTGACTTGCTTCTTCTTTGATTGTCTTCTTTAGCCTTGTGTGGATCAACCCAAAAGGTTTTTCCGTAGAAGGCCATGTGCTCATTGTACTCATGCCTTATGTCCTCGGGACACATCTCTAGTCTTGCTTCAATATTCGCTTGAAGAGGAACCTCTTTATCAACCACACTTGCTTTCAATGCAAGATTAGAGCTTCTTTGCATTCCTATGGCACGGGCACGGGCATCTTCCGCATTTTGTGCGGAAACCTTGTAGGCTTGAATCTCTTGCATCACTTGATTGGAGGTCATCTCATTGAAGTTGTGCTTTCCTTGAACACTCTTCACATCCGCGGGCTCATATGGAGTGAGAGCAAGAATGTACTTCATCTTGATCCACTCATCATCAATATGGTGAGCACCGAGATTCTTGAAGGTGGTAGCAATAGCCTTGAGTCTTCTATACATCTCTTGATGATCCTCACCATCCATCATGAAGAAACCCTCCGCTTGATTTGAGAAGGCAATATATCTTGTTTTCTTCATGCTCTCGTTGCCAACAAAGACGTCGGAGAGTCCTTGCCAAGCTTCTTTGGCGGTGGAGAAGTGTTGGATGTGAGGCAAGTCCTTGGATCCCACGGCGACTTGAATCATGTGAAGAGCGGTAGCATTGAGTTGGCTATCGACCGTCTCTCTTCTTGTCATGTTGTGGGGATCCACGGCCTTGAATCCTTCCTCAACGATCCTCCAAAGCTCGATGCAAGAACTGCGCATATGAGAGATCATTTGATATTGCCATTGACCAAAGTTTAATGCATCAAGCTTAGGCGGATCACCTCTATGGTTAATATGAGGATGAGGAACCGGCGGGTCGGGTGAATACCAATGCGGGTATTCACCTTTCCCGTCGGCCTTGGAGGACGACTTAGCATCGCCATTTTTGTCGGCACCCTCCTCATCTATCCCCACATTCTCCACTTGTGGAGTAGCGGGTTTTTCCGGAGGTGGAGAGGCATTAGTAGTTTTAGCTTGCATGAGTTGCGCCATCATTTCACGCAACTCACTTATTTGAGATGCCATGGAAGCCATGGATGATTCCAAAGATTTGAACTCACCCATGGAAACTTGACCCGAGCCCTCACTAGGTGAGGTGTCCATACTCTTAGGCGGTTAAGCCCGAATAAAGAGCCGAGGCTCTGATACCAATTGAACGGATCGTATGGGCACCTAGAGGGGGGGGGTGAATAGGTGCTACTCAAATTTTAATTCTTTTTCAATTTAGGCTTGACACAAAGGTAAATTCTCTAGATATGCAACTATGGTGAATTTACCTATATGACAACAAATAAGCTAAGCAAGATACAAGTAGTAAAGGCAATAAAGGATAGAGGTAACCGAGAGTGGAGCACACGGAGACACGGATGTAATTCCCGTAGTTCCTTCCTTTTTAGGGGAAGTACGTCTACGTTGGAGGGGTGTGGTTGCCACAAAGGCCTAACCAACGCCACAAAGGCTCACCCTATTCTCCGGTGCAAGCTTCCGCCACAAAGGCCTAGCTCACTTTCCACTAAGGGATTCCTCAAGGCGGAACCGGCCTTTACAAAACTTGGGGCACCACTCCACAACTGAATTGGAGGCTCCCAAGCACCACAAAGATCTCAATCAACAAGTATCAAGATTTCAATCACACAAACAAGGTCAAGGGACACAAGGGAACCCAAGACCAAAGGGCCCTCTAGCAAATGAGAGGGGAAATCAAATCGCTTCGGTGAGGATGTAGATCAAGGCCTTCTCCTTCGATTCTCCAAAGATCAAGAGCTTTGGTGGGTTGAGGGAGGAGATCTTGCGAATTTGGTGGCTCCAAAATGGTGTTCTTCCTATCCAGCTCGAGCAGCTTGAGGTGGAAGAAGGGGAGGGGTATTTATACCCCCTCCCAAAATGTAGCCGTTGTTGTCTTGGAGGGGCGGATAATCCGGCCAAAGTTGGGCCGGATTATCCGGCTGGATTATCCGCCCCCCTATACAGGGTGACGCCGCATCTGGTCCTTAGCCGAATTTGGGGTCGTCTCCGGGGGGCGGATTATCCGGCCCCTGGCCGGAATATCCGGCCCCCTATACTGGGTGACGCCGCGCCAGGTCCTTAGCCGTTTTTCGGCCACTCCCCGAGGGGGCGGATTATCCGGCCACCCCTGGCCGGAATATCCGGCCTGGCAATTCTTCATTTGATGATCTGCACAATCTTAGCACACACTTAATCTCCCTAATGTTGTTATCTAACACACAAAATCTGAGGGAAACAAAGTTTGCACTTTCACCTACCCCTCGTGAGCAACCCTCACGAGGGAGCAAAGACGCGTCGATGCACTAGCATCCGCAGGAGGATTCCCTCTCTCGAGGAAGGCCTAACGTGGCAGGATTATTGAAGACCAAGGCCGCTCCGATAAATCTTGCGAAGGAGATGCAGATCCGGAGGTCCGCGCCAGGCCCTTCACCTCATGAGCAACCCTTGTGAGGTGTCGACGGTCTCTGGGCTCTCTTAAGCGTCGACATTTTCACGTCCGTGAGGGTCCAGCTTCCCTCAACGACGAGGAAGGCCCCGTGAATCGCCACGCGCGGCAATTTGCTCTTAGCTGCTGGCACAGATAGTGCCGCGCTCCTCCACGACAGAGAAGGTCCCTGTGCCGGTCACAGGGGCATCTTATTTGCCTTCTTTTTTCGTTTGTTTTACCGACTTCTTTTTCCGTTTTCGGGGGTTTGGGGTTTTTTCTTTTCCAACTCTTTCTTCAACTTCTTGTCTCAGGAATCGTCCACTGTGTCATCGACGCCGAACCCGTCCCGAGCTCTGAGGTGGAGGGAGGCTTCCCGTCGATGCCTACAGCTCACCAGGGCTCTCGAGCAAGCGAATGGCCAGGACAGTGGAGGACAGCAAGATGATCAACAAAAGGATTTCATTAAATTGCCCCCAGTGGGGGAAGGAGCGAAGCACGGCGGGGCATTCCCCGCCGGCAAGGACTACAAGGCAAAAGAGGGGAGGAGACTAGCTCCCCTCCCCAGAAGACTACCGCGCCAGGGCCTCCTCTTCACTGCGCCGCGAGCTGGGGGTAGGTGCGGCGGACGCCGTCGGCGGTGAAGATCCGCACCGTAGCCTCCAGGGTCCCCAGCTTGAAGCGGAAGACGAGGCGGTCGCCGACGCGGAGGCGGCAGCCGAGGGCGAAGGGCCTCCAGCGGCCGGAGAGAACGACGTTGCCGTTCGCCCCGAAGAGGATGTCCACAGGCCAGAAGAGATCTGGCCTGCTTTGCTCCCCTAGGGCGATCTCCCCGGCGGCCGGGCCATGGGCGTGAATCGCCCTCCGGATGGCGTCGGGCAGCCGGAGGGAGTTGAAGCCCGGGGCGTCGATGACGACGAGGAGCTCCAAGAAGCGGGACCCCGGGGCGATGAGGGGTCCCAGCAGCGCCGCCGCCAAGGGGCGCGGAGTGGCAACCACTCCGTACACCAGCGGGGCCGGAAGATCTGCAGCAGGGGGAGGGGGGCCCAGGGCGGCCTCCACCTCCCGGAGGGCCCGATCGATGCTCCCCGAGGCGCGGGGAGCAGGCGCCGCCGCCAGCGGCGACGGCGAGTTCAGTGCGCCTCCACGCGCAGGACCCCTGAGGGTCAGGGCGCCGGAGGTCCCCGCGGCGGCACGGCTCGCCTCGCCCTGCCGCGGCGCGCTGATGCGGAGGGGGCCGCCGGCGCCGGGCGTCCACTGGGCCGGGACCTTCGTCTTCTTCCCGCTGCCCAGGGGACGTCCGCGGCGCTTCGCCCCGGAGCTCGATCCCACGGCGGCGGAGGAGTTGGAGGGATCCATGAGCTTGGGGGCGAGGAAGCAGAAGTGGCACAGGAGGAAGGAGGTGAAGTGCCGGAGGTCTCGAGGAGGATCTATTTAAGGGAGGCGTCCGGCGTCGATGCGTCAAATCCTTGCGCGGGAATCGAAGCGTTGGCGCGGTGCTCTGCAGTCAAGCGACACATCATTATGGCAGGTTGACGCCTCGGAGACCGTAGCTTCGCCTGCTGTTTCGTCTCGCCAGCTGCGGCCGCGCCACGTGTCCGGAGTCTCTGCTTCTTCACATGGTCCTCTGACCGCGCAGTTGACGCGTGCCGTTGGAGGGCCCAGCAGCTTCGGGGGCCCCCGCCCCTTCGCTTCCTCAAGAGGGCGCGGTGTGGGCCGGGTTCCCGGGGGCTACTGTCGGTGTTCTGGATACCGGGGTATCCCGGTCCACCTGCTCCTGGGCCCCGTCATCGGCCCATCTTCAGCCCAGGGGAGAATCAACAATCTTCGCTACGGAGAAGACCCTCACGAGGAGGCGCCTCGTGAGGAGAACGACGACAGAAACCGCTAAGGACCAGAAGACCTCCTCACGAGCCCCTGCAGGTGAGGAGAGGAGGTATGCCCTTGTCAGCCTAGCACGTTTTCGTGCGGAGCAAGAAGACAACGGGCAGAAGACCGCGTACCACCCACGCTACCCCCGACAGGGAGGAGACCAACTTTCTCTGTGCCTGCACAAAGCGGCACAGTGGCAGTTGGCCACCCCCCTAAATATAGCATGGACGGTGCAGGGCGCCAGAGGAGGACGTCAGCCTCCTCCACCCACTCCTGTGGACCGGCGCCGCTACCCTACGAAGACCAAGTCTACAGAAGAACATAGTCTACAGCTGTCCTCCCTCCTTGGCCGTGTGTGGCAACCCCTTCCCCAAGAAGATAAGGGGAAGGAGGACCTTGGCGCTATAAAAGGAGGGGGAGGCCACCCCTTAGAGAGGGCCGGTCTAATCTGATCTTCATCTTCTTCGAGCTGCTAGTTGGGCACGCAGGTTCTTCAACCTCTGGCCAACTAGAGCTTTGTAACCAAGGCCTTGTACTCCTCGCGAGGTGTCACGTCGCAATACAAGAAGGCAGGAAGTAGGGGTTTTACCTCACCACGAGGGCCCTGAACCTGGGTAAAGCTCGGTCTCCCTCTCTGCAGTGCGTTGCGCGTCCGACAATCGAGGCTTCTGTAACCGTGTTTCGTTGTGATCCAAGATCTCACACGTTCAGCCCCCTGCGTTCGAATCCTTGGGTCCGTCGCGTGGTACCCCGTGTTCTTGCGACACGAAATCCATCGACAGTGTTGTAGCGATAGACAAGCATACAGTTCCCTACAAATTAAAAAGCGGGAGGATGATGCAGAAGGAATGTTTTAGAAGGGCTTTTGTTTGTTTCAAAGCTTGCTGGAAAGGCTTTCTGGACAGTTGCAGGCCTTATTTGGCCGTGGATGCAACAGCTCTTCATGGCAGGTTTAAAGGACAGCTAGTTACTGCTACTGCAATTGATGGACACAATTGGATGTTCCATGTTGCTTATGGAGTTTTGGAGGTTGAGTCGGAGGAAAGTTGGACTTGGTTTCTGCAGAATTTCCGCGACCTTATAGGTCATCCACCAGGACTTACTATCCACACAGACGCTTGCAAAGGTTTGGAGAGTGCAGTAGAAGCAGTATTCCCTGGAGTGGAGCATAGGGAATGTATGCGACACTTGGTACAGAATTTTACAAAGAAATTCAAGGGTAAAGTTTATACTGACAACCTATGGCCAGCTGCATACACATGCAGCATTAGGAAGCATCTGTTTCATTTGGAAGTGTTGTATAAACAAAAAACTGGGGTGAAGGAGTACTTGGATGAACATCATGGTAGGGTGTGGTCAAGAAGCCAATTCAATGAAATTTGCAAGGTAGACTATGTAACAAGTAACCTTGCGGAGAGTTTCAATGCAAAGGTCAAGTCATTGAAAGGGCTTATGCTGTGGCAAATATTTGATAAGATTAGGCAGATGATCATGATAAAAATCGATCTGCGTCAAAGAATTGCAGCCACAAAATATGTTGGCCATCTCATGCTCCCATCTTTGATTAAGTCTTTGCATGCCAGGGCAAAACAATTGAAGATGAAATGCATCAGAAAAGGAATGGAGGCTGAGGTAACCTACACTGACAGTAAAAATAGGCAGTGGAGGTATCCAGTGAGTTTGGTTGATAGGACATGTCATTGTAGGCGATGGCAGATCCGTGGGATACCCTGCATACACGTATTGTTTTTCATGAGTGTTATAGCGGGTGCAGAAGGTGAAGTTGATCAGTATGTGTCAGAGTATTTCTCTGTTGCCAAATTTAGGGCTGCATATGCTATGAATGTTCCTACCTTGCTGGGAAAAGACCAATGGATGAAAGTCGATCCAGGCTTCAAGCTGTAGTCTCCAGTTTTGACTAGACCGGCAGGTAGGCCGAGGAAGAATAGGATGAGAGCTAGTGCAGAGGGTGGTCCACTGATTCGACGACGTAAGTGCAAACGTTGTGGAATCCCTGGACACATTGCTAGGCTTTGTAAAAATCCAGTTGACCCAGCTTTTGGAATGGAAGATCAGGCGGGAGCAGCAAATGCAGAGGAGAATGAAGAAGCAATTCAACATGAGGAGATTGAAGCAATGGATCATGAGGAGATTGAAGCAATGGATCATGAGCTGCTTGAACGGATGGATCCAGAGCAGATTGAACCGATGGATCGAGAGCTGCTTGAACCGATGGATCAAGAGCTGCTTGAACTGATGGATCGAGAGCAGAGGGAACAGATGGATCGAGAGCTGCTTGAACCGATGGATCGAGAGCAGAGGGAACAGATGGATCGAGAGCTGCTTGAACCGATGGATCGAGAGCAGAGGGAACAGATGGATCGAGAGGCCTTTGAAGCAATGGATCGACAGCTGCTTGAAGCATTTGAAGAAAATGCATTAGAAGAAAGAGCACAAGCTTCGTATGATATGGTTGTCTCGGTCTTGGCACAACCCGAAGAGAAGAAGAACAAGAACAAGAAAGATGGCAAAAGGAAGGTAGACACCGGTAATATCCCTGGTAGGGTTACCCGGAGTAAGGTGGTGGATCCAGCGAGTCACACCAGGAGCAAGAGAAAGATTGTATTTTAAACAATTAATTTGAATTTGTATGAACAATTTGTATTGGGGATCCCTTTGTATTGAATTCGAACTAGTGTGACGTTCCCAAGTTTGTATGTTGAATAATCACAATAATGTATGTGTTATTTGCTTGAATAAGTTCCTAGTCCATGAGCTACTAGCTATAGTTCATCGCTTGAGTTTTCCTCACTTTTCCCCCTCTTAGTGACTAAACTCAAAAAATATAGTTTTGGGTTTATTTTAATTCATAATAATTCAAAACATGGTGGAACCTTCCCATGGAGTCTTGTTATGTTACCTACAACCTAGAGAAATAATAATGGAAAAGGAAATATAGAGATATGAAGTTTCCCTTTCCCAAAACCACTTCCTAGTACATGAGCTACTAGCTATGAAGATGCAGGGCTTTCTACTCAACACACCTCCCAAATGCCCACAATGCTTACAAACTTTATCCAAATGAGTCCAAATTCGTCACACTTGTGTATCTTTGAATTGCAAACAATATCACGTCGGCCAAAATGTACTATATTGTTCAAATAACACAATCTAACAATTTTTATGCCAAAAGCTTCAATTTCCCTTACTCCCTTTATTATTTGGGTGCCCCTGTTTTACTTAGTTTTACTCAGTTTTCCCCCTCCGGGTCTACTTGTTTTATTCAGTCCTACTCAGTTTTGCCCTTCCGATAAACATTTCCTCACTTTTCCCCCTCTTAGTTCTACTCAGTTTTCCTCCCTTGTACTCACTGGCTGATCTCTGATTGGTCGAGATGTATTTCACACGAATCTTGGTTGGTTGATAGCTCAACGCACGCTTGCACCGTTGGATCATTTATGAACGGACGGCCTGTCAACCCTGGCGGTCGCGGCAGCGCGGATCTGCAGAGCACATACCTACCAACCCTGGCAGTCGCATATTCCAGTCGCATCTTCCTCTCTTACTCTGGCGGTCGCGGCGGCGCGGATCTGCAGTGTGCGTGCGTGCATGCGGCGGCGCGGATCTAACCGTGTGTGCGGCGGCGCGGATCTAACCGTGCGTGCGGCGGTGCGGATCTAACCATGCGGCGGCGTGGATCTAAGAGTGCCGGCGTGGATCTAAGAGTGCCGGCGCGGATCTAACCGTGCGTGCGGCGGCGTGGATCTAAGAGTGCCGGTGAGGATCTAACCCTCAGAAATAGTTGAAATGTCTCTCTCTGTCTCACTTTCGTTTATCTTCTCAGATCTGTTGATGATGAAGAACACCAAGACGGTGGCCGTGTCGACAGTGCTCAGCGATCGTCTTGAAGCCATCGCCTACAACATCGCTGCGACCTACAACATCGCTGCGACGGCGCAGATCCAGCCTTCAATGTCGGAGCCTGCCGATGTCTCACTTCCGTTACCCTCATCAGATCTGTTGCTGATGGACACCAAGACGGCGGCCGTGTCCACAGTGCTCAGCGATCGTCTTGAAGCCATCGCCTACAATATCGCTGCGACCTACAACATCGCTGCGACGGCGCAGATCCAGCCTTCAATGTCAGAGCCTGCCAATGTCTCACTTCCGTTGCCCTCCTCAGATCTGTTGCTGATGGACACCAAGACGGCGGCCGTGTCGACTGTGGTCATCGATGACAAGACGATTGAAGCCATCATCCACAACATCGCTGCGACGGCGCAGATCTAGCCCTCCTCCATGTCCGAGTTGATGGGGCTGGATCTACCTGAGGATGGCGCAGATCCAGCCCCCTCAGCCGTGTTCGACGTCGCAAATTGGGATAAATTATGATAAATTTGTATTTTTCAATTTCAATTTGGGATAAAATTGTTCGAACTACTACCTCCGTGTCAAAAAAAAGCTTCTCCACTTTCTCGATGTGTCCCTGTACATCTGAATGTATGATTTGAATTCTATCCCAACTTGATTGGGAAGATTGATATGTATTTGATCCGAGAGGCTGGTACATGCTTTCACTTTTGGGATCCCTTCACTTTTATAAGATGTTCATGCATGAAAATTATCGCGCGCATTACTTAGCACAACTAGGAAATTGTACGACAAAATACAGTGGTTAGAGCCACACCAAAATACAGTGGTTAGAGCCATCTACTGAATAACAATTCTATACTATCTAAATCATCTACCACAACCACATAACTGCTAGGACAGGGATGACACCTAATAAAACTGCCCAGATGAATCTACTTTTTGCTTCTCCCATCACTTGAAGTTCATGTTCTAGATTTTCTACCACTTCATCAAATACGGCAAGATCTGTCTCAAGTATCAACTTCTCCTTGCGAATAAGCTCTGAATTCTTCTTTTCTTCCTTCACAGTACGCTTCAGCTCGAATATCATCAGGTTTTTACGGGCCAATTCGTCACCTAAATTGGCCACCTTCTCCTCCAAATCCATCCTCTGGCTACACCACTGGGTTGATTCATCTTGGTATGCAATGTACCATGGATCATCGGCTTGTCTGGCGAACTATAACAATAATGGAAAAAAGAACAACTGAAATCACTCCAACAGGCCATGGCGGCACTTCAAATTCAACGGTAGTACAGAGAGCAGAAGCTAGATACCTGCACTTCCGACGAGGTAGGAGAAGTAGAATGTGGCCACGACATGATCGAATCCCCACCCTCGCCGGTGTACCCGCTATGACCAGACATTGAGGACTATTTCGCACCTGCAAACTCCAAATAAATTACGGGAACCAAATCGATTAGGGGGCGGGGGAGGCGGAAGCGGAGGTCGTCGTGGGCGGCGGATCTGCTTGCGGCGGAGCAAATCCCGGTCGTCGTGGGCGGCGGATCTGCTTGCAGCGGACTTTCCTGTGGTGGGTACAATGCGTGCGGACGAAACAAGTCCTGGAGCCGTGGTTGACGTGCAGCGCCGCAGTCCGTCCGACACAGCCGGGGAACAGAGCCGGCGGCGCGACGAGGCGCCGGCGATGGCTGCTCCGTCCGAGGGTGGGGAACGAGCTGCCAGCGGTTCTCCGATGACTAATGAGATGCACAACACTAGGTTCCAGCCATGTTTAGCACAAGATTCACTTTAGATTAAGCTGCGAAAATAGTCACCTGCTGGGTCTAGCTTAAGAAAAATTAATTAGCGAACTTGTTGCTTCTCTCTAAATAAAAGCAGGGATATATGCCTTTTCACTAAGGGCGACCCCAGCGGTCATTGGCTGAGGCGGCCCCACAGAGCGGCTCTATATGATTTTCTCTAAATAAATAGACGACCCCAGCGGTCATTGGCTGCGGAGGCCCCACAGAGCGGCAATATATGATTTTCTCTAAATAAATTGACGACCCCACTGGTCATTGGCTGCGGCAGCCCCACAGAGTGGCAATATATGTCTTTTCCTGAAAATTACACGACCCCACTGGTCATTGGCTACGGCAGCCCTATAGAGCGGCCTCATTTGTCATTGGCAGCACCGCGTATACAATCAGGAAATAAAATGGCCCACACGTCAGCAATAGATGGATGGCTGCTCCGACGTGTCTCCTGACCCTACCCGTCAGTACCATTCAAAAGCATCGGTCAATTCACAACCACCGCGGCTCCCTAGCCGTCACCGCTAACAGTCAAGGCCTCTGACCAGACCGCAACCCTCCCGTCCGAGCGTCTGCGAGGGGTTTCAAACTAGAGCGAGGGGAAAACTGGGGAAAAGTTAAGCGGCTGGGGAAAACTGAGTAGAACTAACGACCTGAGGGCACGAAAATAGAAATCCCTAATGGAAAAAGTTGTGGAATTTGGAGCACAAGAAGGAAGTGAAGAGTATTACATAGCAACCAAATTGTTTGGTAAACTTGAAAATCGAGTCTTCTTTAACACAACGAAGACAAATGAAGGAAAAAAATGTGGTTAACGAGGATGTATCAAGATAGGAAGTAGAATTAGAACACCTTTGTTCCTATCATGTATCTTGTAATATAGATCAAGTATTGTTGATTGTCTTTTGTAATGTCTATACTTGATGTATGCACTAAGTTGGAAGTCATGTTTTGGATGTGATATATTCATGTGTTTGCTTTTATTTTGTACTGTTTTGTTGTTACGTAATGTTGTGATACCGTTTAATAGTGTTGATTTGTTGTTTTATAGTGTTGTAATGATGTTTTGGTGTTTTATAGTGCAGTTTTGTTGTTTATAGTGTCGTTTTGTTGTTTTATAGTGTTGTAATGATGTGTTGTTGTTTTATACTCAGTTTTGCTATTTATAGTGCTGTTTTTCTGTTTTATGGTGTTGTTTTGCTGTTATATTCTGTTTTGCTATTATATAGTGTTGTTATATAATGTTGTTTTGCTGCTTTGCTGCCATATATTTCTGCTCTGCTGCCATATATTGATGTTTTGCTGCTATATATATGAAACATTCACTACAAGTTATTGTTTTTGTAGATGAGCTCAAGTGAGAGTGACATTGATAGTGATAAGGAAGTTGATATGGATGTGCAATCAAAAGAAGATGAGTTGATGCTAATGGTTGGTTATTTTATTATGAGCCATGATGAGAAGTATTTGAACAAGAAACCAAGGAAGGACCATTATGCACCGGTCAATAATGGGTCTTTGAAAATCTCAGTGATCCTGGAGATTGTTACTCCCTGTTTAGAATGTGTCCTCATTGTTTTCATGCACTACATACCACATTGGTTGACCAATATGGTTTGGAGTCATCTCGGGAAATATGTTCTATGGAGGCTCTTGGTTTGTTCTTGTGGATGGTTGGAGGCCCTGAACTTGTAAGTCAAGCACAAAATCGCTTCAAGAGGTCTAAAGAAACAATTCATCATAAATTTGAAGAAGTGTTGGAGTGTTTGGTTTCTTTAGCGTTGGACATTATAAACCAAGAGATCCAGAATTTTCCACTTTGCATTCGAGGCTTCAAAACACAAGGTTCTATACCCATTTCAATGATTGCATTGGTGCAATTGAGGGAACACACATACGTGTAACTGTCCCCGCCGTCGAGATTGTGAACCATGTGGAACACACATACGTGTAACTATCGCAATCAGACCGGTTATCTTGCTCCATACAAGGGAGAAAAGTACCATTTGTCGGAGTTCCGACAAGGCCGCAAACCAAGTGTAAAACAAGTGGTCTTTAACCATGCTCATTCATCACTTCGAAATGTCATTGAACGAGCCTTTGGTGTCTTAAAGATGAAGTGGCGTATTCTACTACATATCACAAGTTACCCAATTATGAAGCAAGCTCGCATCATTGTTGCATGCATGGCACGCCATAATTGGATAAGAGAGAGTAATCTACATGATAAGGAGTTCTACAAGTGCGATCAAAAGGAGACCTACATGCCAGGAAACATACAACCTAAACCATCTACACCACTTCCTGGAGTCCAGTTGGGTGTTGAGCATGGCGACATGAATGTAATTCGTGAAAATATTGCAGATGCTTTGATCGGAGATGTTTTGCTAGGTTGGTTACAAGTTCGTGTCTAGTATTTTGTTCCTAACTTAATTGTCATATGAGAACCTCATCTATGTTTGTATAAGTAACTTGTATCTTCTAACATGTTGAACATCTTATTATGTGTTTTGTTAAGCACGGAAGTCTATTATGGAAAATCCATGTGCTGAGTTTTTATATTATATTATTTTTATATTTCTATCTAAATTTATTTATTATAATCATTTATCAACTACAAAATTATTTTAAACTAATAAAGTAATAATCATATTATTTTAGCTAGCATAAATCATATCAATAATTATACATCATCCTCAACATATTAAGGGTATTTCAGACTTTCGTCATCAACTCTATGTCTATCAGCCATCCTAAAAGCAGGTTGCTAAACACCAAATTTATATTTCACCGACTGTCTAGCTTCAGCTGCTTCTCAAACCCTACCAGCTTCAACTTCTCTTAATACATAAGAATATAAGCCAAATGGAGACGAGAGAAAGAGCCCTAAATTTTCTACGCACTATCTTATCCGCGATGGAGATAGAAGACTCGGCGCAGCTCGGTCAGTTTAATAATCTCAGGCTTGCAGGATTTAAGAACCACCGGGTTCAGAGAAGCACCTGATCATCTATGGCAACAACACTACTAGTAGTTCCTAGACGTTGGTGTATATGTTTGTTTGTGCGGTAAAATGCTATAATGGACCTAGGTACATATGATCCAACCTTTGGAAACTTTAGAAAATATCATATCTCTAGGATTTGGAAAAGGGAAAAAATTACTCACTTATATCCTCAGTCGAAGCTTGTTCATGCAACTTTTTCTAAAATAATATGATTGTACGCAACCTCCACAAAAATAAGAAAATGAAAGTACGAGTACATTTATGATTTTTGAACAAGCTGTATACAGTCATGTTTACACGCACACACTCATATAGCCGTATACATTTTATACTGGCATGATATTTTGCGGTAACTTCTTGGAACCAAACAATGTGGTATTCATTTATCACAAACTGGAATTAGCTCCCTTCGTCCCCAGTCTCCAAAACATAGCAAAAAAGTTCGAGTACTACTGAAACTGGAGTATTGCATAACATCAAAATGTTACTGCCTAGTATTACAGCTATCAAAAAAGTCCTGCAATATCCGATAAACACAAAATTACCTGGCACGGCCAGCCAGGAACTCAACCCACTAATATAAAAGAGAAGAAATTTTCTTTACCACGATATGGCATGACATCAACACTAGTCAAGCAAAAAATGTCGCCCATAGAACAGTTTTAAGAAGATTACCTATTTCCTCACCAGAAAAGGATATCCAGAAGGATGTACAAAAAATAGTATATAAGAAACTAGAGGCTACAGCAACAAATCCCGGTTTTCATTGAAAACAATGGGTATACATCTAATCACCTGGATTATCCTCCTGAATCATCCTTCAAAGGACTTGTATAAATGCATCAGTACTGAAGCTGATATTAAGAAAATCTGTGTGTATATGTATGCTATATTCAATCTGGGAACTTAAGGTACATCTGCTCTCAGCATTCCAGCGACCACTAGTTTGGGTCGGTGGGATTGCACATCTTCCACTCCAGCCGCCATAAGACTGGCTTCTGCACTGAACTAAATTGAAGTTTTTTTATGTTCTGAGCTCCTTAAGAAGGTTGTTTTTTTCCCAACATTCTAGTTCATCGGGAACCTTGAAGAACAGTCACATAGAAAGGATGGCCTTGACCACCACCTGATCTCCCATTTTCATCCACTTGTCCCCCCTCAGACTGATGTACTTTCCAATGCAGCTCATAATTTGAAAAATTGTAAGTTCCAGGTGCAAATATACACACTTTTAGAGGAATTTTGGCACAACTGTCAGGTTTGACATCAACTTGAGCAGAACTCAATGAACACCAAATAAATGGTGAAATGCTCTCTGACGATTCCTTCTGCAAATGTGTCCCCTTTGCGCTTGAGATGGCCTTTATGTCATTTTCCAGTGAGACATCATACCATCCACCCTGACCACTGGCAGATTCATGTGAAGGGACAGTTTGGTTTTTATCTGGCATGCGATCTGATGTAACCACTCTCACAGAAATGTTGTCTTCTGAAGAATTATGAATCGCCAATTGGATGTTAGCCTCACAACAGGACTTGGAGAAATCATGAGTAATGGTTTGAGGCCCTTCCATAAGCCACCAAACAGGACTCTGGCTGAGAGGACTGCAAAAGCAGATCATATCAGCATATGTTCAAGCTTCTATATGGCCATCAAAAGAACAACAAAAATGTTCTCTGCTGAAGGTTCTACAACTTACCTGCAATGGCATGTATGATGAGAGAGCAGATGTTCTGACTTGGAAGAATTAACACCTAGTGCCTTTGAGATCAGAATAAAATCAAGTAGACTGTTTGGACCCTGAAGAATGAAGAAACTGTTACATAGGTAAACTTTCAATTAATTAATGCTAAAACTCACTGCCCACTGGCTACTTTTCAGCCAAGTGCCTGTTGCATTCAGCTTGAAGCTAAGGGTGCAAACCCTACCCAGTTGGGAAACCACTGGGAACCAACAGGAAAACAGTACGGCAAAGTGGGTCTTGACTGGTCTTACAGCCTCAGGGGAGCACTCACCTTAGCTAACTTGCCCTGTTGGTATCTTTCTTGATGGTGGAAATCAGTTATAGGAGACAGAGAAACATCATATACATCAGTACGACCCCCAGAAGATAAAGCCATATCACTTCCACATGACTTGTCAGCAGCCTCAGTACATGAATTTGGTGCTAAATCCTGGAAATAATCATGCATGGAAAACCATATCAGACAAGAAAAGAAAAGAAAAGAAATGTATAGATGGTACCGAGCAAGTGTCTAGTATTTTTATAGCGTATTAAAAGAATGACTCTCCAACCTTGATCTTGAAGAAGCATGACACAGCCTGGTTTGCGGGTATTGTTTCCACAAAGCTGATGGAACTGCATGAGGGCAATGCTGAAACTGCCCATTTAGTACCAACACAGGACAACTGATGGAGTGCAAATGACTCTGATGGAGTTCTGTTCATGATGTCCATGCGCACAATATACTCTTGCATTCTTGATGAGCACATACTTATAGCAAAGGATACATCAAGTGATGGCAAAACCTGCAAATAATAATTGTTTACAGACAACAAGATCTCACATCTATTTAGTGCTAGCTGCAACATACAGCTGCTGGCAAAATTGACATTAAATCATGCAATAAATAGCACATAAAACTTGGAGATGCATCTTTAGAAGTGACCTTTAAAATAAAACATAACCGTACACACATCATATTAGCTTCCTATAATTTGGTCCCCACATACGACAAACAAACCAAAATCGATAATCCAAGTCTTCAAAAATCTTAAAGAAGCGATTCAATCATCTAGAGACCACCGGACTTCTGTAGAGCTGTTATAACTTCAGAATAAATTAACATGCCCAGTGGCATGTAGCGATAAACTAAGAAGTACAGCTGGCTTCAGGCAGTTAGCCATAACCAGTTTCATTGGCCGCAATCTATATGTGGTAAATCACATGGTTCATTGAGGCTTTAGGGATTTCTGGAACAAGAAACTCGAAGTCATGGAAGACTTTCCATGATCCAAGAAACACAGATCCAAGTGCATTCTTCAGGAGAAAAAGACCAATAAAGAACATTTCAGAGTGAGCGAGATTCACCAGGAAGCTGCCTAAAACAGTTGCTTTTGAGCCAATATGCAGGATGCCAATGATCTTACAAATATCTTTCGCTAGATTAACTAATTACTAGTTCAGGGTACATGCTTCGCATGTTGACAAAAATGCATGTCATTTAGTGGTATTTGTTTACTTCATTTTCAAGCAAGATACACTTACGAACGACGGCTTTCTCTTGACACATGCGTAGATAATATATATGATGATCTCACAGAGTTTCATGTGAAATTAAACGTGTGTACCATTTCAACGTATTTGAAGTCATAGGATTATCTAAGTCAAACTACTTTAAGTTAACTGAGCTTATAGCAATATCTTAAAGACCAATTTAGTTTGATTATTTTGTCATGACATATATTTTCAAAATACATTGATTTGACATAGGATCTTTTTTAACTTGAACAAAGTTATAAAAGTTTGACTGTGCATAACCAAAAACTTCTACCGTTCACCAATCAGCAAATATTGTGGGAAACATTATTTATTCAAAGCAGCATGTGAGAAACATCAACGACTTACTCCACGTAATCAAGATAAAAATAATATCATTTTGATATAAATCAAAGAACTATTTGCACTGCGAGTAAGTACGTTTGATTCATAATATTTTACACAAAAAGTATTTGCAAAAGCTAAGGCAAACTCATGCTCCAGTATTAGTAAGACAGATTTCTTGTAATTACAAACGATTTACTTATATAACGTTTCTTATCTAATCGATTATATTACTTGGGCGCCTTTGTCGAGGCTGCATGCATTTTTGACTCCATGGTGTTGCCTGGTCGCTCGTTAAAAAATGGTTGCCTCTCGCTTGCTCCACTGCTACATGCAGACTCTCTTTCTCTCTCTTGAGGTAGCCAGAAAATTCCAGAGATTCTGCGAGGACACGCGCGTGACAGTACAAAAGTATTCAGAGGGCTGACAAGACAGTTGGGGAGCAAAGCGCGAATCCGAGCTTCCTGGGCCGTTTGATTGACACATCGTACGACGTATATGTTGCCACGCAGCTCTTTTCTTTAAGACAATATCTGTGAACCGTGTGGTATGATCCAGCGGTGTATATTACTTGCTATTCGTAAACTATATAGGAGTATAGATTATAGAAAACTGGCTTCCCAAGCGGTAACAGGCGCAAATACAAGTTATGAAAACACTGATTCCAACATCTAT
This sequence comes from Dactylis glomerata, assembly GCA_007115705.1. Lineage (NCBI taxonomy): Eukaryota > Viridiplantae > Streptophyta > Magnoliopsida > Poales > Poaceae > Dactylis > Dactylis glomerata. The sequence goes on from QXEO01001046.1 coordinate 268,444, forward strand.
ATACTGTGCATGTGCAAACAAGCTAAATCATAAGCATAAAACCTAAAACTAGTATTGCTAATTTACCTCCACATTGTAATGCATGCGTAATGTGCGATATGGAATGTCGGTGGTACTCTCCATTTCATAATAGAGAGACAAGTAAAGCGAGAAGTTTCCAGGAGTAGCAGCATGAAACCAAATAGGCCAAGAGAATGTGGCCCCGCCTTGAATTTTGGTGTCCTGACAAGAAATGAATGTCAATTTTGTAAAAACAAATGAATAGTGCAGATCGGATTAGTATAAAACAAGACACTGCCTTGAACCACCTCACCTGAGGAAATGCAAATAGCAAGCTCTTGAAATTTCCCTTGGTACCTTCCGACAATACAACATTGTTGTCTGATTGCACATGCTTTCTTAAGCACTGTGGGAACTCAATGTCAAGGTTCGGTGAATCACCAGGAATTAAAAACCTTGGATGGCTAATTTTCATTTTCACATTCTGCATTGCAGGCTTGGGAATGGTTAATGCTTAAAATGATGCTAAAAACATGCACACTGTTAAAATCTATGCTCATTTTCTGAAGAACTTGGTAACTTTTGACCATTGTGAATTATTGAAAAAGACAAAGAAAACATATGATGATAAAAATTCGAACCTTCACAGCAAGTTCTGATTGGTTACTCAGATTCAGCGTGAGGAGCTGTAAATCACCCATGAATGCTTTTGCTGGCAAGCAATCAATATTTCCTGTAAGTTTAGGTAAACCCTGAAGTCAAAGAAATTACAGTTACTCGGATGTCACCTCAAACAAATACTCATAAGAGAATCCAGACAGATGGGGAACCTTGATTACGATCAGGTTGTTGTTCAAAGAGCGACGAGCCCCTCTTTTCCCTTTCTTGTTTTTCTTTTGTGTGGCCACTTCAAAGTACTGATAACCTACTACTGAATCTGACAGCGTCCACCTTATCCCAACTAACTTCAGAATGCCTACAACTTTTGGAGTCACTTCAAGTTGTATCTGGTAGAATTAAATCGGAAATTAGCCATTTGGAGAAACTATCCACATAAAGTTATAACACCTATATGAGCAGCACAGTCAAATATAAATTAAAAATAAACTGATTATGAAGGTCACAAAGGGCCCCAAATACCAAAAGGTACTTCTCCATACAGAACGCAATGACTTCTTCAATACACATATACTACAACAGTGTAATTAGTGAGACTACGAAAAACTGGTGTGATGATCAGCTCAAAGTTTTTTTTACCGGGTCAGCTAAAGTACTTGTCTCTTGTTATGGTTTCCTTTGCAAGTTGTAAGTTATAAATTCAGAGTTCACAAGTCAAACAAACGATAACAATTCCACTGGACAATGTATATTTGGTTAGAAGGAATATCAAGCAAAAGCCTGCAATATAGATGATCCTACACAAGGCTTCCTTTGTACTAGCTTTTACATCACCTTCATTAAACAATTATCCTGATATAACAAAAGAATCATCCTTGGTTGGATCCACAACAGCATAATGTTATTGGAATGGTAAAGATCCAGTACCAACTAGATTCACATACAATATATACATCACTGGCAAAGTTGGCCATTATAGCTCTTTATGTTTTCTATTAGACCTCCTAAGAAATATATCATGGATCATGGAGAACTGTTGGATGGAAACTCTTGAATGGTAATTCTTGTTCACATACTTGTTTTTACAGAAGTATTATTTGGATATGCTGTGGTAAAGTTACACAGTGTCGACCCCTCTTTTAAGCAATTTATTTACGCTGTGGGGAAGACATCCTAGCAAAATTCTTTAAGGCACCCAGAATATTTAGTAGAGAGGCTTACTCTTTTGGTTTCACCTCCTCCTAATACAATGTCAAGCTTCGATAGTGTGAAATTGTTTTCATCACTTTCAAATCTGTAGTTGTCAACCGGAAACAACAATGGTTGCCATGAGAATCAAAGGTATCAACATAAATAAACCTGAATAGTCGGGGGGAAAATATTACGTCGAAATAGAGGGCTTTGTGTTAGCCATATCTTCCTCAGCTGTTGTCAATGCAGCAGTCTCTGCATGGAACACAATCCAATCGGTGAACAAAAAAAATCTCTTTATACAGAGCTCTTAAGAAAAATCTTTTAATCTCACGAAGAAAATCCAAATACCAGCGCTTGAAGCATCGGTGGAAAGCTGGCATATAAGAGAGATGCCAGACACATTCACCGAAATTTGTAAAGGATTCTTAAGCTCAACGTTCAATTTTACTGCCTCTGCAACCAATGAACAAAAATTCAGAACAACATGTTATCAGACTCCAGCTTTAGAAGGGATTATGCGAAATTGTTACATCCAAATTTCCCTCAACTTTATTAACTCTGCCTCTATTTTTGGTTGAACAAATTACTTGCCACATCAGCTAAAAAGATCACCAGGAGCTTAACCCGATAAAGAGAAAAGAAGAAAGTCTTTTGGGTTCCAATAATCCCCGCAAGTGTACGGTTGGTTTGACAAATGAGCAAGAACTTTCAAGAGAAGTGCTGCCAATTGAAACAGTCAGCATCAGGAGGGCAAGTGACAAGTTTCATCTAGCCAAGTATGATTTTTGTCCGACACAGGGTAGAGTGAAATATGGCTCAGTGATTTCGCACAGTTACATATATTTGAACACTTCAAGTGACCAGATAGGGTCTAGTTTCAAATAATATTTGAGTGTAATAGCACAAACTACCACATGAACTGCTGGCTGATAGTATGCAAAGAGTAACTACAGGAGTGGCTTGGCAGTGGACCTTTTTGGACTGGCGATGTGCCATTTAAACTTAAGTCGCCCAGGAGAGAGGATTCGTTTTGGCTGCTGATGTTGCCATTACGGGAACGTTCAGTTGCTCCCTGACCCAGTTCGGACTCATGGCTAGATTGGTGCTACATTATAGAGTTCGACACATAAGATTTAGCAGGACATGAGAAGGTGGGACCCCTTATTAATAGTTTGCCAATACATGACGGGTTTACTCAGACAGTTGCACATCATGCTACCCTCATGTCCCTACAAAATGATCGGTATATCATTTACCCATTCACGTGGGTAAATGATATACTCAGACAGTTGCACATCATGCTACCCTCATGTCCCTACAAAACGTTCACGTGGATCATTTGCACGATTATATTTAAATATGATGTACCCGTTCGTTCCCAGGACTAACTATTTTCACATTCCAGATGCAGCCAACTGTTCATACAACTATGATTAAACTCAGTTTATTTTGTTATGGACAGTTCTACAAATATTGAAAAGGTCATTACCTCCAACAACACAAACACATGCCTTGTTATTTCTAAAAGGAGAAGACTTTGGTTGAGTATCCAGCCAATTAGTTCTAACAACAGATGATGCTGGGATCATTTCTTCCTCCAGGTCATGCCAAATGCTTTCATTAACATCAACCTGTTATACAAGGCAACAGATACAAGTTAAAAGTTCCTTCGTTTTCTATCAGACAAGCACAGAATGATTTAAAATGTAGTTGAAGTTCATGAAAAAACGATACATGCACAATACTGTTTGATCAAAAATATCCAATTATTTTATTTTAGAATATAAAGAAAGAAAAACACCACATATTCAATCTTTTATTAGTCCTGAAATGCAATGGTGGACAATTAAATGCACATGCTATAGTTGTGATGACATTACATCTGAATTGGATGCGTAAGTGCGATGATCTTCATATACAACTCTGAGTGATGACATGTTGAAAACAGGAAGTTGAAGCTTGTATACGTCGAATTTTTCCCCGGTACTCTATTGACAAAAGAAAAACAAAATTAGCAACAGAAGTTTGGTACAGCGGATGCAGATCATAGCCGGGCTGGTCAATAACCTGAACAAAATGGAAAAAATCATTGAGGAACATGTTTTGTGTTGTCAACGATTGATGGCTACAAGCAATGACCTCCAGCAAGTGCTTAATAGCTACATCAAATATCCCAAGGACTCCATACCACCTAATTCACACAAATATCAGAGATAGTTTACAGATAAGGATAAAATGAGCATAAGATCAACCCCACAAATACCTCCCAACATTAAAATGTACATGATTGTTGATATAACTCCAAGGATTCTGTTTGTACACAAACATAGCATTTTTGTATGCCCTAACAGCATGTTGTTTCTGCATTGTGAAGGAAGAATGTCAATTATTAAGTCGAACTTCTGTAAAATTACTAAATGTCACTGCAGTGGAGGAATTAATGCACACCTGATCAGACAAGTAGTAACTATTGCCAGCTAAAATAAGGTGAAATCCGTACTTCCGAAGCATACGTGGACTTGACAACAAATAGCAACAAGCAGCTTGCTCAAGGAGTACTGCAGAATGTAAGGAAGGTTCCTGAAGAGTAGAAGTTTTCATCATAATGCATGTAACGAACTAAGATAGAACTGAAAAAAAATTAGAATACGCCATTCTGCAAGTTTCCACACGTAACTAGGTATACCTCATTTGATATGCGGAAATACACAGCTGATGCTTCCCTTTGCTGTCCTCTTGTTTTAAGCATTTCTGCCCACCAAAGTCCACATCTAGTAGCATATCTCTGTCCAGAAGATCCAATTCTCTGCAAATATAAATATTTAATGGCAATGTGAATGAAGAAGAGCGAGACCAAAGTACCAAACAAGTGAATACTAATAAGAAAAAACTAATAAATCAAAAAAGTCGAGGTAAAACATATGGCTAGCAGACTATTTAGAATGCCCCACTGCCTTGAAGTCCTTTCTACAATGCAAATTGCAAAACTGTGAATCTGATATGTTGAAACTGTAACTTCAGAGTTCAAGCTTTCCCTTTGTCATGCCCATAGCCTACCACTCATTGATACATCTCCCCAAAAACAATGGGGAAAATGCGGGCCTTCTGGATGTTTCATGATTTCACAAATAAAGGCACACATATACAAACAGAAGGTGGAAGTCTAGCCTGGTTGAGCATGTCCGTTTCGGTATCCTATTTACCTGCTTTGGGAACATTTTAGTGAATTTATGGCTGTTACTGACTACTTTGTCCTGTTGAAGAACTAGAACTCTAGAAGATCAAAGAGAGTGCCAGGCACAGATTTCCAGATTAATTCAGTGGGAACTCCCAAAAGGGCCATTGGTACTTCCATTGTTATACAAGGTTTGCATGATTATTCATTGGGCTTCAGATGAATCTGAACTAGAATATAAATGTTTCATGCAAAATGGAGTCAGGATTCGTTTTGCCACTGTCTTTGCAGGTTCTCTTTTTCTGTGGGTGTGAAAATTGAGCACTAGGCCACTAGAACAAAACACAAAAGTTGTAGCCATAGATCAAAAATGTTAAGCAAAAACAATTTTTCATATGTAGAAACCTAGAAGTAGATTTCTAACATACATAAATAATTACCAGATATGTAGTGAAGGCATTTTCCATGCAATATTCAGCATCCTTCCTTGACTGATCCAACATGAAATAGCAAAGGCCACTCATCTCCTGCAAAAGGCACAGGCCTATATTATGGGAGTGCAAATCTCGTCCAGATAAATAGCGGGTCATCACAACACTGGCAGTCTTATTTCGGTATTCGTCCGAAAGCAATTCAGCAACTCTGCTCATTGTGCAACAAATTTGGAAGTATATCATAAGTAAGTCCTAGCCCATCATCATTTATTTTTGTACTAAAGAGCATATCTTGTTTGATTGGGACTACTAGCCAGGATATATCCCATGAGATCTGCCTCTCTAGCTGTGCCTTTCAGTTTAAACCCAAACCCTTTACTATAAATGACATGTGTCTCCATGCATGACACCATTAAAAAGTAAGTTAAGCAAAGTCAAGCACCTGAACACCAGCAAAGCGCTTCCAAGCTTTATCAAGCTTATAATCTGTCGAAAGTAATCTGTAATTGGACAAAGCAAGCTCGTAGTCCCGTAACATGAAAGCATAGTCACTGAGAACTCTGATCTGAGACTCTATGGAGGTGAATGTATACCTGTTAATAAAATTATTGTTACAGCAAATAATAAAATTTAAAAAATACAGTAAAAAGCGTAAAGATGTCATGAATACTTGCATTGGGCCATTTGCAGCTTCTGGTACATCATCCCTCTTTCTCCACCACAAGTTCTTTATCTGATTTCTAAAGCCTTTTCTTGTTGTGGCTACCTAGAACAATACCAAATATTACAAAAGATATATTTGAAAATGGTAAAAATAATTTTGAACATACCTGCTGATTGAGTACACGGATCTTTTGCTCCATGTAGGGGATGATATGATTAGAAGCAAAATCTTGCATGAAATCCTTTATCTGATACGAGTAGGAAACAAGCTCAATAACTAGTATTTAGCTTAACTGCCAGCTAAGAATGCATGCATGCAAAACTAAAGCCCACGAGAGGATTAAAACTGACTCTCGACAAGTACTAGAAATTAAAAGAAAAACACTCTGGCCTCCTTTGCATCAAAGCCCATAAAACCTTAAATCAACTGAGTTGAACTGACTAACAAGTGTGCTACTCACACTAACTGCAAAAGCTCAACAGTCCTTCAACCCAACCATCAACATTCCTAGTTGTTAGGTACTGTGATAAGTTGAACGAACTTCATGTGTCCAGAAAAGCTTAGTGGACATATTAGAGAAGCGGATGGCTTTATACAGATGCTGCAATACCTGATTCAGGTCATCCGTGTTAAGAAAACAAGCTCCTTCATGATTCTGTAATCCATGAGCTTTCTGCAGTTAGCAAGAAATGACTATAAGTAGATTGCCTACCTGCTCAATTACGTACAAGTTAATGCAATTTAATAGCAAGTAATTTAGTGCGCTTACATAGGGTAACCACGAATTATCAGCATCATTGCCATCAGCTTGCGAAGAAGAGTTAATACACAGCAACTTACAATCATTCAAACCAAGGGTGCTCCTCATTTCCGCTAAGATATTCACAGCTCTTGACATAAAAACAAACACGGGTCAACAGAAGAATACATATAATAATCAGAACTTAATACAGAAGAACTGGCAAACTAGCAAACGCCAGCAATAGAGCAAAAGCATTATAAAAAACAATGCATGGAACCCATGTAATATCACACTGTTCAAGTGAGCTGCACTTTGGTTCACCAATGCAAACAATTAAGACATCAGCTATTACCTTAATTGCATGCTCTAACTCTGATAAGCATAACGCTGGGCCCAGATAGAGTAATTTAAATGGGAATCGCATGAGTGCATTAGGCCCAATTCGGGGAAGCTTCAAGTTCCTCATAAAAAATCCTTAAGAAGCCCAGAAGCAACACTAGGTTTATGGGGCTAAACTTCTGGTGGTATTTGAGATTAACCAGCATTGCACAAGCACCCACGAGAGGGTCCTTAGCTGCCTGATGAAGATTATTTGGCTTATATGTCAAATTTCTGAAGGAGGCTTATCTATTAACTTGGTAAATCTCACGTGTTATATAGCTTTTAAGCTTTGGATGAAGCCTTGTATCTATTTTCAATATTACAAAAAAAATGGCATGGGCTTTGTTCTAAGTAAGAGTAAAATGCATCAAAACAATAAAACGGGACTTTAAGCACTATAATTTACACAAACATGTGATTTTGCGTTGTTAATAACTGGAGATAAGGAGACAATGCAGCTCAAGTAGACTTGATGCAGAACAACATGCATATGATATTCTGTGGTGGAACTTAGTAAAGGTCAGAGTGGGAATCACCAGACCTAATTAATCAAAGAAGCCTAAACTACCTTAAAATACATTGAATTAGGGACTTCTAACATCAGTGTGGAGAGAGCATTCTAAAAGGTCATATATTGCAAAGCTCAGTTATCAGTTTTGATAAGGTTGGTAGGCATGTAAGAACAAACAATGCTGGTTAGGATTTCTCAATAGTTCATTTCACTTATGCAAGGAGGAGGTGTGTTCTCTATTATGAGAAGAAAAGAAAAATACATCTCTTGCGGTCCATCTTGTTGGTCGTGAAGTACAAGATAGTGCTTCAGAATTTGGGGATCCATTATGCCTTCATTTAAAAGAGAAGGTAACTGATTTGTGTTAAACAGATCAGCAAATTTGCTGATTGGCTCTTTGTCCTTTGACGATACAACTAAGAGACCTGTTAACAACGATCACAGCATGAGGACAAATATATTTTCCAAGCAAAAGAAACCTAAGAAGAGAACAGTGCCAAGTCTCACACGCCACTGGATGGTCAAAGGTTTCATGTTCTGAGAAGGAGAGTGTCCTCATTAGTTCTCTGTTGAACCTTTTAATCCACGATGGGCACAACTCAGCTTCAGGTTCTGAAATTATAGCAAACATGGAACTTTATGTGAAAAATAGAACCAATACACAGCAAACACCAAGCCTATGATTGAGCCTCATGGCTACAACAACCAACCAAATGGAGGTTGACAGCATGTTGACGCAAAAACAAAATGCCAATAACTTGTTCCCAGCAACCCGACAAAATATCTTATCAGCAAGAACACACAGCACACTGAGCAGCAGATTATACATCGCACACCGTTCACAGGCAATGTAAGCAGCACACATTTTACCATGCCTCCCTGTGTGCTCACTCTCTAAAGCTAATTTCAAATAAAAATAATCACATAATCCCTCCGTCGTGTAATATAAGATGTTATTACAACCAATATAACATCTTATATTATGGGACAGAGGGAGTAATATTTAGGCCAACTGTAACATTTGGAAAAGAACGTTGTGGCTGCTCAATGAACATTATAGCTTGCCTAATGCTCACATAGTCCACCATTATTCATCTTAAAGGTTTCTATCATTATATATTGGGATTATTTGAACAAACTAGCAACCCAGCCATAAATTTCAACTACAGTTTCATCATTATGCTCAACACAAAAAAATATGTTTCTTCATAGGGACATCACAAAAGCTTTCATAAGAAGGCAGTGCAAGGGTTCTCACTGTTGAGTACATCTTCCAGCTGCGGTGGATCTGAAAGCAAATCCGGAAGAGTTTTCTCGTTGGCCTCGGAAACAACCAGCTTAATTCCCTCATCCGCAACCTGTTCCAACACGAGCGTGGTCATCATCAAACATATGAACAGCCGGCAGTTGTGAGTCCATAACACTTTCCAGAAGGTTCGTGAATCACCTCATGGTCCTGCTTCCGTACGTCCGACGCGTACACCATCCGTATCTTAAACATTTGCAGCCTGTAAGGCTGGTCACTCGCTGTACGCACGGGCACTGCTCAAACCGACACACAAACTCGCCGTGAGTGAGGTCACAGGACCGAACCAAAACGAAATGCGAAAAAGCATTGCACGGGATCAGCTGAAGCTGGCGTCGGGAGGCGCATTACCGTCGATTTTTTTGAAGAGGGAGAATGGGGAGAGCATGTCGACGAAGCTGAGGCCGCTCCTGCGGCAGGCGGCCTCGGCGAGCGGGGTGGTCAGCACCATCACCACCGGGGTGACGTCCTCGAGGAGGAGCCGCCCCAGGTAGCTCCGGAGCGGATCCATCGGGCCAAAACCCTAGCGGATCGAGCGGAGCCGGTCCGAGCAGCCGGCGAGGCGAATTTTGGGATGTGGGAGCTTGGAAGGGTGCGCGAGCTGGATCTTAGTGGCGGGCGGCACGCCAACAGCGTGGTTGTGAGCGGGGACGGGATCGCCGGAGAGGTCCGCGGCGACGGCGAGGCGGTGACGGTGGTGGTGTGATCTGGGAGGGCGCGAGGTAGGGGAGAAGACGACCACTGGGCATATTGCGTTGGGCAGTTAGACGGACGGGCCGGATATTTGGGTTGTAAATGTATGGGCTGGGCCACATATTAGTCTACAAATCTGTGGCCCATGGCCCATTTAATGGGTTCCTAGTATAGGCCACTACACAGTTTCTGATAACTGATAGTAGTAATTCTGTTCATTTCACGAAATTTCTGCTAACATGCATACGAGGTTGATTATCAGGGATGCTTGCTCTTCATAGGTGGTGTTACAAGGATGCACACATGACGTGCAACTTTTATATTCAAAACTCGTTCGTATACAGAAATGTTGCAGCTGCTACAACTCCCATAAAGAGAGAACAAAGAACAAGTAACATCGATACGCAATTCCTTTACAATGTACTTCTGATAATAAAATGAACGCGACCATCTCTGTCACGGCATGCCAAGTTGCCAACCCTGTCAAGCAAGATAATTGTATATCTGGGGGTTACTTCGGTCTCTCTCCAGGTACTCCCTATCGATTAAGCTCTCTATTCTCTTCTTCATATCCGCTGGCTTAATCGGGAACTTGAGCTGAAAAGGGGGGAAGGTAACGAGATAATGTGTCAAATCAAATTGCTGGGCGAGGAAAAGAATTCAAGCAATCATGACAATCACTCCGTGTGTTACCTGCTGGAAAAGCTCAGTTATTAGAAGGGTGTGGCTGAGAGTTTTCCTTGTCTTCATAATACGAACTATGGCTGCGTCAACCTGCATATAAGAAAACCAAGCCAACTTGAGCTCCAAGATTTCAATCCCTCAAAAAAATGCTCCAGGATTTCAAGGCATCAAAGACATGAGTGGTAAACGATTTTTTACAGAAATATTTTATGATGTTTATCATAAGCTATATCAACCAAGCAAGTAAATGCAGAACCTAATAGCTATGGCAAACAAGCAACTGGTAGTCATACAGGGAGAACGGATGACATGTGTAAGGACAGTTTCACCGCCTATTCTGTAAAGTTAAACCACCAAATTGTCTGTTTGCAAGTTCAGTCACCTGATACTGACGATCTTGAAATACTCTCTCTGTGGTGCTTGTGTTTTCTTCTACCGTCTCTTTCATCTGAATTGCATTCACCTGGAAGTACAGAACAGCACCTTAGTTAAGATTGATGACACCCAAAGTTGGCTCACCCCATCCCATCCCAAGAAAAATAAGGAGAAATGTTACCTTTATGCGGTAGAGGGGGGCACTAAAGTCATCATTGAATACAAATTCGTCGTTATCATCTATATCTCGCCCTTTTGGTGTCTGAAACACAAATGATAATTAACCAGGCAGCTTTCTGAAAATAAATCAAAGATAATCAAAGAGTCGCACCTTTTGGAGAACCCGAACTTTACCACATGCAAGTGACTGCAGTGTCCTTCTCAATTCTTTATCCTCAATACCAGTTGACTCTTTTATGTCGATGAAGCTTAGCTTTTGTGCATCGTTGAACAACATCAAAACCACACTCTAATAGAAGGAATGAATAGGAATAGTTTTAGTTATTGCTCTCGGACAATTACTGCTACGATAAGGCACAGAAAAATTGGAAAGCAATTATCAGACCTGGAACAATGACACTGCAAGCTCCTTTCTACCTTTAGGGAACTCAGCTTTTAAGACACAGTGACCCAACGAATTTTGCCACTGCAGACGCCTTCCACTGTACTTACTCAAATAGAACTCTTTAAATATATCCTATCAAAACAAAAAAAGGATTAAAAAAGACAAGTAGATTCAAATTTCCTGCCACCAGGCCAAGCCAGCACACACTAACCTGATAGACATTAAGTTCATGTGGGAGTTTTACATCCATTGGTGGATATGTCGGCCAGTAGCTGCAAGTCAACAGATTTATCAGAATCATTGCATTCAGAGCTACTCCCTCAGTTCCGTAAAAGAAGGCGTATAATTTAATTTTATTTGTGAAGTCAAACAATATAAACTTTGACCAAGCTTTTTGAAAAACTATCAACATCTACAATGCTAATTCAACATCATTAGATACATTATAACATATATTTCATATTATATCTATGGTGTATCATAATTCTCAATAGATTTTTCTAAAAACTTGGTCAAAGTTTACATCATTTGACTTTTGAAAAAATTATATGCCTTAGCGCATGCTTTAAATATTTAGCCTGTATATTACTAGGTTTAAACTTCAGACAATTGCCAATTTTTCATGTCTGTCAAGAAAAGTGATGTGCCAGTGTGCTTTTTAGCATGCACGTGGAAGTTAGAAGGCAAAGGTACATACCCTGTTGTAAGCACATGGACACTCAATTCAATGCCAGTTGGAAGCTTTGTCCTTGCCTGAGATGATTGCTTGAAAGAATCATTTATTTCTTTGGATAATTCAATGTCCTGACAACCAAATCGAAATGGTTATAGTATAGAAGTAAACAACTCTAAAAAATACTTAGAAATACAGGCATTAGAAAAAAACAGGATTCAAAAGAATTATCACAGTGAAAAAAGCTATCGCTACCTTGAACATTCCCTCCAGTTTGTTGGTAAATTGACTTCCACACTCAGTTTTAAGCTGCAAGCAGCAACATGTTGCTCAAATATGCCATAATAAGTTGGATCACATGTAAAATAGCAATTAATAACTACCAGAAAAGGAATAATTACCTTTGTAATCATTGATTTTTCAGCATCTATTGATGCGCTCTTTCCCAGTAGCAACCTCTTAGCCAGATCCTTCTTGTAGAATGCCTCAAATACATCTTTTCCCTGTCCACAACAAAATTATGCTGCTTGTATTTATACTGCAGAATAAAGAGAGATCGGCATTTCGGTTTGTTACCATTATTCACCAGTGAACAGTTTTTGTGTAGTGGGTAAACTGGATATCATGTTATCTACTAGTAATTTTAGGGGCTTAGCTTCTCAAACTAGCTCTGCAAGGCAAGATTTGGGGCCACCTGGGTATTCGGCCTAGTATCACCCTCTTTGGGAAGGCTTAGCACCTTAGACAATCCCAAACAGGTTGTCCATAAGCTCAGATAAGTACCAATTTGTGCATATTGCATCTTACATATCTGAGTTCCTAGATCATAAGAAGCGACCTAACTAAGCTATATCCTTAAGACATTGGTCAAAAGAAATGGGGATGGCCTCTATCTTTGTCCTTGTTGATATGCGTTTTCTTTCAGACAAACTCAGAATACCTAGAACATTCCGACCAGTACAATGATATAATTGTATTGTACCAAATAGCGCAGTGACTTACTTGTATATAGCGGAACAGAACCAAAACTTTGTCAAGTATTCCCTCCAGTTCTTCTTCTGAAGTTCCTTTATTTCCAGGTCGAAGTTTCTCATCGAGAAACTTTGCAATCAATTCAGCAGGCCGGTTCTGTTGGGGACAAGGTATCAGCCAATATTTCAAAAAGAACATAGAGCAGACAAAAAAAATACAAAGTACAATAATTTGTGCACTCAAGTCCAACATGCAATTTTACCCATTTATATATGATGAAAGAACTCGTGCACCAAAATGAACACCAGCAAATTCAGAACATAAAAAACGTGTTTTCTGGCCATCAGACCCTCACACTAAATGAGACATGGTTGAAAACACAGATAAAACATGGTGTACAAGACTGAAGTATAACCCGTCTTTCTAAATGTTTTGCCAAAAATGGTAATCCTTATATAAAATATTAACCGCCACGGATATTTTATGACAGGGTTACTAAGCATGATTCTTGATGATAGTCTTTGAGTATTTGTTACTACTTACTACCCCCTCCCGTCATTGATTTTGCATGCTTCTTATTCAGTTAAAGAAAAAAATTTGGGCAGCCAGCTTTTATCAGTACTTTACTACTTCTGTTGAAGTTAAAGACAAATAGTAAGAAAACATTATTTTCTACGTATCTCACCAACTCTTCTCATACGAGTATATGGCACATATAGATATATAATACTTAAGAGCATAATATTGATCAAATATAAGAAAAACTTTGACCACAGGTTTCGATGATGATTGGAAGGACTAGTAAATATTTAACAGACAAATAAATTAGAAAACAATTATATCAAACTACATGCATGAGAAGATATCCACTTAGTAGTCAACAAATATAGAATCATATAGTCAAGCAGAATGATGAAGTCTGGCCCACCTGGCGTAGGTTGATAAGATGCTCAAATGACTCCTTTATGGTATTGGAGAAAGCCTCATTTTTGGCAAAACTTTCTTCCAATATTTTATCAAGAGATGCCTTAAATTCCAGAAGAAATGGAACCAAATCTTTGTCTTTTTCTTCATCCATGATAATGCCCTGGCCTGTGCCACGGATATATAAACTAAGTGCTTGCTTTAGCATCTCAATGGCATCAACCCTCTGGAAAAGGGTGTACATCCTTGAGAGGTCCGTCACACGATTTGCTTCCATAAGCACTGTAAATCCCTGAGATCCCAAATGCAAACACCCAGAAACACCAATAAGACCATAAGTAGTTGTGCAACAAATATTATGCTCGAAAAAGTGAACATCCTTATGATTTATCGGTCTCAGCAGATAGTTGTGTAACAAATAAATAAGAGGTCCTCCAATTCTAAAAGCAGATACACACCTTTTCAATGATCGCATATGTGTGTTGCTGTAGCAATTGCTTTTCTACAGTTGCTATGAGTGGCTTTTTCGTGTTAGCTTCCAAATACAGAATGCACCTTTCATGTTCTTCTTGCAACCTTGACTGTAACTCATGTGCAACACCATCAGTTGTAAGCTATACCTGACTTTTACAGTTCAGTATGAACAGATTATATGGAGAACAAGATAATTACCTCTGCATGCTTCAGATAATCTGGAATATCAGACTGTTGCAAATATTTAACACCTTCAGTAGCATAAAACTGAGAAGTGCATTCAAGGAAGGGCTTTTCGAAAGTCTCGGAATACATTCCAAGATCAGTAAACATCTTCAGAAGATGACTAAGCAATGTCTTATCTATTGCTTCACCAAGCCTGATCAGGAAAAGGATCATTGAATAAACATTTTTCTGGGAAACATTGAATAAACAGTTTTTTGGTTAACAGAACTACAAAATTTAAGTTGCAGTGATCCTTCAAGCCCACAATCCCCATGGCATACAATGGATTTCAATGTAGAATATTTGGCTGCGGGCAACAAAATTGAGGTGAAATTACACTCCTGCACAGGCTGGTGTTAGTTTATTTAGTTATTATGCGTATACCGGATGCAATGACAGAAAGCTTAACTGAATCAAACATGACATGAAAATTCGAGCAGAAAGACATACATTCAGTAACCATATTTGCACCTTTACCCATTGATATTAAGATGAACTTGAATCGCAATCAAAACATGTCCAGGCCAAACATTTGTTAATCTGAAAGGTGCTCAAATTGAGCAGTGTATGCATCATTAAGCATATATGTTATTTCATTTGTGGTAGTAGAAGTCGGAATCATGATACGAATCATTCACATTTATCCACACTGGTCATAGAATTGATATTTCAAAGCGTGTTACTAGGATTAAATGGTCCCACAAAGGAATGTGCTTAGAATTGATCAAGATACTATAATACAACTCCGTAATAATATGGTATGTGGGTTATGACAGTATATTGTCAGTATGGCAAATGTTGAAGTACATGTTAACATAAACTAATCGCAACGAACCAAATATCAAGAGAACCTAAGCAGGTGTTGGTCACTCAGAAGTTCATCTACTTTGAGAGAACAGTCATGCTGATTATTTAAGAGAACCTAGGTGTTGGTCACTTAGAAGTCATCTAATTTGACTTCACACAACTTCACACACACAATCACACACACACACACACACACACACACACACACACACACACACAAATGTGGAATTTCTATAGCACGAGAGTTTGCAACAGAAGAGCAGGCATACCTCTCGCTCTCAATCAATCTTAGAAGACCAGTGACGGTTTTATGTTCAATCTCCGGAGAGAGTGATATATGCTTGCGGAACAGCTGCAGTCCCATATCCCACACTGAAGAAAGATTCGCGACATTCTTGACATATTTTACATCAAGAAGTAAAGCAATACCACGAATTATCAACATTTGATCGCAAAAATCTTGCCATGTTCTTTGTACCAATGACAAAAATACAACCAAATCCGGACTTTGACCCACTAATGCTGATATTTTTGCCGCTATATGTATTTCACATTCTTTCTTGACGCGTTCGTATAAATTTGCCCCTAGCTTGTGTAGACATAGATCACCAGCAGCCTGTAGTGAAGACAAAATTCCAATCTTAATCTTAATAATTAACATGAGACTTGAGAGCATCAAAACTTATAGATAACAGGAAATAACCTGATAAAGTTTCTCAACATCACAAGAAAGCTTCTGCTTGAGGAATATGGCTGTAATGGCATCCTTCAATTTTGCCCAAGTATCCTCCTCAAAGTTTTTCGGCAATTTGGGCTGACCTAATACATGAAAAGCAGATAGGATGATAATATTGTAGTAATAAACAAAACAGAAAAGTATTGCAACAAAATTCCTAATTCAGGATACGACTTCAAATCTGTGACGTTAATATGAACTAAGGTTGCAGAAATAATATTCCAATAAGAGCCCAAGAGACTGATAACGAAGATGAATAATCTTCTGAATTCGCCTATACAGTTTAAGTGTTTAACTGTGATATGGGAACTGGGTACTGACTGTTGCAGGTTATCATAATATATCGACATAGAAAATACCAAACACTGAACAGAAAATAACAAACACTGAACCTTGAACAGCCACTATAAAATGCATGGGGCAGAGGTTGGTTCTACCCCAATACAGAGAAAGAAGACGAGATGTTGCTTGAGAATTTTTAAGATGCCAATAATAGCTTCCAATGAACACTCACAGTCATGCCCAACAAAATTAAAAGGGGTGTTCATGTTGCACATACAATATGACTAGGAGGCCAGATCACATAGTATAATACAACAAAGCAAGAATCAACGAGCTACAAAATGTATCAAGAACTGCTGAAGAACAATAGAGCACATTTACTGCAGCAAACCGTTGCCGTACATCCAGATGCAGCAAACGAATCAGATATAAGCATACAGTCACAACAGATTTAACATGTCAGACATACAGGGTACTAACTCGCAAAAATCAAGTTCTCCTAGAGACCACCATTTCCCCCAAAAGAAGTGCACAGATCTAGTAGCTGGTTTCATTTGATACGAGCAACAAGACATCTAGGCACGCCAATTAGGGGCAACCAATACTGATTACTTAGCGGTTTGTTCGCGGGAACAACTGACAGTGAGTGACAGCCGCTGCCGCAATCCCTTGCTGCTACAGGAATTTGAACTCAAGCAGGCTCGCGAAGCAAAATGGTTGCAGCTTTGTAGGTAGTCGGCGAGTGAAGTAGAAACAACAGCAGTGGTAACAGGATACCCCTAAATTGACAACTGGGCGAATCCAGTAGGGGAGAGGGAGAGAGGGGTACCTATTTTGATGCGGAGGGGCTTGCGGGCGGCGGCGGGGGCAGAGGGCTGCGGGAGCGTGGCCTTCTTGCGGAAGAGGTTGGCCGTGCCGCCCCCGGGGGTCGAGGCGCCGGGAGCGCGGAGCTCGTCTTGGTCGGCGAGCAGCATCTCCGCATCCTCCTCGCCGTTGGTGCGGCCAGCGCCCCGGGCGGCGGCGGCGGCGGAGGTCGGGTCGAGGTGGAGCCCGTTCTTCTCGGTGGGGACGGAAGAGGAGGAGGAGGAGGCGGGGAGCTTGGCCTTCTTCATGTGCGGCGGCGCGGGGGAGGAGGAGGAGGGCCGCTTGGGGGCGGTGGCGTGGGGGTGAGACATGAATCAGATGCCCAAGCGCATCGCGCGGTCGCGGCGGCGGAGGCGAGCGGGCGAGGGGCGCGGCGGCCGGCGGGCGAGCGCGAGGGTTTGGGGGCCGCGCCGACGGGGGGAGGAGGGGAGCTGAGACTGGAGGAGAACGGCGACGGAGATCGGGTTGGGGGAGAAGGGTTTCGCTCGCCTACCTTTTCATTTTTATTTTTCTGTTCGGATTTTCTCGAGGGTTGGGGATGGGAGGGAGACTGGACTCTGGAGTGTGTGTGTGGGTGATTACATGTGGGCCTGGAGTCTCCACGCCATCAACAAATGAAATGTTGAGCGCAAAATACATGAAAACTTGTGAATAATCTTCTCTTTTTTGCGGGAAAAACTCGTCAACAGTCGTCCGGATTTGAAAATACTCAACTCTACATGAAATTTTGTTTCTTGGAGGAAAGAAGGTGCTTCTCAAAGAAGCAGTAGCACAAGTACCATCCTATGCCATGTCGTCCGCCGGTTTTCAAAATTTCTAATACTATGTTTAGATACTCCCTCTAACCACTAATATCTGTCTTTAACATGACTAGAAAAATTGTACGTGCGTTGCAACTGGGATAAAGGTAATATATTGTTATTAAAGTATTAATTTAGTTGTGACAAACATGAAAAAAGAAATAAAAAAAAGTTATGTTGTGTGCCTTGCACCGGAGAGAAAAATATAAAAGGTACAAAAAGACGCAACAAAATATGAAATAATCTTATTTCAATTTTGTTCTCGAATTTTTGGTTCCCTAACAAAGAGCTGAAGCTTGTAAAAGAAAATTCAGAAGCCTGCATAGGATGGATGATGCATGCCCATCATTTTTTATATTGATTTTCAATTTTGACGACGCTGGACACCTCAAACAGCAGGAGAATTTAATAAGAAAAAAAATCGTGTTTCCGCTTCACGTCAATTGCAGCATTCAGGAAAGAGACATGTAGTAAAGCTGCCCATGCGCTATATATCATGTTTCCAAAATATAGCATCTTCTCTAAAACAATATCATGTCTGAATACATATATAATATATTTGCAGCGTTTATGTTTGCTCACAGCTGTAAAAAAATTCAGCATTCCTATGTTGGGAAAAAAATTAAAAGATACTGTCTATCCATTGATGGTATGTGGATGAAGGTGTCCGGTACGTGGTCGACGACGTTTCAGGTTTCATTTGAGTCTGAGGCTCTCTGAGCATGCATCAAGGTACTTTGGAGCTGAATTACGCAACAATAGAAAAACTATGGAACCGACCGCTGTTTTTCATCCCCTTCTTCTACAGTCAGCTGCTGCCGTTCGTATTCTCCAAATTTACACAAAATTGACCCGAACAGAGGTACAGAGGAGCAAATAGAGACCAACCTGCATCAGTCTTCATCGGGAGGCGCATCTCTATAACGAAGTGAAAAGCCTTCCACTTGGACTCATACCTAATTAATCGGCAATTCCACCCAATTAAGCAGCCACCACCGGTTTGTCAGAATTGATGACATCTTCTTCCAAACAGATTTAGATACTGCACAAACTAACCATTAACCATCTCATCTGAAGCGGTGCTTGAACTAATGTCCAGACCTCCCAATGATCAATCAGCTTGCGCATTGCAGCGTGATGGAGATTGAATTTGTGCAAAATCAGTCAAGCTTTTTTGCTGGGCAAGATGATATATGGTTGATGGATTATATAGTACGTACCTGGCAGGTATCACGAAGCAATTCCAGTAGCATTTTCACAACTCAAGCTGTACCACGGAGGCACGAACTACCAAGATTTCCAATCAAACAGGTAACCAAATTTCCAAAGCAGAACAGCTGTAGCTATGATGTTCGCACTCCTCTCCGATCTCTATAGAAAGCCTTTCATCCCCGCCGGGATCCTGCTACCGGCAACGCCGCCCAGAGATCGTGGCAAAGACCACCTGCAGAGCAGCTTAGGCGTCGCCCGTCCTCAAGTCCTGCGATGGCTGGACAACCAGCCTCCTAAGTCTGTCATCAGCGTTGCGCTGGGAAGCGAGGCGCCGCTGACGCTACAGAACATCCATGAACTCGCGCTCGGCCTAGAGCTCGCTGGTGTGCGCTTCCTGTGGGCGCTATGCAAGCCGGCCGGCACCAGCAACGACGACGAGCTGTTGCCGTCCAGGTTCAAGGAGCGGACGCAGGCGCGCGGGGCGGTCTGCACGGGGTGGGTGTCGCAGATGAAGGCGCAGAGGGCAAACTCAGAATAAACAATAGGGGCTGAAGCTGCAAGCTCACATGAACCACGACAATTGCAGGACCAGGCCGACGTGAGGCTGCATCTTCCCGCCACCACCGAGTTGAAGCTGAGTAACCCTTCCAGGTGCAGGCGATGCTTCTCCCTTTCGCCATGCCGCCCCGCCATCCTAGCGTCGTGCTCCCTGGGCGTCGGCCCCGCGCTCTCCTCCTTCACCACATCTGAGACGCCGAACTGAGCTCTCTGCTTCCTCAGCGACTCCCGGAGAGCGATATCCTGCACTGTTGAGGTCCACCTGATGTTCCCTCCACCGGAACCCTCACCGGACTCACCTCAAGCTAGTGGCTTGCATTGTCAGCGAGCGAAGGAGGACAACCACGTCGTGTCTGTCGGACGGTGGAGCCAGCACCTCGAATCGTACAGCGGCCCCTTCAGCCCTCCTTCCCAAGCGCACGTCGCCGACGATGGATAAGACGACGGCGGCTAGGGCTACGTCAAACCTCTCTGTAGACTTCTCGTCTGCTAGGTCAAGGGAATCGCCAAATCGCACGCATGATTCAATCGATGAATCGCTTGGAGGGGGGCTGGCTTTTATGCACGGGATTTACTTCCGTTTTGGTGCCGGAATTGGAGTCTTGATCGGATCGAGCTATCTCTTCCTCGATCGGGA
Organism: Dactylis glomerata; assembly: GCA_007115705.1. NCBI lineage: Eukaryota > Viridiplantae > Streptophyta > Magnoliopsida > Poales > Poaceae > Dactylis > Dactylis glomerata. Next base: position 288,950 of record QXEO01001046.1, read on the forward strand.
CGGAAGACGTCTATGTCGGGGAGCGGGTTGATTGACGGAATTATTAAGGGCTTATTTGCAAAATATCTAATGGAAGAACCAAACCATGAAACCCTTGCTCCCTTTATTATTAGGTAGAGATATATTTAGATATCTGTTAGTATATCTAGATATATTCTGTCAAAGACAGGTATTAGTGGTCGGAGGAATTGGGGCTCAGAGTTGTCAATCTAGTATTGGAGAACCCAAATTCCACCGTTTGGATCTCATAGCCTATATCTCCCAAAGCTTAGATGATTACAAAATTTTGGACTTCTTCTTAGCAAAGGCGCCAGAAAACATGTCTTGATGGCAACAAAACTACACGTGTATACCAATTTATTGGTACTTTAAGTACAGAGTAATGCAATAGTTGTATTTTTCTTTGCAAAGGTGACTCGAGGATTTATATCGAATGTTCCTTCTCTTCAACTCTTCTAGCAATAACAAAAAATAGTTATGTGTCCCCAGCTCCGCCGAGGTGTTTGTTAGAAACACACAGCATGCAAGCAATATAGATCTTAATGCAAATAAGATAAAAACTAAAAGAAAATATTTTTGTACTCTCAAATGTAATTATAACTCAAAATAAAAGAGCATGCAAAGTAAAGTAAAAGGTGTTTCTTATGGTTAAAAGGGGACCGAGGTTTATCGGTTCACTTGACATCTTTCTCAGAAATATCGTGGCACGAATATAGCTTCACATAACCAGATACAAGCAATGAAAATTTCATCATAGTGATTGATATGCATTCATGTGGGTATTACGTCTTACCATAGAGATGGTGCTACACATCTCCTAATACTACCTTGTAAAGGAAAACTTCTCAAACCAACATTAAGTAAAAGAAGAGTATTGCCTTATGAACACTGACATGATGTTGAACAACATTATACTACCTTGAGCAAACAAGGTCATCAAAATTGTCACTAGATGAACAATAACATAAGGATCCAGGTATCCATAGTGGGGTAATCAGTGAAAAGATAAAAAAAACCTTAATAGCACACGAATTTGATGTCATTGTCCATATGCTAGTACCATTACTCCATCTAATACACGCATCCTCCTCATGGGTTATTGCATACAAGTTTGATCAGAAAAAGCATATATAAAACTGGGTATCATATGCATCTATCAATACATCAAACACATATTGAAGGTTTGTATCTCATAACTCATATCATAAACAAAATATCCACCATATGTGTAATACAGATATGACCACAATCATGTAAGGCAGCTCATATGTCTCTAAATCAATAAAGTACATAGAGATAGATGAAACAAGTTACTTCTACAAACCCATAGTTCAGGATGGACTACTCCCTATTCATCATGGGGCAACTTAGGCGTCTCTGATAGTGCCTCCTCCAAGTCCGTCTTTGTTTTCTGGCTTCTCTATTTGTTGTCGCCCCTCACAATTCTGTGTTCGAGAGTATTGTATATATAGTTTAGGTCAATACAAAAACATGGGCATTGGAATCGAGGGTGTCATTGGGCCCCATGGTGCGGCCAGGAAGGGTGGTCGTTGCCTTGGGCCCAATAGGCGTACTCTTCTAACAATCTTGTATTTCTCAAAAAAATTACGTGCCAAAAAGTTGGGGTTTGTTTAATGTTCAAAAAGTTTATGAAATTCAAAAGTACACAAAACAGGAGATTCATGTGATACAAAATTAGAAACAAAATCAAGGGGACTTGGTGGAAAAATCCCAGTGAAAAACAATGTAGGAACCTTAGATACGATGCATACAATAGGGATTATCACATAATAGCTACAAAATTTATGGATACGTTTGACATGTATTAGTAAGCAAAAGCTAAATCAAACCACCAACTCCTATCTTTGAAATCGCCACTCTAAATTTGTCCATCACAGTCTATTTTAAACCTAATACATGTTTGGCGCACTAAGAAAGTTACAACCCTTGCCGGGATTACATTACACTCTCACTGTCACATGGACCTCACTTGTAAGAACCTTCTTCCCTAATTCTACTCCTGACCATTGCCCGCTCACGGCTAAGACGGTCCCTTGCCAAGCTAATGTTCCTGGCGGTTATCGCTTAGTCGTGCCTCATAATATATGCGTCATCGCGCCCGCCGCCATGATCGTTCGTCCCATGCCCGCATCTTTAATGTTTCATTGGTGGAGTGAGACGCCCTGGCACGGCCGCTCTCTGTTCTCTCCCCAAGCCACATCAATGCCAATGGGACAGTCGTGCTCCTCACGTCACGAATTACCGGGTGATAGAGAATTGAACATAGCACATCGTGGGGATTAATGGGGGTTGATTAGCTGGAGATATGACTAATTATGAGCTATGCCAAGGAGGAAATGCAGAGTGAATGGATGGGGAACAACAACAACAGCTTGGGCCTCTTGGCATCTCCTTCGACGACTGTGATGCTCCTAGGCGACAAGTCTAGGTAGAAGAAGGCCTCGAGGGGCGATGGCATTATATTCCCTCTCATCCTCCTTCATTATGAGAAATGGCGGCCGAAGAGGAGGTTGTGGCCACGCCGACGGTGAGCTTGGTACACAGTGCCACACGGTGAGCTGGGCTCGTGGTGAAGCTCCAGGTGGGTGGTGGTGCGTGCTAGTCAAGTCAAGAAAGGGACTAGAGGTGGAAGATGGATATGGCACATGCGCCAACTTTTGTTAGTGAGAAGAAAAAATAATACTCAAGGATTTTTATTTATTTCTTGCGAGTTAAATAGGTTTAGGGTTTAAAATAGATCAAGATTAATAAGTTTTTTTGGGAAGCAACAAGACTTTTGTTGCCAGCTTTATTGACTACCAATATAAGTTTCATCGTTCAAAAGTTTATTGAGAATAAAACTATAGGCTCATCGATCCAATTATAAGACTCTTTAATTATTTGAAAAATACACTCTAGTTGATTCATGAGCTACCTGATTTGTTTCGAACGTTAATTAAAAAAACAGTACCAATTGATGCTACTCTGCCAATGCAATCGGCAGAAATCACAGCAGAACCACTCCACCAAGCCTTTTCTTGTGAGGAAGTTTTCACAATTTCGATAGAGTTTGATTCAGACTGTATGTTATAGCACCCAATGCCCACAAGTTTAAAATAGATCAAGATTAACAAGTTCAGATTGGCGATTTTGGCATTAGGTGATGAGGATTCGATTATTAGGTTTTTCTAGAAGTTTAAAGTTTGTCTCGTACCTTTTCAGAAATTTGGACGGTCACACTTTGAGGGGTAGATATCTAGTGATTCTATAACTAAATTTTTACCATGATAGCACTTTCAAAATTTCAAAATGTATGTGTTAAAAAAATTGGAACAAAATTATACGTGTTCACAAGATATATCTTTACAATCCCTATAATTTTCAAAACTGGATTCAAAATACACCAAGAGAAACAAAAAAAAGACAAATCAAACATGAATAGTGTTATAAAAAGATAAAATGTCAAAATGATACTATTCACATAGGGACATGCTAGGCGTCGGGCGACCGATCCCGGGTCGGAAATCGGTCGTGACGCGCATCGTCTGATCGTGATCCGGCGATCGGAACAAGCCACAATGCTAGTTGCATTTTAGCCCCTCGATTTTTCTGAAAAAAATCCGCAATCCTAGGGGCAGATCTGTGCTAATAGTTACATTTAGCCCTTGTTTTTTTTTTTGTAAAACTAACCCGCGGTCCTAACCTCATCCACTCCACTGATAAATTTGTATCATACCCATTACAACATAAATTATAATCCGCGCGTGCAACAAAAATTTGCTATTACAATAAAGTGTCCCAACATTTTTTAAATGCGAATGTTACAGAACTTGTTGAAAAAATATACTACTTTTTGCCGCAGGTTGATTTACAACAAAAAAATAATCAACTACTTTAACCAAAAAGAAACCATGTTACAACAAGACTCAAAAAATGAGACTTAATATTGTTTCCTACCGAAATTGATTGACTACAAAAATTACAGACTATTTCAATATAAAACACAAACAATTACAACAAATAATAATTACATCATTTATATCACACCTGTATCACAACATTGCAATATTTTAATTTTTGTTTTTCAAATAAAATTAGTACATGTTTGTTACATTTTGAAAAAATGTCTACAACGAATCAGATCTAGGTAAAAACAATGTAACATCTCGAATATGCTTTTGCTACAAAAATGGTACACATTTGTTACAAAAAATTAATAAGGTATACAACATCGAGTAAAAAGCATGGGAAAACTAGTCCATGTCGGACTAGATCTTGCTGATTCGTCGATATTGACTGCAAATCCGGCTTGCCGGAGCTCATCGACGCTGGAGAAGACCACCAAGAACCAATTTCACTGGTGGGGAGAGGAGAGACACGCGGTTACGATCCCCGCCGCGCGTGGAGCGCCCGAGGCTCGTGGGAGAAGAACCGAAGACGACTCGCCAAAATGAGGTCGGCGGAGGGCCAGCGGCGACTCGGACGAAGGCATGGCAAGGCCGACGGCGGCTCACGGCAAAGCTAGCGAGGTGCACGAGCGGGAGTGAGCGAGCGAGCCAGGCGATCGCGGGGCGCGATCGGTCGCCCGAGCAGGAGCGTTTCCCATTCACATAGTAGTTTGTCTTTTTTGATTCTCTTAGTACATTTCAAATTTGGTTTTAAAAATTATAGAGATTATAAAGACATATCTCGTGAATGTCTACAAATTTCTTCCAACATTTTCTTGCCACTTAAAATTTTATAAGTTCTAGCATGTGAAATCTGATATCATATGATATTTTCCGCCCTTTGAGCTCCAACGACCACCGCGACGGTCGTGCGCCGTTTAACTCTTCCACACTTCTTCTTCCACCTCCGCCTCGAATCCCCATCGACTCTTCCCCATTGCCCCGCCCTCAGCCCCTTCCTAAACCCCGAAAACCTCACCGCCGGAACTCCAAACCCTCCGACGCCCCACGCCATGCGCTCCCTCGCCAAGGCCCGGCCGCCCAAGCCCCTCTCTCCCCTCGCCGCCTTCGTCCAGTCCATGGGGTACGTGGACGCGAAGATGCGGTGGAAGAAGGACGCGTCCTTCGACGACGTCCCGGTGCTCGCGCACGCGCGGGACCTACGTCCGCTAGCCTCCCTCGCGCGGCTCCTCTCCCCGTCGCCGACCCCCGTCTCCGCGGTCTCCAAGCTCCGCCGCTCGCTCGAGACCTCCGACCTTCACGTCGCCGCCTTCCTGCGCCGATTCCCCGCGGCCTTCGTCGAGTCCGCCGGCGAGCACAACCACCCCTGGTTCCGCCTCTCGCCCTCCGCCGCGCGCCTCCTGCGCGAGGAGCGGGACGTCTTCGCCGCCCGCCGCGCCGACATCGCCTCCCGCCTCCGCCGCCTCCTCCTCATGTCACCGGCCCGCCGTCTCCCGCTCAGCGTCGCGCAGGGCATGCTCTGGCACCTCGGCCTCCCGGAGGACTACTTCAGGCGCCCGGAATTCGACATTGGGCAGGATGGGTTCAGGATTCTGACCACCGGAGATGGCGTATATTGCAAGGACGAGAACGACGGTAAGGAGCTGGGGCTCATTGACGATGTCAGAGATCAGGAAATGCCACTGTCAGTGCTTCAGACGAATGCCATACGGAGGTTCGGGTCGGCAGACGAGGTGTCCATCCCGTTGTTCCCGTCAAAGGGTCTTCGGCTGAAGCGGAAGATTGGGGACTGGCTGGAGGGGTTCCAGAAGCTGCATTATGTCTCTCCATATGAGGATTTCAGAAACATCCACCCAGGTTGCGATGTTTCACAGAAGCGGGTGGTTGGGGTGCTCCATGAGCTGTTCACTCTGTTCGTGACATGCTCTGCGGAGAGGCGACGGCTGCGTTGCCTCCGGACGCACCTGGGGCTGCCGCAGAAGTTTGACAAAGGCTTTGAGCGGCACCCACATATATTCTACTTGCTGTTGAAGGAGAAGACATGCTTTGTTGTACTCAAAGAGGCATACATGGCTGGGGGAGATACAGCAATTGAGGAGCACCCCATGCTGGAAGTGCGGAGCAAGTATGCTAGATTGATGGAGGAGTCACGGGAGATCATAAAGCGCCGGCGAAGTGGGAAGCGTGTAGAACTGGATCCTGAGGATGAAGAGGAGATCGAGAATTCCGAAGATGCAAATTTGGCTGCATTCTGTTCATAGAATGTCACTATTTTCTGATTGATCAGATAATGAGAAAATGGACAATTGGGATTTTTGCGACGAGAATGAGGGGATTGTACCCTTGGAAGCAGCAAATTTGCATGCAAAATAAAGGAGCTATGCGCCTATGCAAATGCAAAGAGGTTAGTGACTATGCAAAAAAAAAACTGTATATTGTTTATATTCATGTCATTATTTGAAATGACAATTTTTTTATGTAGTTTTGGTGACACAACAGTATCTATGATCTAATGTGTTCAGCTAGAGATTTTAGCTTGTTTTGTTACTTTGGGAATAGCTCTAAGGCCATGTTTCTTCTGGAATATGTAGAATGAGGTGATACATGACAAAGTATAATTGGCAAATAATTTTAGTTTGTTCTCTGGTTGCAGTTTTGACTTTCCAATGTATTTCCTGAGTATCTTTTCTATCTGCTTAGAAGTGGAAGGTAACAACGGAAGTGGCCTAGTACTCTTGATTGGGAAAACCTTTCTAGGAAAGCGCTGCAACATCTATTGCCAATAAAATGCGAGATCTCGTTTTGAATTTCTTAAAAAAGCTTGGAACGGTTTAAATTCTTGGTGTCCAAACGTTAAAGTAAAAAGAAACATATTGCTTATTATGTGGTGTTTGCGGAATCAATTTTTATTGATATAATAGCAGTCACTGCCTTCTAAGCTGTAGTTTTCTATGTGGTTTAAGGTTATTGTTTGACTCATGCGATAGTTAATTGTCATGTCCGACAAAACATTGCTTTTATTTTCTTAGCAATAGTTAACAAATAACTAAGCAGTTGAAATTAGCCTGGTGAACTAGTTTTTTTGAAAGGCATCATCTTTGATATGAATAAACTAGTATAGTTTTGTTCTGTAGTTACTTACTTTCGCATACAAAGTTTACTAAGATTATGTGCTCAGGATAGTAAGATCTGCTGAAGGGGTTGCAATTTTGTTGGGGGTTGGATCACAGCATTATTTCACCATAGGCTTTGCTGTTCTCTTTGGCTCTTGAGTATGCTACAAGTTGACTTTGATTCTTAGGAGTTGCTATGAAACAATCCCTCCGTCCCATAATATAAGATGTTAGTAACATCTTATATTATGGGACGGAGGGAGCAGCATACTATTTGTTTCCACAAGCTGATAGTGATAGGGCTCTCACATTAACTCCATGTTCATCATTATAAGTTATACAGTTTTAATCATAATAATTTAAGATACTCTTATACTATATTTTGTTGTGCATTTATATATAGTTTCGTGCCTTTGAGGTGACATTTAATTATTCGCTAAGAAATGCTATATATGGGTTATGTGGTATGCGCTCACACCGACCATTATATCAACCATACGAAGTCACCGTGCCAAAGCCTGACCGTGCGTGAAGATGATTCTCATTGCACGATGCTGCATATCTGTGAAATCATGGAATTTCAGTTCCCAAATAGAAAAAAATAAAGCACTGATAGTAAACAAGTCCTCTCAGAAAAATATCTGTAACACAAAGTAAGAATGTAACTATTAGGATAAAAACCTCATTATTCAGGAGTAGTACTTTGAAGGCTGTTTACAAAGTTGGCAGTTTGGCACACAGTTTGCAAGTAAAAGTTTTTATTTGAAATAAAATGCAAGGTCATCACCCATCTAGAACCCTGTGACCGGCACCTTGTAGTCGAGGTCAGCTCGGCGGTAGTAGGATGCCACAGGGCCATCCACCGTTATGACCGTGGGAAAGAGGCTGCGGAGTGCTGCGATATCCTCAACCGTGGACGAGGGAGGCTCCGCCACTGCCGGGATGGGTATATTCATATGGCTCGCGCTCCTTTCGGTCCTCAGAGCACGCCCTCCGTGCGTAGATGTGATGGCCGCAGCCACGATGAGGAGAATCAGAAACATTGTGATCCGAGCCATTGCTATAAGACTGGAAAATTTTGAACAAGTGCTTGCTTGATCTCGTGTACGTGGTAGCACCTGTAAGTATGGTCTTGTGGTTCTGTTGAGAATGGTGGGCATGGTTTGGTTTTTATAGTGGGAGTAATAGTGTAGCGGATTCCATTTTCGTAACTACGATGTCTCTTAACTACAACAATTAATGTAGGAGGTAAAAAATTGATGCAAGAGAAGTTAATTTATGAACTTCCGGAAATAATAAATTGTACTGAATGTAGGGTTGTCCGTTTTGTTTTCTTCCATGTAAAGGTTTATTCTTTAGAGTTGGCGAGTTGCTAAAACGGTTGTGAAGTATAGGGGTTGTTTCCTCGAGTTAGGTGCAGAATTTATTTGACAATCTTTTCTGTACGTATGCCCAGGAATCTTACATATTTACTCGATGTAAGTGCATGTTGTATGCGCTTCCGGATCCAAGTTGGGAATTTTGACCCTGTGTACCAACCTTTCAATTTGTCTGTTTTCCTTTGTGTGTATATTTTAGTGTCTTATATTGTTCATTTAAATTTTTGTTTGGGGCAGTTGTGCATAGTAGTACTGGATATGAAGCTAATGAATTACTAAAAGTGAGGTGCTTCTTAGTTCTGCCATGGTCATTCAATTGTTCTCACAGTGCTTCGCTTTGGCTGTGGTTTCTGAATCAGCGTTAAACCATGCTCAGTTATGTGCTCTAGAAACATGTTCGTTGATGGGCCCCACCTTATCATGTGTACAAAATTGCCCTGTTAGCCTACTTGCTTCAGAGGGCTGGGCGTCAAGAGCCTCCGGCTGCAGGGAGTGGCCTTTCGTATCCGCTGGGAGTGGCTAAGAACTGGCGTCAATAGACCTTGGTTGGGGCTGCCTATCATCAAGGACCCTGTGGCGACAGAAACTTTGATAGTCTGATTCAGATAAAGGTTGGGAGTGGAAGGCGCGCCTTCTTCGGATTCAGGGAAGATCAGTTCAAGATGCACGGCCCTTGTACTACAGCAGTATGGTGGAGGATAGACAGTGTGTTCGATTGTGGTTCCTTATTCTGAAACTGACAGGGGGTGGAATGTTGGATGCAGACGACCATATTTGGGCTTGGTCTTCTGATGGTTTGTACTAGCGGTGTCAGGGGATGAAAGCTTGAAGATGGTTTTGAGAAGCAAAATATCGAAGATGGATTCAATGCCATCATCAGTTCGGATGGATGGTCTGAAGCTCTACATTAGTGAGCTGGAGGGCGGACATGAAAGATATCACGATACCAAGACATGCAAATGGCTCTGAATACCATGTTGGCTATATTTCATATTGTAATATGGCAAAACTTATGCCAGCCAAATGAATGCTTTCTTTGAGTTCATGTGGATATTGCACATGCACCTGTAAACTTTAGTACTTTGATGTGTCAGTTTTGTGCCAATGTCAAAATGTTGCCCAAATGTGGTCTCAACTGTTGACCAGAAAATCAAAATACTCAGATTAAGAACTGAATAAAAAATGACTATATTTTTTTTGCGGGGAAGAATAATTAAATCAGCCAAACAAAACATAAACTTCCTACATTTCTTTTCCAATCGCTTCCTGAGCGGGGAACCAGCTTCCCTTACCCAGGTAACAGAACAATGAGGAGAAAATTCCTACATATTCCCTAGAGTTAATGGTCAAAGTTATACTTTTGATATTTGGTGCTAGTTTGTTCTCCTTTCTATGTGACATTAGTAGTTTTAGCCATTCTTGAGAATTTGTTTTGTGTTTCCCTACGCTAACTCAATGACATGATTTTACATTCTAAAACAAAAAATGACATCTGGGAAGTCTTTTCTTCAGCAGGCATGGTTAAACCAACAGTATTTACTATTCATCAAAAACCATTTGAGCCATATGCACAGTAATGTACAGAAAGAGCACCTTTGGATACCTATACATGCAATTACGTAGAGTTGCCTGGGGGAAGAAATTTCTATACTGTCATTCATTACCTATGAAGATTAATGTTATGCTACATCTGATGTCAATGTGCTCATGTTTGCTTTACAATCTTCTCATCTGCAGTCCAGTGTTCAGGTACAAAAGATATCCACGCTAAGGGTAACAATGCAGCCAAACTTTGCAGCACAATACCCAAAGGCAAGTTTGAGTAGTCGCCGGCAGACAAACCAATCAGTGTAGACAACCCAACGCCAAACACACCACTTACTATTGCTGATAACACCAACCCAGACGTGAAGAAAGCAAAGAGCGAACCTTCACAACCAGGTGAGCAGAGGCTTGATAACAAAACCGAGAATGGCAGGACCTTGAATTGAGCAATTGCTTCAGCAAGAGCTGAGAAACAGAGCACATATATCTCGTTCGGTATTCCCAACATAAGGTTCACTTGTTTCACTAGGATAACTTCTGACAGAAGTGCGAAAGCATACAATATCTGAACCCCACACACAAGGCGCCTCAAAGGGATCTGTTTGAGATAGCGGTTGTAAAGGACAGTTAGAGATACGACCATGACCTGTCCCATGACTTTTGAAAGGCCGATGATTGATGAATCAAGTTTCAGATACTGTGTTTGAAAGCAGAACATCGATCCAGAAAGAATAGGCACAACAGCGAACGAAGTCATGATCCATGCAAGTGGGTAAAATATCCTTTCTTCACAGACTGCTGTCATTAAATTCAAGAATTGCTTGCGAAGATTGACCGACAAAGAGCTTCTGACAAAAAGAGTGCTGGAGTTTCCATGGGAGCTTGGCAGTGTCTCTTTTGTATTCATGGAGAGTGCTACTTGGAGGGCAAGGAGGACTGAGAATGCCGTGAACATAGTCTTTGGTTCCTGTGTTCTCAATAGAACATATCCACCTGACAAGTTCCCTAGGAGGGATCCAGCTGCAAGACCTATGAATGCATACGATTGTAGTACACCAGCCTTCTGCGTTCTACTAAACTCTGTGACAACAGCATCACTTACAACTTCCGTCACAGATGCTCCGAGATTTCCAATCAGAATGCATACCATTTGAGTTGGAAATGTGTCACCCGTAACTGGCATGATAGCAAGTGTCCCCCAGGCAATAAGCTGCAGTAATGCTGAAAGTACACAACAGTAGCCAACATTAGCATAAGTCAGTTGAACCACTTCTTTTGCAAATAGTTTAACAACAACTATTTCAGCTTTAAGACTTCGTTACCTGACAAAAATTATCTACAATTAACATTTAATTCTCAGAATACAGATTGTCAGCATAGAAAGATAATCACTTAACAAATATGATTACTATTCAGTTTGGCTGATACTCACGCAGCAGCTTACAGAGAGTTCACATGAGGAGAACAGAAGCGTGGAATGAAAACTGCCAAAAAAAGGTGAGTAGCTAAAACAAACAAACTGGCATCATTTCATTTTGGATTATCCTCGTTGATTAAGACTGGACAAATATCATGAAGAGCCTCTCCCAGACTCAGTACATCTTGAGGTTCACAGCTTTCAGAGATTAGTGGACCACCAAATACCCTCAAGCAGCTTCTCACAAGCGCCACACAGTCCCTTCTCACAAGTACCACAGAATATGGGCGCCCTATGAGAATGCCTGCTTGGCAAAGCTCAGATTGTGTGGCCACCAGTATGAGTATCAGATACCACTAAAATTATGGCGAACTCTGTGATTTGCCAACTTGGCAAAGTTCAAAATGTGTGACTAGCAATAAGAGCGAAGTACACGTCGGCAGAAAGTGTGCTGCTACGTCCACCGGATACTCAAGAGGCTTTCGAAAGCGTATCTTTCTCTCGGACAGGTGCCGACTGCTCCAGACAGGTGCCGACTACTCCAGTAGATACCCATGAAGCTTCCCGAAACGTATCTTTCTCTAGAACAGGTGCCGACTACTCCAGACAAGTGCCGACTACTCCAGTAGATACCCATGAAGCTTCCCAAAACGTATCGTTCTCTAGAACAGGTGCCGACTACAGACTATTGTAGTAGAACTGTAGAAGTGACTTAGAAAATACCACAACTGGCAAACTATGAAAGGATTAGTTCAACCAATCTTTTGGTTAAGAACACGCTAAATAGAAAAGATAATCTCCTGAGAGAAATACTATCTCAATCACATAGTGAAATTGGACAACAGATGCAGTTTTTGAACTCGTGTATTCACAAGAACCCCCATTTTCAGATAGCTACGTGTGATTGTTGTCATTGTCACTGTGCTCAGGAGGGTTGTATTTTCCACAGCTCTTGCTTCATTTCATCCTTATTTTTTCAGAAAATAAAGCCAAAACATGGTCTACGATGTAAAATAGATGGGAAAGCATGCATAATTGTCACAGTAATAGCATGGATTGTCCTACCTGAAACATTCATTCAATTTATTGCTTACTTATTCCGAGCTAAGATTTTTAAGCCGAAAGGAACACAATCTCACATTTGTTTGGATTACATTTTAAGAGAATCGAACAAATGGACACAACACCGGACTTACTATTTCATTTCACATATGAGATGGAGCAAAATTTATCAGTAGCAATGTCCCATACATGAGGAAGAACAAAGGCACCAGTAAAGGGGGAAATAAAAGGGGCGTATGAATTACCTCCAACTGAGATGTAGGGGAGTCTGTGCTCGCCCCCGATGTACACGGCGTCGGAGAGAACCCCGAAGAGCGGCTTGGCGACGAGCGGGAGGCTGCCGGCGTTCTGCACGAGCTGCAGCGCGACGGGGCTGAGCCCGAGCCCGCTCGTGAGGTGGAAATTGAGCGCGAGCCACGGGAAGCAGCGGAACCCCTGCACCCAGTACCCCACCCCGCACACCCACCACACCCGCCGCATCTCCCGCAGCGACCCCCACCTCTCCGCCGTCGTCCGCGCCGGCACCGGCAGCGCCGCCACTTTCTCGGGCCGGCCCACCGGCGCTGCTGGCGCCACCGCGGAGCATCCCTGGAGGTTTATTCGCCGCGGCGTCGCGGGCGTGCGGAGGAAGCGCAGCGTTAAGCGCTGCGCGTTGCCGCTGGCGGAGGTTGCCGATGGCCGGTGGTGGCACGGCGCGCACGGCGAGAGGCAGAGCATGTCGGCCGACGTGTTGGTGGTGCTGCGGTTCGGCCGCCGGGTCGTCGGGGAGATGCAGAGACTAGGGTGGGGGAAGGGTGGTGGGCTGGAGGAAGCGTCGCGGCGGGAGAAGGAGCGTTCTAGAAAGCGAGGCGACGGCGACGGAGGCCACGCTGCTTGGATTCGGCGGTTTGCGCTGCGTGGCGCTGCCGTACGTGCCGGGCCCGGCGCCGGGGATGCTGGAAACGAGGGATCTCCATCTAGGGCAGACAGAGGCCGAAGGCGATGGGGGCCGGCCTTTGGCTGCCTCTGCTCAGCCACCGTTGGAATAGGCACTTGTTTTCACTATTGTTAAAATTCGGCAAAATCAACATACAGACAAGGACTTCGTGTTAAGATTAAGACACCGTGGATCACCTCTCTACACAATGAATCCATGCTCGTCAGGTGTGGCAATTGACTTTTCTCTAAATGGACATTAAGGTTCTAACTCCTTTTGTTAGGGTATCTTCCTGATCCAAACAAACCGCGCGCGTTTGAATGTATCCGCGTAGACAGATGCCATGGAAACCAAGACCTAACGATGTACCACAAACGGATTTAGGCGTTCAGATCTGTTTGTGCGTCTTCATTTTTAGCTTAGATTTTGGCCAAAAATACGATGGCTGGACAACCTGCTCGTCCACGCGAGCGCTTCCCTCGTCCTCCCCGGCAGTCAACAGCAAAGGCCATTCCCACCCCTAGTCACCCTCGTCAACCGTCTGCACTCCACCTCCGTGCCATCGCTTGCATTCTTGATCCTACCATTGTCAAGGGCTCCAATGCCTCTAGCGCTTGCAACCGCCTGAGCCGATGACGGTGAAGCTGCAACCTTCCTTGCGTTGCCCACCTCCGACGCAGGCGCCCACCGGACTACACCGTCATCGGGCCTTGGACGCGTCGACGCACGACAGCACACACAACATGGTTGGCCATTTGCCAACACCGAGGTTGAGGCCCTTACGAATGGCCAATGGGGGCACAAACGCAGATGGCGAGAGGCAGATCATTTTCGGGCGACGTGTTGGTGGTGTTGCGATTCGGCCGCCGGGGAGTCGGGGAGGAAGAGGAGATGCAAAGACTAGGGTGGGTTGGAGGAAGCATCACAGGGGAAGAATGGGCATTCTAGGAAGGGAAGGGGGGCGACGGAGGCGAAGACGGCAGCCGGGGCCTAGTGGTGCTTCGATTCGGCGTTTGATGGCGCGGTGATGATGATGCCAGAAAGCTTGATTGCGTTTGTTGATGAAGTAAAATAACCGGCTAGTTGGAAACCCCAAGAGAAGGTTTGATGAATATAGCAGTAAGTTTTCCCTCAGTTATGAAACCAAGGTTATCAATCCAGTAGGAAAAAGATAATACTCCAGAAGGTGATGCCCACTAGCTTCGCGACAGCTTCGGACAATTTATAGGGCGCCTCGTCCAAGCTTTGCTTTGCGAGCGGCAACGTGGAACCTGCACACAACACAACCAAATACTTTGTTCCCAACTTACGATGAGGTTGTCAATCTCACCGGTTTTCTTGAAACAAAGGGTATGAGCGTATCGAGTGGAAAACAATAGTAATATGCGAGTAAAATAAACAGTGTGAGTAAAGTAAACAGGTGATAGCAATATAATGGAAATAGGACCGGGATCCACAGTTCACTAGTGATGTCTCTCCATAAGATAAAATAACACATGCTGGGTAAACAAATTACAGTTGGGCAATTGATAGAATAAAGACAACGTGCATATGTCGAGAGGATCACTATGAGATTTACTCTGGGCATTACAACAAGATACATAGACCATCATCCAACTGCATCTATGACTAATAATCCACTTGTGGCGAATCAATCCGAGAACTCCACAAGTATTAAGTTGCGAACAACAGATAACTGCATTAAGCAAAGTGTGTAATGTAAACAAAGCATATGCCCTTGAGCATATGAATGTTGTTTTCTCCCTAGTGGCAATAGCACATCTACAACCTTAGAGATTTCTGTCACTCCCCTAGATTAAATAGAGGCATGAACTCAACTATCGAGCATAAATACCCCCTTTTGGAGTGACAAGGGTATAGATAATAGAGCCCGTCAATTTAGTACCCTTGAGGCCCGTTAAGCTAGGCCCAATTGTAATATTAGTCGAAATACGAGTTCATGTCGTATATCGGTATTGTAATCTGTGTTGGATCCCACCCGATCCTCGAGACCTGGCCATCTATATATAGGGGCCAGGAGGGGACGGTATGGGACAGATTGAAAGCAAGCCAGGTTCCACACCCACGTTTACTTTCATAGCCACCTTGTTTGACTGAATTTACCTTAGAGTTCATCCGACGCCCTATCTCCCCGATCCTAAGTCCTTCATCTAGGATATTTGTCGAGTTAACCCCTCGTCATGGAGTCACTAGCAACTACTCGACCAAGATAGCTACTAACAACGGAGAGCATGCAAGATCATAAACAACATAGAGATAATATAAGATAATATTCAGCACATCAACTTAATCATAACACCAATATTCATCGGATCCCAACAAACACAACATGTAGAATTACATAAAGGTAGTCTCGATCATGTAAAGCAGCTCACGAGATCTAAACATGAAGCACATGGTGGAGAAGACAACCATCTAGCTACTGCTATGGACCCATAGTCCAAGGTAGACTACTCACTCATCGCGCCGGAGGCAAGCATGGCGATGAAGAAGACCTCCGGTGGTGATTCCCCTCTCCGGCAGGGTGCTGGGAAGAGCTTCTGGACCCTCCCGATCTCGGGTCGACGACAGTGGCGGATCGCGATATGTTTCTGGAAAAGTGATCGGGTGTTTAGGTTTTTCCCGTCGGGGGGTCTTTATAGGCGAAGGGGCAGCGTCAGAAGTGGACCAGAGGGCCCTCGCCATAGGTGGGCGTGGGCCAGGGGTAGGCCATGCCCCCTGGTGGTGTGGCCGCCCTGTGGCCCCCCTCCATCTCCTCTTTGGACTTCTGGAAGCTTCGGTAAATTTCCGGATGTTCGGCTTTTGTTTCGCCCAATTCCGAGAATATTTTCTGTGTAACTTTTCTGAAACACAAAAACAGCAGAAAACAGGGAACTGGCACTGTGGCATCTCGTTAATAGGTTAGTTCCGGAAAATGCATAAAAATGCCACGAAGTGTAACGAAACACTAAGCAAATGGTGTAAAAACAAGCATGAAGCATCAAAAATTATAGATACGTTAGAGACGTATCAGCGGTTTGCGCTCCGTGGCGCTGCCTTACATGCCGGGGCCTGGCATCGGGGCAAGGATGCTGGAATCCCTATGCGTCGGGGCCGACACGGTCTTCCGGGATAGAGTTTTGGCCACGGCCCGTTGCGGGCAACGACTTGGGGCTCCCGGTTGGAGGCCGTTTTGGTCTGCCCGCCCCAAAAGACCATTCAGGGGCGCATCGGATGCACCGGTGGAGATGCTCTAAGACACCGTGGATCACTTCTTCGCTCAGTGTGTCCATGCTCGTCAGGTGTGACACAAGATCATATTTCAATTGCTCGTAGTATATATTGTGGCTAGGGGTAAATTTGAACCCACATTCAGCAAGGAACTTTGATGCCCTTGTGATGCTATGTGTCAGAACTAGTTTGTATATATCTATAGCTTTTGTACCCTGTGCAAATACCATGTAACCTATATGTATACCCCATATATAAAGAGATACGACCGCGCCTACTATGCTCAATACCCCCAAAACCATAAATCCCATCGTACATGGTATCGGCCTAATACGATCCTCCATGTATTCCACTGCCGCCAGTCCTTCAGCTCCCGCCACCTCCGCACCACCGGGCACATCCCTTCCCGCCACCGCGTCCTCCTCAAATGCTGTCGTCGCTGCTGCCTTCCTTGCCTCGTCCTCGGCCGCGCTCCCTCTGGTTCTCGCCAGTCTCCTTGGGACCAGGCCGATGACCTACTCATCCCTCTACACCATGATGGCACTGTCCTTCCTCTCGACGCTCCCACCTTGAGTTCATCCGTCACCAACCAACGCCTTGACATTTCCATCTGCCGTGGTGCCGCCACCACTGCCCTCTATGGCTATGCTGCCTTTGCCCTTGTTCGACCCATCTAGGGTTGATCCGTTGGCCTTTAGCCATGTTGCCGCCCCTGCTGCACTGCTACAGTGTCCCGCAGCAGTACAGAAGCTGAATATAAAGCAGTTGCTAATGCTACAGCAGAACTTATTTGGGTACAATCTCATCTTTAGGAATTGGGTATATCTCAAGATCAGCCTCCAGTTTTTGGTGTGACAACATTGGCGCCACATACCTTTCATCTAATCCAGTATTCCATACTCACAGAAAGCACATTTGAGGTTGATTATCACTTTGTTCAAGAACGAGTTGCCACAAAAGCTACTTCACATAAAGTTCATCTCCTCCAAAGATCAAAATGCTGACATCTTCACAAAGCTGTTGCCATTACTACCCTTTGGAGGCTGTCATCATAGTCTTAACCTTCTTGATACTTCGTAACACGGTTAAGATTGAGGGATGGTGTTAGAACTAGTTTGTATATATGTGTAGCTTCTGTACTCTATACAAATACCTTGAAACCTGTGCGTATACCCCATATATAAAGAGAGACGGCCGCGCCTAGAGCGTTGTGCTCGTTACCCCCAAAACCCTAAATCCCGTCATCGTACACTGTGCAACTGGAGTCTGGTAAAACACAAATGTGTGGTCGTTTGGCAACATGAAACAACAACTAGATGTTGAGGAACTCACCGATCTCATCTCTGATGAGTTTAGAAGGTGGAAATTTCCAGGAGAGTACTGATTAGAGTCTTTGATAGGAGGAGAATAGGAGTAGGGTATAGTACATGTGTTGTGTGTGTGTGTGTGTGGAGTCACTTGCATTCCCTTGAACAAGATACTGCGTTTATATTTGCCTGCACTTTTCTTTTACCTACCTTCAAGTGACCTTGTCAAATTAATTAAAAGTTTCTTCTCTTTTTGCTGATGGCACTGGGTTTTCTGATTTGTTTTGGAGAAAATAATCGTCGGGATTTTTCTTGGAGAAAATCACAATCGCATGCCTATGGAATGTTGTTTTCATAATCCATTTATCAAAAAGTATATACGTGCTTTTTTCATGACATGTTTCCAAAGGTGATTCAATGGAGACATGGGATGGAACCGTGCATCATGTCGACTATCACAACTCTTTTGTATTAATTACCTATGTCAAGTGATTGTGCCAAATGATGATCTGATAATTCATATTGTGTACATTATGATTGCATGAGGCCATAATGGTTGTTACACCACATGGTATCCAACATCAATATACAAGATTTTATTATTTAATCGTGAGAAGATATATGAAATAGTATCATAACTTTCAAAGAGTTCATTTTTCCCCTCTTCGCGCTATTCCCTTGTCACCTTTTTTCCTCTTCGAGCTGACATGTGGATAGACCTCCCTAATCGCCCGGGTAGTCATGCCGCGCTTGCTGTTTTTAAATGCACATCATACATATTTATCACTTCCGTTTTAAGTTGGGATGCCCTCGTGGAAATCGAGATATAAGTAGAAACCTTTTTTGTTTGCCAATCTGCTAGCAAATAAGTTTGACTACGAATTCCATAGCTTTATACACACCTAGCTCTTCTATTAGGCGTTATTTCACACATAAGAACAACTCAATCACCAACCGTGTTTCATTTTCATCGCCAAAAAATGCCATCGATGTTTACATCGGAAAAGAAAAAAATGTTGTTCTATTTCCACATTCAGTTTTAGTGTCACCGCCATTTCCACCACCATAAGAACATACTATTTCCAATTAGTTTAATGAAAAATGTGCTTGGATAAAAGTTGTTTATACACATCTATAATATCTATAAAGTTGATCCCCACTAAATGTATTTAATGTTTGCAAGCTGCCTCCACAAAGAGCCACGTCACCCAAATAATAGGAGCCATTTGATCAAGTTTAGATGCACAAGATTTTCTACAAGATCATGTTTAATCCGGTCCATCTTTCATTGGAATAGAACAACCGTATACCAATATTAAAGTACTCCGCAACCACACATCGATCACTTCCCACTTATTTTGGCATTTATTCTCATTCATGCGCACCTCTTCCCATCCTCTCCCGCTCCTCCTGTTTCAGCGATCATGTAGTGCCCCTACACCGAGCCTCTTCCAATCCCCCACAATCTCAAGAGCCTCCATCGTCCAGTCCTACCCTTGTACTCCACTAAAACAGTATGGATCTCTTTAGGAATGATGTGTCGCTGCAATCTATCTCTCTCCTGAGTATATGAATTAGGTGATGCATACGAGAAGCAATTTCTTTCTTGCAGATCTATTTTTGTTTTTGTTGAGTTCCTTTGATAGTTCCCTAACATACCCATTTCTCTTGCTTAATCAATTTGATTTTCAGTGCTTCATCGAGTCAAACCTCAGGGATTATGCATGTAAGCTACATATGAGTTAGATAACAAGTTCTGTGGCTAGCTGATTCTGATTTTTGACTCTTGCTTTCTTTAGAATAACAAATATATAGGTACATGATCACGCAGCAAATTCGATAGGAAAGGCAGAACCTGCAGCTATAATTCCCACATCACACTTATTCTGCAACTTTAAGAGACAAATAACTATCTATTGCAGATGATGCATTCATGTTTTGTACGATTTCAGGGGGCGCTCATGTTTTTCTCTTGATGGTTCAACGTCCAGATTTCATGTATCCCAACTGAATTCATTCATTTTAAAAGTTCTGGAGTTCTCATTACTCATTACGGGAGAGGTCATCTCGGCAACGAAGACGACAATCTTTTGTTCTGACTATCTAAAGCAATGGATCCAAAGAGAAAGTTCAGAGATAATGTTTGCAATAGTCATGAGGAAGGTGGTATTTATACCTGAAAATAATTGCATTGCGTGAGTCCTGTGGCTTTTTTTTTTTGAGGGAAACTGTGGCTTTCTTTGAGAGAGCATGAGCCCGCAAGCAATCTCCAAGTTCATACGATACTATATTTTTTTGACAAAAAAAAATGTTATTACTCCATTATTTGGTGTGGTTAACCCTGCAAGATTCAACACGTGGTACAAGTGAATATATAAGTACCTTTTTTGGAGACGGTCTAATCCTGTACATGATATGAAGTTGAATATGTTGACAATCTAAGTACCTAAATCTAAATGTATTTGTTCTACAATTTGAATAAAAGTATCAGTATTCGATCATATTTAATTTTATGCCGCCTTGGTCTATGTCTGCTACAGGCAATGCATATTTTTCTTTGAAATTATTTATAGTATGAAATTAGAAGTCCCGCAGCAACGCGCGGAGTATCATCTAGTAATTGGATGATAAGATGGACTCAACAACAAGACCAACTAGAGATACCAACAAAACTCTCTTTCCAACATGGATGTAATTTATGTACTTTCTCCGATCAAAAATAAGTGTCGGTGAGTTTCTTTTATTTATCGGGAATTGATTTTCAAACTTCACAAACGGCAGAACGGCCCACGGCCGACGGATCCAAAGTGCACGCGACACTATCCAGCCCAGCTATACCGAACTACTTTCTGGTGCGGGCCGTCGACCGTCGCGCACGAAATTTTCCCATCGTCGCACCATTTCGCTTCGTCTTCGGCGGCAAAAGAATCCCAAATCTTTTCTCCCGCACGAAACCCTCCCCAAATTCCCAAACCACACCGGCGCACCGCCTCCTCCCCTCCCCATTCCCCAACCGCCCTCGTCGACCATGTCGCTGCTCGAGGACGACGACGAAGAGGCCTTCCTCCTCGCGGTCGAGGCAGCGGAGGCCGCGGCGATGGCGTCCTCCAAGCGCCCCCGCCTCTCGACCTCCCCGTCGCCGACCCCCGCCTCCTCCGAGGGGTCCTACCTGTCCGCGCTCAAGGGCAGCCACAGCTCCGCCTGGAAGCAGCAGCAGGAGGCCCTAAACCTCGCCCACAAGCGGCCCGGCGGATCCATGGCCCCAGGCATCGCCCCTGCCGGCGGCGCACCGATCGCGAAGGGCGCGTGCTTCAAGTGCGGGGACACCAGCCACTGGGCGAGGGAGTGCCCCCAATCCTTGCCGGCAACTGGCGGCGGCGGCGGCGGCGGCGGCGGTGGAACCGGCGGCGGCGGAGCCTATGTGGATGCGGAGGTGAAGGTGGAGGAGAAGGAGTGCCCCTGCGGCGCCGGGACCTGCCTCGTGCTCACGTCCAGCACGCCCAGGAATCCCGGTCAAGGATCACCTGATGTTAATTTGCAACATCAAATACAGTACCACAGTGTGCATATGCATTTTGTACGGTTTATTGCAAAACCAAGCTTAATTACTAGCATTTCTTCCAGCTAATAGTTTTACTATCGTTCACAATTCCAATGTCTATAGAAAACATATTTGACTGTACTATAGCTCATGCCAAATGTTCACTTTCTCCGCCATCAAATTGCAGATCCACCACTGTAATATGTTGCATTTAGCTCGGCTCCTATTTACTAAGAAATAAAAACATGCTATAGGTATTATGATGTGTACTATGTCGTATAAGAATTTCTTGATGCTGGTTGATGAAATATAGTGGATCGGAACCCAGAGCAAGGATCATCTAGAGATGTAACAATACTGTTTATTGCAAAATCAGATACATTAGCTCGTTGTGTGTGCATTCTAGATGGTTTGTTCCAAAGCCAAGTCCAATAGCATTTGGTATAGCTGATAGTTTTGCCATTGTACATTTCCAATGTGCTTAGAAACTGTATTTGAATGTAGTATAGCTAATGTATCCCGCCACTGTGTAATATGCTGCATTTAGCCTGGCTCCCATAGTTCCATTTACTAAGTAATATAAACATGGTTGAGGTACTATGATGCATATTATTTCGTATACGAATTTCTCTAATCTGGTTGATCAAAGATACTAGTAGTGTACAACCGTGGCTTGTGAGGTGCTTATAGAATTTTGACAAGTTACTTTTGCATAGGTTGTTGTTGTTGTAGTTGTGCTCCCAGAGAAGGGGCTGGGAGGGCCGAAATAACAAAGTCTTGAGCCTATGCAT
The DNA here is from genome assembly GCA_007115705.1 of Dactylis glomerata. Classification (NCBI taxonomy): domain Eukaryota; kingdom Viridiplantae; phylum Streptophyta; class Magnoliopsida; order Poales; family Poaceae; genus Dactylis; species Dactylis glomerata. The sequence continues at coordinate 311,160 of QXEO01001046.1, forward strand.
ATGGGTTGCTTCGTAAATTTGTAAGAGGCTGGGGGCTGCGGTTCCCCTCTGACCGTAACGTACCTTTGATGTTGGCTGTGACTGTCTTGATGCTCGTTTAGCTTGGTTATGAATTTTTTTCTGTCTATCTTTTCCTGGGTGGCAATATGATTACGGTAAGAAGCTTTACTAGATGTTTTATTCAATTTGTGGTGGCCTGGTAGGATGAGATTGTTAGCAGCTGTCACTTAACTTGTGTATGTTGCATCAATAGTGATGCCAACTGCTTACGCTAATTAAGAAACATGCGTATTCTTAGATCGGGTTCTATGAAGGTGAGTGTCAGGCCAGGTCTTAGATCGGATCATCCTGTTACCATGTGCAATTTGGAGAGCTGTTACTTGCAGTGCTGTGTGTGTGGTCTTGTCTGACATGTGGATGCCAGAGACTTAGGATGCACTCGAGTAGTCCAGAACTGATGACTTGTTACACATGTAGTCAGTTCAGTTCGCATGCATTTTTAGCTAATGGTAGTCGATCTCAACCAAGAGTAAGGATCACCTGATGTTAATTTACAACATCAAATGCACTACCACCATGTGCATATGCATTCTAGATGGTTTTGCAAAACCAAGCTTAGTTATCATATTTTCCAGCTAATAGTTTTACTATCGTTCACAATTCCAACGTGTATAAAAAACATATTTGAATGTACTATAGCTCATGCCAAATGTTCACTTTTCCCGCCATCAAATTGCAGCTCCACCACTGTAATATCTTGCATTTGGCTCGGCTCCTATTTACTAAGAAATAAAAACATGGTATAGGTATTATGATGTGTACTATGTCGTATAAGAATTTCTTGATGCTGGTTGATGAAATATAGTGGATCTGAACCAAGAGTAAGGATCATCAAGAAATGTAACAACTCGGTTTGTTGCAAAGTCAGATACATTAGCTCACTGTGTTTGCATTCTTGATGGTTTGTTGCAAAGCCAAGTCCAATAGCATTTGGTATAGCTGATAGTTTTACTATTGTACAATTCCGATGTGCTTAGAAACTGTATTTGAATGTAGTATAGCTAATGTATCCCGCCACTGTGTAATATGCTGCATTTAGCCTGGCTCCCATATACTAAGAAATATAAACATGGTTGAGGTACTATGATACGTATTATTTCGTATACAAATTTCTTCAAGCTGGCTGATCAAAGATAGTAGTAGTGTACAACTGTGGCTTGATCAGGTGCTTACAGAATTTTGGCAAGTTACTTTTGCAAAGGTAGCTCCGCCGTTGGCTGTGACTGTCTTGATACTCGTTTAGCTTTGGTTATGAAATTTGTCTGTGCATTTTTTCCTGGGTGGCAATGTGATTACGGTAAGAAGCTTTACTAGATCTGTTTTATTCAATTTGCGGTGACCTGGTAGGATGAGATTGTTAGCAACAGTCACTTAACTTGTGTATGTTGCATCAGTAGTGTTGTCATGTCTCAGTTGTTAGCAGGTGCTTGGTGGACTTGCTGAATGCTTAAGCTATATAAGAAACATTTGTATTCTTAGCTGTGCTGTAAACATAATTTGTTCTTCCTTCATTTTGATTGTGGCACCCTCTCAATTTCTTAGCCTTTAACTTGCATACATTGACTGACATATCATCAGGTTGTTGCTTACAAGATCAGTAACAGATGATGCTTGTGATGCCACACCTCTTTTATATAGCCTATCCTATATCCTTAAGTGCTGTTGTCTATTATCTTAGCATTATATTCAATTTTATATGCATCTTTTTCAAGCAAAATGTTATATCTATTATACCAGTTACCGTCTGATATCTGACTAAATATTTATCACCGAACTAAATTTGATTTGTTTTCTTATCTGGCACTGCCCTCCTCCATGGCTGAATCCCAAAAACCTTGAATATGACAAGGATAAGTGAGCCAACCCCACATATTTCTGCCCCAGGTTAAGTTGGCACCATTTCCGTCATATTTGGACATTTCCACTGGCGTTGTTGTCCCGTGCTGCAGTAGTCAGTTTGCCACGGCATTTACTGCTTGTAGTATATTATTACTGTTTTGCTCTTGGAAACAAGTTATCAATTAGCTAACCTATATCAAATAAAAGTAACAAGAGTAAGTTTAAAGCCATCAGCTTGATGAAAAGAACTTAGCCTTAAGATACCAATGAAGTCCCCTGGTGCCCCCCTCCCCCTCCACACACACATTTCTGCCACATGTTAACTTTACGCAATTTCTGTTCTACTGGGGCATTTCCACTGGTGTTGCTGTGCTATACTGTAATATTCAGTTTGCAAAGACATTCAACTTCTTGTAGCAGATTATTGCTGTTTTGCTCTGAAAACAAGTTATCAACTAGTTAACACAATGTTAGTCAGTTGAAATGCACCGCTGGTATCAACACTGAAACATAACACACAGCAACACATTCTAACATCCAAATATTGCGATATTCAAGCAGGCCAGATATTTGGCTCTTTCACTGGGATTTATTTTATAGCAGCTCTCCTTTTTTCTGGTCATCCATCATCTACTTTTATATATAACACATGTTGGTCTATTGCTGTTCTCTAATTTTGTTTTACTTGTACCGTTGAACAAGAAATGCTGCTTTTTCAAGTGGCTGCCTGGTTATGGCGACAACCTAATGGATATTGTCATTCCTTCCCCCAATGATCTTCTTCGTAGAATTCAAGAACTTCAGAAGAAAAGGTCAAACTACTGGAGAGCTAGGCGATCAATTCGTTGAACATGATAAATCAACAGTGGAGCGAGGCGCCAATAATGAACATAATCAGCGGCTCTGAAATGAGGGAACGAAAGGAACAAATGGGTAGGCGCACAGACTCTGAAGTGAGGGAACTTTAGGATCTAATGGGTAAGCTGGTGAGACTGCTTTAAGTCTTCATAATTGCGGTTGTCGCCTTTGTCCTAGCAGCTCTCTTTTAATCGCTAATAAGTAATAACTAGGATCACAAGTATGGTAGATGTAATGTAATACCAACCTTGGATGACATTGGCTGATGTCATAACTGCGATGACTAGTCCTGGGCTTTATATTGGACTAGCAACACCCATATAAAGTTGAGGACTTGGCATCCTAGTTATGACATCCAGCGGTGTCATCCAAGGTTCTGGGCATTACATCTGCCATACTTATTATCCTGCTTTAGCGATTAAAACGAGAGCTGCTAGGAGAACCGCGACAACCACAATCATGAAGACTTGAAGCAGTCTCACCAGCTTACCCATTAGCTCCTTAAGTTCCCTCACTTCAGAGCCTTTGGTCATCTCCAGCTTACCTATTTGTTTCTTACGTTCCCTCACTTCAGGTCTCACTCCACCGCTGATTCATCAGGTTCATCGAATTGATCGCCTAGCTTTCCAGTAGTTTGACTTTTTCTTCCTATGAAGTTCTTGAATTCTACGAAGATCATTGGGGGCAGGATTGACATTATCAAGCAGGTACTCATCATAACCACACAGCCACTTGAAAAAGCGACATTTCTTGTTCAACAGTATAAGTAAAACAATATCAGAGAACAACGATAGACCAATGTGTTATAAATTAAAAGTAGATGACAGGTGACTAGAAAAAAGAGAGCAGATAAAAAGCCAAATATCTGGCTTGCTTGAATATCATAATATTTGGATGTTAAAAAGTGTTGATACCGGCAGTGCATTTCAACTTTCAAGTAGAAGTAGAGAAGCATATAATGGCAGAAATAGAAGCAAAAAGCCCGAAGCAATAGCCTATTTAGGGCTTCTTTGTTTCAGCTTTTGGTGGCTTTCCAAAAGCAAAAGCAGGTCAAATGAACCAAACAGGGTGCTTTTGATGTTGGCTTTGCCAAAGCCAAAGCCAGGAATAGGCAAACTCGGCGAAGCACATCTGGACGTGCTTCCCGCAGCTTCCCGCAGCTTTGCATAAAACCAACGAAACGTTTTCCAATCTAGACATAACGTTCGAAGTGATTTACAAGAAATGCCACCGCGGGCCTAGCCAGCCCGTCCACGCCCCCGAGCCCCCACCCCGACCGAAACGTTCCCCACTCGCCCGACCCTGTTCGCTCGCCCCCGACCTTCTGTTCGCTCGCCCATCGCCAGCTAGGGTTCCAGCCGGCGGCGCTGGTCGATCTCCGGCCGTGGCCCTCCCCGGCCGTCGTCCTCCCCGGCAGACCTCCTCCCCGGCCGTCCTCCTCCCCGGCCGACCTTTCTCCCGCACCATCTCCTTCTTCCCCGGCCGACTTGACTCGGAGATCTCGCCGCCGACAGTCCCGTCCAGGCGCCACCGGCTCAGCTCGTCTGCAGGCATCCTCATCCCCGGCAGCTCTCCTCCTCGGCCCATCTCTTCCCGCAGCAACTAGGAAGACAGGGTATGCCCCCATCCCTGTGTATGGCTTTGCTTTGTGTACTGTTTATGCATGGTTGTGTTGATGCTAGCTATATGATGGTAGATGATGTGATGGTAGTTTGATACTGATAGATGATGTGTTCTTGTAGACAATAAAGTGACAGATATATTTTTGATTATTACTGTACTGTTTGTGCATGGTTGTGTTGATGCTTGCTATATGATGGTAGATTTATTGCAATGTGATAGATATAAATAAAATGCTACCTATAGTAATTGTGTAGTGCCTTTTTTGTGATAGCTTGGTATTACTTTGCAATGTCGAAGGCCGTGTGGGATGCATTCCACACTAAAGTTTTCTGCGACATATGTATGGATGAAGTGAACGCCAACAATAGGGACGGGGGTTGTTTGAGTAGGAAGGGTTACAAGAATCTTGAGGAGAAATTCTTCCAAAGAACAGGGGATAGATTAGTGAAGAAGCAATTAAAAAACAAATGGGATGCTTTGAAAAAGGATTACACGGGATGGATGGAATTGCTAAATGCAACCGGGCTTGGTTGGGACCCCGAAACAAAGACTATGGATGCCGATGATGATTGGTGGAAGAATCACATAGCTGTAAGTTATATTATTCCCTACTTGTTGTTTTTCTAGGAGTACTTCTGATAATAGTAATTTGACTCATGTATGCATTTTGTTCTTTTGTTTCAGATCCGCCCTGATCATGCGGAGTTTAGAAATGGGCCACCTCCTAACTTGGTGCAACAAGATGTCATGTTTAGGAAGGCACATGTGACCGGAGAATCAGGAGGCATTACAGGAGAAGAAACAGGAGATGGCAAAGATGCTCCAATATTATTGGATGATGATCGTGATGCCTCTGCCTCTAGAATCACAGGGAAACGCAAGTTAGGTTCCGGAGAGAAGGAAAAGGAAAGCCCTTTTTTCACTGCATACAACAATGCATTGAGCACACTTGTCTCCAAGCATACCGAAGGTAGCTCTTGCAGTAAGGATGAAGCTGTTCCAACTATGAAGGAATTTTTGGCGATGGTTCGAGAGTTAGGAGTAAATGAAGGGACCGATATCATGTTCACAGCTAGCAAGCTAGCCATGAATAGGGATCATAGAGAGGTTTTTGCTGCATTTGCAACAACTGATGGAAGACTTGATTGGCTGAAGAGGACACATAATGAGATGAACAAGTAGATGCAGACTATTTGCAACAATTGTATCATTGTACTATTTATTTCTTGCAAGTCTAGTTGTGTTGGAAACAATTTATTTGTTGCAGACTACTTGTGTTGGAAACAATTTATTTGTATCATTGTAGAACTTGTCATGTGTTGGAAATAATTATTTGAGACAATTTATTTGTAAAATCTGGGTGCTATTTATGTATCAATCAGTATTGTTAGTGCATATTTGGCTACTTTGTAAAATCTGGGTGCTATTTATGTATCATTCTGAGTGCATATTTCTGTATCATATACTTCTATATTTGGCTACTTTGTAAAACCTGGTTACTATTTTTGTATCATTTGCAGCTTATTCTTTTTGTATCATGTACTTCCGCTATTTGACATGATATATTTTCCTTTTTGTAGATGGATGGTGGTGGTGATAACCGTGATGCCGAATATGAAATGACACGCCACTTTCTCGGATTGGCGCGTGACATGGCTGTCTTGGGCTACTATGGTAATCTCTATAGCGAGAAGTATTTGAACAAGGAACCTAGGAGGATCCCAGAACAAACATGTATTGAATGGGTGAATGAACAACTTGGAAATAGGAAAAGATGCTACAAGATGTTTAGAATGTATCCTGAAGTGTTTGAACAATTGCACAACCTTCTAGTTTCTAGCTATGGATTACAGTCAAGTAGAGACATGTCATCGGTTGAATGTCTAGGAATGTTTCTATGGATGGTTGGAGCACCACAGTCATTTAGTCAAGTTGAGAACCATTTTAGTCGTTCAACTGAAACAATTCATAGGAAGTTCCATATGGTTTTGAACTGCTTGTACAAGTTGGGAAAGGATAACATAAAGCCAGTAGACCGAAATTTCAAGGATGTGCATCCTAGACTTCAAGATGCACGCTTCTGGCCACATTTCAAAGATGCAATTGGAGCCATAGATGGCTCACACATTCCGGTTGACGTACCTGAAGAGGAGGTGGTTAACCACACAGGAAGGCATGGTTACACATCACAGAATCTCCTTGCCATATGTGACTTTGATTTGAGATTCACATTTGCTGTTGCTGGATGGCCTGGTTCGGCACATGATACACGCATTCTACAACGTAGCATTGAGAAGTATCCAGTAGAGTTTCCGACACCTCCTGGTGGTAATATTCTCTATCTTTATTGCTTTGAGATTATAATATGCTTATTGCTTGTTTGATATTTTCCCTTCATGTGCAGATACATATTACCTTGTTGATTCAGGTTATCCAAATAGGAAAGGTTTCCTAGCTCCTTTTAAGAATAACACTTATCATATACCTGACTTTCGTCGAGAAGGGCGACCAACAGGAAAGAAGGAGATTTTCAACTATCTACACTCATCGCTTCGGAATGCTATAGAGCGTGTATTTGGCATCTTGAAAAACAAGTGGCGCATATTGAAGCAAATTCCTTCATATGGTCTGGTTACACAGAAAAGAATCATCCTTGCTTGCATTGCGCTTCACAATTTTATTAGGGACTCCAACTTACATGACAAACAATTTGATCTATGTGATTCAGATGAGAATTACATCCCTAAGGTCCAGAGGCAGTCAGTAACATTAGTTGGTGACACTGCTCCAAGTGGGCTACACACGGTTGACATAGACTTGACGCGTGATAGCATTGCTACATCTGTGTTCAATGCAAGAAGAAGATGATTGATTAGTGCTAGCTAAATTACTAGGGACATGTAGTTTGCATGAATCTTTATTCATTATGGATGTTATCTTATTTGTGTACTCGTACAAGTATGTATTTTGGACAAACGTATATTTAATTAATTACTAGTGTGCTTACTTTTTGTGTATTCATGGTATTTTGCGGTCATAAATACGTTAATACACTTAAGTCAGCAACCACGAGGGCATTTCAGACAATTCATCAACACACATCCAGCCAGCCAGACAACTAGCCAAACGGTTCAACTCAGAACAGCAGCTTTTCCTGCACAGCAGCTTTCTCTGCACAGCAGCTTTCCCTGCACAGCCAGCCAGCCACAGCCCAAACAAACAGGCCCTTAAGAAAGGAACATAATCGTTTGTGGTTGCGAAGCATGTTTTCAGCAATGACCAAAGTTGAGTGTGTAAAATCCTCCAAACTAACTTAGTCTAAAGCCATTGGCTGGTACAAAGAACTTACCCTTAACATGCCAATGAAGTCCTGATGCGTGAAACTGAGTTGGAACATTAAATGCAAATCATCCCTGAGAACCCATTAGATAAATCCGTAAAGCGAGCATGTTGCTTCAGTTTCCTTTGGCCAAATCTGCATTATGTGTGTGTGTTAATATATTTCTGTTGCTTCTGTAGTCCATATCTGACCACTATTTCTTATATTTCTATGCACGCTCTTTCAAACTCATCATTATCATGTTACAAATGTTTAACTTTTTTTTTGTATACAAATGTTTAACTTGATCTCGGAAAGAATGTGCAAACTAATGATGGACCATTTTATGTTGGCTAACGTTTATGTACATGCAAGCACATTAGGCTAATCCATGCTGGAGATTTCATTCTATAGTGAAGAAATAAGGCTATTTTCCTCTGTTGTGCTGATGTTCTTTTTGTTACCATTAGGACAATGGAGGCTGCAACTTCTTTGAGTGGTGTGATGCTCCACCTCCAGGCCTTGCTAATGCTCGCAGCAACACATGCTTTCAGTCAGATGCATCGGTTGTGAATATGCCTTGCTCCTGTGGTGCTGGAACATGCTTAATTTTCACTACAAAGACGGGAATTAATGTTGGGAGGCAGTTCTATCGCTGCCCAGCTCAGGTTCATTCATCTGAAAACTTTTACCCTCTGGCCTAATTTTACTTCTATCTTTGTTCCCATTGTCGGGTGCATGATATTTTACTGTAACTGCATTGTGCTGCGGACATGCTGCGCTGCAAATGTAACATCCATGCTTTTATCTAATACAACTTGTTAAATTTTTTTAATGTCAAGTTACACTGAACATTGATTTTTTACTTTCCCACGCAATGTGTTTATATGCCTACAGAAGCATTTCTTCAATGTAGGCAACTAAGCAGGTCCTGTTCTAAAGAAATTATCATCCATATCAACTTTTACATATTGAAGTTGCTGTGTTCATGATTCATGCCTATCATAGTATCCGCATATTCCATTTTTATTCTGGTAGAAGATGTTGACAGTATGATAGTCACAGTCGCAGCGTCTATTTACGAGTTAAGATTTTAGTTGGCAACAATATGGATTCAAGTTTTGATGTGGTCACTTCATATCTTGTTACCTTTTTGCTCTTATGGCTGAGCAACTAGGTCACTTTAGGTTCAGCTCGGATCTACATTGGATTGCTCGAATAAAATGATTATTCTTGATCAGAACAAAGTGGTTTCTAGCCGTCATATATTGGCCCGATATCATTTATCCTGATGCGCATGGCCAACGTGTTTCCTTTCATGTTATCTGTAATATTCTTTCCACTGACTGTCAGTTGGTAATTAAGTAAATATCCTTGTTCTCTATTCTTTTATCTGATTAGCAAAGTAATATAATAGTGAACAATAAAAACGTGCGCTTGTTGCCGATGTAGCTGACTATTTTATTGTCATGATTCTAAATGAAGTCGAAATAATTCTATTGGTGAACAAAATCTGCTTAAAGAAATATCATGTGAGTTCCTATATGCAGTAGAACCTTTTGTGGTAGTGGAGCATTTTTGCTATCTGCATCTTTCTGGATAGCAACTGATGATAGGATATTTTATTAGGCCATGATATTCCTTTTTTTCTTTTGCTTTATTTCATATCCTTGTTTATAACTTGGATCTTTTTTCTTCTGTTGTTCGGCTGGGACGAATCTCTCAGGGAGGTAGCTCTTGTGGCTTTTTCAAATGGTGTGACGATCAACAACAGCAGCCTAGGACAGCTGCTCCGCTGCAAGCTTCACCACAATATCATCAAACTGGTGTTACCTCCACCAACCAAAACACGAGCAAGAGCTCCTCGGCCTGCTTCAAATGTGGGCAAGAGAACCACTGGGCGAAGGACTGCCCGAATCAACCTTCAGATCCTTACTCTGACAAAGGTGGGAGGACATTAACTCCAGCAACCTCATCTGATGGGTGTTTCAAGTGTGGTAAGGCTGGTCACTGGTCCCGTGATTGCCCTGTTGCGACTAGTGGTGGTGGTGGTGGTGGTGCCGTCGGCGGCAATGTCAAGTCGTCCTCTCCTTTGGGCTCATGGAACAGCAGGAGATACTGATAGCAGGTGCCCCTGTGAACTCAATTGAACTGACACGGACATGCTGTACGAAACTTGGACAGATGACCTCGCCAACTTGTTGCTTATAGGTACGCGCTCTCGCCGATGCCACTTGCAGACCTGCTTGCTACTCCCAGTTGGGCAATGGGATTTACTTTTGATATATCCTGAGTCTATCCTGTTTGCTGTGTCGAACCTGTACCATCTGCTTTAGGCGTTTCCACTTTTGTGAACAAGATAAAGCGACTCTTATGTTCATCAGCATGCCCTTGCTGTTCAATATCAATTCCATGTTTATGCTGCTGTTCCCTCCCTTCCAGTTCTTGGTATAGTATAGTATATTTTTGGGTATTACATGGGTGTGCTAGATTAGATAGGATACTACTATTTAAAGTTAGACCCTGGACCTGTACTCTACTACTATACTAAATGGTAAACACAATCCCCACCTATGACAAGACTCACTCATCAAATGAAACAGCTATACTATTGAAGACGGGGACAATTGTTCCCCTGTGTTGATGAACTTATTACTCACACCCACTGTGGCATCCATAGGACCCAACTATTAAAGGATAGGAACAAATTAAGGCTGACCAATCAATTCCCCACCCTAGAGACTGCTATCCACTCATCGCCGCACATGGTTATTACACAAGAGTATTTCATCTGGATATTAGTAGTAGTTAGTATACAGGAGTAGTAATCGCGTCTGTCCCTGCGGTCCTTTGTGGCGCCACGCCAGTTGAGGGGGCGAACTGCAGGAATGGTTTGGCGCCATTACATGTGCTGTGCCTGTTGTTGGCCACTGATGAATGAATGAAAGGGTTTGGACCATTGGTACCTGACACTGCAGGTCGGTTTCCCCCAGCGATCTCGCGGTCCCCCGGGCTCGGAGCGCAGATCTGAGATGCTCCCCCTCCACTACCTTACCGGGAAAGATTTGCTGTTTATTTGTTGGCTCGGTCGGCCCCCTCCCTTTTTGCTGTTTGTTGTTACGTGCTCTCAGTCTCAGTGACACGAGCAGCTCGTTTTCCCAATAGTCAATGCTCTGTTGGTAGAGCTCCCTGAAGAAAAGGTCGTGTGGTAGTTCTAGTGGTACTACTATAGCATCTTTGTGAGAAGAGTAATGAGTACTACTGTACTAGGATGTCAAGAAAGTTTTGTAGTGAAGTATTCGAATCTATTTTAAATCTTCACATGCACGAAAGCTAAAAAACAATTCATTTAATCTACCTGAAGGTGTTGATATATAAACGGTGTTAGTTCTTTGCAGCCACATGTGGAGGTGTTTTTCTGTGCTACAGGTAGGTCGGCAGCATACTCTGGCGGAAGTAAAATGTTTTCCTTTCAGCCTTCTGTCTGACGGTCTATCCTGCAACCGGTGGGCAAGAGGAGCCTCCCACGAGCACGCACGTGAAACGCACGTGGAGTAACTGTATCCCGTTTTTTCTTCAACCCTGCAACTGCAAAGCTCAGGCAAAGCGGCGCTGGCTTCCCAGCTTAGCATTTTACCCCATTGGCGCCAAGCAAAGCCAAGCTTTCTCGGCACATCTCCCTCCGTCGGCCATTTCCAGACTCCAGAGCGGCACCACCGCCTTGTCGTCGTCCCCGCTGCCACAGCCCACGCCCCCAAGGACCACCTGGAGGTGGAACTAGAGCGAAGGGAAGAGAGATAAAAAACAAAGCGGAGGACCATCTGGAACTTTCCCTCAGGAAACGACGAGCCCCGTAGGCCCTCCCGCCCATAAACCCCGTCGGCCCCGCCGCTGCGCCAGTGGGTCACCTCGCCGCCGTCCCTCTCGCCGGCCTCACCAACTAGCTCCGCAGTTCAGTTCCACTGCGTAGGGAATTCTCCGACGTGTCGCTCGCCGGTTGGCCTGCTCCCGGTGTTGCCTGCGCGGCGCCGCCCACCGGGATCGGCTGCCGGCCAGTACTACCACCACTAGACCCGTCACCATACGGGTTCGGCTGTCCCTCTCTCCGTCGAACTCGTCACATCGCTCCGTGCCTGTGTACAGGCGCGCGCGAGCGAGCTCGCAAATATCTCTTTGTTTAAGGATATCTCCGGCGGGCCGATCCAAACGGATACTGTGCGTTTTGAATATGTTCGAGTGGATAAAGGAGTCGGCCCAGTGGCTCGACCCAAATAGATAGCATTTTGAACACGTCCGAGCGGATAAAGGAGTCGGCCCAGTGACTCGACCCAAATAGATAGCGCCGTCCGAACGCTTTCGCGCGCATCCATTTTAGCCTTAGAAAAACGCCGGTAATGCGTCGGCCCAGAAAGTGTGCGTGTCCTCCCGAGCGTCCCTCTTGTCTCCCCGGGCCCAGCTGACAGAGGCACACTGCCTTATTTTTCCCCTCCCGCTTGATCGGCGTGCCCTCTCGCCCAAACCCCAACTCTGGAGATGGACGCCGCCGCCGCCACCGCCGCCGCAGCCAACGCCTCAGCCGCCCTAGCAAGCTCGACACCCACCGAGCAGGTGGTCCAGACCGCCGCCATTGCATCCATTGCCACTGCACCCATCGTTCGCGCCAAGGTGAAGAAGGAAATGACGCCGGAGGCCCGGGCGGCGGAGTCCAAGAAGCGGGTTGCGCGGCGGGCTATGGCCAGACATCGGGAGAAGGACAAGAAGCTCACCGAGGAGAGGGCGAAGCAGGCCAAACTCTTGCAGACCGTGCACGCCAGAGCCACCGCCGACGCTCTGGCTAAGCAGGCCGCCTCCACGCCATGGCCGTGCTCAAGGGCGAGGTGGTGAACTAGTTCACCGCCGACCGTCTTGGCTCCACAACGAGCTCGGTGTCGTCCGCGACGGCCGCATGGCGCCTTTCGTCGCCGTCTCTATCCTCGACGCATGAGCCGCCGCCCAATCTCGTAGCCCCATCGCGGTTGGGCGTGCCCTCGTCGAAGGTGCACTTTATGGCGGTCGGGGGCGCGTGCTCGCCCCTCATCAACCTCAACCGCACGCCTGTGGCAGGCGAGTCCTCGTCAGGGCACAACAAGACACCCTACACCGCGCCCCGGAGGATCTACCCGATGCGACCGACCTGGTTTGGGCAAATGCCAACGCAACCCACGGTTGACGAGGTACTGCCCTGGTCTTCTCCCTTCGTCCATTTCCACCTTCTTAGTTGGCATGGCCATTCTCTTGTAGGACGCTACCCAGGACGACGCCGACGACTGCGTGATGACCGGCGTGGGGACTCCACATGGGCCGACATGCAACATCGACGATGAGCCGCTGTTCAATGGCCTTACTGTCCGCGACACAACGGCATAGCCATCGGACCGACGCGTACACCGACAAGGAGGACCTCATGCTTTGTTATGCTTGTTTGCATATTGGCACCAACCCCATTTCTGGCGTCGAGCAAAAGGGAGGTTGCGTTTGGCGAAGGGTCGGTTTATACTTCCATGAATATAGGAAGTTCAAGCCCGATAACTTTGAAGTGATGTCAATGATCTCTCCCTCTCGAAGTGGTGGAGCTTCATTCAAGCGGAGTGCAACCGTTTTTGTGGCGGACTCAAGAACGTGAAGAAGCGCAAGTTAAGTGGCCATGGCGTTTTCGAGTTGGTAAGATGTTTTCTTCGTGTGCTCATTTCATTGTGTGAGGTTGGCCTCTTTTGATTTGCTCACAAATTTTGGTTATATGTTCCACAAGCTTTAGGCTACTTCAAGGAGGTTGAGAAGCATCCTTTCACGCTGAGCCATTGTTGGCTCAAGCTCAAAGACTTCCCCAAATGGAAAGATAGCTTGAAGCCTTGATACAAGGACGGAAAGTGGACCACCGAGGACAATGAAGATGAGGACGTTCCGGGCAAGGGCAGAGCATAGAAGGACCGGCCAAGGGGCCACAAGGCAAGCTAGATGGACTTGCGCCGCCAGCTTTGTCCCTTGTAGTTGAGAACACTTTGACGTCGGTCTTTGCCGATAAGGAAGAAGCAAGTGCCAAGAGGGACGAAAGAAAGCGTCGGGACAAGGAGGAGCAAATGCTAAGCTTCACAGACATACAAAGGAAGACCCTAGAGGTACAACAAAGAAAGCTTGATCTTGCGGAGGTGAAAGAAAAGGCAAGGGCTAAGGAGCTAGAGCTCAAAGCAAAGGAGTGCGAGGCCACATTGCTTGCTGAGGAGAGCAAGATCATGATGGCCGACTTGATCGCCTTGAACCCGACAAGAAGGGCATGGTTTTAGAATAAGCAAGCCATGATTTGTGCACGTGATGCATGAATTTGTATTTGTTTTTGTATTCGGTGGCCATGAACTGAACCATGTAACCGGTCTAAATCGCGCTAGCGTGGATATGATTACTGTTTATATTAATTGGAATCATAGTCCTGGCAAATTTTTTTTGAATTTTTAAGACCAAATAGTGGACCAACTGGCGCCAAGAGAATGGGCCGATTTTGGCACCGTAGAAAAAATGGGTCGCTCTGTTGGGCGCACCATCCTACCCATTCGGACAGCGCCTATCCATGCGCGTTTTTCTGTCCGTAGCCCGACCCATGCAAACCGCTTTAGGGCATCTCCAGCGGGCCGACCCATTTCGGTGTCCGAATCGGTCCGTTTGGGTTGGGCCGCGGACACTATATTGTGGCCTGTCCGGATGGGGGTGGGGGGGCAACCCAGGGGGAACGCATAATTTTTTTGTACTCTGACAAGCGGGCCTACGATGCGTTAATAATATATTTTGAACATTTAAAAAAGGAAAAATACAAATATAATAAAAGTAAAACCGTAGCCTAGACTAGGGTTGCGGAGGGTGCGCCGCCCTGTCCTACGCTTGGACGTCTTCGTCCTCGTCCTCGCCAGAGAGGTTGATGAAGGGGCCCTGGGGCTAGGGCCACGAGGCCATGGGTGGCGCTGGAGGACCGGGCGCCGGTGCTGCCAGAGACTCGGCGACTCGCTTGGGTGGCGGCCCTGGCGGCGGTGGCGGTGTGACGGAGAGGGTGAGGGCGTCCTCAAGCCCCGGGAAGGCGCGCTTCTCCTCCTCCGCGCTCACGAGGATGGCGATCTGCAGCTGCTCGTCCTCGGTGAGCTCCGACGGCAACTCGTAGTGCTCGCCGTGCTCGTTCGCAAGGAGGACGTTGTACACAATGTTGCCGACGAAATCGTCGGTGTTGTCGCAGACCGCCTTGCCGGTGCCATCGTCGCAGCTGGGAGGTGGGGGCGAAGGTTGGCGACCGTTGTCGTCGTTGCCATCGTCGAAGTCCCCATTGTCGACGTCCCCATAGTGGCCGCCACTGTCGTCCCCATCCCCGTCCTCGCCGCCTCCGTCGTCCCCGCCGCCGTCGTCGTTGGGGGCCTCCGGGGCCCAGCGTTGGTCCCAGTCGCTGTCGCCAAGATACCCGGCGCGCCTGTCCGCTCGCCATTCCCAGGACCCGAACGTGTCCCAGGCCGAGGACGTGATAGCGAACACTGGGTCACGCCGCAGGTGAGGCGGGAGCAGGGCACGCCGCCGCATGATCTCCGGACCTTCGCAGGGAATAGGAGGAACCGACACGCGCCGGCTATTGAGAAGCCACCTCGCCGGGAGGTTGGCATCGGGCCATGGCACGGGCCTGTTGCGCGCGTACAGGCTCCGAGCCATCCGGATGGGCACGTACACCCGATCGCGCGGGGCACGAGCAGCGGTGCGCGGAGGTGTGCCATCGTCGTCTTCGGGAGGTAGCCAGTGGCGCGAGCCCGACGACTCGTGGTCGTTCTTGCCCTTGCGGAACGGCCACCGCCCTCCTGCCATGGTCTCGCGTGCTGGTCTGTGCAGCGACGGGCTAGCGCTGATGGGCTTTATGTAGAGGACGAGCATCCATTGGCCGCCCAGCGCTGTCGCCGAGGCGTCGTAGAGGGCGTTGATGGCCGGCGCGGACACCCAGGCGCTGCATCAATGTCGATGATGTGCTGAGCGAGGTTGAAGCGCCGGTGCAAACTGCCTAGTAGAAAAAAATGGTCGCCGCGGTGGCTGACAGGTGGGCCAGGGGAGGACATCAAAAGGCACGCACGGACGCGTGCGTGAACGGTTTGCCTGTCCGCGTTCACCCATTTCGCTTCCACATTTAGGCCGGAAATGAGTCGGTCGAACCGCCTTTGGCCGTTTGGATCAGGTCGATGGGATGATTTTTCTCCATTTTTCTGTCCGCGTGGACGCATTTCAACGCGGGATGGTAGTTTGCATCGGCCCCGATGCCGTTAGAGCTCCGTTGAAGATGCCCTAACACAACAGGAGCTCGTGGTACTGCGGTGCTGTACCGCGGCGTCCCGTCCTGTCTGCCTTTTCCGCGTCGTCGAGCTTAATTAGTTACGTAGCGCTCGGGGCATCCACTGTGCGCCGCCGTACCCAGCGGTAAGGCTGGTACCAATGCATCACCCCACTATAGCCTCGCCACGTCAGCTCTCACCCTCACTCTCACCCCACTCTCACCCCACGGTGCCAGTGCACGGGCTATAGTGCCACTCTCACTTCTCTCTCGTCCACATCACCATTTCTTTTAGACATTCAAAATAATGCAAGAAAATCCCGCCCCACTCCCGCCCCCCTCTCGCCCGCTCCCGCCCCGCTCTCGCCCCCCTCTCGCCCCGCTCTCGCCCCCCTCCCGCCCCGCTCCCGCCCCGCTCTCGCCCCCCTCTCGCCCCGCCAGCGCGTCGCCCCGCTCCCGCCCCCCTCTCGCCCCCCTCTTGCCCCGCCAGCGCGGGCGACGGCCGGGCGGTACCGCCCGCTCCCGCCGGGCGACGGAGCCGGCGCCCGCCGCTGCCCTCCCGCCCCGCTCTCGCCTGCCTCTCGCCCCGGCGCGGGCGATATCGCCCCGCCTATCGCCCGCGTTGGCACCAGCCTAAGTGGCTTATCGATGCTGCTGTTACTGCTACTACTACTTGTGGCTTTTGCCAGAATTGCTCGCTACGATGATGCCCATGTTCATATACAGTTGAAGGGGAGGGCAGTCTCAGCCTTTCGATCTCATCATCTTTTCGAGCCGGCCGGATGAGGTAACTAGCCGGTTTCCTCTCGGTTCTCCGCGCTGGTTTGGTACTGTACTAGTATCATCTACTCCTAGGTCACCTGGATCGCTGGCCTCCTCTACATTCCTAATTCTAACTGTAATTTTAATCTTTGCATCCGTTTTCAACGAGTATTTAGCGGTATGAACCTGGTTTTCACCGTAACAGAGCTCATCCCAAACATGACATGGACAGTGAGGCGACGCGAGTTAGGTCACGGACAGTAAGTTTCAAGGACCACTGCTCCAGCGGTCCAGCCAGTTAGATGTGTGGTTGAGGTACGGAGATGGGCGTGGTCTTCAGGACCACGTAAACATAACAAAAATAAATAAATCAACACATCCTTTGGAAAAAAAAACCTCACACCATATGGTTTTCACCATGAGTTCGAAACACGTCCTTTCCGGGCGGGGGATCTGTCCCTGTTTGGACAAGAGCGCGAGGCGGACGCGACACATCCAACCACATCTCTCTGCTCTGCTTTGAGGCGAGATAAGATGAGATGTGATGAGAAAATCATACCCCGTTGTTTCTTCTTCCGTTGTTATTAGGCGTGGAACTAATACTTGAAACTCGGAGAGTTAAACAAGAAATTCGTAACTTAACTAGGCGTAAGACGAGCCGGGCCAAGTTTGGTTTTAGTCGTTAAATGGGTTTAAGCTAAACAATCTATTCTCCTAAAGGTAGAGGAAATATTGAATGTTCCGTGAGCAATTATTCTTATTAGTTATTGTAGTCTATCGATTAGTACATATTGTCTAGATGGTCAGTCATGCTGATCTGCAGCAGAGATAAATATAACAGTACCGTTACTTTAACGACCAACTGCGAGTACTAGTTGTTTCCGTCAGTTTGGGAGGATCATCCTGGTTTGCTGCTCTGTTTTTATTAATGCTCTGCACGCGGACGCCAAATGAACCTGCGGCAGGACCGGAGCTGGCTGGTCATTCAGGTGGCGATTTAAACAAAATTAACTTAAACTTCAAACTATTTTAAATAATAAACCACTTTTAAAAATATTTCACACGAATAACCACTTTTGGCCGCGCCAGGCACGGTGGCGTGGCAGAAGGCGTTGCGATGCCACAGTCGGTGGCGAGGCAGGAAGTGCGGCGCCACTCTGAGTGGCGCAGCTGAGGTGCGTGCGGCGCCACTCCTAGTGGCGTTGCACTTTAGGGTTAGACCCGCCCGGCCGGCCCACCTCTCCTCCCTCCCTCACTTCTCCCTTCCTCCCCACCTCTCTCTCCCTCACCTAGGGCGGCGCCGGCGGCTCCTCTTCTCTCTCCTTCCCTTCTCTAAATCTCCACCAAGAACAAGACTCCCCTTGCTCAAGATCTCCCTCCAATCCCCTTGCTCTTCTCCCTCATCCCCTTCTCTAATCCCCTAGTTTGAGTGTTGATATGGATTGATATGGTTGATGCATGATGGATTGATATGGTTGATTGAAATCAATGTTTTTGATGGATGGATTTGGGAACCCTAGTTAGTGATGGATGGATTTGTATTAATTTGTATGGTGGAGTTGTAATGTGCAATTTGTTTGAATATGGTAGAATTTGGGAACCCTAGTTGTAATGTATTAATTTATATGTTATGTAGCTTGTTATTTAACTAGCAAATTTAGATTAGTTGTGATGTGCAAATGTAGACATGTAGAATTATTATTTGCATATTATATGAATTTTTTGTACATTAATTGTTTGATTATGTGCATAGATGCTCACATTCGTCCTCCTCCGAGCTTGCGTCAACTGGTCGACGCGTCACACAAGGTTCACATGCAATAGTTCAATACATGTCCGAATTCACGAATGCTCTATTCGCATAAGCATGGTCCCTTTGCCTTCGCCATCGCCATGGCCTTCCTCTTCTTCTCTTCTTCTTTACCTAGTGGCGCCGCAAGCACTTGTGGCGCGCCACTACCAGTGGCGCCGCACTTTCAGGACGGGACCCGCTAAGCTGACGTGGCTGCCTCTGCCGCGCCACTACCAGTGGCGTGGCACCACCTTCTGCCACGCCACCGTGAATGGCGCGGCCAAAAGGGGTTATTCCTGTGAAATATTTTCGAAAGTGGTTTATTATTTGAAATGGTTTCAAGTTTGAGTTAATTTTGTCTAAATCGCCCATTCAGGTTGGCCGACATCCTTCTTTGTTATGGTGTCGTTCTTAACGAACGCTACGCAATCTTCTTTACCTAGACGTCTCCCGCACCTAATATTTCGTGGGTTCCATTTTCATTATTTTTTGGAGTTTTAAATTTCTAGTTTTAGCTTTACTTGTAGGCGCGTGGCCGGATCTAGCCTGTCCAGAGCTCCAAATATAGGCCGAAACAGAAAGCACAAATAGTTCATATCGCTGTCTTCTCTGGTCAGATTGAACTATCCCGGCTGTTTGCAGTTCATCTTACACTACCCATCAAACATCATGGGCGCGTTTAGTTTTTTCTCAAAAAGAAGGCAAACGAATTAAGTAGAAAAAACTATACAATTTATTAATGGAAAACCGGACGAAAACTATCACAAAACCGTTGAGGAGCGCACACAAGAAACTCCACTCACACCTCGACAAAGAGGGCCTCGTCGAGACAACGCACATGCGTCATTGCCAGCACTTCTCCCTAGAAAGCAACATCTTCAATCCACAAACTTAGAGCAAACAACTCCGACTTGGCCAAACACGATCATCGAACCAACCAACAATGTAGAGGCCGTGTAGAGCCACATGAAAATTCACACCAGAACTCACCCACCTGCGACAAGACAACTCAACTTCGACTCTAAGGAAGAACTATGAAGGAGAACCATGCAAGGCTGGCGCCACGGAAGATCGCCGAACGGACCACCTGTTGCCAGTCATCGTACGCCACCGGGACCCCACCACCCGCAGCTTCGACTTCACAACAACAAGCAAGCCGAGGCAAACCCACTAACACGTCGGAGAAGAGCCGACTACCTCAACCAAAGCCGTGTCTCCGACAATACTCATCCCCACCATCGTTGCCAGAGAAGCCTCAACGCAAAAACCTTGTCCTTCCACTAGTCCCGCTTGCCGCTGTCTAGCTCCAAAGACGAAGCCCCCAAGGGGGAATACGACACCAAGGCACCGCAATTGCCCGATTACACAAGATCAAGGGTTTCCCTTGGAGCTACACCATCAAACAGATTTGTGCGGGATGGGTGCTTTAGCAAACCAGCGATGAAGGTCCACAACGGCCTCAGCCGCCGCCATCGCCAATCCTGGCACAAACCTGAGATAGGGTCTTCACCCAAGCTATCAGCAAACCTCTCGGGCGCACATCAACATGCATCGTCGTCGACAAGCCCACCAGCCACCACTCCCATGAACCTCCCCGTCGATGAAGCACCAACATCCACCAAAGTCCACCGCACCTCGCGGAGACCATCGACAGCCAACTCCGGCACGCCGCACCAGATCCATGAACGGCCGACCGGACACAGCGCGAGCCACCGTGTCATGACGAGCACCATGCCGGCAAGGAACAACAGAGCACTGCTCGAGGCCAAGAACACCATGGTTCTAGGCCGCAGTCATATGTCAGGTGCGTCGATGCGCACCACACACGCAACCTCGCCTGTCGGGGACCGGATCAGGTGTGCCATCAGCATAGAGTCTCCCATCCACATCGCGCCATGCACCCGCAGGACCTCCCTTCTGCAGCATCAGCAGCATGGAGATGCCCATCCCTATTGCTCCTTGGGCCAGCAGCACTGAGCCGCACAGAAGATCCCTCCCATCACAAACGCCAATCGACCGCGGCCCGCCTAGCCCATCATGGCCCACACCATAGCACAACAGCGCCACTGCCCGCAGCCTCACCCCCGAACGCCGCCGCCTGCTCCATCGAGCAAGCCTGTACGCATCCCTCCCGCAACACCTGGTCGTCGCCTCACCGGAAAACGCAAGATGCGCCGCCACCGGAAACCGTGGAGGCATAGCTCCCCGCGTCCACCGCGACCACCCCCGCACCACCTTGGGAGGCCGAGGCCGCCGCCACCGTGGCGAGGCTAGCGGCAAGCGCCCAGGGCGGGGCTTTAGCCGGTGGCGCGATGTGTTTCCCATGTGTCTCTTAGGCGAAGCGCATGGGTCTAGCCCGCAAGCTCCTTGGCTCGCATGTGGGGAGAAAAAAAAAAGGGTAATTGGTTGCCCGGGAGGTCTCCATGTTGTGGCTGCACAAAGCCGATTCGGCCGTTTTAAGGGATGCAACCCGTGCACTTGATGGAACCTGAGCATGTTTAGGCTCACTCTCTCTTAAACTTCTTTCATCACTCACTTTAAATCAACACAATCATAGTTTGAATCAAAATAAGCTGAGCATGTTTAGGAATCGATGCGTAGTTAGTTCACGGATAGGAAATTTTAAGGACCACTGCCCGAGCCAGTGAGCCGTGAGCTTTAGGCTGTGATGAGATGTGGGTGGTTTGAACTTTGAGGGCTTGTTTACTTCTCCGGTATTTCCACTCCCGAAGAATGTGGGGATATTTGGGAATTTGGTGTTCACTCAATACTTTCAAATCCCCTCAAATACTCTTTCTCAAAAATACTCTACCATGATGGAGAGTTTTTAATCTAGCCAAAAATACACTAGAGTGGAGGGGATTTGTGGGGATATCTCGAGATTATCCCCTCAAAACCCGGACTAGTAAGCAACCTATCGGGAAAATTCCGAGATACAAAATAATTTCCTCCCATCCCCTCAAATATCCTAGAAGTAAACAAGGTCTGAAGGACCGCTACTGGAGAAACCATTATCCACGATAAACAAAACAAAAAACTACAGTAGTTAGATAGATCCGTGATAGGCGAAAGGTAAATTTCACCCTTGAGTTCGAAGCACGTCCTTTCCGGGCGGAAACTGGACGGGCCCGTCGCTGTTTTGGCCAAAAGCCTGAGGCGGACGTGACAGCGCGGCGGATCTAACCAGATCCGTTTTGAGGTGAGAAAATCATATTCATGCCCATGTCGACGCCTTGTTTTTTCCCCCTGTCACGGTTGGAGGGGGTAAGCATTAGCATCACGGTGAGACTAGTTTAAATAAATAAAGCTTGCTAACATGTGACCAGCACTGTTTAAGGGTGGAAAAGTGGCGGCATCAGCAAACCAGACGTTTTGGGAATTTTTGACGCATCAGACCACCTGTGCCAACGAAATGCTAGAAAAGACCATCTGCGAAAAATATTGTCAAAAAAGACCCCCTGTGAGTGGCGGCACCCCTGGCCAGACGACACGTGGCACGTGCCACCTGGGCCGACGCCGGCATGAGGGTGCCGCCACCAGCAACGCCGGCATGTGGCCTGGCTGACGGCATGCCAAAGTGGTGTAACAAACAGTAGCATGCCGCCAACCTCAATGGCGGCAGGGCCCAGCTTGGTGTAGCATGCCGCCAGCCTCAATGGCGGCAGGGCACTTTGGTGTAGCATGCCGCCACCCTCAATGGCGGCAGGGCCCACTATGTGTGTGCCAGGCCACATGCCGGCGATGGCCCAGGCGGCACCCCCCTGTCGGTACTGGCCCAGGCGGCACGTGCCACGTGTCGCCTGGCCAGGGGTGCCGCCACTCACAGGGGGTCTTTTTTGACAATATTTTCCGCAGGTAGTCTTTTCTAGCATTTCGTTGGCACAGGTGGTCTGATGCGTCAAAAATTCGACGTTTTGGTTCTTCTCCGGAAGTGGAAAGCGGCACATGTTCCCTTGAATAAATATTTGATACTTTGTCAGCCATGTTCTGCCACAGAGATGAACACGGTGTATGTACTTTATACTACCAACCAGCATATAGTATAGCTGTTTGGTTCTGCTTAGGGCGATCAACCTAGTGATCTTC
Organism: Dactylis glomerata; assembly: GCA_007115705.1. Classification (NCBI taxonomy): domain Eukaryota; kingdom Viridiplantae; phylum Streptophyta; class Magnoliopsida; order Poales; family Poaceae; genus Dactylis; species Dactylis glomerata. The sequence goes on from QXEO01001046.1 coordinate 333,819, forward strand.
CTCCGTTCTCAATGTGCTTTACAGAATCGGTCTTAGTCTCCTAAATGGATAGTATCATACACAATGTTAACGGCTCGCTCCCTATAGTGTCCGAGCGACCCGGGAGGCAAACCAAACCCTAACAAAAGCCGCCGCCGCTGCCGACTCCAGCGGTAGCATCCCCTGGCCATCAAAAGACGGAGGGAGCGAAGGAAGCACCCTCGGCTGCTCTTCCACGAGCAGGGATGGGCATGACGCAGGTCGTGCGAGGTAGGGTTGTGGTTCTGCAAGGCAGTGTGGCTAGGATCACGGCGGCAATTGGCAGCGCGCGTCCAACGGGCCAAGCTGGCGGGATCCGATTTGGCCCCAACCGGGCCAGACTGGGCCGCTCATCAGGCTAGGTGGCGCCATGTGTCTGGAGCGATGGGTGGAGCTGGTGCCGTGGTGTGGCAGTCACGGACGACTACCTGCGATGAAGTTCACGGGGTATGGTTGGGTCTAGGGGTTCAATCTAGACACGATCGACCAGGGCTACTAGCCGCGGACTCTACCGGCAGCTATGCTCTGGAGCATGACTTTCCTGGGCTGAGTTTTGGGTGGTCTTTGGGGCGGCTAGAAGGGTTGGGAGAAATCCCAATGCTATTGCAGTGCGACGGTGACACCATGGGCGCTGCCACCCTCTTAAAGTCATCGTACATGCCCTTCCATCATGCCTCCTCCTGAGCAACATGGGTAACTCTAGGCCTAGTTTGCTGGTTCAAGCAGTGTCTGCGCTTTGGCGTCATCTGGCCCTTTCTTGGAGGCGTTGTCTGGGTTGCTCTTGGAGTTTCATGTTGGCAGTCCGATTCAAGGTTAGTCGCTACTTGAAGCGTGGGCATCTTAGGCGCAATGTACTCTGGACGTCTTGGCCGACCTCTAGCTACTCGACATGTGGGTTTGCTTCAAGTGCTTTAGCTTCAGTTTTGACGCGGTCTCTAGGCCCTGTGGACAGATCTTGTACCTTCTTGGCCAATGGTTGGCAAGGCGCTTGTGGTGTGCTTTTGGGTGTGTTGTTCACCGAAAGGAATCATGTGCAAGGGTTTTAGGTTTGGTTTATCTGGATCAATTTTTCTCTTGTAAATTTAATACAGAGACGCGCAGCTCTCCTCTGGTTTCTTAAGACTAACCTTTGAGCCAGGTAGATAAATCATGTTTCCTGATTTGGCTAGGGTTTGTACGGTGCGTGGGCGGAGCTGGCCCTGTGGAGAACTCCAAATATAGGTGGAAACCAAACGCGGAAACATAGTTTTTTTTTGAAACGGGGGGCAATAAGCATTGCCCCAATCAATTCATTAAGAAGAAGGTGTCCGGTTTTTTAGGTGAAAACCGAGCAAAAACCGATACAAACGGGCCAGAAGACCCCCCACAACACACAACCCATGCCCAAGGCCACACAAGACCCCCAAGGCGCACCCGGCCAACCTGGCTACCAGCTCACGCCGGCCTATGCCAAACAGTCGACCCATCGTGAAGAAGACTAGCAGCTCTGATACTGAAGACGAGCTTCGGGAAGAAGATGTGCAGGACCAGCGTGGACGAAAGTCCTCACGCCGAGACCGCCCATCGCTTGTCATCGTCGCCACACGCCCCCAGGCTGCAGCTCCGACTTCAAATGAAGGGAAGTCAAGGAGGAAGACGAGTCGAACACGCCGGAAGAGAAGCCGACTAACAAGATCCTGCCGCAATCACACCATCGCTGATCACCACCATCGTTGCCACGCAAGCCATCCGCACGGAAACCTCCACCCGCCATCGAAAACCAACCACTAGTCCCTCCAGCCGATGCACATCTCCAAGAATGATGCCCCCAAGAGGGAAACGACGCTGGAGCGCCGCCATCATCCGATCAACAGATCAAGGGTTTCCCCTGGAGAAGGCAGAAGGTATGGAGCTTCACCTCGACGACGCCTTCAAGAAGGGGATGGAGCCCGAAGCACCACCATCGCCGGCTCGGCCATCGGCCAAGAACAGGTTTTCACCCGGATCAGCTCTGAGAGACCTTCGGCTCACACATCGGACTGGCCACCGTGCACCACTTCATCGCCGCCCGCTTCGTCGCCGCCCTTGCAGCCAAAGAAGCAGACGTTCGCCAACCGGCGCCACCGTCTGGAGTCGCCACTCTAGCTACCGGGGACCACGGTGGTCCGAGAACCGCCGAGCGCCCACAAAAGCGGGCAGGGGGATGGCCAGGCCGTAGCCAAGCCGCGAGCAACGCCGGCAGGGACCACGCAGGGAAGCAGCCTCCCCGTCCCAGTGCCCCCCGCCCAGAAAGAGCCCGGGCAGACCCGCACCGACGCCGCAACTGGTCGCCGGAGCAACCGACACGCCCGCCCCGCCGCCCTACCGCCACCAGCCCCCGCATCCACACCAACAGAAGACGGCGGCGCGGCTCTCCCGGAGCCAAATCCGCGGCGGATCCAGCCCCAGCCACCACGAGGAGCACGGCCGAGGCAGGCTCGCCGGCGACCTCGCCCCGGGGCCGCCGCCCCGGCATGCCTCGACGCTGCACCGCCCCGACCGACGGCGTCCCGACCATGCGCCTCCACGGCGAGAACCCCCCTGAAGCCTTCGGCGGCGAGGGCGCCCGCCGCCACCGCGTCGACGGCCTGCGGCAGCGGCGGCGAAGGGGAGCTCGGGAAGGGGAGGAGCCCGGCGGCGGCGGCTAGGGTTCCCCCGAGCCGCCCCAAGCGGGAGCGACGCGGGGTCAGAAAAATGGAAGTTTTTAACGCGGAAACATAGTCACGCACATACACACGCTTGCTTGCCCATCTCAGAGTTTTCCCCGTTTGCCCCTGGCTGTTCGCGCTTGCAAGTTGCATCGCTACTGTGTCCTGTCGCCGTACGCAGCAGCCCTGCTCCTGTAGCTGGATAACACTTCTCTCTCTCTCTCTCTCAGCTGATGAGGAAGAACGAGGGAGGAGCTCGGCTCCAATGGCGCTCCACCATGTGGCCTCGCCGTCCAATCCGCTTCCGTCCCCGCCTGTCCGTGGCTGCCGACGTCGCGACAAGGCCTCCGACGCAAAGCACATATTCGCGTCCGTCGCCACCGCAACTACGCACCACTGCCCAGTGCCCAGCGAAGCAGTGGGCTCAGGGCTCGCCTCCCTTTTCTCTTCGACTCCACTGACGTCAATCGTAAAAAAAATCCACAACTGTAGTCCAGTGAGTTTTTCAGCAAGGTCGTACTAGCGTTGAGGCTGCGCGACTCGACTTGACGGAGCACTTTGTAAAAAAAAAATCAATTTTTTTTGGGTCTCGTCTCACTCATTGCTGGAGCCCAATAAGCGCTAGTGGAGTGGTACTAGACAGTCTCCTTGTGCGTTGCCATATATAGCAACGGAAAACAAACCCTCCCCTTTCTCCTGAGCCAAACCATGCCACTCTCGTCTACCCTCGTCTAGTCTCCACCACTGTGCGCGCGCGCACGCTCGCTCGCTCTGCTCCGCCTTTGTGGATATCATCTCATATATCCACCCTTTAGCCGTTTAATAGTCCCATCCAGGGAACCGCCGTCGACGCGACGCCGCATGGAATCGCCTCCATCCAAGGCCGACCTCTCCCTCACCCTGGCGCCGGCGGCGCCGTCCGTCGGTGGGGCGGGAGCGGGAGCAGGGGACGGCGGAGGAGCCGGCTCGTCGTCTGGTGAGTGCGGCGCCGACGGCAAGGACGTGCGCCTCTTCCCCTGCCTCTTCTGCAACAAGAAGTTCCTCAAGTCGCAGGCGCTGGGCGGCCACCAGAACGCGCACAAGAAGGAGCGCAGCATCGGATGGAACCCCTACTTCTACATGCCATCCACCTCCTCGCACGCGCACGCCAATGCCACGCCCGCGCCCAACTCGTCCGGGGCCTACTACAGCGGCGCTGGCGGCGCCGTGGGTTCTACCGCGTACGCGATGAGCAGCGGCCGTGCCTACGCGGCGCTGCCGACGACGTTCCCAATCGCCTCACACAGCTCCAACATGGTCGGCTCCGACCGGCTCCAGTACTACAGCGCGCCGGCTGAGGGCGCCCCCGGTGCGGCGTCGTCGGTGGCCGCGGGCGAGCTGTACGGTGGCGGCCTGCAGGCGTCCCGCTTCGCGGCGCACAACCCGCAGCTGTACGGGAGCGCCGTCGCCAGCAGCGGGCGCGCGATGATGAGCGCGGCGGACCAGCCGGGCGCCGGCCGGGACGAGATGATCGACATGCTCAACTGGAGGCGGGGCTGCCACGGCCCCACCGCCTCCGCGGCCGCCACCACGCCGTCCCCCGCCAGCACCACCACCACCCTCACCTCCGGCAACAACGGCGAGCCCGAGGAGGAGCTCGACCTCAACCTCAGCCTATGATACCTCGCTCGCCGGCCGGCCGGCGCCGCCTCCAGTCCAATGCCAAGACGTCGCCACGTAACTCCCGCTACCGCCCAGCTGTGTGCTACCCCATCCACGACGGAACGTACTGTACGTACGCCAACGCCTCGATTAGCGCTTCAATTAGGGATGTTGATTAATTAATTCCTCGAACGATTCTCAGTCTCCTGTATGTTAATGCTACTAGTGAGTCGTCGTGCTACCCCCTGTAATCTCTTAATTTTCTCCCCTGTTCGTTCATCTTCTTCTTTTGTTCGTTTCTCGATGCCTCCCTCGTCCGGACCTCCGGTTCTTGGTCGAGGCTTGTCATGGCTGCGTCGAGCTTATCTCTGCTGTAGCTTGGGTTGGATGGAATGAAGGATGGTGGCCACCAGAGCACGTGAGCGGAGCCGAGCGTATGGATTCGTCGGTTCTTGGTCGACATGGCTGGCCGTGTTAATGTTTCGCGTCAGTGGCGCAGCCGCATCTGCCTATCAATCTATCTTGGACTTGGTGCTCTTTCGCCATTGTTTATTGCTCCACCGGCTCGGATCCCCTATGTAATCCATCTATGTGAGTATTTTTTGACAAAAATGGCCTGTTGAAGAAACTTCAAGCAAATATGACCCCTATCCAAAACTATTACCAGATATGGCCCCTTAGTTCGGCGCCAGATAGATTGGAGCCGAACTTGGCCAGTTCGGCGCCGTGGTCCTTGAGCCGAACTCGTCACCACGGCAACCACGTAGCATGGTCGGCGCCGAACTGCTTGGCGCCGAATGAGCTGATGCATTTTTGCTTACATGCAATACATATGCATGAAGCATCTTAATTGATTCCATCTACTGAACAACGCTAGATAAGCTAGCTCTAGGCTTGGTCGATTCTCTCGTCCAAGTTGCAGAGAAAACTATTAGAATTCATTTTATAAAACTAGATAAAAGTTTTGCCTTTTCGATTAATTAAGAAGAAAAGAGTTGTCCGGTTAATTAACGGACACTAGTGGAAAACCGAGAAATAGCACCGGTTTATAACCCCGATTAGCACCGGTTTTGCAACCGGTGTAATGCATCTGAGACTAAAGCTCTCCCCCTTTAGCACCGGTTGCGTTACGAACCGGAGCTATAGGGTCTTCACGTGGCCTCCCACACGCGCTCCCGCTGGAGGACCTTTAGCACTGGTTCGTAATACGAACCGGTGCTAAAGGTTGGCGACGTGGCAGCCCTAAATCCTAAATGTTGCGGCTGAAACCCTAAACCCTAGCATTTGGAATATGTTTTTTTAGGGTATTTGAAACACGTCGATGCATATATAAAAGAAACCATTATATTACACAATATTGTCATACATATAGAGATCAAAGCTAGGACGTGCCATCTTTCATCATGCTTGGTCGATACTCCCTCCGTTTCAAAATATAAGATGTTTTAGCTTTGTGAAGTAAATGTATGTAGACAGCTTTTAGTGTGTAGGTTCACTCGAATACACACACTAAAACATGTCTAGATACATTTGCTTTACAAACCTAAAACATCTTATATTTTGAAACGGAGGGAGTATTACATAATTGTACATCGTACATGTTCATGCATATATACAATATAATTTTTATTACGATTTTCCAAAATCGTATTGCCAATGGTATTCTCCGGTTGGTGCTATGACCTCATCAAGTAAGAATTCTGCCACTTCCTCTTGAATTGCTCGTACACGCTCGACTGCTAGAAGACGATCCCACATCCGTTCGATCTAATGTAAAGAAGGGGATCAATATATATGAATGAAGAAACTCAACATAAATGATGGTAATAAAATAAAATTGTGAATATTGGTTACGTACATCTAGTTATTCTAGGACTCTACCCTTCTCACAGCAAGTCTCTCGAATGAACTCGCAGACATAGAATCCACATAAATTATTTCCGTCTTCTTGCTTCAAGCACTTTACGAGAATAGAGTTCAATCAAAATAATAATCAAGGAGGATAATGGTATTGAAACTAGAACCAAAGAGATGCGCGGACCTAGCTAGTAGTACTTACCGCTACTTGTTTAAATTCAAGCTCCTTTTTCCAGGGACCCGGTGCCTTATTTGTGAACCGTTTCCAAGCACTGCCCGACAAAGAAAATGAATAAAGAAGTTACTAATTACTTGATATCGGGAAATAAACTAAAGTTGTTGATATAGTGCCATGCATAATGATTAAAATTACCGCTAGCGGGTGAAGGGGATTTGTATGAGACGGCTCACTAGCTGGAGAAGGCTGGTATGCTGGAGAAGGCTGACACAGCGGAGATGCCGGAGAAGGCATAGCCGATCGCCACCTTCTCCAACACGCCGCCTTCCTCCATGCTAGGCCGCCACTGCGCCGCCGACGGCCTCCGGTACCTAGCGAGGCGGCCTTCCTCCAAGCCACGACGCTGGGAACCGAGAGGGTCTAGAACCCCGCCGCCCCCTTCACCAGCGCCGCTCATTTTTGTCCGGCGGCGGCCTCGGGAGGCGACGAGGGAAGGGATGAGGGGATGGGGCTGGCAACGAGAGGAGCCTTTTTCTGTTTCTCGCCCTCCACCCGATTTCACTGTTAGAATTCATACGGTATAAGAGTTGAGCTAGATACCGTTCGCTGGATGAGCAAGATGCACGCGCACCGGTAGACACTGATGGAGGCAGAGCGCGCCTCTCCGATGTGGGACGCCGACAACATCGATGTGTGGAGCGACTTCTTCCAGCAGAGCCACTAGATGGAGCTGGCGCATCACAATGGCGACACCGTCCCACCGAAGAACTTCAACCAGCTCGGTCGTGAGCACTAGTGGGGTGCACCTACGCGCACCCTCGACGTCGTGATGGGGCACATCGGCGACGGCGGGCCGCTCCTCTAGACTGCTCTGCCATGTCCTCCGCGGTCGCTCGCAAGGCGTTGGGCACAGAGGAGGACGACGACATCCCCCCCCCCTCCTTGTCACGGTTGTCGTTAGCCTGAAACCATAACTGATCCTTATATATTGCCATGGATAAAAGAAAATTTTAAAAGAAATTACGTATTTAAGAAGATGTTAAAAGAGATTATAAATTTAATTAAAACAATAAAAAATGCGAGACTTTAAATAATATGGTCTACATTATTTTTGTCCGTAACATATATGACATCAAAAAGGTTTAATATGGACTATATTTGAATACAGATCTAGTAACACTATAAATACACTTATTTAAGGATGGAGGAGTATTTTTTAGATGAAAATAATACATGGATGAAAAGATAACCATAATTCAAGTGCTAATAGTGAAAAGGATAACACGACGAACATATGTATGTGAAGTCTGGAGTACGTGTGACTGTGTAACTGAGAGCTAGTCTGAGCGTTACATGATACGGCGATACACACAAAGGTGACAAAAATTAAACGAGCTAGCTTGTACAGTAGAACTGTAGAGTGCGTCGGCGCCAATCAATACGGAGCCGAACTGTGCTAACTCGGCGCCAAAGACACCGGCGCCGAGAGACGGGTCAGATTTGCTCTTAGTTTCTAGATGGGGTCAGACTTGCTATTAGTTCTAGCAAAAGGTCAGATCGGATGAAAAATACTCTATGTGATGCTGTAGTCCAGCGTTTGTACAGTAGAAACTTGAGCGCATCGACCGGAGAGAATCCATCGTCGGGGTCGAACTGGGCCGACCGATCGAGTCAGGTCACGCACCCACGGGACAAACCGATGCCGCCGGCCAGTGGCATCGCCATCGCCATCGCCATCGCGGCGAGATTCGTTGCCGGATGTGCATGCGCACTGTGCAACTGTGCTAGCGGAGGGGAATGGTCCACCGCGAGCACCATGGATGGAATCAACCCTTGGGTGAACCGAGCGGGCGTCTGCCTTTTTGGCTCTGTTCCATGGAGGGTCTAGTCTGTCCCCGTCGCGCATCAGTCGCTCGACCTCGCTTTAGCCCGCTGCCCTACCGCGACGCTGACCATAGCCCATGGTACACACCAGCATCCATCGAAAAATAAAAGAAATGCGTCCATCAAAATAGTACTCATTCTGCTTCCGACACGTTCGGTGAAATTAGGAGGTCAAATCTTTGATTTTTATTTTTTTTCTTAAGGTGCCAACAAAAAACTAGTACTTTCGAGTCGAAGGCTTTTGCATTGCATCGTCCGATCGTTAAAATGAAAAAAGAACTTTGGTTGAGGCAAAACGTAGAACAGTGAGGATCTCGTGATGTTTTTTTTTGAAACGGAGGCAAAAGATTTGCCTCAATCTATTAATTAAGAAGAAGAGAATTACCCAGTTAATTAACGAAAACCGGGCTAAAACCGTTACAAAAGGCCACAACCCGACCACACCCAAAACATGCAAAACCTCAAACGACCAGCAGACCAACCAACTCTCCCAACCTACTTCAAACACGAGCTCTAGACACATTGATCAACACATCGCAAAGGAGAATCCAATGAAAACACAAGAACAAATATCTCGGACACGGCAACCTGGAGAGATGAGAATCATCCATCAAGGAGTTGTGGATATCTTCCTTGTGACACCACTCTTCTTGCTTACACTCCTAAGATACTCCTTCACATTCTTGATTTTGCCCTCTGTAGCCTTCTCTGCCAAGAGGCAAGCAATCGCCTTGCCAGATCCAGGGCTAGCCACCTCTAAACTGGCGAGCAAATCGCAAAGCTCTTTTGCAAATAGCGCATCAGAGTTAGGTGCCAATGTAGCTGCCTCATTAACCTTCTCACCACCGTCAACGAAGTCGAGCGGCTGGCTGAGCTCCACCGGTGGTGGTGTGGAAGACACCGCCAAGGACCCAATCGTCGGAGGAGGAGAGGGCTCCACAAGGAGCTCCGGAAGCTCAGGCATTATATGCATCACCGGAGCTAAGATCCCATCGATTTCCTCATGCTCAGAGGCAACCGGCATAGCAGGTTGCGATGACTGGTACCTAGCATGAGGGGAGAAACACCCAAAGGTGCAAACTATGCAATAACTCTTCAAAGATGTGGGTATACTCTTCAAAGATGTAATTCCTGAAATGCAATATAACCACTATGCAATAACTCATTCTGCTTCCCTGTCCTCGTGAGATCGCCCGCACTAATATAGTCCTTTGTCGTATACTCTGATAGGATCTAATCAAGTGTCAATTGTTAACTGTAGATCAACTAGGCTAGACTAATCACGGTAGTAAACCTCTGTAAAGAACTTGGTGATGCACTGTGTGAGAGAGAGAGATCTGAGAGGGAGAAGGTGTTTCACCTGCACCTTGGCTCGAAGAGTCCGAACCAGATGCCATCGGGATGGCGACGGTGGTGAGTGGCAGTGGCGTCGATGAGCTTCCTGTCGGCCTACGCTAACCCTAGATCGGTAGGGTATGTTGGTGAGGGGCGGCTACGCACGATCAACCTCATGAGACGTGCTGGCCGGCCCCCCACCCTTTATATAGCGTGGCGACAGGGGCCCACCAACCATATTTTGGTTGGACGCCCCCGATCAGGGCGCGAGAGAGGGGTTGGATCGAGTCGTTGGACTCGATCCTGTGAGATCAATCTAACATTCTCCTCCTTCATCTCAACTTTACTTTTAACTTTACACTTTACTCGTTTCATCACGGATCAGTACATAGAGCATGTTTCATCGTCACAGCTCAATTGCCGATAGAATCAGACAGCCACTATACACTTTTCTGTTTTGAAACAAATTCTGTTACTTTCGGGCCTCTTACGATCCAGGAATCATAGGCTTCCCATTAAACCCATGCCGGCTAAGTGTTCCTTGAACACATTGGGTGGTAAGCCTTTCGTGAGCAGATCCGCAAGCATATCTTTTGTCCTTATATGCTCGAGACTTATAGTTTGATCCTGAATTTTATCTTTCACAACATAATACTTTATTTCTATTGGTGATATGGGTATGCCCTTTAGGTACCCACGGATTGGTATACCGGGTCTGGCCCATTATGGAGGTGGACTGGAACAAGGACTCGAAGATGACTTGGAGACGAAGAAGGAAGGTTCTAATCCCTATTCGACTAGGACACTTGTAAACTCTAGCCCGGTTGCATATATAAATCCAGACAGGGGCGCCCCTAGAGGGACAACTTACAACATCATAGACACACAATATTAGAGATACAAGATAGATTAGATAGATACAATACTCCGCATACGGCGGCACCATGTAAACACCATTGTGATCATATACTAGATTGCTAGCAGGATGTAGCGATCCTCCACCGCGAGGACGTGAACCTGAGTACATCGTGTGCCAATCTTGATACCGGAATCTCTATTCATTGCTCTTCCCTCGATCTAAGTCCTTCATCTAGAACATTTATCAAATTAACCCCTCGTCAATTGACGCCGACCGTGGGGATCGCAACGACTGAATTTTATCATCCGGGCGGAATCCTTCAACTTCATCATCAGCAACCACGACGACGGATTCACTTTGACGAGGTCGTCTTTGAGCCGGAAAATTTTCGCACGGGGCTCTACATCAACACTGTGCCCGTGCATGCAGCAGATCGGATTGAATCGGGATTTCTGGCGGTGCATCGTGCACAACACCTTTTTCCGATTAGTAGCAGATCGCATCGGCCCGAATCAGCGGGTTCTCAGTATCGAGGAAAAATCACCTACGGAGCTACCTAGAGCCCGACATCAGCAAACCTCTGCGTACGCTGCTGGTTGTCGATCGGGGGCCAGCTAAAGTTTCGATCTAAGGCCAGCTGAAGTTTCGTCGAGAACGATCGATCCCTGGTAACCGGCTCGAAGACATACAAGTGTAGGATGTACGAGGTCAATTCGTACTCGTATTCAACACGGATTGGATCAGTTTCCAAGAAAGTTGATTTGTCCGTATCAGTCTGAAGCGCACTTAAAAGTTTCCAAAGCCAGCCATAAGCATCAAAGATCAAGCGAAGGAGAAAATACATCTAGAAACTCGCAATGAACTAGATTGTACGTATATATAAGGTTTCGTAAAGAAACTGAAAAAATCGGTATCACTGAGCACCGGCAAATTAAGAATACTCGGACAACTCGGAGAAAAATATTTCGACTACAACAGCGTGTCGCTTGACTGCCCGGACAACTCACAGAAACATACTTTAACAACTTCGTCTTCAACATCGTCGACTGCGAAGTCAACTGTGGCATCAACTGCGGCTTGTTACGTTCGAGAGCTCGTCGTCGCGTACTCGCGCACACTATCGGCAACGCTCGGGGGCTCGACATCAACTCGCCCCGGAGTGCGGAAAATCACCCTCACGACCATCAATTTCGTCGACATCAGTAACACGGTGATCCCAACAGCGCACGGGGGCTCGACAACAACTTCGTCTCTGATCGAGGTTGTGATTCTACGACAATAACTCGTCCACCTCTACATCATCGACCATGGCCGCGGACACGCCACACCCGATAAAAGCTAAGTTCTCCTTTTCTAAGGGTCGATTATTATTTACTTTCGCCACACCCGAAACTCGGGGGTTTCGCCATGAAAAATCATCTTTCATATCATTGACTTCGAAAAATTGTGAAAGCCCTATTAGCTGGCATTCCTTGTCGAATACTTAACAATTTAGTTTACAGTCGCATGAAGCTCGACTAACGGTTGGCAAGGCACAAAATTTTGGGCGTCAGGCTAACGAAAAGTCTTAGCAAGTATCTTGAAATTCAAATACGGCAAACGCATCACATTACGTCTGACCTGAGTAGCTGATCGAGCCGTGAAGTGCATCAGGCTAACAAAACGGTCTTACGTATGAGCAACAAAATTGCACAAAAACATCGAGTTTTTATTTTACATACTACATCATCATCATTGCAATCTACGAGCGCAATATTTTCTCGAGAGATAAAGTATTTTACAATTATTCATATTTTCTGCAGGAGTCGACAAAATCATCAAGTCCTTCAACGAGAATCAAAATTTTTCGAGTAGTACAACTTGAGTCTATGCCCGGTTGCAAGCACCCGAACATAGACTCGGGGGCTACTCCCATCGGGAGCGCTGGCCGCACACCCGATAGAAAGACAATTTCGAGAGAAAGAATTCGATAAGAAGGGAAGAAGAAGAAACTGGAGCCTATGATCGACTACAAGTACCCGACCATAGCCTCGAGGGCTACTCCCATCGGGAGCACTGGTCGCGCACCCGATGAAAATTACTTCGAGAAGACAATTAATGCAGAGCAAGGAAGAAAATTTTGAGTCCATGGACTCGACATTTCACTCCCATCGGGAGAGCAGATTCAAGAACCCAAAGATTTCAGGAAGTCGAAGAATTGAAGTCAAAGTTTGAAGAAGTCAAAAATTGAATAAATCAAAGATTTCAAGAAGTTAAAGTTATATGAAGTCAAAGATTGAAGCATTTGAAGATGGATGAAGATTTGAAGTTTGGAGACTCAACCCGAGTCTGCGACTCAAGTAGAGTCTCGGGGGCTACTGACATGGGTATGCCCTTTGGATACCCACGGATTGGTATACCGGGTCCGGCCCATTATGGAGGTGGACTGGAACAAGGACTCGAAGATGACTTGGAGACAAAGAAGGAAGGTTCTAATCCCTATTCGACTAGGACACTTGTAAACTCTAGCCCGGTTGCATATATAAAGCCAGACAGGGGCGCCCCTAGAGGGACAACTTACAACATCATAGACATACAATATTAGAGATACAAGATAGATTAGACAGGCGGCACCATGTAAACACCATTGTCATTATATACTAGATTGCTAGTAGGATGTAGCGATCCTCCACCGCAGGGACGTGAACCTGGGTACATCGTGTGCCAATCTCGATCCCGGAATCTCTAGTCGTTGCTCTTCCCCCGATCTAAGTCCTTCATCTAGAACATTTGTTGAGTTAACCCCTCGTCAATTGGTCTGGTAGCTTTACTCGGCTTGTTGTTGTAAGCATAAAATACTGCAGGCTGGTTGTCACAGTACATCTTTAGTGGTTTGTCAATGCAATCCACCACTTTCAAATCGGGTATAAATTTCTTTAGCCATAACACTTGATTCGTGGCCTCAAAATATGCTATAAATTTGGCATACATCGTGGATGATGCAACTATCGTCTGTTTGCAGCTTCTCCATGAAATAGCCCCTCCTGCGAGAGTGAACACATATCCTGTTGTGGACTTTCTTTCATCCTTGTCTTCCGCATAATCTGCATCTGAATACCCTTTTATCTCTAGGGAATCAGATCTTCTATAGGTTAGCATAAGGTCTTTTGTGCCTTGCACATAACGCAATACTTTCTTTACCATCTTCCAGTGCTCTATGCCTGGATTTGACTGATATCTACCGAGTACCCCGGTGATAAAAGCTAAGTCAGGGCGAGTGCACACTTGTGCATACTGTAAGCTTCCAACAGCCGAAGCGTATGGTACTGCTTTCATTTGATCGATCTCATATTGATTCTTGGGGCATTGATATTCCCCAAAACTGTCGCCCTTGACTATAGGAGCAGGTGTGGCATTACTCTTATGCATATTATACTTTATTAGAACCTTTTCTAAATATGCCTTCTGTGATAATCCTAACTCTCCATTCTTTCTATCTCGGTGAATTTCTATGCCCAAAACATATGAAGCTTCACCAAGATCTTTCATATCAAAGTTTGAGGACAAAAACTTCTTTGTTTCTCGCAGAAGACTAACATCACTGCTAGCAAGCAGGATATCATCCACATACAAGATTAGGAAAATATATTTCCCACTTTTAAACTTTGCATAAACACGGCTGTCCTTGATATTTTCTTTAAATCCAAATCTTTTAATAGTATCATTAAACTTTAGATACCACTGTCTAGAGGCTTGCTTTAATCCATAAATGGATTTCTTTAGACGGCATCCCATGTGTTCCTTCCCCTCCATGAAAAAACCCTTGGGTTGTTTCATGTAAACTTTTTCTTCTAAATCTCCATTTAGAAATGCCATCTTTACATCTATTTGATGCAACTCTGAATCAAAATGCGCAACTAGTGCCATTATGATTCTGAAGGAATCCTTACATGAGATTGGAGAAAATGTCTCATTGTAATATACCCCTTCTCTTTGTGTAAATCCTTTTGCCACTAGACGTGCTTTATACTTTTCTATATTCCCGTTAGAGTCATATTTTGTTTTGTAGACCCATTTGCAGCCTACTATTTTTGCTCCTTTGGGAATTTCCTCTAAGTCACAAACATTGTTGGAACTCATCGACCTCATTTCATCTTCCATGGCCTCTAGCCATTTCGATGAGTTAGGGCCTCCCATAGCTTCTTCATATGAAGTGGGATCACCTTCCATATGTACTGTTTCTGTATTATAAACTTTATAATCAGTAGAAATAGCTGATTTCTTAACTCTTTTGGACCTTCTAAGGGCCTCATTCCCTGGCTCATTATGTACCTCAACTTCTGGTACATCTATTAAAGGTGGCTGCTGCAGCTCCCTTTCATGCTCAACAAAGGGTTTAGTCGGATCCTGACGGACAGGTTCCGAAACTTCACTCCTTGTTGTCACAGGTGGAGTTACAACAGGTGCTTGCACCGCAACCTCAGGGATTGCCGATGCAGGTACAACAGGTAGCGAGAAAAATGGCTCCTGAATCATCGGTTTAGGTGCGTGCACCCTCTTCTCCTCAATATCAATTTTTTGAGCTACCATGCTCCCCCTCATCAATTCGTCCTCCAAGAAGACTGCATGTCTTGTTTCTACAAACTTTGTGTATTTGTCTGGACAGTAGAAATGATAACCTTTTGATCTGTCAGGATTACCAATGAAGTGGCAAGTTACTATTTTGGGGTCTAACTTTGCAATATTTGGATTAAATACGTTTGCCTCAGCTGGGCTCCCCTAGACCCTCAAGTGGCGCAGAGGGGCACTCTCCCTGTCCACAACTCGTACGGTGTTTTGGGCACCGACTTGCTTGGTACTCTGTTGAGAATGTGAATGGCGGTTTTAAGCACCTCCATCCATAATCTCAATGGCATGGTGGAATAGCTCATCATACTGCGCACCATATTCATAAGAATACGGTTGCGCCTTTCAGCTACTCCATTTTGCTGAGGTTCGCCCGACATAGAATACTGGGCGACTATTCCATTTTCCTGTAAGAATCTTGCAAAAGGTCCAGGTACTTGACCATATGGAGTGTGCCGACCGTAGTACAACCCTCCACGGTCGGACCGGACTATTTTAATTCTTTTATCATGCTGATTTTCAACTTCTGCTTTGAATATTTTAAATTTATCAAATGCTTCAGACCTTTCTTTAATTGGATAAATATAACCATATCGGGAGTAATCATCTGTGAATGTTATGAACGAGTCATAGCCATCCACACTTTTCACATAAAACAGTCCACAAATATCAGTGTGGATGATTTCTAGTGTCGCTGTGCTTTGGTTTGCACCCTTTTTAATTTGCCTTACATACTTTCCTTTTATGCAATCTATGCATTGTTCTATATCGGAGAACTCTAACGGAGGAAGAATATCATTTTTAACGAGGTTTTCGATTCTTCCCCTCGAAATATGGCCTAATCGACAGTGCCATAACTTCGATGAGTCGTGAGTTCTTTTTCTTTTCTTTTGTTATTTGTTCGACAAGGAAGTTTGTTTATTCACATTACACACAGAATGCACTTCTTCACGTAAGGATAACAAATAAAGCTCGTTGTGAAGTAAAGCAACACCCACACAAGCATCTTTAAACCAAATGGCACTCTTGCCGTGTGCAAAATAACACTCATAACTGTCTTTATCCAAACGTGATACACTTATTAAGTTTTTGTGAAGTGAAGAAACAAATAAAACATCTCTAAGCAGAATCGTAAAACCATCAGCTAACTCCAAGGAGATGTCGCCAACAGCTTCAACATGTGCTGGAACTCCAGTCGCAACTTCAATGCGTCTTTCGCTTCTTTGCATGGTCCTTGTCGAATGGAATCCCTGTAAAGAATTTGCAACATGAACAGTTGCACCTGAGTCAATCCACCAAGTAGATTTCGAAAACTATGAATACATGGATTCATTTACAAAAGAAACTGTATCTATACCTTTCTTTACCATTATGGACTTGAGCCATTCTGGGCAATCTTTCTTGTAGTGCCTAGTCTTCTTGCGGTGGAGACACTGGTCTTTATCCACTGGGAGATTGGGCTGATGATACTGTTGGGGACTTTTTCCATATGGCTTGGAGGGAGAACCTTGATTGCTGTTCTGGTAGTTCCTTTTCCTATTGTCCTTGACAAAGTTTATTGAACCACCATTTGAGACTTTAAGCCTATCTTCCTCTTGCACACACATGGCAATCATTTTGTCTAAATCCCATTTATCGGGAGACATGTTGTAGTTGATAACAAAGTTATCAAACTCTTTCTGCAATGAAGCCATGACAAGGTGAACAAGCAGAGCAGGCTTTAGTTCCATATCAGCATCCATGGGCTCCAGTTTAGAAGCCATGTTGCTCATCCTCAGGATATGCTCCCTGATGCCATGTGCACCTCCTGTGTACTTTTTTGTGACCAGCTGTTTGAGCAGCTGGGTAGCATACACCTTTGAAGAGCCAGTGAACTGGCTCTTTATCTTTTCCAGAAACTCCCCAACGGAAGTGCACTCTGCGATTGAGCCCGCAATGGCATTCTCAATCGTTTTCTTTATAAAGGCCATGCACTTTTTGTTTGCATTGACCCACTTTTGGTTCTCTAGCACATATGCCAGCTCCACTGGAGCATAGTCCTTTTTCTTTTTCTCCCATGCAGCATCATCATCCTTTGCATCTCTGACTGGCCCTATCGGCTTGACTGGCTGTGGAGTGTCCACAACCCAGTAGACTTCAGCTTAGACAAAAGCCAGATCAACTTTCTTCCTCCACTCAGTGTAGTTGTCACCCCTGAGCGTCGGAACATCTTTGAGGCAACTCATCAGATTGTAGCCTGCTGAAATTCACAAAGATGCGAGATAACAAAACAATTGCATGCATTAATCCAATGTTGGTATAAATCAACACATACAACTGCTCGTGCAATTAAAACTATATCACCGTTGGGAAAAATTAGAGATAAATGCACCTTTTAACATATAATATATAAATTATGATCATGCTATTAACAACGTTGGTTATTGATGCGTGGTAAATGACCAGCCCGTTGGGAACCCCAAGAGGAAGGTGTGATGAATATAGCAGCAAGGTTTTTCCCTCAATTAAGAAACCAAGGTTTGTCGATCAGGAGAGGAGAGACAAACTACTGAAGGTGATGCTTGCAAGCTTCGCGACAGCTTCGGACAATTTATTTATGGCGCCTCGTCCAAGCTTTGCTTTGCTAGCAGCAACGTGGAACCTGCACACAACACAACCAAATACTTTGTTCCCAACTTGCGATGAGGTTGTGAATCTCACCGGTTTACTTGAAACAAAGGGTATTAGCTTATCGAGTGGAAAACAGTGAAAGTATGCGAGTAAAGTAAACAGTGCGAGTAAAGTAAACAGGTGATAGCAATATGATGGAATAGAATAAAGATAAACATGATATGTCAAGAAGATCACTATATGATTTACTCTGGGCATTACAACAAAATACATAGACCACCATCCAACTGCATCTATGACTAATAATCCACTCACGGGGATATCATCCGAACACCCCATGAGTATTAAGTTGCGAACAATAGATAATTGCATTAAGCAAAGTGTGTAATGTAAACAAAGCATATGCCCTTGAGCATATGAATGTTGTTTTCTCCCTAGTAGCAACAACACATCTACAACCTTAGAGGTTTCTATCACTCCCCCAGGTTAAATAGAGGCATGAACCCACTATCGAGCATAAATACCCCCTCTTGGAGTCACTAGCAACTACTCGGCCAAGATAGCTACTAACAACGGAGAGCATGCAAGATCATAAACAACATAGAGATAACATAAGATATATTTCAGTATATCAACTCAATCATAACACCAATATTCATCGGATCCCAACAAACCAAATATGTAGAATTACATAACGGTGATCTCAATCATGTAGGACAGCTCATGAGATCTAAACATGAAGCACATGGTGGAGGAGACAACCATCTAGCTACTGCTATGGACCCATAGTCCAAGGTAGACTAATCACTCATCGCTCCGGAGGCAAGCATGGCGATGAAGAAGACCTCCGGTGGCGATTCCTCTCTCCGGCAGGGTGCCGGGAAGAGCTTCTGGACCCTCCCGATCTTTGGGTCGACGGCGGCGGATCGCGATGTGTTCTGGAAAAGTGATCGGGTCCTTAGGTTTTTTTCCGTCGGGGGGTCTTTATAGGCGAAGGGGCAGCGTTAGAGGTGGACCGAGGAGCTCTCACACATAGGAGGCGCGGCCAGGGGCCAGGCCGCGCCGCCCTAGTGTGTGGTTTCCTCGTGGCCCCCCTCCAACTCCTCTTCGGATCTCTGAAAGCTTCCGGGAAAAATAAGACTTTAGGAACTTGTTTCATCCAATTCTGAGAATATTTCCTATGTAGCACTTCTGAAACACAAAAACAGCAAAAAATAGGGAACTGGCACTGTGGCGACTTATTAGTAGGTTAGTTCCGAAAAATGCATAAAAGTGCCACGAAGTGTAACGAAACAGTAGGGAAATAGTATAATAACAAGCATGGAGCATCAAAAATTATAGATACGTTGGAGACGTATCAAGCATCCCCAAGCTTAACTCCTGCTCGTCCTCGAGTAGGTAAGTGATAACAAAGAATAATTTTTGAGGTGACATGCACCTACACAATCTTGATCATATATGTAAGCATTTGTGAGCTGGGATCATAAGAACTTAAAACATGGGCATGAAAGATATAATCTTGACAATAAGAACTTAGCAACCATGTTGTAATATGCAAATGAACACAAACAAAAGATCATAAAAATGAAACAATGAAAGTCAAACATCTGTTCAAATCATAAGGAAAAACATACAAATGGTTTTCAGCTTGTCCTTCATAGAGAGCAAAACATAAATGCATAGGACACCTTCAAGTTTAAGAGGGCGACTAGATGCAAATAATTTGAGAACAAGTGAAACCAACAATATGAATCAATCAATGAAAACTTTGGGACAATGCACATTATACTAAGAATGACAACTTTGCTCTCTTAATGGTGCATAAAGATAGAAGGTGGTGACTCAACATAAAAGTAAAAGAAAGGCCCTTCACGGAGGGAAGCAGTGATTGCAAGTTTTATAACCTTCAAAAATTATGGTACTTACTGGCTTTGAGCTCTCATTGCCCCCATCATAAGCATCTTGAATGGTTAGAGTTAATGCGAGAACAATTATGATGCATATGCTTGACAAATCATAAGTTGAAAACCTCGTGTCCCGTGAATACGAGTACCCAAATCTCATGCTACTCAACTTAGAGTCCCAAGCAAGGCTCTTGTCATCGTAAGTATATATGTATCATCGAGAACCGCCAATGGGGTACCTCCGTGCCCGATGACATGGAACAAGCCCACATCAAAATGACAGGACAAGCAGACAATGAACACCTCGACATCTCTTTTATTTACCATTTGTATAGCTTTTTATTTTAAGATGCGTCATCGAATGTCCACTATGGGCATGCTGCAAATTTCCACCATGAATTATGCATGGCTTAGATTGGTGGCCCAGGCGTTTCCCTAACACATATACAAACTCCATGATCCCACAAGATTCCCAATTCATTTCACACCGCGGGCATCCATAAACAAAAGATCACGATATCAACTCAAATAAGAAGTGCAATGTTGAAAGCTTGCCCCATGACATCATGGTTGGGATAGTATCCAACTTACAACTTGCAAGCATAACAACTCAACATAAGAGACCATAATGTCAAATTTTTAAGAATAGGAAAAAGTAAAATGTGCCTTCCGGTTCGTGAGAGCTTTACTGACCAATTTTCGCATAACACTGGTAAGATTTTAATTTGAAGAGAAAATAAAAGAAAGTCAAATTTACTTGGAATAGCAAATTGCTAGTAGGTATGTATGGTGGACACTTTGGAAAACTTGGTTTTTAGGAGTTGGATGCACGAGTAGAGCTCATACTCAGTACAAGGCGAGGGCTAGCAAAAGACTGGGAGCGGCCAACTAAGAGAGCAATAATGGCCATAATCATGCAAAGCGACATTAAAAGAAGCATAAGATGTCATCAAAAGTCAAAAACTAAATGATCATAGAGGCTATTGGCGACTTTGTATGAGTCTAACATGTGTGAGCATGCGCCAAGTCAACCCAAATAAAGCATCAAGGAGAAAACCAAAATAATGCTTCCAAATAATTAAAACAACACATGATTTTTTCAAAGGCTCATTAAGCAATCTCAGTTATTTGAGACAAGTCATGCTACAGCAAAACCACTAAGCATACTATCAAAAAGACATCAAGCATGACATGAAAAAGCCTAAGCCGCAGTCTACACAAGCTTCTTCTTGTACCACTTTTTTGCATAAAGCTTTTTCTCTTTTCCAACACCATTTGAAATTTTTATAGACACCTCTTTTGATGAAAACCAATAAAGATCAGAGGCAAAAATACACCTTGATGAATAAATATGACAAGGTCTGAACGCAAATCAAGGCGAAAACGAAAAGCAAAAGCAGTAGTAGAAAAAGAAGAACACTCATTTTTTGATAAGAGTGAAAACTAGAGCGTTCTTGGCAAATGAAAAGCAAGGCAACTTCTCCTAAAGGAATTTGTTGGGGTCCAACCATTTATTGCAGCAAACAAAACTAAACTAATAAAGAAAACTAAAACAACTGACGCTCCAAGAAAAACACATAGTGCATGAAGCAATAAAAATAGTGTTTTGAATGGTGACCTGATTTTTGCCGATGAAGAAGGGGTGCCTCAGGGGCATCCCCAAGCTTTGATGCTTGTACTTCTTGGATATTTCTTGGGGTGATGCATGGGCATTGATACGTCTCAAACGTATCTATAATTTTTGATGCTCCATGCTTGTTTTTACACCATTTGCCTTGTGTTTCATTACACTTCGTGGCACTTTTATGCGATTTCCGGAACTAACCTATTGACAAGATTTCACAGTGCCAGTTCCCTATTTTCTGCTGTTTTTGTGTTTCAGAAAAGCTACACATGAAATATTCTCGGAATTGGACGAAACAAGTTTCATAAGTCTTATTTTTCCCGAAAGCTTCCCGAAGACCGAAAGAGAGCCGGAGGGGGGCCAGAGGCCGCCCTCACACATAGGGGGCACGGCCCAGCCCCTGGCCGCGCCCACCTGGTGTGAGGAGCCCCTGGCTGCCCCCTGACGATGCCCCTTCGCCTATATAAAGCCTCGGGACGGAAAACCCTAGGAGGGTCGGCGAAATTTCCAGAACAGTTCCGCAGCGCCGCCGCCATCGAAGACAAATATCGGGGGACAGAAGTCTCTGTTCCGGCACCCAGCCGGGACGGGGAAGTGCCCCCGGAGCCGTCTCCATCGACCTCACCGCCATCTCCATCAACATAGCTGTCTCCTATGATGAGGAGGGAGTAGTTCTCCCCCGGGGCAGAGGGCTCTACCGGTAGCTATGTGGTTTACCTCTCTCTCCCATGATGTGATCTTTATGTGATCGTGAGCTTTGTATCATGTTGAATAAGTAGATGTTACTCTTCTTCATTATGTGTACTCTAGTGTGTTATTAAAGTAATCTATTCCTCCTGCCATGGTTTAACGGTGACAGTGCGTGCATCATGGTGGTACTTGGTCTAGGCTACGATTGTGATCTCTTATGGATTATGAGAATAATTATCACTATGATAGTATTGAAGTGATCTAGTCCTCCTTTCATGGTGTAATGTTGACAGTGTGTGCACCGTGTTAGTACTTGGTCTAAGTTGCAATAATATCTATCTTGAGTTGTGATTTGATTTGGATATCTCTATGAGTGGTGTTTGTCAAGTACTTGATGAACTTTGAGGAGTGCTTCGTAGCCCTACGCAATGATTAGTGTTATTCAATAGGAGAGTAATTCAGAGTACCATAGTGAAGAGAAGTTATCTATTGGTTCAATTATGTTATATTTGTTGGGAGTGTGTCCACTAGTGAAAGTATGATCCCTAGGCCTTGTTTCCAAGCCTTGCACACGGTTTACTTGCTGTTTTGTTACTTGTTTGCTTGCTGCCATTTTTATTCCAGACTACATTTACTACTCATAATCATCACTACTACTTGTATTTCACTATCTCTTCACCAAACTAGTGCACCTATACATCTGACAAGTGTATTGGGTGTGTTGGGGACACAAGAGACTTTCTGTATCGTAATTGTAGGGTTGCTTGAGAGGGATAGCTTTGACCTCTTCCTCCCCAAGTTCGATAAACCTTGGGTGATCCACTTAAGGGAAACTTGCTGCTGTTCTACAAACCTCTGCACTTGGAGGCCCAACACTGTCTACAAGAACAGACACGTGCGTAGACATCAAGCTCTTTTCTGGCGCCGTTGCCGGGGAGGTAAGGTAAAAGGTACTCACATCCTCCTGTGTGAGTGCTCGAAGTTATTTCCTTTAGATTCTGCAATTACATCTTTTTGTTTCTTGTTTTTATTTTCACTAGTTAGGCTTAATGGAAAATAAAGAGTTCTTTTGTCTTTTTTCTGAGTTTAGATATGAAGTGTTTGAAGAGAAAGTTGAAAACCTTTGGAGCTTAATTTGCATGCTAATAGTGTTGTTAGTATGAATGTTTCGAACACTGTTATTACTAATGCTATAGAAAAGTCTAAGCTTGGGGAAGCTGGTTTTGTTAAGCATGATATTTTTAGTTCCCCAGCTTTAGTGGAGAAAGTTTGTTCTGATAATATTTTATCTCCCATATGTGATGTTCCTTCTTATGATGATATGTTTGAAGAATATGCTTTGTGAAATAGCTGTTCTTTAGCTTGCGATGATACTAAACCTCTAGTTTATGATGGCTATGATGATGAGTATAATATTTTTAGTTCACCTACTTTTGAGGAGAAAATTAATTATGATTACAATATGCCTCCTATTTATGATGATTATGGTGATAAGAATAATTATTCTGTTGAATCTGCTCCTATTACTATTGTTCATGTGGGGAGTATTAATCCTTTTATGCATGTGGCTCATGATAGGGATGTTTTATGTGATAGTTCTATTGTTAATTCGATTCATGATGCTACTGAAAGTTATTATGAGAGAGGGAAATATGGTTTGATGGATCTCAACAATATTGAGTTTCCCCTCTTTATGTTGTAATTCTTGAAATTGTACTTGTTTTGCCTTCCTATGCTTTTTTTGCTTTGCGCTTTCATGACTTGTCTCTTTACAAGACTATTTTTCATAGGAAGTGGTCCAGATTTAAATGTCTTTCACATTTGCTTGTTGATGCTCTCTGTTGCTTTAAGTTCCTATATGGCGTCTTTGCCTCAAGCTCTTATATGACACCCACATGAGCATCTTTGCAAATTACTGCGCCTAGCTCAAAGGCGTTAAAGAAAAGCACTCTTGGGAGATAACCCATTGTTTATTTTCAGAACTTTTTCTTTTATTTGAGTCTTGGAAGTTATTACTACTGTAATAACCGCTCCTTATCCTTTTTATTTCGTTTTTGTGCCAAGAGAAGCCTCTAGTTTGAGTGAGGTAAGATTTGAGGATGTTGCTGTCCTGAAACAGTTTTTTGGTGCTGCACCATAAAAATTCGTAAAAATTCTCTGTATATATTTTGGACCTGCAATTTCTTGTGCATATGCCCCAGGTTATATCCAAACTTTCATTAGTTTAACACTTTTTGATTTGAGCAACAGAAAACCCCTCAAAAATTCGATCTTTGTCAGCTGTTCTGTTTTGACAGATTTCTGCCAATATTTGTGTTTGCCGCTTTATCGCTTTCTTTTGAGTTCTTTCGATCACGGAACTTTTGGGGAAGTTGCTACAGTAGTATATGCTATATATGTGGTGGTTTTGGGTTGAAACCTGAAGCAAAAAGAGGTTGATTATATGTTATGTTGCACTAATGTTGCTAATAGAATTGTGGTTAGTTTTGTCTGAAGGAAGTTTTCAAGTGTAGGGATTGGAGAATGATGAGATGAGTTGAAGAATGGCCAAAAGCTCAAGCTTGGGGATGCCCATGCATCACCCCAAGAAATATCCAAGAAGTACAAGCGTCAAAGCTTGGGGATGCCCCCGAGGCACCCCTTCTTCATCGGCAAAAATCAGGTCACCTTTCAAGACACTATATTTTTATTGCTTCATGCACTATGTGTTTTTCTTGGAGCGTCAGTTGTTTTAGTTTTCTTAGTTAGTTTAGTTTTGTTTGCTGTAATAAATGGTTGGACCCCAACAAATTTCCTTTGGAGGAGATGTACTCATTTTCATTTGCCAAGAACACTCCGTTTTTCATTCTTATAATTTCACCGAGTGTTCTTCTTTTTCTGCTACTGCTTTTGGTTTTCATTTTCGCCTTGATTTGCATTCAGACCTTGTTATATCTTTTCATCAAGGTGTATTTTTGCCTCTGATCTTTATTGGTTTTCATCAAAAGAGGTGTTTATAATTTTTTTTTGAATGGTGTTGGAAAAGAGAAAAAGCTTTATGCAAAAAAGTGGTAAAAGAAGGAGCTTGTGTAGACTGCGGCCTAGGATTTTTCATGTCATGCTTGATGTCTTTTTGATAGTATGCTTAGTGGTTTTGCTGTAGTATGACTTGTCTCAAATAACTGAGATTGCTTAATGAGCCTTTGAAAAAAATCATGCGTTGTTTTAATTATTTGGAAGCATTAATTTGGTTTTCTCCTTTGATGCTTTAGTTGGGTTGACTTGGCGAATGCTTACACCATGTTGACTACAAAAATAAGTCGCCTATAGCCTCTATGATCATTTATTTTTTGACTTTTGATGCCATCTTATGTTTCTTTTAATGTTGCTTTGTCGCTTTGCATGATTATGGCCGTTATTGCTTTCTTAGTTGGTCGCTCCCAGTCTTTTGCTATCCCTCATTTTGTACTGAGTATGAGCTCTACTCGTGCATCCAACTCCCAAAAACCAAGTTTACCATTGTGTCCACTATAAATTCCTATGCATGGTATTTGTAAGCCATTCCAAGTAAATTTTCATGTGCTACCTTTCAAAAAACCTTCAAAATACTTCTCATTTTATGACACTGTTTTCAGCTTATGGGGACGTAGTGGTCGGATTTGCTATCTTCCATATTGCTTATTCCAAAAATAAAAAAAAGGAAAAAAAGAAAATAAAAAGGCACTCCTCCATGGAATGTGAATGTTAGTGGGCACCCGATGAATCGGTTAGCCATGGTTTGTGAAAGGAAAAAAGGTGGGGAGGAGTGCCAAGCTTCATAAAAGAGCACAAAAGTGCCAATCTCTCTCGAAAAAACTTGCTTCATTTTTGTATGGAAGATAGTAAGAACCCCATTGCTAGTCGTTGACAAAAGCAACCACCTCTCAAAACTCAAGTTTTATCTCTTTGTTTTACAAATGAAAAGCTCTAGCATATGTTTAATCACTGCTTCCCTCTGCGAAGGGCCTTTCTTTTACTTTTATATTGAGTCTCCACCTTCTACCTTTATGCACTGTCTAAGAGAGCATAGTTGTCATTCTGAGTATAATGTGCATTGTTCCAAAGTTTATCATTGATTGATTCATGGCTATGGTTTCACTTGTTCTTAAATTACTTGTATCTAGTCACCCTCTTAAACTTGAAGGTGTCCTATGCATTTATGTTTTGCTATTCCATGAGGGACAAGCTAAAAACCATTTGTATGTTTTTCCTTATGATTTGAACACATGTTTGACTTTCATTGTTTCATTTTCATGATCTTTTGTTTGTGTTCATTTTCATGTTATAACATGGTTGCTAAGTTTCTATTATCAAGATTATGTCTTTCATGCCCATGTTTTAAGTTCTTTGATCTCAGCACTCAATGCTTTACTTATATGATCAAGATTGTGATGGTGCATGTCACCTCAAAAATTATTTCTTTTGTTATCACTTACCTACTCGAGGACGAGCAGGAGTTAAGCTTGGGGATGCTGATACGTCTCAAACGTATCTATAATTTTTGATGCTCCATGCTTGTTTTTACACCATTTGCCTTGTGTTTCGTTACACTTCGTGGCACTTTTATGCGATTTCCGGAACTAACCTATTGACAAGATGCCACAGTGCCAGTTCCCTGTTTTCTGCTATTTCTGTGTTTCAGAAAAGCTACACAGGAAATATTCTCGGAATTGGATGAAACAAGTTCCAGAAGTCTTATTTTTCCCGGAAGATTCCCGAAGACCGAAAGAGAGCCAGAGGGGGGCCAGAGGCCGCCCTCACACGTAGGGGGCGCGGCCCAGCCCCTGGCCACGCCCACCTGGTGTGAGGAGCCCCTGGCTGCCCCCTGACGATACCCCTTCGCCTATATAAAGCCTCGGGACGGAAAACCCTAGGGGGTCAGCGAAATTTCCAGAACAGTTCCGAAGTGCCGCCGCCGTCGAAGACAAATTTCGGGGGACAGAAGTCTCTGTTCCGGCACCCTGCCGGGATGGGGAAGTGCCCCCGGAGCCATCTCCATCGACCTCACCGCCATCTCCATCAACCTTGCTGTCTCCTATGATGAGGAGGGAGTAGTTCTCCCCCAGGGCTGAGGGCTCTACCGGTAGCTATGTGGTTCACCTCTCTCTCCCATGATGTGATCTTTATGTGATCGTGAGCTTTGTATCATGTTGAATAAGTAGATGTTACTCTTCTTCATTATGTGTACTCTAGTGTGTTATTAAAGTAATCTATTCCTCCTGCCATGGTTTAACGGTGACAGTGCGTGCATCATGGTGGTACTTGGTCTAGGCTACAATTGTGATCTCTTATGGATTATGAGAATAATTATCACTATGATAGTATTGAAGTGATCTATTCCTCCTTTCATGGTGTAATGTTGACAGTGTGTGCACCGTGTTAGTACTTGGTCTAAGTTGCAATAATATCTATCTTGAGTTGTGATTTGATTTGGATATCTCTATGAGTGGTGTTTGTCAAGTACTTGATGAACTTTGAGGAGTGCTTCATAGCCCTACGCAATGATTAGTGTTATTCAATAGGAGAGTAATTCAGAGTACCATAGTGAAGAGAAGTTATCTATTGGTTTAATTATGTTATATTTGTTGGGAGTGTGTCCACTAGTGAAAGTATGATCCCTAGGCCTTGTTTCCAAGCCTTGCACACGGTTTACTTGCTGTTTTGTTACTTGTTTGCTTGCTGCCATTTTTATTCCAGACTACATTTACTACTCATAATCATCACTACTACTTGTATTTCACTATCTCTTCGCCGAACTAGTGCACCTATACATCTGACAAGTGTATTGGGTGTGTTGGGGACACAAGAGACTTTCTGTATCGTAATTGCAGGGTTGCTTGAGAGGGACAGCTTTGACCTCTTCCTCCCTGAGTTCGATAAACCTTGGGTGATCCACTTAAGGGAAACTTGCTGCTGTTCTACAAACCTCTGCACCTGGAGGCCTAACACTATCTACAAGAACAGACGCGTGCGTAGACATAAGGCATCCCCAAGCTTGAGCTTTTGTCCATTCTTCAACTCATCTCATCATTCTCCAATCCCTACACTTGAAAACTTCGTTCATACAAAACTAGACACAAATCTATTAGCAACATTAGTGTAGTCTGTTGCTCAAATAAAAAAGTGTTCAACTAATGAAAGTTTGGATATAACCTGGGGCATATGCACAAGAAATTGCAGGTCCAAAAGATATACAGAGAATTTATACGAATTTTTATGGTACAACACCGAAAACAGTTTCAGGACAGCAACATCCCCAAATCTTTACCTCACTCAAATTAGAGGCTTCTCTTGGCACAACAATGAAATAAACAAGATAAGGAGCGGTCATTACAGTAGTAATGACTTCCAAGACTCAAATAAAAGAAAAAGTACTAAAAATAAAACATTGCGTTATCTCCCAAAAGTGCTTTTCTTTAACGCCTTTGAGCTAGGCGCAGAAAATTGTGAATCAAGTATTTTTAGAAGAAGCATTAAGATCAACTGCAGAGGTCTTGTCAATAAGGCATTGTATTTCATCCACATAAGTTTTTGAAGACCCTTTGTGATCACGCTTTGGTTCACTCAAATCACTAAAAAGCTTCTCAGGACAGATCCAATTAAAATTATTTTTGAAAGCTTCATACAATCCCAAGAGCTTGCTAAGTATAGGTATTTTGGTTCCATCATTGTTTGTACTAATAACCTTTATAGGTGAACCAAGTTTATTAAAATGCTTAAGAACTTTCCTAGATTCAATAGCATCTTTGAATTCTAAGCGCAAAGTTTCCAAGATAAAGGCTTTCTTTTCAGGATCTTCAATTTCACGAAGCTTAAGGAACATGTTTTGAATAAAAGGATTAAGACTAGCAAACCTAGCTTCCAACATGTGAATTAAATAAGCAGAAGCAACTTCAATACTAGGAGCTAGCTCAACCAAAGACTTTTCCTCAACTTCTTTATGCATACTAATGTGATTAAAGAACTCCTCAATGTTATCTTTCCCAATAATTGAACCACTACCTACTGAGAGGTCCTCCAAAACATACTTAGGGAACAACATAATGAACTAAGGTAAAGAAATAACAACTACCAAGTATTCTTATTTTTTTATTTTTTGATAAAAAAACGATGCAGGTAAAATAAATAAAGTAAAGCAAAACAATAACAAAGTAAAGGATGTGCGTGCGAAAAACTCCCCTCACAGAAGTCTTCTACTTCCTCCCCGGCAACGGTGCCAGAAAAAGAGCTTGATGCGTGGTAAATGACCAGCCCGTTGGGAATCCCAAGAGGAAGGTGTGATGAATATAGCAGCAAGGTTTTTCCCTCAATTAAGAAACCAAGGTTTGTCGATCAGGAGAGGAGAGACAAATGACTGAAGGTGATGCTTGCAAGCTTCACGATAGCTTCGGACAATTTATTTATGGCGCCTCGTCCAAGCTTTGCTTTACTAGCAGCAACGGGGAACCTGCACACAACACAACCAAATACTTTGTTCCCAACTTGCGATGAGGTTGTCAATCTCACCAGTTTGCTTAAAACAAAGGGTATGAGCGTATCGAGTGGAAAACAGTGAAAGTATGCGAGTAAAGTAAACAGTGCGAGTAAAGTAAACAGGTGATAGCAATATGATAGAAATAGGACCGGGGTCCACAGTTCACTAGTGGTGTCTCTCCATAAGATAAATAACACATGCTGGGTAAACAAATTACAGGTGGGCAATTGATAGAATAAAGATAAACGTGATATGTCAAGAAGATCACTATGGGATTTACTCTGGGCTTTACAACAAAATACATAGACCGCCATCCAACTGCATCTATGACTAATAATCCACTCATGGGGATATCATCTGAACACCCCATGAGTATTAAGTTGCGAACAACAGATAATTGCATTAAGCAAAGTGTGTAATGTAAAGAAAGCATATGCCCTTGAGCATATGAATGTTGTTTTCTCCCTAGTAGCAACAACACATCTACAATCTTAGAGGTTTCTGTCACTCCCCCAGGTTAAATAGAGGCATGAACCCACTATCGAGCATAAATACCCCCTCTTGGAGTCACTAGCAACTACTCGGCCAAGATAGCTACTAACAACAGAGAGCATGCAAGATCAGAAACAACATAGAGATAACATAAGATATATTTTAGTATAGCAACTCAATCATAACACCAATATTCATCGGATCCCAACAAACCAAATATGTAGAATTACATAACGGTGATCTCAATCATGTAGGGCAGCTCATGAGATCTAAACATGAAGCACATGGTGGAGGAGACAACCATCTAGCTACTGCTATGGACCCATAGTCCAAGGTAGACTACTCACTCATCGCTCTGGAGGCAAGCATGGCGATGAAAAAGACCTCCGGTGGCGATTCCCCTCTCTGGCAGGGTGCCGGGAAGAGCTTCTGGACCCTCCCGATCTTTGGGTCTACGGCGGCGGCGGATCGCGATGTGTTCTGGAAAAGTGATCGGGTTCTTAGTTTTTTTCCGTTGGGGGGTCTTTATAGGCGAAGGGGCAGCGTCAGAGGTAGACCGAGGAGCTCTCACACATAGGGGGCACGGCCACGGGCCAGGCCGCGCTGCCCTGGTGTGTGGGGCCCTCGTGGCCCCCCTCCAACTCCTTTTCGGATCTCTGGAAGCTTCCGGGAAAAATAAGACTTCAGGAACTTGTTTTATCCAATTCCGAGAATATTTCCTGTGTAGCACTTCTGAAACACAAAAATAGCAGAAAACAGGGAACTGGCACTGTGGCGACTTGTTAGTAGGTTAGTTCCGGAAAATGCATAAAAGTGACACGAAGTGTAACAAAATAGTAGGCAAATGGTGTAAGAACAAGCATAGAGCATCAAAAACTATAGATACGTTGGAGACGTATCAGTTATATAATAACAGAATCACAATCACTATTAAATTCGCTTTATCACATCTTTCAGAAAATTCAAACATCACTTTATTGCTTTTAAGCAATTACTATAATTATTTGCAGCCAAAACATGAATTAAGAAATTCATTAACTTTAATCTCTTTAGAAATGTTTCTGTAACTTTTGAAATCTCTAAACAAATTTTTCGTTGGAATAATTTGAATAGAGAAAACTATTTGAAATTTGCTCAAAATCTAAACAAAAAAACAATTAAAACTGTTTCTGTTAAAAAATAACAGAGAAATACTATTTGGCCCGAAGCATCTGCGGCCCACAGCCTTCTTTGCGCTCTCGCTGCCTTGTGCGGCGTTTACTTTTTGCCGCTCACCCTATGGCCCGTCTGAAAACACGGCCCACGGCCCGTGTGACCTGCGCTGGCGCTCGCCGCTCGCTGCGTGCCGTCGGATTAGATCCGATGGTCGCGCGTAGACCTTGCTGGGTCAAAACATCCCCCGGTCGGCCAGAGGAAAAACCCTAGCCTCTCACTCGCTCCCGTCCCTGACACTCTCTCTCGCCCATGGCGGCTCTGGAGGAGGCCGAGCCCGGCGGCCGGCGCGCCACCGGCCCATTGCCGGCGATGGCGGCACGCACTCTGCCCCCAAAAAAGGGTGTTTCCCTTTCGGCCGTGGTGGAGGCAAGCCCCTCCACTGCCCATGGTTCTTCTTTCGACGCCTCGGCATGCCGATGCACGTCGGATAGAGAGGAACGGCGCGGCCTTCCGGCAGCGCTCTTTGCCGGCGACCTCGAGGTCAAAACGGTAAGATTTCTTTCTCTTTTCCTCTGTGGTTTTCTTTTGGGGATCGGGTACTATGGGGTGGGGATTTTCTTTCTTGATCCCTTTTCTACCGAAAAAATCTAGCACTAGACACATGCTCCGATACCATTGTTAACTGTAGATCAACTAGGCTAGACTAATCACGGTAGTGAACCTCTGTAAAGAACTTGGTGATGCACTGAGAGAGAGAGAGAGAGATCTGAGAGGGAGAAGGTGTTTCACCTGCACCTTGGCTCGAAGAGCCCGAACCAGATGCCATCGGGATGGCGACGGTGGTGAGGGGCAGTGGCGTCGATGAGCTTCCCGTCGGCCTACGCTAACCCTAGATCGGTAGGGTATGTTGGTGAGGGGCGGCTACGCACGATTAACCTCGTGAGGCATGCTGGCCAGCCCCCCACCCTTTATATAGCGCGATGAAAGGGACCCACCTACCATATTTCAATTGGACGCCCCCGATCAAGGCGCGAGAGAGGGGTTGGATCGAGTCGTTGGACTCAGATCCTGTGAGATCAATCTAACATCAATGAGTCTGATTAGAAGCTCCTCTAAGGCTGCCGGGACACTCTTTACCCGCCAGATGCCCACGCATCCACATTGTCGATGCTGTAGGTCAACCCCCACCCTTCCCTTCTCCAATATCCACACCCCTTTAACTAGGAAGGGCATACAGAAAATCATAAGATGGCTGTTTTCCTAGCAAGTTGTGTGACCATGTTTATGTTCCAAAACTTACTGGCAAATACTTGCATCTATTCTCTGCATGTATGATTGTTTTTTGGAATTTAAATGTCGTCATTTCACTATATTTTGAGTATAGATCATACATACCTAGGCACCTAAAAAAAATCCATGTATGTGTTTTGTGCTATATTCTGTGAAGCATGGATCAAGTGGTGTGGCAAGTAGATCATATAGTAGGCATATTGATGTGCAAAATATATGAGTAAATTCCAATTTTACCCCCTAGTTTCACAATTTTGACGCTGATTACCCTATTTAGCAAGTTTTCATCCCAATTACCCCATTTAGTCAATATTTACCCTCACTACTTTTTTTAGCGATTCGGTAGGTTGTCCTAGATCCAGGTACATGTGGCGTAGCATGTAGACTTTTTTCTCACAAGGAGGATATTTTGTAAGACATCTGTAGTCAAATTT
This sequence comes from Dactylis glomerata, assembly GCA_007115705.1. Classification (NCBI taxonomy): domain Eukaryota; kingdom Viridiplantae; phylum Streptophyta; class Magnoliopsida; order Poales; family Poaceae; genus Dactylis; species Dactylis glomerata. The sequence continues at coordinate 366,553 of QXEO01001046.1, forward strand.
TAAATTTTAGTGTTTGTGTAGTTTGTACCCGTGGCTGCATCACAAGTTTACAGAAAATAACTAGTATCTGTAATATATATAGAAACGCCGGCCAGTCGGCTCATAATTCACACTAAACAGATTGCCCGACTGGGTTTCAATCACCATAGTCTAGTTCTTAGTCATCTAGGTTAGAGTTTAAATATTCAAACATATGCCTTCTATCTTTGTACCAAATAAATGGAGAACTAGGCGGAGGCCTAGTGGTAGGGTCACAGTGGTGCATCCCAGCCGATCTGAGTTCGAATCCTGTCAGGATCGAATTTCTGTTCTCTTACCCGAGTGGACTTCTTCTATAAAAATATGCTGCAAAGGGCTAGTCCTAGTAGTCTCGTTCTTTTACCAAATAAATGAAGAAAGAAAGCAACCAGGTGCAATGTGTGATTGTAGCAATCCCACATCTACTATCCCATGTGATTGTGTACTAGCGAATACAGCCTGCTAGTACATGCGGCTAGCTTTTTTAGTTGTGTACATCGCGTCGTTAGATCAGGCTTATGCCAGCCCCATGCTAACCGTGACTCTAGTCTCGCTAATGACGATGAGCTCCTTAAAACAAAAACAATGTACACATGCATTCTCGATAAAAAATAGTCTAAGTGGCTCAATCGCAACATTTACTTGGTAGTCAGAGCATATCTATCAAATCGCTAAAAAATTAGAGGGGGTAAAAATGGGCACAATTTTAATTAAATGGGGTAATTTGGATGAAAACTTGCTAAATAGGGTAATTAGCATCAAAAATATAAAATTAGGGGGTAAAACTAGAATTTGCTCAAAATATATTAGTTTTTAAGAAAATTGCGAGAACTCTATTGCAACTTGTTAGTGGCGTAAGTTTCTTATCGAAGATAAACCCCAGCTTCATTAACCAAGGCGTAGTGTCTTGGATACAAGGTTTTCTCATACATGAAACACAAAGCGGGAGTTGTATCAAAGCATCAACAATAACAAAATTGCGAACTAACTATAGCGACAACACCCAGATTGAATCGTTCATAATGAATGCTATCCATTACCAATTCTTTGACATGTTGGCTCCCATCCTTTTGAACAATTGAAGATATCCATCGTCATGATCTTTAGCTTCTCAGTTCCTCGTCAAAGTACATTTCAAACCCTTTCCTTGTTCAAATCACTCCAATAGTCAGTCCAATTGCAAATGTGAACAATGGTATTGTCACTAGGTTCCCCAACATTTGTAGTTATCCAAAGTAGTCCAAAACATACATAAGAAAATTAATCTTAGCCACACTCCTCTCCCAGCATTGAAATTTAAGAACCCACTCTTCCAATTCCAACATAACCAATAGGGCATTATCGAAAGCACATTAGAAACACCTCGAAATATCTAGCTAGTATGCATTTGTAAAATAAATTATCTATGGTTTCATCAAAAAATAACATACATTGTGCTTCCCCTTCCCATCATTTCTTCTTCAAGTTGTCTTTGGTCAAATTTTGCCCACATGACCAACCATAGTTTTTTTTTACCGTGGATGGTGGTATTTTGCGGGACAAAATTTTCTCAAAGTATTTTGTTGGTAGCCTGGTCTGCACAACATTACATGAGGTTTTGATAGTAATTACAACCTTTCTGCCCAGTTTCTAGCTGACTTTGCCATCCGCTTTTTCGAACTCTACCGTATTGAATATTTTCCAAAAGTTTATGCCACGCCGCTGCCAAGTCACCCACAACAATCTTCTAAACTGCAAGCAAGACCCCTTGTATAGTATAAATAAGTCGACTTCAATTTTTTTGTTAAAGGTTTGGTTATATAATGAAGGGAAAACCTCATCAATAGATCTATCGACACTCGGATTCTAGTTTACTTCCATACTCTAGGATTCTATTAGTAAAATCATAAAACATATGCTTAATTATGTTTCTTTATCTAGACCAAAATTGTGAGGTATGTAATTTGTCAGTGATATTGATATCCTTAAGTGTACGATATCATTGAAATCTTCGATGGGAAGTATTAACCAAATTTATAGTTTTAATCAAGGGAAGCAACAAGAATATCACTAAGACTTTAGCAATTGAGATGCAACTTTCAACCACACATGTTTATCAATATTCTCAAGAGCAAGTGGTGATTTCAACAGTTGAATTAAAGCATTAACGCATAAACAGTAAACATACTAGCAAATTTCAAGTTTTTACCGAAAGGATTTCAGTTGTAATTTTTAGTGGCTAAAAACGTTGGCTTGAGGTGATCAGTAGGACGTTGAATGGACGAGAGCAATCATTTAATATAAATATAAATGCGACATTATTTGGTTCTAGTTTGGTGGTATGTAGTTATGTGTTCCTTAGTTGTACGCATTAACCAAGATAATTTTCACAACATCTATGGCCCTACCCGCCCATTTCAGCAGGGCAAAGTTGGAACCACGGGTAATTAGTGTCTACCTTCTAAAGTAGCCTGAAACAATGCATTAACACCTCATCAACACATAGAATCCTTGAATTATAGCATCCCCATTGTTTTTTCCAGGGTATCACAGTAGGATTCATAGGTTCAACCACTATAACATGTGATATACTATGCAGATGAATCCCAAAATCATATATATAATGAAGCAATAAAATTTCATATTTGAGATCAAGTTATTTAGGCCTTAATAAAAAGCATACAGCAAAGCATAAGTGCATCAACATCCATATACTAGAACATCAACAAGACTATGAAGAACTGACCAGAGCTACTTCGTATGGGGCATCATGGCCGACATGGGGGGGGTGCCACATAGGCATGGGCGCAGGGACCTGGGCGAGCTTCGAGGATGCTCGTGGCTGGAAGGCTACGGCATCAGCCACATTTGAATGGCACCTGTCCATGGGTTGTACAATGTGGGCAGGGGAGGAGCAGGGGCGGTGACGAGGGTATGACCCCTCGGTCCTCGATATTGGTCTACCTGGTTCCTGCCAAGGAAGAAGCCCGCTCGAAGGATACACGAAGCCCGCAAGGCCCAACACTTCGACTTGGAGTAGAAGGCAAGAAATACTTATAAACCCTAACTGGCTGCATATATAAAGCCACCAAGGGCGCCCCTAGACGGGCGGACTCGCATAGGCGACAATACAATCTCGCATAGACACCTAATCTCGCATAGATCCCACGCATAGGCTAGCACACGCCATCTTTTTCGACCATAGCCAGATCCCATCTGCGCACCATTGTAACAGCTCCACATATACCAGCAATACAAGATCAGACAAGCAGGATGTAGGTCTTTACCCTCCGGGGGGCCGAACCTGGGTAAATTCGTGTGCACCCCCTGTTTCTGTCTGAAGCCGTCGAATTCGCCAAGCGCCCACATACCCTCCATGAATCGAAAGCCCTAAACATGGGCATTGCCGAGTTAGAACCTTGTCAATTGGTGCCGACCGTGGGGACGATGGGTGCTGGATCCACGGGTTCGCCGGTTCCATCAACGCTGCAAGAGATCCATCGCCAAGATCTTTGACACCATCGCCATGACCTTCGAATCAAGCATCAAGATCTTCGACTCCGCCGACATGGTCTTCAACGCTGCCGCTGACATGGTCTTCGAGTTCGCCATCAAGATCTTTGAGAAATTCGACCTCTGCATCGCTAGGAAATTCGACCCCAGCATCATCAGGAAATTCGACACCAGCGTCAGCAGGAAATTCGACCCCAGCGTCATCAGGAAATTCGACACCAGCGTCATCAAGAAATTTGACCCCTGTGTCATCAGGAAATTCGACCCCAGCGTCATCAGGAAATTCGACCTCTGCATCTTTAGGAAATTTGACCTCTGCATCTTCAGGAAATTCGACCCCAGTGTCATCAGGAAATTCGACCCCAGCGTCATCAGGAAATTTGACCCCTACGTCATGAGGAAATTTGACCCCTGCGTCATCAGGAAATTCGACCTTGCCATCGTCATGATCTTCGACCCTTCATCGCCATGATCTTCGACCTCGCCGTCGTCGTGATCTTCGACCCCGTCATCGCCATAATCTTCGACGCCGCCGTCGCCATGATCTTCGACCTTGCAGTCAACAACCAATTCGACCATGCCGTCGTCAAAGACATTCGACTAGATTCTTCGACCCCTGTGGAGCCGAAGACTTCGCCCGATAGACTTCGACCCCTCGGAGCCAACGCTGCGATGACTTTTCTGACAGGTAAAATAGGCTGATCCTGAATTGCAATAACTTTCGACAGGAGAGTCCAAACGACATGAGACCACCGCCATTGGAAAGATGACGACGAGAGCGACCCCACAAAAATATTCCTTCTGTGATAATCCTAACACTCCATTCTTTCTATCTCAGTGAATTTCTATACCCAAAAGATATGAAGCTTCACCAAGATCTTTCATATCAAAGTTTGAGGACAAAAACTTCTTTGTTTCTCGCAGAAGACAAACATCACTGCTAGCAAGCAGGATATCATCCACATACAAGATTAGGAAAATATATTTTCCACTTTTAAACTTTGCATAAACACAGTTGTCCTCAATATTTTCTTTAAATTCAAATCTTTTAATAGTATCATTAAACTTTAGATACCACTGTCTAGAGGCTTGCTTTCATCCATAAAAGGATTTCCTTAGACGGCATCCCATGTATTCCTTCCCCTCCATGAAAAAACCCTTGGGTTGTTTCATGTAAACTTTTTCTTCTAAATCTCCATTTAGAAATGCCGTCTTTACATCCATTTGATGCAACTCTAAATCAAAATGCGCAACTAGTACCATTATGATTCTGAAGGAATCCTTACATGAGACTGGAGAAAATATCTCATTGTAATCTATCCCTTCTCTTTGTGTAAATCCTTTTTCCACTAGACGCGCTTTATACTTTTATATATTCCCGTTAGAGTCATACTTTATTTTGTAGACCCATTTGCAGCCTACTGTTTTGGCTCCTTTGGGAATTTCCTCTAAGTCCCAAACATTGTTGGAACTCATCGACCTCATTTCATCTTCCATGGCCTCTAGCCATTTCGATGAGTTAGGGCCTCCCATAGCTTCTTCATATGAAGTGGGATCACCTTCCATATGTACTGTTTCTGTATTATAAACTTTATAATCAGTAGAAATAGCTGATTTCTTAACTCTTTTGGACCTTCTAAGGGCCTCATTCTCTGGCTCATTATGTACCTCAACTTCTGGCACATCTATTAAAGGTGGCTGCTGCAGCTCCCTTTCATGCTCAACAAAGGGTTTAGTCGGCTCCTGACGGACAGGTTCCAAAACTTCACTCCTTGTTGTCACGGGTGGAGTTACAACAGGTGCTTGCTCCGCAACCTCAGGGATTGATGATGCAGGTACAACAGGTAGCGAAAAAAATGGCTCCTGAATCATCGGATTAGGTACGTGCACCCTCTTATCCTCAAGATCAATTTTCCGAGCTACCATGCTCCCCCTCATCAATTCGTCCTCCAAGAAGACTGCATGTCTCGTTTCTACAAACTTTGTGTATTTATCTGGACAGTAGAAACGATAACCTTTTGATCTGCCAGGATTGCCAATGAAGTGGCAAGTTACCGTTTTGGGGTCTAACTTTGCAATATTTGGATTAAATACTTGGGATTTCTATTTCCGTGCCCTCAGGTCCTTAGTTATACTCAGTTTTTCCCAGCTCGTTAGTTTTTCCTTAGTTTTCCCCAAGCCGTTGTCTGAAACCCTCAGAAGGAGCTCGGGCGGGAGGAAACCTGTTTAGTTGACCGTTTCCGTGCTAACATCTAGGGCCACGTCGTGTGGGGCCGCGTCGCGTGGGGCTGGTAGAAAGGGACTGCGTGGGACAGGACGAGACCACGTTTGGTTGTACGTGAGAGCTCGGTTCTGTCTCTCTCGGGCCAAATTGGCATTGCCTTTTCAGAGCGCCTTTTTCCCCTCTCTCTCTGTAACAGTTCTCTCTCTTTTCACCAAATTAGTATCAAATCTAGAGAAACTTCTATTTTTGTCTTTCTTCAATGATTGGTGCCTTTTGGCCCTCATTTTTTGCCCAATATGGTAACAAATCTAGTAGCAAATCTAGAAGCTAGTATAGGATAAATTCACATCAGCATAATAAATCCAGAAAACTAAGTATAATACATAAACTGCATACAGCAGCCAATAACGAATCTGTTCTTCATTCCTCATATATTTCGTTGTCGCTACATTCCATGAGATGAAGGAAATATTCACTGAACTCCTTCCGTCTGCAGTGTGCAGCCAATACATCCTCTAAACGGTATGGCCTTTGTTCATTTTTCGGACCATATCCTATTCTATCCACAAGTCGTGGCCACTCATCCCAGGCCTTTCTATTATAAGAGTGCTCTCTCATATAACCTAAATCTGCGTAGTAGATGCAGCCAGATCGAACTGTTGGGTGCACTCTGGTGTCGATGGAGATACACCGGATAAAATTAACGAAGAGGGCACGACTGCCAATGTTACTGATGGCATTGAGAGAGCGGCTCTCAGTGTCCACACGGTACACCAATGGTTGACCTTCCTCCAAATGCCTGTTGTCGTCAGTGCTGCCACCCAAGAACACAAGCAGCAGATCACCATCCGACTCCACAAGGTAGAACTTGGAATCATAATCATTTCTAAGTTCTGGAAATAAAAATAGTGTCTTCATGTTGACAGTGCTCGCGCGCTGCTCCAACTGGACATTGTTGGTGCACACTATTCTTCCAAACTCATTCACAGCTATTGCATACAATTCACCATTGAACGGGGTAATGCAACGCAGAGAATGGTCCTCGATCGTAAATCTTCCTTCTCCCCAATCATCTACATCTATATCCTTAGTTGGAGAGCTCTTATCGACCCAAGCAATTTCATTGGGGTAACCTGTGCAAATGAAGACCATAGTCGGGGACTTCGTTATAGCGACTGACTTCACAATCATAGATGGCATCTGCTCCTCAAACGTAGCGTTCAATATCTTTGTGAGTGGGTTCAGAAGCCGTATCTTGTGCGGCTGGTTCTTCTGGGCAAGCACGATGATGCCACGGTAAAAGCCGACGAAGTAGTATCTAAAAGGGAGTTGATGAAGATAACATTCAGCACTAAGATGTTTACGATTGAAAATAAAAATAGATTAACTCTATAGATATGGAGGAATTTGAACCTTGCATGAACTTCCGTTAGATCGATGGTGACATAGCAGGATGTGCGGAGGTTGAGGAAGGAGAACTCAGCGGCGCGTGGAAGGGCGTGTTCTACCATGATCCATTCGTGCAGGTGCACGTCGGGCTCAGGTAGATCTGAGCGCCAATTTGTACAAACTTACCTCAAAGCAGCGTAGGTGTCCACGTACTCCTCGTTCGCCAGTAAGCAGTCGCCGATCTTGTGAAGTGGTCCGTCATGCTTAAGAGAGGCCCAGTTCACAGAGGCGCGGCGCTTAGATGCGCCACCCTCGGATGCGACGGGCTCGGCGGCGACGGGCTCGGATGCGACGGGCTCGGAGGCGACGGGCTCGGGGCGACGTCCACCGGCGCGTTCTTCTTCTCCATCGCCAGCAGGGGAGCGCGCGTAGGGCGGCTGAGGTTTTTTGGATTTGGAGAAGGTGATGGGACATGAGAGGCATGGTTGCGTGCATGAGTTATAATGAGACTGTGTGCAGAGGGAGGGAGAGAGGGGCTCTGTACTGGCAAAGTGATGGTTCATCTCAGCAGTTGACGTTTGGTCTTAACACGTGCACCGCGCGGCTAACCGCTGCTCACCGCGACACGCGTCCGTGGGACTGCACGTCTGCACCGTTACGTGTACTCAGTTCTACCCTCGAGTCTTATACTGGAAAAATATCTGTACTCAGTTTTCCCCTCGAGTACTAATACTGGCTAGTGCAATATACTTAGTTTTACCCTCAAGTGGCTGGTCAACAGAGAATCAACAAATGGGATTAAGCTATCTAATTGAGTCATTTCATACGCAAAAAAATTCAAAAAAATAAAATCATAGTGCCTCCTACTCATGGAGTCTTGTTACGTGACTTGCCATGTAGACAATCATATATAAATCAAGTTTTAACACAAATGGCCACTTCTCAAATCACTAGTAGCTATGAAGGTTCATGGCTTTCCACTCAAACCCCTTCTCAAAACATCCATATCCAAAGCATAGTTTGTCTGAATGAGGCCATAATTTTTACACTCATGTATATTTGAATTGCTAATACTTTGAGGTAGGCCAACCTGGGTTTCATTGTACAAAACATGTGTTTTTCTTTTTCTAAATCTCCTATTTGAATTCCTTAGCCTGTTTACTATTTACTTGCCCTTATATCCTTGATACTACTCAGTTTTACCCTCTCCCTTCTCACAGAAGCCCAAACTTGGCCTGATTGGTCGAGCTGTTGTAACACGGATCGTGCCCACCTACCGTCGATCCTATGATCTAATGGGCAGGATTGTGCCACCCTCTCTCTATCTGTCGGTGGCAAACTACTACCCCTCTATGTATGCTAAATAACGAGTTTGCCACCGGATTCAACAAGTTTGGTAATCACAAATTTCTTGTAGGCATTGCTTTTCACGGTAAAATGATAAACTATCACGAATTTCTATTTCTTGTAGGCATTACTTTTCACGGTAAAATGATAAACTATCACACATTTCCATTTCTTTTAGGCATTACTTTTCACGGTGAAATGATAAACTATCACGAATTTCCTTTAGGCATTACTTTTCACGGTAAAATAATAAACTATCATGAATTTCCATTTCTTTTAGGCATTACTTTTTTGTTGAGATATAAATACCCACAATGGTCATTTCCTCCGTAATTTATTGTGTAAACCCCACAACGGTCATCTCTCCCTTATAAACCCCCACAACGACCATCCCTCATGTCAATAGGTTCTGCCTCTCTCTTCTTCGTTTTTGCCTCTCTCTTCTTTGTTCACATACACTTGATCCATTGCCATGGCTTCCACGTCTCGAATGCCGACCGGAAGGGGAAGGGGAAGGGGAAGGGGAAGGGGAAGGGGAATGGGAAGGGGAAGGGGAAGGGGAAGGAGCGGCCTGGGTGGTGGATCATCATCATTGCCACCACCACTGTCAACACTGCCATTGATCATAGATGAGTTCTTAATCGTCATCTATGAAGACCCTTTGGCTAAGAAGGTACGTACGCGTTCCCACATATATGATACATGTGATTAATTATGTGCATGTTCCAAAAAGCCTTTAATTTTAAACGATCGGTGCTCGATCTCTTTGCAGGCACTCCCACAAAAGTTTGCGGACTATCTTGATGGCCAGGAGCTCGCAAAGGTGTATCTGTGAGCAGCTGACTGCGGTCCTCGTTTCTGGACCGTGGAGGTCCTATTTGACGGACAAGGCCGGATGTACCTCGACAAGGGCTGGGAGAATTTCGCCATCGCGCACGGTGTGGATTTCGGCTACATCCTACACTTCAAATATGAAGGCGATGATGTGCTTACAGTGAAGGTGTTCGACGTAACATTGTGCAGGAAGTACTACTACACGGACGACGAAGATACTGACGATGAAAGCGACGACGACGTGAAGCCATGCATCCATCCCCTTTAGATAAGGGGATTATGAACAAGAATATATATGTAGCTTCATATGCATCGATTTAGAGATCTAGCTATTTTCTATATATTATGCATGTAAAAATAATAGGGAATCACAATTTCCACCATGATTCCAGCATCACAGCCTCCAAACGATGCCGATGCCAATATCGGCATGGTCAGAAGGCTATGCATGCTCGCCGCCGCTGCTAGGTCACCGTCGGGAGGCACCCTCAATCCCGTCCCCTCATTCGATCACTGACACACCAGAGATACCGCCGAGGCCAATGACGAACGTACATGCTGATGCCAATGCCGAACATGCACGCCGCAGTGGGCACGACCACGCCGCCCCGCTATGCTGGACGCCACAGACCACCGCGAGGTCTTTCCCTTCGCCACCACAGCACCCATCTATACACGCCAGAAAGGAGAGACACTAGTTTTCTCTACATTGCTCGCGTTCGTGTCCGACACCGTCAGTCAAAGTGTTGAGGTCATCGTCGATGGCCTCGACCATTTCTTCTCTTCTTTGCATGGTTAAACGCGTCTAGTTCATATCTATCTAATGCGTCTGGTCTCGCCTCATGCAGTTCTTTGTGGACCTCGATCTCATCTCGGCACCCCGCAGGCCACCTCCTCCGTGCCATCGCTGTAGAGCTCCGTTTAAAAATCTAATCCTACCCATGTATTGCCGCTTGTATCAGCGTCATGGCCCCACTTGTCATTCGATATACCGAAGCCCCACTCGTCCACGTTTTGGTCAGGGATACGGCGATGCTTATGGTCAAATAAAGATGGATGCTCTAACGTGTCTTTGCGGGCTCTACGTGGCCCCACTAGTCAGCAGTTAATAGTCAAAGGTGTTGACCCATCGGGCAACCGGCCGTTCCAGCACTTGTGACGGTTTCAGACAAGGGCTTGGACAAAACTCTAGAAAAACTAAGGAGCTGGGGAAAACTGAGTACAACTAAGGACCCGAGGGCACGAAAATAGAAATTCCTAAATACTTTTGCCTCAGCTGGGCTCCCCCAGACCCTCAAGTGGCGCAGAGGGGTACTCTCCCTGTCCACAACTCGTACTGTGTTTTGGGCACCGACTTGCTTGGTACTCTGTTGAGAATGTGAATGGCGGTTTTAAGCACCTCCATCCATAATCCCAATGGCAGGGTGGAATAGCTCATCATACTGCGCACCATATCCATAAGAGTACGATTGCGCCTTTCAGCTACTCCATTTTGCTGAGGTTCGCCCGACATAGAATACTGGGTGACTATTCCATTTTCCTGTAAGAACCTTGCAAAAGGTCTAGGTACTTGACCATATGGAGTGTGCTGACCGTAGTACTCCCCTCCACGGTCGGACTGGACTATTTTAATTCTTTTATCATGCTAATTTTCAACTTCTGCTTTGAATATTTAAAATTTATCCAATGCTCCAGACCTTTCTTTAATTGGATAAATATAACCATATCGGGAGTAATCATCTGTGAATGTTATGAACGAGTCATAGCCATCCACACTTTTCACATAAAATGGTCCACAAATATCAGTGTGGATGATTTCTAGTGTCGCTGTGCTTCGGTTTGCACCCTTTTTAATTTGCTTTACATACTTTCCTTTTATGAAATCTATGCATTGTTCTATATCGGAGAACTTTAATGGAGGAAGAATATCATTTTTAACGAGGTTTTCGATTCTTCCCCTCAAAATATGGCCTAATCAATAGTGCCATAACTTCGATGAGTCGTGAATTCTTTTTCTTTTCTTTTGTTCTTTGTTCGACAAGGAAGTTTGTTCATTCACATTACACACAGAATGCACTTCTTCACGTAAGGATAACAAATAAAGCTCGTTGTGAAGTAAAGCAACACCCACACAAGCATCTTTAAACCATATGGCACACTTGCCATGTGCAAAATAATACTCATAACTGTCTTTATCCAAACATGATACACTTATTAAGTTTCTGTGAAGCGAATGAACAAATAAAACATCTCTAAGCAGAATCGTAAAACCATCAGCTAACTCCAAGGAGATGTCGCCAACAGCTTCAACGTCTGCTTGAACTCCATTCACAACTTCAATGCGTCTTTCGCTTCTTGGCATAGTCCTTGTCGAATGAAATCCCTGTAAAGAATTTGCAACATGAACAGTTGCACCTGAGTCAATCCACCAAGTAGATTTCGAAAACTGTGAATACATGGATTCATTTACAAAAGAAACTGTATCTATAGCTTTCTTTGCCATTATGGACTTGAGCCATTCTGGGCAATCTTTCTTGTAGTGCCCAGTCTTCTTGCAGTGGAGACACTGGTCTTTATCCACTGGGAGATTGGGCTGATGATACTGTTGGGGACTTTTTCATATGGCTTGGAGGGAGAACCTTGATTGCTGTTCTGGTAGTTCCTTTTCCTATTGTCCTTGACATAGTTTATGGAACCACCATTTGAGGCTTTAAGCCTATCTTCCTCTTGCACACACATGGCAATCATTTTGTCTAAATTCCATTTATCGGGAGACATGTTGTAGTTGATAACAAAGTTATCAAACTCTTTCTGCAATGAAGCCATGACAAGGTGAACAAGCAGAGCAGGCTTTAGTTCCAGATCAGCATCCATGAGCTCTAGTTTAGAAGCCATGTTGCTCATCCTCAGGATGTGCTCCCTGATGCCATGTGCACCTCCTGTGTACTTTTCTGTGACCAGCTGTTTGAGCAGCTGGGTAGCATACACCTTTGAAGAGCCAGTGAACTAGCTCTTTATCTTTTCCAGAAACTCCCCAACGGAAGTGCACTCTGCGATTGAGCCCGCAATGGCATTCTCAATCGTGTTCTTTATAAAGGCCATGCACTTTTTGTTTGCATTGACCCACTTTTGGTTCTCTAGCACATATGCCAGCTCCACTGGAGCCTAGTCCTTTTTCTTTTTCTCCCATGCAGCATCATCATCCTTTGCATCTCTGACTGGCTCTACCGGCTTGACTGGCTTTGGAGTGTCCACAACCCAGTCGACTTCAGCGCAGACAAAAGCCAGATCAACTTTCTTCCTCCACTCAGTGTAGTTGTCACCCCTGAGCGTCGAAACATCTTTGAGGCAACTCATCAGATTGTAGCCTGCTGAAATTCACAAAGATGTGAGATAACAAAACAATTGCATGCATTACTCCAACGTTGGTATAAATCAACACATACAACTGCTCGTGCAATTAAAATTATATCACCGTTGGGCAAAATTAGAGATAAATGCACCTTTTAACATATAATGAATAAATTATGATCATGCTATTAACAACGTTGGTTATATAATAACAGAATCACAATCACTTTTAAATTCACTTTATCACATCTTTCAGAAAATTCAAACATCACTTTATTGCTTTTAAGCAATTACTTTAATTATTTGCAGCGGAAACATGAATTAAGAAATTCATTAACTTTAATCTCTTCAGAAATGTTTCTGTAACTTTTGAAATCTCTAAACAAATTTTTCGTTGGAATAATTTGAATAGAGAAAACTATTTAAAATTTGCTCAAAATCTGAACAAAAAAAACAATTAAAACTGTTTCTGTTAAACCATAACAGAGAAATACTATTTGGCCCGAAGCATCTGCGGCCCATAGCCTTCTTTGCGCTCTCGCCGCCTTGTGCGGTGTTTACTTTTTGCCGCTCACGCTACGGCCCGTCTGAAAACACGGTCCACGGCCCGTATAACCAGCGGTGGCGCTCGCCGCTCGCTGCGTGCCGTCGGATTAGATCCGACGGTCGTGCACAGACCTTGCTGGGTCAAAACGACCCCCGGTCGGCCAGAGGAAAAACCCTAGCCTCTCACTCGCTCCCGTCCCTGACACTCTCTCTCGCCCGTGGCGGCTCTGGAGGAGGCCGAGCCCCGGCGGCCGGTGTGCCGCCGGCCCATTGCCGGCGATGGCGGCACGCACTCTGCCCCCAAAAATGGGCCTTTCCCTTTCGGCCGTGGTGGAGGCAAGCCCCTCCACTGCCCATGGTTCTTCTTTCGACGCCTCGGCATGCCGATGCGCGTTGGATAGAGAGGAACGGCGCGGCCTTATGGCGACGCTCTTTGCCGGCGACCTCGAGGTCAAAACGGTAAGATTTCTTTCTCTTTTCCTCTGTGGTTTTCTTTTGGGGATCGGGTACTATGGGGTGGGGATTTTCTTTCTTGATCTCTTTTCTACCAGAAAAATCTAGCACTAGACACATGCTCTGATACCATTCTTAACTGTAGATCAACTAGGCTAGACTAATCACAGTAGTGAACCTCTGTAAAGAACTTGGTGATGCACTGTGAGAGACAGAGAGAGAGATCTGAGAGGGAGAAGGTGTTTCACCTGCACCTTGGCTCGAAGAGCCCAAACCAGATGCCATCGGGATGGCGTCGGTGGTGAGTGTCAGTGGCGTCGATGAGCTTCCCGTCGGCCTACGCTAACCCTAGATCGGTAGGGTATGTTGGTGAGGGGCGGCTACGCACGATTAACCCTGTGAGGAGTGCTGACCAGCCCCCCACCCTTTATATAGCACGGCGACAGGGACCCACCAACCATATTTCAGTTGGACGCCCCCGATCAGGGCGCGAGAGAGGGGTTGGATCGAGTCGTTGGACTCAGATGCTGTGAGATCAATCTAACATCTATGAGTCTGATTAGAAGCTCCTCTAAGGCTGTCGGGACACTCTTTACCCGTCAGATGCCCACGCATCCACATTGTCGATGCTGTAGGTCAACCCCCACCCTTCCCTTCTCCAATATCCACACCCCTTTAACTAAGAAGGGCATACGGAAAATCATAATATGGCTGCTTTCCTAGCAAGTTGTGTGACCATGTTTACGTTCCAAAACTTACTGGCAAATACTTGCATCTATTCTCTGCATGTATGATTGTTTTTTGGAATTTAAATGTCGTCATTTCACTATATTTTGAGTACATATCATACATACCTAGGCACCTAAAAAAAATCCATGTATGTGTTTTGTGCTATATTCTGTGAAGCATGAATCAAGTGGTGTGGCAAGTAGATCATATAGTAGGCATATTGATGTGCAAAATATATGAGTAAATTCCAATTTTTACCCCCTAGTTTCACAATTTTGACGCTAATTACCCTATTTAGCAAGTTTTCATCCTAATTACCCCATTTAGTCAATATTTACCCTCACTACTTTTTTTAGCGATTCGGTAGGTTGTCCTAGATCCAGGTACATGTGGCGTAGCATGTAGACTATTTTTTTCTCACAAGGAGGATATTTTGTAAGACATCTGTAGTCAAAGTTTTAAATTTTAGTGTTTGTGTAATTTGTACCCGTGGCTGCATCACAAGTTTACAGAAAATAACTTGTATCTGTAATATATATAGAAACGCCGGCCAGTCGGCTCATAATTCACACTAAACAGATTGCCCGACTGGGTTTCAATCACCATAATCTAGTTCTTAGTCATCTAGGTTAGATTTTAAATATTCAAACATATGCCTTCTATCTTTGTACCAAATAAATGGAGAACTAGGTGGAGGCCTAGTGGTAGGGTCACAGTGGTGCATCCCAGCCGATCTGAGTTCGAATCCTGTCAGGATTGAATTTCTTCTCTTACACGAGTGGGCTTCTTCTATAAAAATATGCTGCCAAGGGCTAGTCCTGGTAGTCTCATACTTTTACCAAATAAATGAAGAAAGAAAGCAACCGGGTGCAATATGTGATTGTAGCAATCCCACATCTACTATCCCATGTGATTGTGTACTAGCGAATACAGCCTGCTAGTACATGCGGCTAGCTTTTTTAGTTGTGTACATCGCGTCGTTAGATCAAGCTTATGCCAGCCTCATGCTAACCGTGACTCCAGTCTCGCTAATGACGATGAGCTCCTTAAAACAAAAACAATGTACACATGCATTCTCGATGAAAAACAGTCTAAGTGGCTCGATCGCAACATTTACTTGGTAGTCAGAGCATATCTATCAAATCGTAAAAAATTAGAGGGGGTAAAAATGGGCACAATTTTAATTAAATGGGGGTAATTTGGATGAAAACTTGCTAAATAGGGTAATTAGCATCAAAAATATAAAATTAGGGGTAAAACTAGAATTTGCTCAAAATATATTAGTTTTTAAGAAAATTGCGAGAAATCTATTGCAACTTGTTAGTGGCGTAAGTTTCTTATCCAAGATAAACCCCAGCTTCATTAACCAAGGCTTAGTGTCTTGGATACAAGGTTTTCTCATACATGAAACACAAAGCGGGAGTTGCATCAAAGCATCAACAATAACAAAATTGCGAACTAACTATAGCGACAACACCCAGATTGAATCGTTCATAATGAACGCTATCCATTATCAATTCTTTGACATGTTGGCTCCCATCCGTTTGAACAATTAAAGATATCCATCGTCATGATCTTTAGCTTCTTAGTTCCTCATCAAAGTACCTTTCAAACCCTTTCCTTGTTCAAATCACTCCAATAGTCAGTCCAATTGCAAATGTGAACAATGGTATTGTCACTAGGTTCCCCAACATTTGTAGTTATCCAAAGTAGTCCAAAACATACATAAGAAAATTAATCTTAGCCACACTCCTCTCCCAGCATTGAAATTTAAGAACCCACTCTTCCAATTGCAACATAACCAATAGGGCGTTATCGAAAGCACATTAGAAATACCTCGATATATCTAGCTAGTATGCATTTGTAAAATAAATTAGCTATGGTTTCATCAAAAAATAACATACATTGTGCTTCCCCTTCCCATCATTTCTTCTTCAAGTTGTCTTTGGTCAAATTTTGCCCACATGACCAACCATAGTTTTTTTTACCGTGGATGGTGGTATTTTGCGGGACAAAATTTTCTCGAAGTATTTTGTTGGTAGCCTGGTCTGCACAACATTACATGAGGTTTTGATAGTAATTAAAACCTTTCTGCCCAGTTTCTAGCTGACTTTGCCATTCGCTTTTTTGAACTCTACCATATTAAATATTTTCCAAAAGTTTATGCCACACCGCTGCCAAGTCACCCACAATAATCTTCTAAACTGCAAGCAAGACCCCTTGTATAGTATAAATAAGTCGACTTCAATTTTTTTGTTAAAGGTTTGGTTATATAATGAAGGGAAAACCTCATCAATAGATCTATCGACACTCGGATTCTAGTTTACTTCCATACTCTAGGATTCTATTAGTAAAATCATAAAACATATGCTTAATTATGTTTCTTTATCTAGACCAAAATTGTGAGGTATGTAATTTGTCAGTGATATTGATATCCTTAAGTGTACGATATCATTGAAATCTTCGATGGGAAGTATTAACCAAATTTGTAGTTTTAATCAAGGGGAGCAACAAGAATATCACTAAGACTTAAGAATTGAGATGAAACTTTCAACCACACATGTTTATCAATATTCTCAAGAGCAAGTGGTGATTTCAATAGTTGAATTAAAGCATTAACGCATAAACAGTAAACAATACTAGCAAATTTCAAGTTTTTACCGAAAGGATTTCAGTTGTAACTTTTAGTGGCTAAAAACGTTGGCTTGAGGTGATCAGCAGGACGTTAAATGGACGAGAGCAATCATGTAATATAAATATAAATGCGACATTATTTGGCTCTAGTTTGGTGGTATGTAGTTATGTGTTCCTTAGTTGTACGCACTAACCAAGATAATTTTCACAACATCTATGGCCCTACCCGCCCATTTCACCAGGGAAAAGTTGGAACCACGGGTAATTAGTGTCTACCTTCTAAAGTAGCCTGAAACAATGCATTAACACCTCATCAACACATAGAATCCTTGAATTATAGCATCCCCATTGTTTTTTCTAGGGTATCACAGTAGGATTCATAGGTTCAACCACTATAACATGTGATATACTATGCAGATGAATCCCAAAATCATATATATAATGAAGTAATAAAATTTCATATTTGAGATCAAGTTATTTAGGCCTTAATAAAAAGCATATAGCAAAGCATAAGTGCATCAACATCCATATACTAGAACATCAACAAGACTATGAAGAATTGACCAAAGCTGCTTCGTATGGGGCATCATGGCCGACATGGGGGGGGGAGGGGTGCCACGTAGGCATGGACACAGGGACCCGGGCGAGCTTCGAGGACGCTCGTGGCTGGAAGGCTGCGGCATCAGCCACATTTGAATGGCACCTGTCCATGGGTTGTACAATGTGGGCAGGGGAGGAGCAGGGGCGGTGACGAGGGTATGACCCCTCGGTCCTCGATATTGGTCTACCTGGTTCCTGCCAAGGAAGAAGCCCGCTCGAAGGATACACGAAGCCCACAAGGCCCAGCACTTTGACCTGGAGTAGAAGGCAAGAAATACTTGTAAACCCTAACTGGCTGCATAAATAAAGCCACCAAGGGCGCCCCCTAGACGGGCGGACTCGCATAGGCGACAATACAATCTTGTATAGACACCTAATCTCGCATAGATCCCACGCATAGGCTAGCACACGCCATCTTTTTCTACCATAGCTAGATCCCATCTGCGCACCATTGTAACAGCTCCACATATACCAGCAATACAAGATCAGACAAGCAGGATGTACGTCTTTACCCTCCGGGGGGCCGAACCTGGGTAAATTCATGTGCACCCCCTGTTTCTGTCTGAAGCCGTCGAATCCGCCAAGTGCCCACATACGCTCCATGAATCGAAAGCCCTAAACATGGGCATTGCCGAGTTAGAACCTCGTCAGGTGGGCTTGTAGCCCTTGTGTTCTTCCTGTTGTTCTTGTTGTAGCCTCCATGGTGTGGGTTGGGAGGCGATTGAGGTTGCCACTACTGCCCACCGCCCGCCCCGACAAGAGGCCCACCTCTAGGCTGAGGAGGGGTGCAAGGTCCTTGGTGATGAAGGCTGAGGCGGAGGTGTTGGCGGTGCGGCACACCACCTTCATCCTGCAGGAGAAGCATGTTGTAGAAGTTGAGAAAGGTGGGGAACATCGTGAGGAGAGGGGCAATGTCAGCAATGGAGTTGAAGCGCTCATCGAGGCCCCTAATGATGTTGGTGACAAGGTCGGAGTCAGAGACCAGGACACTGACCTCAACGAGGGCGTTGTCCATGGCCTTCTGGCAGTTGAGGTAACCGCTGACAGGGAGGACCCCTTGCTTGTCGTGGCAGAATTTTGCAGCGAGATAAACCTCGCGGGTCTTATTGTTGTCATTGAAGAGGCTGTGGATGGCCGTCCAGACCATGTACGCAGTGGTGATGGCCTGCAAGAGCACAAATCATTAGAGCACATTTTTAGTGGAAGTATTAGTTCTAGTTTCATGTCAATCCCAGCAAACATGTGAAAGGTAAGTGTTTTTGAAGCGTTTCTGTCGCACCCAAGGTGTCACAAGTCTTGAGTGACTTGACTGCAAATGTTAATGGGGGACGAAAGAATGGTGAGATTGGTTGTAAGTGAAAAGAAGAATAACGAACCGAAATAAGTAAATAACTTTAGAAGTAAAATGTAACACCCTAACCACCCCGTGGTCGGGCCTATTGCCCCTTGTAGCTCTCTAGGATCTCTAGACTAACCCCACAAACCAACACTAATCTTTCCTGCGCATTTTGTTCTCACTCGTGCACACCCGGGAACAACTTTCCTGTTGCTCCAGGCCAAGCACACTTAACCTGGAGTTCTTTTCGTATGAGCTTCCAAAAAAGAAGGTATAACCTTGTTGATATGAGTATCCTATCAATTCTATTAAGCCCTGAGCCAGGATGTCACACACTCACCCCTTAGAAGATCGACGTCCTCGTCAGTCAACCCCAGGCCAGGAACTTCCCTCTTGGACACGTCTGTGTGTCCAGTGCTAGCACATGTGCCACGACATGCCCCATGCCCATGCCCCTCACCCATGACAGCTCTCTAGGATCTCTAGACTAGCTCCACAGACCAACGCTAGTCTTTCCTACACTTTTTTTCCTCACTCATGCACACCCGGGAACAACTTCCCGGTTGGTCTCTCATCCTCAAATCGATCTAGGCCAAGCATGCTTAACCTGGAGTTCTTTTTATATGAGATTCTGAAAAACAAGGTACACCTTGTTGATATGAGTATCCTATCAATCCTATTAACGCGTGAGACGTCTGGAGTTCCATGAAACGAGAAGTTAGGCCCAGAGAGATTCGGTTCACGGTGAAAGTGGGTGTGTCAAGTGGAATAAATGGGATAAGTGTACTATGCCATTTTAATATTATGATATGAATGGGCAAGGAATCCGTAATTAGACAAGAATCCTCCAGGTAGATTTCATCTGGCTTCATTAATCCTGCCACCTGCTACCACAAGCCATGATCACAAAGCAACAATTAAGGTTATTATGCCAGATTAATGCAACAAGATCCATGGTTCCTTGAATTACTTGCACATCAAAGAAGATAAACACAAGGAGATCTTCACAAAATAAATAGTGTTTATCTCAATATTACTATAGTTCTCTGCAATAAGAATGAATATCAAACCAGATTCAAATTGAATTATGAATAGAATTATCGAACTCTAATCTTACAAGCGTGAATCTCTCTCTCTATCCCTATAGTACAAGTCGAATGCTGGTGGAGTGGAGGATTGAGAAGACGAAGATCGTAGATTGGATCAAGGCAAATCTTCTTCTTCTCCAGATCTCTTCTACTCTATTCTTGAATGAGTGGCGGCTATTCTGGTATGTATTAGCGTATGCCCCCTTCATGAAAGTTGCCCCCATTTGATGAGACGAAGGCAGCTGCACATGGTACTGCTGGGCCGTATGGGCAGGCTACCACCATACTAGTGCCCGTTAAAGGTTCTAAAAGCCTCGAATGATTGAATTGACTCCAATGTGATAATTTGTTTGTTTCCCTCCAATTAGCTCAAAAATGGCTTCTACTCCTTCCTAGAGTGATCAACACCTAAAAATCACAATGCAAAACACGGTTTCTTTGTTTTGAAAATAATAGTATTAGTTGTAACCAGAAAACCATCGAAACCAAATAAAATCAAGAATAAAACCTCTCATAAATGGCTACTAAATTTAGAGCTATCAGGTGCTGGCGGTGGGATTTTTTTAGGTCGAGGTAGGCATGATGAGGTCGATGATGTCTATGGCCATGGAAACGTAGAGCCAGCGGAGAACCATGGAATGAAGCTGGAGCCACGTGGGGTCCTTTGAGGATGTCGTGGTGGTGAGGTGATCCTCGAGGGCGTAAGTGGTGATGGCCATGGAGAATAAGGTGTGCCACTTGGGGAAGAAATTTGAGTTGAAGTTGGCTTGCACCCATAGGTGGATGTCAGGGTCAGGGTGAGGCACGATGGGCTGAAGGCATTGGCTTGCACCCATAGGTGGACGTAAAGGTGAGGCACAACAGGCTCGGGCGCCATGGGGAGAGAGGGGGTAGAGGCGACAAACGACTAGGGTAGAGGGGAGGTGGAGGACGGCTAGGGTTGGAGGAGGAGCGGAAGTGGTTTAGGAATTTGTAGGCTGATACATGTGGGAGAATTGACCACACTTGGGCCTTTCCATTGCTTGTGTATTTATACAAGAATTACAATCCTATTATCAATGGTACAATCCTAATCATAAATAGGAAATCACAACATTAAGTATTCTCCACGATTTAGAGGATCAGAGGGATATGTCATGCCACATGACATATCTGTGTAACAAAGACAAATACCATAATCGGGTTGCTAAACCTTATTACATGATCAATCTCATATAATTCCCATCCATCTCACATGCCTACAATGATTGATTCACTCATGGTGATAACCGAGAAGCACATAGTTGACGGAGAAGGGCTTGGTGATGATGGCGTTGAAATCCCCCTCCCTAGAGTGAAAGGAAGACAGATCTAACCCCAAAACAAAGATCGTAATGGTGGTGGTGCTCTGGTTTGTGAAAGACTTTGTGCTTCTCGGATGATGAGTTTTTGGGGTATACAAGGAGCTCCGTGGAAGACGCAATGAGAATATACTCGATGCTCCAGATACCATGGCACGACCAGTGTATCTCGCCACACCATGGAACTCATCTTGGGCCTCAAGCCTTGTAGGTGAGGTCCAAGTGCTCCAAGTCTTGATATTCCATAAAAACGTGCGTGGAAAAATTGTAGGTCCTTTTGAGTTCGTGAAGGTCCCTGAAATTCAAAAATACCCAAAGGAGGGTTTTCCTGTCGATGGAGTTATAATACAAATAAAAAGGATCTTTTAGAAAAGTCCTCAAAAATCACTCTAAACACGATTATAACCACTTATATGAATTAATTATGATGTAATATGACACAATAAACTACAAAGGGACAAGATGCATTTTACATGCACCAGCTATGGGGTGAAGTTTGTTTTCTTGAAGATATTTCTTCTTCCACGTATGTTTCCAAGCCCCGTCCACATTTTCTAACTTCCAATGACATTTGCATAAAAAACTGATGGTCATTAAATTAATATTTAAGGAGCTCAAACCACCCAAATATTTTGGGGAGTGAACAATCTCCCAATTCATCAAGTGATATTTTCTGATGCCTTGATCCTCCTCCCATAACAAGCTCCCTGGAAACACAGAAAAAGTTTTCCTAACCCCAATCATCACTCTAAAAAAACTATAGCATATAGAAGACAAGGATAGTGAGGAAAGAATCAAGCATGATAATTCTTGACCCAGTGTCCAACCATTTACCCTCCGAATTAACACCAAAGATTTTTTTCCTTCTTATCTTTTGATGGTTTCTAGTGTGTGTTGAGAAGCCTAGACTTATCTTTCCATCAGCTAAACCCATAATTTTAAGAGGTAAAGAGCCAGACTTGCATGTAAAAATCTGAACATTTACCAAGAAAAAGCATCACCTTTAAGGAAGTTGATTTGAGTCTTGACATTTGTTTAAAGAAGAATAATATGAATTAAAGATACCTAGCATTTTTTAAAACCTTCATCAAGTAAGAATATGGTATCATCAACATATTGGAAAATGACAATCTCATTCTCCTGCAAATGAGGGGCAGTACATGTAATCGGGTTATTCTCTTGTGCATTCTTAACCATGTTATAGACTAAATCAACAACAAGATTAAAAAGAGTGGTGACCGATGGGTCTCCCTCATAACCCTTCTGTGTGTATTAAATAAATATTCCCCAGTTGATCATTCATTTAATTATTAACTTTAAAATAATTATAATGCTAAAGCTTAAATCATTTGACATATGAGAAAAAACTTTCTTTTTATCATAATGTTATACCAAAAAGCCCAATTTGAATTGTCATAAGGCTTTTAATCATACTGTTTTAAAAATAACATTTTTTACTTTTCACCTCATGTAAAAATTGATGGAAAATTGCTGCACCTTCCATGCTTATCTATTTCTCACGAGAGCAGTTTGTGTTTTACGAATACACCGTTGGCAACCACAGAAAGTCTATTGTGAACTCCATGTGTAATTTTCTTCAAATTATCATTTATAATAATTCTCTGGGGAATCCATGAGGCCCATGAGATTTATTGTGAGCAAGAGAGAAAATAATATATTTAATTTCCCCAAAAGAAAAATCTCTACCCAAATTTTCATTTTCATCGGGATCCAAAGTACATGGGATATCAAATTTAGGCTTAACTATTGTCCTGTCAGATTGTCCCAGTGATTTTTTTGAAAAAGATAGTGGCATGAATCAGCAGGCGTGCAAGACGACAAAAGTTGCAAGAAAAGGTTTTGGCATGACGTGATAAATAACGACGCTATGGACCAGTACTGGTCTACCGTTAAGCTTCTCTTGTGGCCGCTTTTCAATTTTGGCGGTAGCCACTAGCGTTTACAAGAGAAGGTACGACGACGTACTATGTCGACACGCACATGTACGGATATACAGTGACGGAGCCAGGAATTAGCTATGTGGGGGGCCAGCTGAACTATGTGCAGCTTGGGGGGGGGGGGGGGGGGGCATGTAGGCTAATTTGGACCAAATTAGAGACTAACTACATCTAATATGTGGGGTTTTTCACACAAAAAATCAGCATGGAGGTGGCCATGGCCCCAGCTCGCCCCCTGCTAGCTCCGTCCCTGCGGATATACGTACCCAATGGTGGATGAGCACCGTTGGTCGTCGGTGCGAACGAACAATGCTCTACGGAGATCCCTATTGCTAGTAGCTGTATGTATGCGCGATATAGTGGCAGAGATAAGAGGTTGCATTCCTGGATGGCCGGATAGATAGCTACTGCTTCTGCCACCGCGCGCAGTACCTGCAGCTGCGACCAGACGATCATCGACGATTCGTGTTCTTGTTCCGGTTTGGGTGCTCTCGTGGTCCGCCAAGCTAGCAGACGGCGACAGACACAGGGTGGACGAGACTCGAGAGCGAGACAGAACGCGGCCATGTGAGCGACGCGAGCGGCACGCCGGGACACGGCCTGGTGCCGACGCAGATCTGACCCTGGTGCCGGTGGTGGCCGACGCCGATGGGTTGGCTCGCCGGGCCTGCTCCTGCTTGGTCCCGGCACTCTCGCTGCCTCCTGCATGCATGCCTCCTCCCTCGACCTCTACCTCTTTCTCAGCTCGAGCACTTGTCTGATCCTCTCTGGCGCATGCGATACCCTGGCTTGGCTAGCTGGAGAAATTAAACGAGAAAGGCCAGGGCACCAGCGTAACTGGTTCAGTTCGTCGTCAAGCGGCGCCAACACTGCGTGGCTACGAGAGTTCCACTCTAGATAGCGCTGCCGCTGAGCTTGCAAGTTGCTCGCGAACCCTTCGTTTTTCTTGTGCCCTCGGGAATGAAAGGAATATAAGCAGTTGGCTAAACTAAAGCTCGAGTTGACGCCTCTCTCTGTCGTTTGCGTTTTCTGGCTTGTTTCTTGAGTGGACTACTCCTATACCTACCTTGCCCCTACCTTGGATGCGCCCATTTCTGATTTTTTTTACAAATATAACCTCCTACCTAACGTTATTATCAAAAGTAACCACCTCTGAAACGATTTGTCAAAATTGGCCTGGCGGAAAGAACAGAAGGTGACACCTGTCTGTCCCGCTGTTGCTCATGGCGGAGCTCGTTTCCCGCCACGGGGAGAGGCGGAAAGGGCTTTCCTCCATTGACCTTGGCGGAGGCATCTTCTAGCCATGTGGGATGGCGGAGAGCCTGCTCGTCCGGCAGTGCATGATTTCCTCGCGCGGCTTCGTCCAATCACTACTGCATCTAGTACACACGCGCGTTCACTGAGACAGAGGAGAATGAGAGCTAGCTCATTGCAGGGCGACGGAAAAGAAAAGTAGGCACAGAGAGCAATCGTACATACGTATGTACAATGATTTTTTTACAAATATACACCTCTGCCGAATCTTATTATCGAAAATGACCCCCGCCGAAAAATATTGCCATTTCTGGCCTGACGGGAGCGCCTAAAGGCGACACGTGGCTATTTCCGTCACAGGCATTGGCGGAAAGTAGAACCCGCCACCTAGACTGGCGGAATGTTAAACCCACCATTGGCGGTGGCGGAAACACCGTGGTCCCGCCATCGTGGCTGGCGGGAAGTGGCTTAGTCTGGCGGAAAAAAGACACTGACGTCATCCCGCCATAGGCTTTGGCGGAAAGTGCCTTTCCGCCATTGCAGCTTCCAGATTATGCTTTTCGGTTCAGTTCCAGCGAGCCTACACTACAAAAAGGCGCTCTCCAACTGCTAGTCTACAGCCAACAGCTGCTGCTGCTACCAGATATTTCCCTCACAGGATTAGCATAACACAGTATCATTAATACAGTATCCATCACTTACTTTTTCTTCATTATAGAAACGCATTTGCATGTAGGGAGAGAGATGGAAATCAAGATGGCATGTGTGGAGCGGAATTCACATGAGCAGGTAGGTGACTGATATGCTCCGCACTCTGAACTCGATCATGGCTATCCTGTGATCTGATCACTCACTCCAGCTAGCAGCGGCTCGGTGGAAGTGGAACACCAAAGCCTAGAGGGGGAAAGGCACTTCCCGCCAAAGCCTATGGCGGGATGACATCAGCGTGTTTTTTCCGCCAGACTAAGCCACTTCCCGTCAGCCACGATGGCGGGACCATAGTGTTTCCGCCACCGTCAATGGCGGGTTCAACATTCCGCCAGTCCAGGTGGCGGGTTCTACTTTCCGCCAATGCCTGTGGCGGAAATAGCCACGTGTCGCCTTTAGGCGCTCCCGCCAGGCCAGAAATGACAATATTTTTCAGTGGGGGTCATTTTTGACAATAAGATTCGGCAGAGGTGTATATTTGTTAAAATCTATGTACAACAAGCTCTCGCGGTAGGTGCTGAGATGATATGCTAGCAAATGTGATGCAATGGAAGATAAGTATATACGGAATAATACTTGGTTCAGTCAGTAGTGGCGTGCGCATACCCATGCGTACCAGAGTACGAGTGCATTAACAAGACAACACATCCTGCTAGGGAAAGCGCATGGCAAACTGACAGGTTTAGCAGCAAATGACCCCATCCTTGTCTCCCACTGTCGTCTGTCAACAAATGCCTCTTACTGCCAGCTGCTTGCATTCCTCCCGCCGTTGGCAAGGGCGGGAAGGCCTTTCCGGTGGCTGGAAAGAAGCTCCGCCATATGCGACTGCGGAAATAGACAGACGTCACCTTTTGGTTTTTCCGCCAGGCTACTTTTGGCAAATCATTTTAGATAAGGTTACTTTTGACAATAACATTAGGCAGAGGGTTATATTTGTAAAAAAAATCCCCATTTTTGGGTAGACTTTTGTTGGCGGCAACGATCCGGAATCTGGATCATCCTTTCACTGGAGCATTGCTGCCGCGCGGATCGATTCGCCGGCTTTCGCCTAGATCGGCGGTGGATACGCTGGACCTCTAGTGTGTGGTTCTCAGAATCCGACGTGATTTAAACTAACCACCGTGAATAGTAGGGGTGCGACATTGTTTTTCGCAGTCCATTGTCGGACCTATCATCCAACAGCATCTCTGATACTAGCTTGTGTGGGTTTGGGGAGAAAATGACGAAAAACTACCACAATTGCGCCAATGACGACAGAAAACTACCATAACGGTTCGTTTTGACACATAAATACCACTATTGGGGACATGTTGTGATGCGGAGCACTGATTCTCGTATCAGCTGGGTTTAATCAGGTTTCTGACATGTCGGTCCCACTATCAGGGGTGATGTGGCAACGGAGGGAGTTAGCCGTTAGGGCACGCGTTAGGTCGTTCGTTTTAGCTGGAAAAAAGGGGTGTCGGTTCAGTCGTCTTCTTTCTCTTCCTTTGCTCCCGCGTCTTCTCTCCTCCTCCACTGTCGCCGCCGCAGATCTCCCGCCCGTGGTGCCCATTTCCACCATGGTTTCGTGGGGCGACGGGGAGGAGTCCTCTCCAGCGATGAGCACCCTTGGCAGCGATGTGAGTCCTCTCATACTTCTCATCTCTCTCTGAAATCTAGGGTTAGGGAAGAAGATTTGGGGATTTTGATTTATAGCATGTTTTGTCCTGATTCTCGATGTCCTTTGCAAATGTTAGAGTGTGAACACTATGTACGACTCCGATTTCTGCGGATTAGTGGATGATGATCTGAATCCTGTCACTTGCCACCACGGTGCTGCAGCTCAACGGTTTGTAGCATTTGATAGGACCTGGACAGGGAGGAGGTTCTTAGGATGTGCAGGGCATGTGGGTTTTTTGCAGCTGATTTACCAAACTTGATACATTACCATGTTGTAGACATATTTCTTACTGTTCGAAGAAATTGTTGTGTACTGTCACTACTGTAGCATGGAGAAGAATGTGATTTCAATGTTTGGATTGATGGTGAGTGGCCATCTTATCTGCAAAAAGCCCTGGCAAAGCTATGGGATTTGTATGCAGAAACTAAAGAAGGAAGAGTCAATGATGCTCTGGACAATGTAGAGAAGAGGTTCAAACTGATAGATGAGCTTGAGAAGATGCACATTGACCTCAAGAATGCCCATGATGAGATAAAGAAAGTAGTTGAGGAGAAGCAGGTGATACTAGCACTCAAGGCTCAAGCTGAGCAAGGTTTGATTGAAGCCAGGGCTGAATTAGAGCAGAAGAAATCACTTGATGCATCAACTAGCAATTTGCACAAATGCTTCAGGATAAAGGCAGAGAAGGAGAGGGATAAGCCGAAAGAAGAAAAGAGAAGGATGGAGTACATCATTGCTGAATTTATGGACCAGAAGGAAGGTCATAGGGCTAAGCTGAAGAAGATTAAGGAGATTTGTGATGAGTAGCTATCCTGTTATGTTGATGTTATCTGTTAAGGGATAATATTTGTAATCTAAATTTATTTCATTGCAAACTGGTATTGTGGAACTTTTAGTTAAATCTTATTTGTAATATGTGGTTTGTGAACCTGAAGCTTGTAATGTTATTTGGTACTTGAATATCTGGTTTGTGAACCTGAAGCTATAATATTTTCTATTTTAACAAATGAGTTATTGAATATGTGCTGTTAAAAATAATTTGGTTATTGAATATGTGAGTTATTGAATATGTGAGTAATTCTAATATGTGGTGGAATGGTTTCGGCATCTAGTCGTCGACATAGTCGAGACCATTAGGTTATTTTAAAAGTGGAATGGTCTCGGCATCGAGTCGTCGACATTGTCGAGACCATTAGGTTATTTTAAAAGTGGAATGGTCTCGGCATCGAGTCATCGACATTGTCGAGACCATTAGGTTATTTTAAAAGTGGAATGGTCTCGACATCAAGTCGTTGACATTGTCGAGACCATTAGGTTATTTTAATAGTGGAATGGTCTCGGCATCGAGTCATCGACATTGTCGTGACCATTAGGTTATTTTAATAGTGGAATGATCTCGGCATCGAGTCGTCGACATTTTAATAGTGGAATTCAACCATCCAAACCATACATATAGAATTTAACCATACATATTTAGAATTCAACCATACATATAGAATCCAAACCATACATATAGAATCCAAACCATACATATTTAGAGTTCAACCATTCAGATAGAACTGAAGCACACACACATAGAATTCAAGTACTTGACATACAGAACACATAGAATTCAAGTACTAAACCATCTCATGACCACATTACTACACCCTTCAGGGTCTAAGCCCTGGCAGAGGAGGTTTAGAAGCATCCCTCCCTTCACCAGCATTAGCTCCTGCATTGAAATAACCAGACAATCTCGGACCTGGAGCTTGTCTTGGACCTGGAGCAGCTTGAGAAGATGCAGATGCAGCTTGGCTAGGACCTGGAGCTTGCCTTGAAACACCAGAAGCACCTGGAGCTTGTCTTGGACCTGGAGTAGCTTGAGAAGATGCAGATGCAGTTTGTCTTGGACCTGCAGCTTGCCTGGAAACACCTGAAGCACCTGGAGCTTGGCAAGGACCAGGAGCAGCACCGGAAGCTTGGCTAGGACCAGGAGCAGCACTTGAAGCTTGGCTAGGACCTGCTGGCATTGTCCTACTGGCTTGGAAAAGAAGAACAACTTGGTCAGAGGCTGTTAGGCTGGATAGGAGCTACTGAGATGATGAAAAAGTTAATTACCTTGTGATTGTTCTTCCTCATAGCAAGATCTGGCCTAAGAGGCTGTGAGCAACTTGTGTACTTGTGGCCTTGAACCTTGCAGTTGCCACATGTAATGGTGGACATTCTTGATGTTTCCTTAGGTTTTGGTGGCTCAAATTTTCCTTTCCTCCTTTTTTCTTGCCTTCTGCCTTTCAAATGATCCTTCAATGCAGGTGGCATGATATCAGGAGTATCTGTCTTTGTCCAACCATGTTCTGTAGGCATTGAATTGAAGACAGGCTTGTAGCTAGCCAGATACATCTCTTTCTTCAAGAAAGGAGACACAAAATCCTCTGGGTGTATTTCTGCCTTGTAGATGACACTGACTGCATGATTACATGGCAAACCTGACATTTGCCACTTCCTACAAGAGCATGTTCTGGCTGCAATGTGCACCTCATGTGTGGCCTTCCCACTCTTAACCTGCCACAAGTGCCTGTCTGCCCTCTTTGGAATGCAATTTCTTGAATATGTCTTCATCAACTCCAACAATTCTGCATAATGTGGTGTAATATCCCAGTTGGATTGCTCTGCACCTTGTCTCTTTCCATCCCACCTTACCATGCATCTGTCATAGATTCCAACTAGCATTGTGACAATTGGCTTATTCCTGACATCAAGAATGTACCTATTGAAAACCTCAGACAAATTATTAACCACCAAGTCTATCTGACAGTTGGTGTCCATGGCATGCCTTGCCCATGAGTTCATTGGTATCTTGCTCAGCCAAGTCCACGCTTGTTCACTTTGCTTCTTGAGCTCCTCCATTGCAGCATCAAAACCATCTTTGGTGTATGAATATGCTGCATTATCCATGCACTTCT
The DNA here is from genome assembly GCA_007115705.1 of Dactylis glomerata. NCBI lineage: Eukaryota > Viridiplantae > Streptophyta > Magnoliopsida > Poales > Poaceae > Dactylis > Dactylis glomerata. The sequence goes on from QXEO01001046.1 coordinate 396,459, forward strand.
TCAAATCCTCTCCTCTGAATCCTGCTGTCTGGAAATTAGCATAGATGTGCCTGAGGCAGTACCTCTGTGGTGAATTAGGGAAAACTGTTGAAACTGCCTTCAACAATCCTTTCTGTCTGTGTGACATTATGGTGTAATGGCCAAAGTTTCCATAGTCTCCACCTAGTGCTTCCTTCAGCTTCTCAAGAAACCACTTCCAGTTCTCTGTGTCTTCTTTAGCTACCACTGCCCAAGCAATTGGAAATATATTGTTATTGCCATCTCTTCCAGTAGCTGCAAGAATTTGAGCACCAGTTGTCAGCTTTATAAAGCAACCATCCAAACCAATGAATGGCCTGCAGCCTTGAAGAAATCCCTCTCTGGCAGCATTCACACAGAAAAAAAGTCCATGGAATCTAGGGCTATAGGAAATGTCCACCATTTCTCCTCTCTGCATTGCCTCAACTTGGTCTTCTGCTGGTCCTGTCACAGTTGTCACAATGCACCTTGAACCAAGGTTTTTATCTATTACTGTCTGCAGATAATCCCTAATCCTGTAGTATTGCTTCTTGTGATCTCCAAGTACCATGTCTATTGCTTTGCTTCTTGCTCTGTAAGCCATCCTCTTTGGAACATCAACACCAAAATCTTTCAGGGCTTTGTCTTGCAGAGTTGTGATGCAAGTGGTGATGTTTGACTTATACTCACCAACATATGCACTGCTCAGCCACTTTGAATTCATCCTAATGCTAGAAGGCTCTGTTGGACAGGTGTGTGATAGGTCTCAAACGTATCTATAATTTTTGATGCTCCATGCTTGTTTTTACACCATTTGCCTATTGTTTTGTTACACTTAGTGGCATTTTTATGCATTTTCCGGAACTAACCTATTAACGAAGTGTCACAGTGCCAGTTCCCTATTTTCTGCTGTTTTTGTGTTTCAGAGTGATACACAGGAAATATTCTCGGAATTGAACGAAACAAGTTCCTGAAGTCTTATTTTACCCGGAAGCTTCCAGAGATCCGAAGGAGAGTAGGAGGTGAGGGACCAGGGGCCCACACGCACAGGTGGCGCGGCCAGCCCCTGGCCCGCGCCACCCCCGTGTGTGGCCGCCTGGCCCCTCCTCTGACATCGCCCCTTCGCCTATAAAGACCCCCCGACGAGAAAAACCTAAGTACCCGATCAATTTTCTAGAACACATCGCGATCCACCGCCACCGTCGACCCGAAGATCGGGAGGGTCCAGAAGCTCTTCCCGGCACCCTGCCGGAGAGGGGAATCGCCACCGGAGGTCTCCTTCATCGCCATGCTTACCTCCGGAGTGATGAGTGAGTAGTCTACCTTGGACTATGGGTCCATAGAAGTAGCTAGATGGTTGTCTTCTCCACTATGTGCTTCATGTTTAGATCTCATGAGCTGCCATACATGATTGAGATCACCGTTATGTAATTCTACATGTTTGGTTTGTTGGGATCCGATGAATATTGGTGTTTATGATTAAGTTGCTGTACTAAATTATATCTTTTGTTATCTCTATGTTGTTTATGATCTTGCATGCTCTCCGTTGTTAGTAGCTATCTTGGCCGAGTAGTTGCTAGTGACTCCAAGAGGGGGTATTTATGCTCGATAGTGGGTTCATGTCTCTACTTCACCTGGGGGAGTGACAGAAACCTCTAAGGTGGTAGATGTGCTGTTGCTACTAGGGAGAAAACAATATTCATATGCTCAAGGGCATATGCTTTGTTTACATTACACACTTTGCTTAATGCAATTATCTGTTGTTCGCAACTTAATACTTCTAGGGTGTTCGGATGATATCCCCGGGAGTGGATTATTAGTCATAGATGCAGTTGGATGGCGGTCTATGTATTTTGTTGTAATGCCCAGAGTAAATCTCATAGTGATCTTCTTGACATATCACGTTATCTTTATTCTATCAATTGCCCAACTGTAATTTGTTTATCCATCATGTGCTATTTTATCTATGGAGAGACACCACTAGTGAACTGTGGACCCCGGTCCTATTTCCATCATATTGCTGTCACCTATTTACTTTACTCGCATACTTTTACTGTTTTCCACTCGATACACTCATAACCTTTGTTTCAAGCAAACCGGTGAGATTGACAACCTCATCGCAAGTTGGGAACAAAGTATTTGTTTGTGTGTGTGCAGGTTCCACAAACACCTTCAGTCGTCATTGTCTCTCCTCTCCTGATCGATATTAAACCTTGGTTTCTAACTGAGGGAAAACTAGCTGCTATACTCTTCATACCTTCCTCTTGGGGTTCCCAACGGGCTGGTTATTCACCACGCACAAGGACAGTTTGCTCCCACATCAACTGGTCGCCATCAGCTAATTTTCTGGCGCCATCAACAAGGGATCAGCTAATTTTCTGGCACCGTTGCCGGGGAGGAAGAGAAGACTTCTGCGAGGGGAGTTCTTCGCACACACATTCTTTACTTTGTTATTGTTTTGCTTTACTTTATTTTATTTTACCTGCATTGCTTTTTATATCAAAAACCCAAAAAAAATTAGAATCCTTGGTAGTTGTTTTTACTTGTTTACTTTCGTTTTGCTGAAATGGCCAATCCTAAAAACACCAAGTTGTGTGACTTCACTAGCACAAACAATAGTGATTTTATCTGCACTCCTATTACACCACCTGCTACTGCTGCAAACTCTTATGAGATTAAGCCTGCTTTATTGAACCTTGTTATGAAAGAGCAATTTTCTGGTCCTAGTACTGAAGATGCTGCAGCTCATCTCAACAATTTTGTTGAGCTATGTGAGATGCAGAAATATAAGGATGTTGACAGTGATATTATTAAGCTCAAGTTGTTTCCTTTTTCTTTGAGAGGAAAAGCTAAAGATTGGTTGCTGTCTTTGACTAAGAATAGTATTGATTCATGGGCTAAGTATAAGGATGCTTTTATTGGTAGATACTATCCTCCTGCTAAGATTATAGCTTTGCGTAGCAATATTATGAAGTTTAGTCAGTTTGATAGTGAACATGTTGCTCAAGCTTGGAAAAGAATGAAATCTATGATAAAGAATTGCCCCACTCATGGACTGACTACTTGGATGATTATCCAAACTTTTTATGCAGGACTGAATTTTTCTTCAAGGAACCTACTTGATTCAGCTGCTGGAGGCACTTTTATGTCCCTTACCTTGGGCGCCGCATCAAAGCTACTCAACAACATGATGGTAAATTATTCTGAATGGCACACCGAGAGAGCTCCACAAGGTAAGAAGGTAAATTCTGTTGAGGAAACCTCTTCCTTGAATGATAAGATTGATACCATTATGGCTATGCTTGCTAATGATAGGACTCTTGTTGATCCTAATAATATTCCTTTGGCCTCTCTGGTTGCTCAAGAAGAGCATGTTGATGTGAATTTCATTAGAAACAACAATTTTAACAATAATGCTTATAGGAACAATTTTGCTAGTAACAATTATAGGCCGTATCCTTCTACTAATGGTAATGGTTATGGTAACTCTTATGGTAATTCCTACAACAACACTAGGGCCGCGCCCTCCGAGCTTGAGGTAATGCTCAAGGACTTCATCGGTAAGCAAACTGCTTTTAACAAGTCTGCTGAGGAAAAGTTAGGCAAAATTGATATTCTTGCTTCTAAAGTTGATAGCCTTGCTCATGATGTTGAACTTCTGAAATTAAAAGTGTTTCCTAGTGATGTGAAAGAGAGCAATGTTTTTGCTACCGCTAATGCTATCCAAGTTGGAATTGATGAAAATATTAGATTGTTAGCGGAATTGCATGCCAGGTGGGAAAGAGAAGATGAGATGGCTAGAGAGACAAAGGTATGTACCATTACTACCCCTAATGATGTTGCTCCTACTGATAACAATCCTCTTACTTTGATTGGTGTAGAGAAAACTCCCACTCCTCGTGTTAAAAAGCCTAAAACTGCCAAAACTTTTTCTCAAAAGAGTGCTAAAATTTTTCGGAGTGTGGAAGATGATAGCTCTACTTCTTTTAATGATTTTGATGTTGACGGCTGCAATATATCTGAAGTAAATTTGTTCTTGCAAAAGCTTGCTTTGACTCCCAATGCTAGTTCTTTAAATATCGCTTTTACTAAGCATATTACCAATGCTCTCATAAAGATTAGGGATGAAAAGTTGAAGCAAAAAGCCTCTGTTCCCAAGAAGTTAGAAGATGGTTGGGAACCCATCATTGATATGCATGTTAATGGTTATGATTGCCATGCTTTATGTGATCTAGGTGCTAGTATTTCTATCATGCCTAGAAAGATTTATGACATGCTTGATTTACCACCGCTTGAAAAATGTTATTTTGATGTTCCTATTGCTGATGTTGCTAAGAAGAAACCTTTGGGAAGGATTAATGATGTTCTTATTGTGGTTAACAATAACCTTGTTCCCGTTGATTTTCTTGTTATGGACGTTGAATGCCATGCTTCATGTCCTATTATTTTGGGAAGACCCTTTCTTCGAACTGTAGGTGCTATCATTGATATGAGGGAAGGCACTATCAATTATCAATTCCCACTTAAGAAAGGTATGGAACACTTCCCTAGGAAAAGAAAGAAATTACTTTTTGACTCTATTCTTAGAGCAAATTATGAGCTTGATGCTTCATCACTTGATATTACTTGATTCGCAATTTTCTGCGCCTAGCTCAAAGGCGTTAAAGAAAAGCACTCTTGGGAGATAACCCGATGTTTTCTTTTCAGTACTTTTTCTATTATTTGAGTCTTGGAAGTCATTACTACTGTAATGACCGCTCCTTATCTTGTTTATTTCGTTTTTGTGCCAAGAGAAGCCTCTAATTTGAGTGAGGTAAAGATTTGGGGATGTTGTTGTCCTGAAACTGTTTTTGGTGCTGCACCGTACAAATTCGTGAAAATTCTCTGTTTATCTTTTGGACCTGCGATTTCTTGTGCATATGCCTCAGGTTATATCCAAACTTTTCTTAGTTGAACACTTTTTGATTTGAGCAACAGAAAATCCTTCAAAAATTCGACCTTTGTCAGCTGTTCAGTTTTGACAGATTTCTGCCAATATTTATGTTTGCCACTTTATCGCTTTCTTTTGAGTTCTTTTAACACAGAACTTTTGGGGAGGTTGCTACAGTAGTATATGCTATATATGTGGTAGTTTTGAGTTGAAACCTGAAGCAAATAGAGGGTTGATTATATGTTATGCTTGCACTAATGTTGCTAATAGAATTGTGTTTAGTTTTGTATGAAGGAAGTTTTCAAGTGTAGGGATTGGAGAATGATGAGATGAGTTGAAGAATGGACAAAAGCTCAAGCTTGGGGATGCCCATGCATCACCCCAAGAAATATCCAAGAAGTACAAGCGTCAAAGCTTGGGGATGCCCCCGAGGCACCCCTTCTTCATCGGCAAAAATCAGGTCACCTTTCAAAACACTATATTTTTATTGCTTCATGCACTATGTATTTTTCTTGGAGCGTCAGTTGTTTTAGTTTTCTTAGTTTGTTTAGTTTGTTTTTTTGCTGCAATAAATGGTTGGACCCCAACAAATTTTCCTTGGAGGAGATGTACTCGTTTTCATTTGCCAAGAACGCTCTAGTTTTCACTCTTATTAAAAATCATGCGTTCTTCTTTTTCTGCTACTGCTTTTGGTTTTCGTTTTCGCCTTGATTTGCGTTCAGACCTTGTCATATCTTTTCTTCAAGGTGTATTTTTGCCTCTGATATTCATTGGTTTTCAACAAAAGAGGTGTTTATAAAAATTTCAAATGCTGTTGGAAAAGAGAAAAAGCTTTGTGCAAAATAGTGGTACAAGAAGGAGCTTGTGTAGACTGCGGCTTAGGCTTTTTCATGTCATGCTTGATGTCTTTTTGATAGTATGCTTAGTGGTTTTGCTATAGCATGACTTGTCTCAAATAACTGAGATTGCTTAATGAGCCTTTGAAAAAAAATCATGCGTTGTTTTTTATTGTATGGAAGCATTATTTTGGTTTTCTCCTTGATGCTTTATTTGGGTTGACTTGGCGCATGCTCACACATGTTAGACTCTTACAAAGTCGCCAATAGCCTTCATGATCATTTAGTTTTTGACTTTTGATGCCATCGTATGCTTCTTTTAATGTCGCTTTGCATGATTATGGCCATTATTGCTCTCTTAGTTGGTCGCTCCCAGTCTTTTGCTAGCCCTCGCCTTGTACTGAGTATGAGCTCTACTCGTGCATCCAACTCCTAAAAGCCAAAGTTTTCCAAAGTGTCCACCATACATACCTACTAGCAATTTGCTATTCCAAGTAAATTTGACTTGCTTTTATTTTCTCTTCAAATTAAACTCTTACTAGTGTTATGCGAAATTCGGTCAGTAAAGCTCTCACGAACCGGAAGGCACACTTTACTTTTTCCTGTTCTTAAAAATTTGACATTGTGGTCTCTTATGTTGAGTTGTTATGCTTGCAAGTTGTAAGTTGGATTCTAGCCCATCCATGCTGTCATGGGCAAGCTTTCAACATTGCACTTCTTATTTGAGTTGATATCATGATCTTTTGTTTATGGATGCCCGCGGTGTGAAATGAATTGGGAATCTTGTAGGGATCATGGAGTTTGTATATGTGTTAGGGAAACGCCGGGCCGCCAATCTAAGCCATGCATAATTCATGGTGGAAATTTGCAGCATACCCATAGTGAATATTCGACGACGCATCTCACAATAAAAAGCTAAACAATATAGCAAATAAAAGAGATGTCGAGGTGTTCATTGTCTGCTTGTCCTGTCATTTTGTTGTGGGCTTGTTCCATGTCATCGGGCATGGAGGTACCCCATTGGCGGTTCTCAATGATATGCATATACTTACAATGACAAGAGCCTTGCTTGGGACTCTAAGTAAAGTAGCATGAGGTTTGGGTACTCGTATTCATGGGGCATGGGGTTTTCAACTTATGATTTGTCAAGCATATGCATCATAATTGTTCTCGCATTAACTTTAACCATTCAAGATGCTTATGATGGGGGCAATGAGAGCTCAAAGCCGGTAAGTACCATAATTTTTGAAGGTTATAAAACTTGCAATTACTGCTTCCCTCTGCGAAGGGCCTTTCTTTTACTTTTATGTTGAGTCGCCACTTTCTTTCTTTATGCACCATTAAGAGAGCGTAGTTGTCATTCTTAGTGTGATATGCATTGTCCCAAAGTTCATTGATTGATTCATATTGTTGGTTTCACTTGTTCTTAAATTATTTGTATCTAGTCGCCCTCTTAAACTTGAAGGTGTCCTATGCATTTATGTTTTGCTCTCTTTGAAGGACAAGCTAAAAACCATTTGTATGTTTTTCCTTATGATTTGAACACACGTTTGATTTTCATTGTTTCATTTTCATGATCTTTTGTTTGTGTTCATTTGCATGTTTACAACATGGTTGCTAAGTTCTTATTGTCATAATTATATCTCCATGCCCATGTTTTAAGTTCTATTGATCCCAGCTCACCAATGCTTACATATATGATCAAGATTGTGTAGGTGCATGTCACCTCAAAAATTATTCTTTTGTTATCACTTACCTACTCGAGGACGAGCAGGAGTTAAGCTTGGGGATGCTTGATATGTCTCAAACGTATCTATAATTTTTGATGCTCCATGCTTGTTTTTACACCATTTGCCTATTGTTTCGGTACACTTAGTGGCATTTTTATGCATTTTCCGGAACTAACCTATTAACGAAGTGCCACAGTGCCAGTTCCCTGTTTTCTGCTGTTTTTGTGTTTCAGAGTGATACACAGGAAATATTCTCGGAATTGGACGAAACAAGTTCCTGAAGTCTTATTTTACCCAAAAGCTTCCAGAGATCCGAAGGAGAGTAGGAGGCGAGGGACCAGGGGCCCACACGCACAGGTGGCGCGGTCAGCCCCTGGCCCGCACCACCCCCGGGTGTGGCCGCCTGGCCCCTCCTCTGACATTGCCCCTTCGCCTATAAAGACCCCCCGACGAGAAAAACCTAAGTACCCGATCAGTTTTCTAGAACACATTGCGATCCGCCGCCTGTAACGACCCGGAAAAATCCCTTTATTAGAATTGCTTGGTATTTTCTTTTTCGCATCATCTTGGCATCATGCATTATCATGCATCTTATAACCTTGCATATTTTTGCCAAACCCAAAATTATTGGTACAACCTCTATTTTATTTTGCTCGTATGGTTTTATAAAATCCTCCTTTCTCTCTTCTTATTTTAATAATAAAACTGAAGGTTTAATATTTGCAAACCTTTGAGAATTGTTTTGAAACAAAATCTAGTTTTTGAAATCTTCGAAACCTGTTTTGAAATTCTTTCTAAACCCTTCTTGTCTCCCTTTGTTGGCTCCAAAAGAACTCAGCAAGACAAAAGAAAAGAAGAAGCCCGTCCAGCCAATCAGCGCACGGAAGCCCACTAGGACCCTCGCCACTTCTGTTGTCCTCTTCCGGGATGAGTCACGCAAGTCGCGTGCTCCTCTCTCTCGCTCACGCCATGGACCACTGCACCTTCTCCCCACCTGCTCCTCCCTTTAATCCCCTCCCCAAGCCAGACCAGATCGATCTCAGCAAACCCTAGCCTCTCCCTCCTCTTCCTTCCCAGCGCCGCCACCAGGGCCCCTCTTCCCGTCCCCATCTTTTTCTTCTTCTTCTCTGTGAGCTCCCCAAGCCATCGTCCTCGACTTCAACTCTGGCCGCCGCATTTCAGCATTTATTCTGGCCGCTCTGGCACTCCTCCGGCTTCCTCGACCCATCCTTCAGCTTTGTGGTGAGGTCCGCGTCCTCTCAGACTTTTCCTCAGACCCCTTCCCGTTCTGTACCGTGCTGCCGGCATTGACCGTCGTTGACCTCCACAGATCCTTGTCGCCGGCGATGCTCCGGTACCCCGTTGGTCTTGGCGCCGCCTCAATTCAATTCGCAAGAGCAAACCGCATCTTCCTCATCCTTTTCCCGGTCCCGGAACTCACTCCGTCGCCACTTCTGTGCTCGCCTGTGAACTCCGCCGGCGTCGTCTTCGTTCAGCAGAGGCAGGTCTGGTTGCGAATCAGTTCAACTTAGGCGAGCCAGTACAACCATCAGATCCGTTCCGTAGCCCATCCGGTCTGTTCCTTTGCCCAAACTCTGTAGATCCCTGGTTCGAATCCCACCAGAGGCAAAAGGCTCACCTTTTTGATCTATTTTGTCAGATCCGACGCTGATTGGTCTCGGCCCAGCTCCAGGTGCGCTGATCTGTCGCCCCACGCGACGATTTCTATCCGTCGCCTCAGGTCCGAACCAGATTCAGCCCGCGCAGTTTTTTTTCTCTGTTTCTAAAATTCCTGCAAATATGCAAATTTTGCTAAATTCATATCTTTCAAACCGTAACTCGAAATAAAAAGTATTTTATATGTTTTTGGATCAGAAAAATGTGTAGAATCTAAATATGCCATCCATACTACTGTTTGCATCTTGCATCATGTAGTGACGTGGTAATTTGCATCTCACCTAATACATAACATATGGAGTAATTGGGATATGCCAAATATGGTCTTCCCACTTCATTTAATTTTGTGTAGATCACCCATGCCTTGTTTTGCCATGCTAATAAATAAATAATTTGTGGGGTAGTAAAACAACTTCAACCTAATATGTGTGTCGGGATTCCGATTCCGCTTAATTTTGAATAAGTTGCATTGCATCATAATTGCCATGTCATGCATACATACTTCATATGATCATGCCGATTCTTTTGTCGTAGTAGTAAGTGTTGCATCCGTTGCTTGTTGTAGCATTTTGCTTCTTCTCGGATAGGACGCTTCGTGGTGATGTGAGCAACGACAAGTTCTTCGGGTGTTCTTCGATCTTCTTTTCAGGCGAGCCCTTTTCTCTCTACCCATTTAATACTTTTACTCTCGCTAGCTCTATATTCTAGCCTTGTGTCACGATGCTTTGTTCGAGTCACGTGTCCTATCCACTTGTTTTTCCCAAGCAAAGCCATAGAACCTTTTATATATCCTATTAACCGTGTGCTTGTTGTTTGAGTTGGCCTTGCGAGTCGTAGGCATCTTCAGGTTGTTAGAGTTGTTTTATCTTATCGGGTTGGGAAAGTTTATCACATGTTCTACTTTATGGATATATGTTGTTAGAGAAAATCATGGCTTACTTTAATGTTAATGATTAAAATTGAATTAAGCAGAGGCATCGGTGAGTCATTTTGCCAGTTTTCCGATGGCTCACTTGTGTCCCCTAGGACCCCGAGATCGCATGAACTGTTCTGAGACTGAGCGCTCTAACCAGACGTGGGTACGTTTACGGGCCTCCCCTCGATCACTGCCGGAATCTACACACTTGTCCAGTGGCCACAACTAGTTTGAGGTTTTTCATTTGGGTTTTGCGTGCATGCAGCTCTTGTATCTTAACGGTCCGATTTATTTTAGGAAGCCCAAGAGTGCCTTGTAACCCCTTGTTTCGTTTCTGCATGCACGCATAGGATGTGGTACGTGCGTTTATCGCTGCTGAAGCGGGTCGTCTCCCCAGAGTGGAGCCGGGCCTCGGAAGCCGTAGACACAAACAGCTAGGTCCGTCTCAGAGATTCGGCCGGACTCTTGATACGGGTTAAACTTAGTTAGGTGGCTTCCTGGACTTGTTTGTAGTGAAGGAGAGTGCGAGTCGTGACTATCCTAATGGCGCACCCGTTTTTATTAAGGGTGCGAGATTTGCCGGAAGGATTGATCGAACGTTTGGGTACATTTGGGCACCCCTGCAGGGTTAAATCTTTTCGAAAAGCCGTGTCTGCGGTTATGGACGACTTGGAGCTGTACTACTCGATCATAGAACAACTTGCACCTGCTATTTCAATACTAATAAACTTGTATAGTAAGCTAGCACAACTAAAACAATAAACCTGCAATAAAAACTTGTTAACTGTGTGAGTGTCTTTGATATTGCTTCTTCGTGCGGGCGCGATGAGGTGATTCATCGGCTGGGTTATGTTTGGTGTTAGTTTCTAGTTGGTTCTTTTATGCGCTCTCTTATCTTATTCTATTTAGACGAAAGTTGTAGTGTGACTCTATAGTATAGTTCTTTTGTCGCCGCTAAGTCCACCATATAGCCTGTAGGCGAGCACAGCTGAATTCCAGTCTCGCGAGTACGTGCCTCGGTACTTACCCTCATTTTTCTTCTTTTTCCTTTCTCTTTCTCCCTCCTTGTTCGGCAACCTTTGGCCCGACGCTGTTCACAGGTATGGGAGCGCCGACGTTAGCAAGGTTACCCTTCCGGCTTGGCCTGGGCAGGGTTATGGACGCCATCGTTTATCTTCAGGCCTCTTAGGCTCATTTGTATTCTTGTCCGTACTCGGATGCTATTTGCTTTATGTATGATTTAGATCTTTGTATTGTATATTTGGATTTTTGACTCGTGGAGTCTTTGCAGTTATATTATATTCTTTTGTGGGTTCCATCGTGAACTTGTGTAACTGTTGCTACTCGATTCCACCCGCATCACGTGCACGCTCCAATGTGCACGAGGCGCTTGGTGGTGCGTTTCCAAAGCGACATCGTGCGGATTGTGGCGGAAGCGCTATCATCCGCAAGGTGCCGGTTTTGGGGCGTCACACCGCCACCGTCGACCCGAAGATCGGGAGGGTCCAGAAGCTCTTCCCGGCACCCTGCCGGAGAGGGGAATCGCCACCGGAGGTCTCCTTCATCGCCATGCTTGCCTCCGGAGCGATGAGTGAGTAGTCTACCTTGGACTATGGGTCCATAGAAGTAGCTAGATGGTTGTCTTCTCCACTATGTGCTTCATGTTTAGATCTCATGAGCTGCCATACATGATTGAGATCACCGTTATGTAATTCTACATGTTTGGTTTGTTGGGATCCGATGAATATTGGTGTTTATGATTAAGTTGCTGTACTGAATTATATCTTTTGTTATCTCTATGTTGTTTATGATCTTGCATGCTCTCCGTTGTTAGTAGCTATCTTGGCCGAGTAGTTGCTAGTGACTCCAAGAGGGGGTATTTATGCTCGATAGTGGGTTCATGTCTCTACTTCACCTGGGGGAGTGACAAAAACCTCTAAGGTGGTAGATGTGCTGTTGCTACTAGGGAGAAAACAACATTCATATGCTCAAGGGCATATGCTTTGTTTACATTACACACTTTGCTTAATGCAATTATCTGTTGTTCGCAACTTAATACTTCTAGGGTGTTCGGATGATATCCCCGGGAGTGGATTATTAGTCATAGATGCAGTTGGATGGCGGTCTATGTATTTTGTTGTAATGCCCAGAGTAAATCTCATAGTGATCTTCTTGACATATCACGTTATCTTTATTCTATCAATTGCCCAACTGTAATTTGTTTACCCAGCATGTGCTATTTTATCTATGGAGAGACACCACTAGTGAACTGTGGACCCCGGTCCTATTTCTATCATATTGCTATCACCTGTTTACTTTACTCGCATACTTTTACTGTTTTCCACTCGATACACTCATAACCTTTGTTTCAAGCAAACCGGTGAGATTGACAACCTCATCGCATGTTGGGAACAAAGTATTTGTTTGTGTGTGTGCAGGTTCCACAAACACCTTCAGTTGTCATTGTCTCTCCTCTCCTGATCGATATTAAACCTTGGTTTCTAACTGAGGGAAAACTAGCTGCTATACTCTTCATACCTTCCTCTTGGGGTTCCCAACGGGCTGGTTATTCACCACGCACAAGGACAGTTTGCTTCCACATCAACTGGTCGCCATCAGCTAATTTTCTGGCGCCATCAACAAGGGATCAGTGTGCTTAAGGTGCATTTTCTTAATGCAGAAAGTGGACTCATTTTTAATTTTGGAAGCTGTCATGTAAAATGGACAGTCCCACTTCTGCTTCTGTTTCTCTTTGCACCACACAATTATCCTATCAGGTGCATTCCTGTGATAGTGGAAGTTCCTCACCTGCAGAATGTGTAGTCTAGACAAAGCTTGCCTGAATTGGTACACATCCTTGAAGCAAAGTTTCACCATGCATTGTTGCTCTGGATTCTCTCTTGCCTCATCATACCAAACCCTTTCCTTTGTCTTCTTACCTCTGTTCTTCCTGCCACTTTGCAACATAAAAGGCAGTGGCTCAAACCCATCATCATCTTCTTCCTTGAGAAATCCCTGGTTACCTTCATCATCAGAAGGAACCCAATCTAGAATATCTTCTACTTCTACTTGAGAATGTGATCTCAATGTAGGACCAGGCTTCTTCACTTGCTTCTTCAATGGTACCACTGCTGGCACATCTGCAGACTGAGTTGCATTGTCAAAAATATCTTCCACATCACTCTCACCCTCATAATGTTGCATAGGATCTTCCCTCATCCTTTTCTTAGCAGCAATTCTCTGATGTATTTCCTCTTCCTCAGCTCTTCTGCTCTTCTCTGCAGCTACTGGGTCAAATTTGCAAGGATACATCCAATCATCATTAGACTCCTCTTCTTCTTCTTCTTGTGCCATAGATATCTCGATGTCAGCTATATGTTTGTTCTTCTGACTGGTACCATCCATTTGTGACTGCCAATCATCACAAATGGCACTGTCCTGGCTTAGAAATGGGTGTGTGACAGCTTGTTCTTCCTCTGGATCAAGATCAATTGTACTTGGGTATGTTTTCTTCACTGGTGACAACACTATTGATCTCTTACTGCTGCCCCTCATCACAGTTGGCACTACTTTCTTTGTATTGTTATACTTCACAAGCATTTCTTCTACCTTGTAATTGTTGTCTACTAGCTCTAGTCCATTGAGTCCTACTCTTTCTTGCTTAACATAGTATAAGGAATCACTCATTCCGTATCCTTCTTCCTCCATAATGGACAACAGATTCAGAAACCTAATGTCTGAATGAAATACAGTTTTCTAAACGAATTTTGCTCCATCAAACTGAAAATAGAGCTCCCACCTCTCAGACTGGTTCCTATCATACAAATTAACAATCTAATTAAGCTACATTCTCAATCTACAGAGACACCCTAGGTGAAAAACCCTAATTGCTTCACAGAGGGGAAAAGATTGCTTACCCGCTACCATTGTATAGATAATGGCTCATCGGGTCATTCATCGACGTCCCGCCAGCCGATGTCCACCACTTCTCCAAATCTGGATGCGGGGGACTGGGCGGCGGCAATGGCAGTGCAGCAACCTCTGCTTCACCACCAAGATCGACGAAGCCCTCCATTCCGCCCCCAGCAGCGGATGCACTGCCGCATCGCCGTACGCCCGCCGGAGATTCGCCGCTTTCGCTTGCTTCACCGGACCACTCATCGCCGCCGCCTCCTGTCGCCATGTCTGTTTGAGCGCGGGAGGGAGAGGGAGGAGTTGTTGACTGAAATGGGAGACCGGCGACCAAACGCTTGCCCTAACGGCACACTCGCTCCGTCGCCCCTTATGTGCCACATCACCCCTGACAATGGGACCCACATGTTCAAAACCTGATTAAACCGAGCTGATACGAGAATCAGTGCTCCGCGTCACAACTTGTCCCCAATAGTGGTATTTATGTGTCAAAACGAACCGTTATGGTAGTTTTCTGACGTGATTGGCGCAATTGTGGTAGTTTTTCGTCATTTTCTCGGGTTTGGGTAAAGAAGAGAGAAAATATTGTTAAGCAGATTCTATTTTTATTTTTCAGCTTGCCTTACCAAGAAAATAGATTGCCCATTTGTGCTTCTAGTTCTATTTGTGCATTTTTCGAAAAAGAGTTCTATTTGTGCATAGACAAATCGACTAAAGTAGAAACAAATAGTAGATAATCATTACACCACAATGTTCATTATTCTAACACAAAGCTAATTTACCCAGTCACATAGTTTATAGAAACCGAAATAGGAAACATAGCTATACAAACTCGATGATTTTGTTCTTCACTCCACTTCCACCACTCCTCTATGCGATCCAATCTTTAAGTTGTTGATGAGTCCCTACATCCCTAATGTCATGGTGAATTTGAAGGAAGTGCTTGATGCGGTCAACACGCCTACTAGTTGTCACCGCCTGTCCCATGAAGTCATAGTTTAGGTGATCAAAATCTTGGTCACGCTCACGATGATCATACTGCACAATATAACACAAGTTGGCATGACCCCAAAGCGTTTTTTGAACCAAGTCGGACCGCACACAATAGTAAATTGGGAATGTAAAATCCTAGATACTCTCCCTAGCTACATCCTTCCTAGCAACTATTTGAGCATTATAATTAACTTGATTGTTTGTTACCTAGGAATTGGCTTGAAAATGTTGCCCACTATGTGTATATCCCTTCTGGAAGGTAGTATCCCTATGTGTACTCGTGCCCATTGAACTCAAACTCATGTGCTTCTCCATCGGCTAAGTTTGCAAACAACGGTGATTAATTGTGCACATTGATATCATTGCATGATCAAGAAATTCCAAAACCATATCTCTTGGTCTGCAACAACCTCAAGGGTGATGGTTTGGTCTTTGACATGTTCGGCAAATTGACCATGCAATGCCCTTGAACAGTTCTTCCACCTCTAGTGCATGCAATCAACTGACCAAAGCATCCCTAGAAACCCACTTGCAGCGTTCATAGCCAAAATCCTCTCACCGTCTTGAGCATTTGGTATTCTTAAGTATTGTACCCTAAAGCACTTGATGGTTGTCATCTCACCAATTGCAATATGGTCATCGAGAAAATCAAGAGAGATTCCATAAGCCATAATGCATATATCGGCGATCACTTTCCGCACGGTGCTATGACCCATCCAGCTTGTGAAAATACTCCTCTACATGAAGAAGTATACTTTCTCCTATGAATCAACTCTAATTATACACTCTGCTATGATTCCATAAGACATAGTTGTTTAAGTTGTTTTACCTTAATCTTTTCATAGAACGAATGATGCTAAAAATTGCTCATATATCCAACAATTATTGCTTTGGATTTTTTTTTAGAAACGGGTATCCGGCCTCTGCATCAGAGCGATGCATATGGCCATTTTATTAAAAAGTATCGTAATTCAGTGTACCATTACAAATTTAAGGGTCACATAAAGTGGCGACATGGATCAACCAACGGAAGAAAGAATACAAAAACACTCTAAGCATCTTGTATTCTATTAGTACGCCGCCAACCACCCTGGTTGAAGATAGCCCGAACGACCTCCATCAACCGAGTACATCCAGTATCCATATGTACACGTTGGTCTTCTGGAAGGAGATAAGACCACATGTGAATCCAGTGTGAAGTTTTGTTTATTACCTGCAAAAATTGATCACTTCCAGCATTATTAAAAATGACATCATTGCGACAATTCCAAATTGCCCATATTAAAGCACAGACTCCCACACGGATCCATTCTTTAATTTTCTTCTCAATTCCATTCAGCCACCGTCCAAATAAATTCTTAATGTTAGTAGGTGGAGGAATGTTGAAAGTAAAATGAATCACTTGCCAAACTAATTTAGCAAATGAACACCGAATGAATAGGTGCTCCACTGATTCCTCTGAATTACAAAAAGCACACTTTGTACACCCGGCCCAATTTCTCTTAACTAGATTATCTTTTGTTAGAATCACCTTTCTATGTAAAAACCACATGAAAATCCTAACTTTCAGAGGTACTTTAAGTTTCCATAAATATTTCTGCAAAAACTTAGTGTGACCATTCATGAAATCAGCATATAAAGACTTAACTGAAAAAATGCCGGATGTAGTAAGATGCCACTTAAAACGATCAGGTTCATCAGTTAAATTTATATTCATCAACCGTTCCACCAAATGAAGCCACTCTTCCCATCTATCAGCTCTCAATACACGATTAAAACTAATATTTAATGGTGCATGAGACAAAACATCAGCCACTCTTACATGCTTAAATCGAACCATGTTATAGAGTGACGGATATTGGGAAGATAAAGACGTAGTACCTAACCACGCATCCTCCCAAAACTGAGTGTTCATTCCATCACCAATGACGAATGAACCCCGCTGAAAAAATTCATCTCTACCCCGCATAATTCCTTTCCAAAAAGGAGAATCAGTAGGTTTCACTTGAACTTGAGAGAGAGTATTGTTTTGCAGATATTTGTTCTTCAATAACTCCTGCCACATACCCTCCTCATTTAGAATCTTAAAAAGCCACTTAGTAAGCAAGCATTTGTTTTTAATATCAAGCACTTCGATCCCCAACCCACCCTGATCCTTAGGTCGGCATATTATATTCCATCTAGTTAATCGATATTTTTTCTTTGTTTGATCAGTTTGCCAGAAAAATCGAGATATGTAGTAATCTAACCTTTTCTTAACCCCTTTAGGTAATTCAAAAAAGGATAAGATGAACATGGGTAGGCTCGTTAAAACAGAGTTTATGAGTACAAGTCTGTCTCCATAAGAGAGCAGTTTACCTAGCCAACACGCTAACTTTTTTTCAAACCGATCCTCAACCGGTCTCCACTCACTATTTAGCAGTCTTCTATAATGGATAGGTATTCCCAAGTATTTAAATGGTAGTGATCCAATCTCACACCCAAATAAATTCTTATACTCATTTTCGTCGTCTCTGGCTTTTCCAAAACAAAAAATCTCACTCTTGTGAAAGTTTATTTTTAGGCCAGAAAGTTGCTCGAAAATACACAAAATAAGTTTCATATTCAATGCTTTTACCAAATCATGTTCCATGAATAATATTGTATCATCCGCATATTGGAGAATAGAAACCCCACCCTCTACAAGGTGTGGTATTAATCCACCTACCTGACCATCCTCTTTTGCCCTTGCAATCAGGATGGCCAACATATCCGCAACAATATTAAAAAGCATCGGTGAAAGGGGGTCACCCTGGCATAAGCCCTTCAACGTTTGAAAATAATGACCTATATCATCATTAACACGAATACCTACACTCCCTCCTTGCACAAAACGAGCAACCCACTCACACCACAGAGGTGGAAATCCTTTTATGCGCAACGCTTGTTGCAGAAAGGACCATTTCACTTTGTCGTATGCCTTTTCGAAATCAATTTTAAAAATTACTCCGTCTAACTTTTTCTTGTGAAGTTCATGGATTGTCTCGTGTAACACAACCACACCCTCCAAAATATTCCTCCCTGGAATAAAAGCGGATTGGGTTGGTTTTATAACTTTATGTGCAATACTTGTGACTCTATTTGTACCCACTTTAGTAAATATCTTGAAACTAATATTTGTACCCACTTTATGTCCAAATTATTGCTTTGGATATACTGGTGTAGTACCCGACAATCCAAAATAGTCCGACATAAGCTAGATGTTGGCCTTCTTACCTTCTCCTACGAATCAACTCTCACCCGACAAATGAACCTCCATGTTTAGCTGCTTGTTTCTATAATCTATATGTGTCATCACAAGAATAGTGAGATCCTCATCTTAATCACATTCATCTTCTTCCTCCGAGATGAACCATAGCTAAAATTCTTTTCAGGAATCTCATATATAAATATGTATAGAACAATGAAAAAATAGACTACAAATTTATACTATCCCAAACAAAAAATTAAGAAAATATACCTTGGAGCTAATTCGTAAAAAACCTTGCAGTGTTTTGTCCGACGAGAACTGTGAAGAGGTTACGAGCGCCATCGGGCTGCTCGGGACAACAGTGCAGGGAGGAGAGGTTAACGGAGGCCTACAAGGGTGATCACGGTAGCGCCAGCCTCCGCAAGGTCATGTGTGGTTATGTCAGCTCGGCTAGGTCGTTCGAGACTGAATCAACACGGGTTGGTCATGGCAGGGCCTGGCAATGGTGGCGGAGGGGTGGGGCAGAGACGAAGCGTCCCCTTTGGTGGATAAATTGGCGTGATAGCAGGTGAGTAGAGCATCGACTGGGAATCGATTCCCCTGCCTCTACACTTTTCCAATAAATGTTGAAAGCGTCCTTGAGATTATCTCGTAGTTCCTACGAGGTGGAGACAATGGGATTGGTCCATGTATTTTTCCTTCGTTTTGCTACATTTCACTCAAAAGGTTGAAGTGAGATAGTGCATCAAGTTATTTGCAAGGGACAACTTGTTCCTTTTCCCCAGCGATCTTAGATTAGGGAAGCCTAGAAGAGTCGCAAACTCCAAGTATCATCCATATATGACCCATACTAGATTTGACCAACTACCCATCCTACCTCCTCTACCTTTTTGACAACCCATATTTTTTTCTAAGTACTCCCTCCGACCACTAATACATGTGTCTACATGGATGTATCTAGATACATCCATGTAGAGACATGTATTAGTGGTCGGAGGGAGTAGACTCTTTCACTGTCATGTTTCAGTAATCTTTCCCATTACTTAGAAAAAGTGAGCCACTAGTTTAGGTACAAGATATTATCATTACCTCCTGGACAATAAGATAGACAACCCATAATCGTAAAAATGGAATTGCAAGAGTGGAGTTCTAACAACTGAGCTCTCCCTGAGCCAAGTGGAGTATGCATGAAATAGCTAGATGCTTCTTCTATTATTTTCCCTAGCGTAGCTCGACCATCCTAGACTTGAACTAGAGACCTCGCCCATTTACCAACGATGTTGTTCAACTTAACCCCTCCAGGACCATGCTAAGTGTCAATTTTGATCTAGGAACTCCATCTAGATCCAAAGCCTCTTTTCTCCAACATGTCACACATAAAATCATGCCTAACCTGGTTAAGTGCCTTTTTAATAGTCTAATTTACAAAAGGACATGAGTTTTTGACTGTTTGATAGAGTGTATAATCGGTGACTACATTTTCTAAGATATAACTCCCATTATTGATAGCGTATTTGTTAACAACAATGCTTATATTTGTAATCATAGCTATCATATTAGTCACAACCTTGGTGTAAATATTGACACATTAATCAAAGAGACCATTATCCTAAACTAGTTCATAGTGTCATCCTCTTCTTCATTTGGTATCGAAGTGAGGACACCACAATTTAATCCATAGATTTATAGTTTGCCTTCAAAGAAATCTTGAGACATATATTGATGAGATCATGCTTAATCGCATCACAAAAATGTTGTTAAAACATGAAAGGTAGACCATCAGGCCTAGTAGGCTCGTCAAAATATGTGGAAACACATCTTTCTTGATTTCCAATTCACTGTAAGGGGATTCTAAAATAAAATTGTGGTCGTCTGTGATCTTCTCATTAGGTGAGAATAAATCACTTTGCAAAAATAAATCAAATGTTTGTTTTTAAACGAGGTCCTTGTAAAACCTAGTGGTCACATAAAGCATAACTCCTATATCACTGACCAAACCATCTGGATCCTTTATATTATGAAACAACTTCTTCCTCCTTTTTTGTGGCTAGTATGTGAAAATAATATGTGTTTTTTCACCCTAGTTAATTTATCTATCCCTAGACCTACATCTGCCTTTAACTTTTTTCAGCAAAATGTTATGCATTTCAGCATAAATCTGTTTTAGGCTAACCTTTTCATTATCTTCTGAATCAACAATTTTATATTTGACATCTGGTGCAACAAGCTCTTCCTTCATAACATTTTTGGTTTCCTAATATCAGAATATCTGTTCCAAGAAGTAGTGGCTCTCCTAAAACTACAAACTTACTATTGCCAAATGCCAACAATCACTACCTTTGACAGGTTGGTTCCATGTTTTTCTACCAAAGATTTGAATTATATCCTCACAAGCCAAACTTGTATCGAGAAGACCTAGGAGTAGAAGAACACCCAAATTCCCACAAAACAGGGGTGTGATCACTATAATAGCTAAAGGAAACGACATCTAACTTTGCATTGCAGAAAAATCAATCAATTGTTGACATAATCAGATTTTCTTTGCTAACATAGTTTCCATGTACTATATATTTTGGCTTCATTTAGGTGGATTAGATCAAGTAGTGGTGGTCAATAGCTAGTATTGAATATCATGAGCAAGAGAAGTGACTCTTGCTTCTTTGAAAAAGAGAAATGCTCGTTTCTTCGCGAATATTACCTTCACTGAAAAAATCAGGCAGGACCTGGATAACCATCAGTATTAAACATGTGAGATTCTTTACACCTGGATAGTAGGATTTTGTTTTTGGCCCATTTATGTTGTATTTCTATAATTAAATACCTATAACTGAAATGCATTCCTAATTACTTTGATGATACAACACTTTTTTCTCTGTTTCAAAATCTTTTTCCTCTACAATCTATAGATTATAAGAAATGTTCCGTACACCACGGTTTAGCACTTGAAAACCGAGGCTTCTTCATGATAAGTAAAATTTATCATAGAAAAGAACAATTGCTCAATAGATGTGAAAAATAGGACCAATGTTCTTGAATTGTCAGTGACAACTATACATGTGATTGGTTTCACAAAAAGACCCTACAACAAATTGGACAGAACAGTTTTGGCACTCGGGTGCATACGCACCCTTTATTTCAAATGCAGTTTCAACATATAAATTGTTTTAAAAAAATAAAATATATGTTGGATGGACTTCAACCTATACGTGAAAAAAGTTGTTTCATGAAAATCGACCTTTCCTCTAGGCTAGGTAAAAAAGATAAAATTCGGTGCTAAAATAAGGGTTTACACGTGACATGATTTTGTCTTTTTTACATAGAGCACTAAAAATGTCAATTTACGACGATAATTTGTCATGCGCACATAGAATGTCGAGATGTACGCGCGGAAAATCTTTTTGAAATATTTTCATATATTAAAATGTGTTTTTGTTGTTGTTAAAAGGAGCATATGCACCCAACGCTACAAATTTCCGCATACTACAAGTTATAGATTAATTCTGAAATAGACATAACTGCATGAAAGAGAGAAGTGGTTAGCTGAACCGTTAGCCGTTGGACTCATGTGGTTATGAGTATATCAAGTCAGCCCATATGTTGGTCGCATAAACCAAGAAGATACAAACAGGTCTAACTCGTTATATGCATGACTGCATGTAAAGAGAGGTGTTTAGAAGAACATTTTTCTAGCAGTTGGAGGTTGGACTCATGTAGTTAACGTAACTACAAACTAGTCAGGATTATATGCTAATCTCGAGTCGGAATGCAAGTGTGTGCATATACTCCCTCCTTCTCAAAATAAGATATCTATGATTTTTGTCAAATTCAAAATTTTAAAAGTTTGATCAACTATATATAAAATAATGTTGACATTTATAATTCCAAATCAGTATAATTAAAATCGTCATGAATCATGACATATCCATTAGATACCGTGGATGTTGTATATTTTCATGTCATTTTTTGAAAAGTTTGAATTTGACAGAAAAAATATGCATCATGTTTTGCACAGTTTTAGATTTGACATCTAAAGCATCGAAACAATGATTCAGGTTGGGATTAAAATCTCTATAACTTTTAACCAGATGAGTTAACCAGTCATGGCGGCGTACCGGCGCCAGCGATTTGAATCATTGGCTGCGATTTGAATCATTGTCGCATTGAAGCAAATACACGACTGATTCAGATCGATTTGTTGCGGCCACTATCAATGAGACTGGCTCTATGCGCGCGAGCATGGCTTGTGTAACGTGTGTGTGAGTTAGCCGGTACGTTTTCTTGTCACATGTCGGCTCGGATGTCCTGCCCGTACGTACCGGAGAGCTGCGTTTGTCACTTTCTCCCAACCGCAACTAGATTTCACGTGCTTTTCCAACTGTACGCCCAATCGATTTGAGATCCAACAAACTTGGAAAAAGTCATGAAAGGAATTGGTATTTCAAATGATCAACCAAATCTTATATAACTTGAGAGTTCTACACCAGATTATGCACGCGTGATGAACAAATGAACGTCGACCAATGAGCATCCATCCTCTCGGATCTCCAATCCAGTTGCTTCTTGTTGGATAGACATGAACAACGGGGGGGTATAAAAAAAAACATAGAACTAGCATATTAGCTTAGCCATACTTGTATGAAAATAAAGAGAAAACCTGAAGCAATTGAGACGTGCCGATGCAGCTTTCACAATCACGCCGTGATTGCAAGGAATATAATATGTTTTTTAGGGGAAAGGAATACTATACGTTTTAATAATGCCTTCACTGTTGAACATGTTTTCTGAACATTTCATCTCCCAAGTTGCGCAGAAGAGAACATTCCTCTTGGCCGCGAGAGCAAAGGACGTGGTCGTCGCTATTCGTATTTTGTTGTATTCTCCCGTCGAATGGGCGCCACCACAGGATTTTGCACATAGATTTGGTCCAGCCACCGATCGCCAAACTCTGAGGTGGAATCCAATCCTCTCTTTGTTTCAGATCTTTTTCTTTGAACGGTTGTTTCAGATCTGCTTTCTCGCTTCTCACCTAGCGCATTCGGTCTCACTGAAGTGACACTTCTTTTTCCCTTCTGATCGAGAGTGGAAGTGACGGCTAAAAGTCCCCGGTGAAAAGAAGATAAGCAAATAGTAGCGCAGCTATGCATAAAGCTATGTACCTGGATGAATGCGAAGATATCTAGTACTACCGGATGAAGGATGTCAATGGATGAGGACACTTCTTTGGCAAAATGTAAAATCACAAGGCTTTGGGTTTCTTCCCCGTAAAGCCAATCATCTTTTTTCTTTGGCAAAATGTCACGTCAAGATTTCACCGTTGGTCCCTATCGTCTCCAAACACATGATGTTCTTTTGTCCTTCTCTTTTTTAGGGGATCGTGCATGGTGGTTTTATTGGGCTGAGATTGGTGGAGCAGTCTACTCAATACAATGCTGGATTCAAATAGGGCTTAGCTAGGCCTGTCTTCGGGCCCATACCTTCCATACAGTGTCCTCTTCTTTTTCTCTCCAAGAGATACAATGTTCCAATGGTGTGAAGTAAGGATGTGTGTTGGCTCTGGTAGGCTGGTGGAGGGCACCCCCTAACCAGTGATTTGGTTACGGGAAATCCGGTTACCGGTCGGTAGCCAGAGATCCCGATCACCCCCGGGAAACCAACTTATCAGGCAAAATATCTTGTATTTTTAATTTTTTTTTGAATTTTCTAAATTATAATAAGAACCTTCTGTAAATGGTCATACCCAAAAGCTTAAATTTAAATTATAGATTTTAAATTCATCTGGTAATTAACTGGTCAGGATTTTCCGGTAACCGCGGTAACCAGCAATCCCGACCCCCCCGGGGAATTTTTTCCTATCGGGAACCAAAACCTTGCCCCTAACTACCTGGCTAGTGTAGTCATTTTTTCTATTCAGATTTGTGTAATGGGTATTCCATGTTACAAGAAATCCTTTTGGAACCATATATAATAGTATAAGATATGATACATTACAATACCAAGAAGTAATATATGGATTGTTCAAAGTATTGACAACATATGAAATAATTACATCGCATCTAAGAACAAAGTTAAACATCAACTATAATTGCCAAAAAAAACATATGATCGAATGATCCTCTAATCTCAATTGGCAATTGGAAGGGGGCCGAGCAGCCAATGGCTAGGGATGGAGCATCCGAGGGTTGGGTTGGGGTGCAAAAATACTAAAATCTAAAGGAACGAGTATAACCTTATGAAATATTTCCTCTATTTGCATTGGATCAACGCGAACGGTAGCGCATCCCATTTAGCTAACGCATCGATTAGAATGGAATAGAGGACTATTATGTACGTATAAATATATACTTCCCCTGTCCCTAAAAGAATATCGAAGATTTATCTAAATTTAGATGTGTCCAGACGTAATTTAGTGTATAGAACTATAGATACACCTAAATTTTAGGCTCGTTTGGCTCTCATTATTTGGTGCTGGAATCAAAGAATTCATTTATGATTCTAAGAATTATTTATTGGCTCTCACTTAATTGGTTACGAAATTCATTCGAAATTGGAGGATTCCATCTCATGCCTAACCTTAAATCCGGTACCATGGATCCATCAGCGATCGATGTAGGATATCGATGTAGGATCTCATCTCGTTTGTTTCTGCAATGTCGTGAGGCGCCAGTAGCCAAGTAGCTGCCGATCGAGGCCGGGGTCCGGACCCGACCGCGGCATGCGTGCATTGCATGCATGCGGCGTCTAGCCACGCCAGCCACCCCAGAGTTGGCATTGTCGTGCCACGCCAGGACTTGCTTGTTTGCTAGTTGTGCTGAATGGATGGATCGGATGGTGGTGAGCTGCTCCTGGACTGATCACCGGATCTAGCTAGCTGCCGCGTCCATCGGTAAACCACTCGAACTGCGCGACTAATTACCAAGCTGTTTGAGTGTTTCATCCATCGATCGGCCCTCCTTGACTAATTACCAAGCTGTTAGCACGATGCGCAATCGAGGTTAAAACAACAACTAGGATTGCGAAATTTGTATGTGCAGAAGAAATCGAGAGACCGGCTGGCTTGAACAGGCACGCAGATTGGAATGTTTTCTGAATTTTTTTGCGTTCGCTTCAACGGCAACGGGGAGTGGGTCCAAATTGTTTTGTCTTACTAGTTACGTGCCCGTGCTACGGGTGCCAAATTTCTTACATGTTGCATATGTCACGTGAACTTCTCATGATATGAAGGATATGCGAACAAATACAATTGTAATCAACATTTTCAACTGCAGTTTGGATTACTCAAACTACATCTCCCTCCATGTATTTGCTCTTTCTTTTTCTCTCTCTCTCATGACAAGGATGCATTTTCATTTCTTTCCATTTCCAAACAGAGCCCCTCAACTTCACCTCTTTCACCACTGCCCCAACATTGTTATCATAGTTTCCACTCAAACCAAAATTGTACTTCATAGTCACCTCTAACTTAGTATTGAACTAATCTATAACAAAAAAAAACATAACATAATGTATCCTGCTATTTTCTTTCCCCAGTAATAACCCTCTAGATAGCCAAATACAAATTCATTAGTTTTATGGAGATAACTTTTACCTCAAATAACTGTTACAAAGTTCACCAAGATAAAGAACAGGAAAATAACGAGATAATCAAGCCAAGCAGCACTTTAGAATCCATCGACATGCTTCATGCCTGCTTATGATACAAGCATACAACAGAATTTAAGCCATCCACTATAATTTCTTTGAGGCATAGTAAGAGTGAAACTATCAAAAATATATGCACTATCTATCATGTTGCATCTCAACACAATAATATATTGTTCATTAACTTGCAGAAAGTTATTTGAGCATATCAGTATGGAGCATCACAAAGATAAGAAAATACGTTTATTCCTAGACAGTCTATTTTGCAAAGCTACTGCATGCCTACCAAGATAGCTGCCCATTAGCAAAATCTATGTCATTTCAGAACAGATCCAAATTAGCACTTCCTCAAAATCATGTATTTTCCAAAGGAGAAACACATTTATGTAGTGAGGAAATAAACCGTGCATAAGAATTTAATTTTCTAGAGAAAAAACATTCCAAGAGGCAGGACTAACCAAAGTGCTACTGCATGGAGGTTTATTCCATTCGTTGTTCTCTAGGTTAAATTAAGCAAAACAATTATAAAGGAAGCTAAAGGTAGAACACATATGTCTTATCGCAAAAGGTTCAAGTGGCTTCACATCATTGGATTTGGAATACAACATCATCATATATATCGCCTTAAGACATCTTTGGATATATGTTTCATTAAGTTGACCACACAAAAATGTCACTGGATACATCAAATTTGCCAAGCAAGAACAACCCATGCTTTCTCAGTAGGGATGCAACCAGGCGCTAAGCCTGTTTAAAATCATGTCAGAACATCATTTTTTGCCTTCAGGTTGGCTTTGCGGGACATTTGCGGGATGCCGCTCCCTATTTCTCAGTACTGTAAACTATGTAAACACTTGTCGTGTGAAGAAAGGGTCGTCACTGCAGACAATTATATATGCTCTGTAGTGCAATATACTCAGTCCATGAATATGCCTTCTCAATCTTAGTTTCTCCATCAAGCTCATTAACTTAAATTTGAAATCAAAATACCAAGATCTTTTATTCAGAACTGTTTAGTGGAGCAACAAAAATTGCACAATCATGGCCAATTGGCAATCAACCATAAGGATCTGAAGGATGAAACAAATGTGCTATTCAATAGCACATAAATTTATTGCTCACAAAAGAGTACACATTTTTAGCTAATTTCATGTAGGCTTATTTCTGATCCCAAGTTCCTAACATAACAGGATTCAACTTTTTTGTATTCACCACAGCTTATTTACACAAGCATGCAACCAGTACACATTGACAAAGCAATATATGAAAAGTGAAAAATGTTCTTTCGATAATCCAAACAATGTGATACTTGTGATTTTCTTTATGCCTCTATAGGAAGCTAATTTCTCCCAGCTCTATGCTACACAAGAATTACCAAGAAGCAATAGAAGAGACTCCAGTATAGGAGGAAAAGAGGAGTACAAGAGTGAATCATTAGAGTGAGATGACTAGCCCTAGAACAAGGGTTCAGTTAACTATAGCGAGTGATAAATTACCTTTTAGTTTTCAAAGCCTGATTCTACAACCTAGAGATCACCCTTCCCATTTTGCAAGCAGACATCAGTAGGCCCAACAAATGCGCCATTTGCCCGTTTCTCTTATATCTCAATCCACACAATCGTCCTTGAATCTTTGACAGAGCCAAAAAGCCACCAGATTGTATATCCCCCTTTCTAATGTTAGCAGCCCAAGGTTAAGAGCCGTTTCTCAAATCCTTCCATGTGCTATTGCCGCTTTAAGAGAACACACATATTTCAGTTCTGCCTCTTCTTCCCATGATGTTATCTCCAAAGTGTGTTCACGGGCAGCAAAGTAGAAGTCCCATGTGTTATCATATATGGTGTTGCAAACACATAAAGATCCATGCATGTCCAGCTCTGAGCAGAAGAAGTTTGCATAGAGGGGAGACATGTTAGCACAAAACCCAGGTTTACTTAGATAGTCAGACCATCTAAAACTGCCAATCTTCATGATCACAAGCTTGTCCCGTGCAGACCAAGTCAATCCAAATATTCTTATTTTAATATGGCTACTGCGGGATCGGTTCAAGAAAATACTGAATAGCTAAGATTCTTCTTTTAAAATGGCTACTACAGGATCAGTTAAAGCAAAAAAATGATGGATCTAAAGTCATGTACAAAACTGGTATCTAGTGTCAGCAAAATTTGTCAAGACTCCTTAAAGGCCCTAAAAAAATGTATCCAATATCTCCAAGTACATGAAAACTTCATTTTTGTATTCTATAGCTTCTGTTTAAGATGCATACCTTGATAACCATTACAAAATGAAAAGATCTATATATCCTTTCAGAATTCAGATAAATAATCTCGTGATACCTATTCCTCTTTTTCTTACTACGAACAAATACTGCACCACCACATTATTCCATATAACGTATGCAACAGATAATCAAATTAATGTCCTACATAATCTGTAGAAGAAATAATGGGCAATTAACCAGTATAGAAAAAAAACAGTCCACTCAATCTAAATGGCAGCTAGGTGTACCTCTGAATTATTATCTTCTTCAAACCCATCAAGGGAGAGTTCCTATATTTTCAAACAGGAGGATACATCAAAGAGATGTATCAGCAAGTAAAAGAATTATTCCAACTAACTGCTATATATAAATGACCCTAGAAGCGAAAAATAATACTCTTGACAGGCAGGGTGATATGCAATAGCAGTTCTGGCAAACTAAGCTTCAGATTGGGATGGTCGGTACATAGGGTGACAGGCCCAGATTTCGGGCACCATGTCTAGGTGGGAGTGGAGCTCCCGGTGATGGGTGGTCCGGCCTCGACCTATCCTGGACGGCTGGGAGTTGCTCCATGCGGGCAAGTTTCTCCAGCTCGCGTAGGGCCTCGAGGTGGGAGGCTATGTAGTAGAGGCC
This sequence comes from Dactylis glomerata, assembly GCA_007115705.1. Classification (NCBI taxonomy): domain Eukaryota; kingdom Viridiplantae; phylum Streptophyta; class Magnoliopsida; order Poales; family Poaceae; genus Dactylis; species Dactylis glomerata. The sequence continues at coordinate 425,210 of QXEO01001046.1, forward strand.
GACCAGGTGGGCTGCTCCGGTCGTGCTGACGGGAGGGGATTAGATCGAGCTCCTCCTGCTGTGCTGCTCGACCACCATGAGATACGGAAACCTCTGTGGCGGTAGGGCACTGGCAGAGGAGGTGCGATGGGGAGACGACCGTGGTCGAGGAACGAGGATGGAGACGACGGGCCGGAGAAGTGGATCTGGATCTTGTTCCTCTCCGGGTTTTTTATGGCAGTCCTCTCTTTTGGTTTTTTTGTTGGAAGAGGGGGCGTAGGAAAACCGGTAAAGTGGGATTCTTGATGAAAAAAAGATCGATGGAACATCCTGGAGGTGGAATATGGAACATCTTTATTCTTTTTAAGTAGTAGAGATTTCGTTGGAAGAGGGCGCGTAGGAAAACTGGTAAAGTGGGATTCTTGATGAAAAAAGATCGACGGAATGTCCTGGAGGTGGAATATGGAACATCTTTATTCTTTTTAAGTAGTAGAGATTCTCCCGTCAAATGGGCGCCACCGGATTTTGCACTTCAAGATTTGCTCCAACCACCCATCGCCAATCTCTTGGAATCCAATCTTTTTTTCGCAATAATCCAATCCTTCATTTTCCTTTCCCCTCTTGACATTTTTGTTCTCTTTTCATCTCATCCAACATACACCTAAAAGTTGGCAAACATATACGAGGGCTAAGGTTGCAAGGATGGAGGCACACTCTGGACGCCGATTGTGCTCTTTGTGCACTTGGCACGGGGGCGGGTGAGATTTGATGGAAAGATGAGGCACCATGAAGAGGTTGTAACACAATATGAAAGAGAGAATCAGGAGCGCATATGTGACCGAAATCATGTGTTAAAAAATTTAAATCCCGGCCTACCATGTAAAGTTCTATAATTATTTGTTTAGTCAATGACAGGCGGGCACAAATGTAAGGCACTACCAAGGTCATATGGCTAGAGAAAATATACATGAATAATTTTGCAAAAAAAATACAGTGCCATGTTTAGATTCAAAATGATGACCTATTTACAAAACTACAGGTGTTCGATTTGTCAGCATGATTTGCATGGTTGGTCTTGTTTAGGATGAAATCGACAAGTTTTAAATAAATACTTATGTAAATCGCGAGTCAAGAACTAAATAGAGTAGCACACCCAAGTACAAGAACTTTTAATGCATTTTACTCTTAGCTTGCTGGGCATAAGGAATAAAATACATCAATCGAAGATCTATATCACAGTATTTTTCTTCATTGGCAAAATGTCACGTCAAGATTTCATCATTGGTCCCTATCACCTCCAAATGCTCTTGTTGGGCTGTGGTGGAAAAAAGTCTACCTATACTAATCAGGCCAACGATTAGACCCAGGGAGGTAGGGATGGCCTAAACTAGGCCTGCTCAGTTATGCAGCCCGTTAGTTGCATCCTAGTCATATCACATGTGAAAAATCATGTGCCCCCATGTGTGGTTTTGGTAATTAATGGCAATCCCTATGGACTAATGTTTGCATTGAGTTATATTTGTAGGTCTTGTCTATAGACAACGCTTGATCCATATGTTGGGTTCAAGATTGTTAGAAGTTGAATATAAAGAAGATTATGTGACTATCAAGGTGTTATTCAAGGAGTGATCCGAAGATTGGTCATAAAGGAGTTGAGCCTATATAGAGTGTGTCTTGAGGAATAAGATGGAGTAAGCTCTCATGTGCATTCTCAAGACATCATCAATGTTGATCAAGTTGAAGCGCAAGTTCAAGATAGGCTTCTAGAAGATATCATTTGCTTGAAGCTCGGTGTCCATTTGGTGGTAATGGACATGTGAAGATATTTCTACTAGTGTCTCTCCCATAGTGAAGTATGGGGGAACAATCCGCAAGACTTCACCGAGAAAGCGCAATCAAGAAAGGTAGTCCAACTTGAGAAGATCAAGATCGTCACCATCTAGCTCAAGTGAAATGCACAAGGCAAAGGTATGTTCTTGATAGGGTTTCTTTCTTACCGGTCTCATAGTGTGGGAGACCGGGTTTAGGATCGATAGCCGTACTATCAAGAGGGGCTCTCGAGTGAGTAACTTATTTGTATCATTCGGAGAGGGCTCAAACCTTTGCATACTTGGCATTATCTTTCTTGGTTCTTATTTTGATTTTATCCATGTGAGGTTCTAGAGCTTGTGGTTATTTCCATGACAAGCTCTAGCTCATCAAAAACGGATTTCGTATGGAACACTTATTGTGTTTTTGGTGTTTGGAGGTTTTACCGATTCTTCTCTATAGCTAAGCCAAACCTTTTATCATTTAGTTTCATCCTCCTTTGTTGGACTATGATGTTTCTATGGATGAAGGTGTAGAGCTCGTTGTGGTGATTCCAACGAGCCTAAGTTCATCAAAAACGGAGTCAGGATGCAAAAGTTATGGCCGTTTTTGTGTTGATGTTTTTTTCCTTGGCGGAAAGTTCGGCCCTAGGGCCGGCCGGGCCAGACTCTAGGCCGGGAAATCCAGCCCCAAACCGGAAAAATCCAGCGGCCTGCCAAACCGCACTACTGGGGTGCTTTTTGGTGACCACCAGACTGTCCGCCAGACCGTCCGGCCTAAAGTCCGGCGGCGCCGGACTTACAGCCAAACTTTGGCGCGATTTGCTTCCAACGGCCAGATTTTCCCCACCTATAAATACCCTTCTTCCTCCTTGAACCAACCACATTTTTGGGCTTCTCTCTCCTCCATTGTTGACCTTCAAAGCTTGCCCTCCCTCCTCCATTCCCTCCATGGTTCTTGCGTCTTTTTAAGGGAAAAAAGAGAGGAGATCTAGATCTACTTTTCCACCAATCACTTTCTCCTCTAAGTGAGGGGAACCTATTGGATCTAGATCTTGGAGTTCTTTGTGGATTTCCTCCTTGTTCTTCCTCTCATATCCCTCCATAGCATTTGTTACTTTGGTAGGATTTGGGAGAGAAGGATTTGAGCACTTCGTGTGTTCTTGCCATTGCATTTGGTGCATTGGTTTGAGTTCTCCTCGGAGATTCGGTGGTAAAAGCAAGAAGCTTATTTCCTCTTGGGTTCTTGGAACCCTAGACGGCTCAGTGGATTTCTTGGGGACCTCCAATTAAGTTGTGAAGATCTTCCTAAGCTTTATGGTGCCTCCGTGGTGATTATTGGGAGCCTCCAATTGAGTTATGGAGTGTGCTCCAATCTCAGTGGCTTTGTGGTTTTGGGAGCCTCCAATTAAGTTGTGGAGTAGCCCCAAGCTTTGTGCGGGTTCGGTGACCGCCCTCAAGGGTCCCATAGTGGATCGGGTCTTCCATCTTGGTGGGAGGGCTCGAGGAGATTACGGTGAGCCTCCGTGGCGTTTGGGGAGCCTTGTGCCTCCACACCGCTCCAATGAAGATTAGCACCCGCAAGGGTGTGAACTTTGGGATACATCGTTGTCTCCGCGTGCCTCGGTTATTTCTATACCCGAGCTCCTTTACTTATGCAATTTACTTTGTGATAGCCTTCGTGCTTAAAGTTATATATATCTTGCTATCACATAGTTGCTTATCTTGTTTAGCATAAGTTGTTGGTGCACATAGGTGAACCTAGTTTATTTAGGTTTTCTATGCTTGGCAAATTAAATGTTAGTTTTATTCCGTATTTGTCAAGCCACTCGTAAAAGTTTTAAATCACCTATTTACCCCCTCCCCCTCTAGGCGACATCCGTGTCCTTTCAATTGGTATCAGAGCAAGGTCTCTCATTTTAAGGCTTCACCGCCTTGAGAGCAAAGATGTCGGCTAGGGGATTAGTACACAATGACACTTTTATATTTGATGGCACTAATTATGATATATGGAAAATTTGCATGCTTAATCATTTTCGTGATATGGACCCAAATATAGAGAGAATTTTAGATATGGGTTTCTCTCCTCCTAAGGATTCCCAAAGTCTATCTTTAGAGGAGAAGATAAACTCTTTTCTTAATTTTCAAGCTACTAATGTTCTTTTCGATGTTGTGAGCAATGTAGTTATTTATGCAATCATGCCTTTCTATAACGCTCATGAGTTTTGGATAAAGATTCAAGAAAAATATGATGTGTCCAACACTATTGAGGATGATTGTATTCCTTCCACTTCCGGCCATGATGAACTCTCATCCACCTCACCAATGTGTGGCAAGACACAAGGTAACGATATGGTGAGTGGTGATGAATATTGCAATGTTGATAGTAAGCTTACTTGTGATGACCATTTATATATATCTCATTGCAATGCCTCATCTTTGGACTTAAACACCTCTAGCACCATAAATGCTTTACATGCTTGTGTTGATAGTCCTTGCATATCATGTGCAAGTTGCATGAATAAATCTCATGATGATATGCTTGATTTGTCTTATTTCCATGATACAAATATATCTACTTCCTCTAGTTGTTGTGTGTCTAACAATGTAGAGGAAAACAAATATTCCATGGGCCAAGACAAGATTCTAATTAGAGCTTCAAGTGATTCGTCTTCATCATCTCTTGGTTCCCACATGTGCCTTATGGCTAGGTCTTCAAAGGTAACTCCTACTTTGGAACCCAATATATCTAGTGATGATGATGAGGATAATGAAGAATAGGATGATGACTTTGCCTCATTAATTGAGAAGAGTGAAATGTTTTTTCATGCTATTCGTAAGAATAAAATTGCTTGCTCTTACTTCTATAACATTTTGGCTATTGCCACCGAGAGCAATAAAATAATTGAGGAGCATGAGAATACCATCTTTAAAATGCAAGGTCATGCCCGTGATTACGTGGATGAGATCGCGGATCTAAAAGAAGCTCTAGACGAAGAACAAACCACCAAGGAATCTCTTTTGGAGACCTTTACTTTAGAGTTATCTAAAATAAAGAAATCCTATGATAGAACTCTTGTGGTGGCAAATGATTTTGAAACTAAATATGAAGAGCTTGTAGTTACTTATGCTAAACTCCTTGAGAATGTTGTGCTTCTTAAAAATGACTCTAGGGTCATTTCATGTGAGCCCATCATTCTCACCGAGTCGCATGAGCAACTTAAAGCTTCAAATTCAAATGAGCTTACTAAATTGCCTTCTCCGCTTTCCGTTAGTGATGATGCTTGTGCTACTAACTCTACTTCTTGTGAAGCATCCATCTTGAAGGAGAATGTTGAGCTAAGGGCTCAACTTGACTTGCTAACTAGCAATTATGGGAAATTGGAAGAAAATCATGGAAAGCTCTCTAGCTCCCATGAGGATCTTCTAGCTTCCCATGATAGGCTAAAATTAGCTCATGAGGCTATTATGTGAAAGGTAACATCTAGTGAGCCTCATTTGGACATTTGCACTACTTCTCAAAATGCCATATTGCCTTGTGCTAGTCCTAGTAATTCATTCACTCATAACATTGCTACATCTTGTGATGAATTACTTTCCTTTCCTTGTTGCTCTAACAATGAAGATTCTACTTCCTCTAGTACTTGTGTTGTTACTAACCATGTAGAGGAAATCGAAGAGCTCAAGGCCCAAGTCACTTCATTGAAGAAAGACTTGGTAAAGTGTCATGAAGGGAAATTCAAACTCGATAATATGTTGAGTGTGCAAAAATCCCCCAATGACAAGAGTGGACTTGGGTTCATCTCCAACAACAAGAAGAAGTCCAAGGTTAACAAGAATAAGAAGGGCCAAGGACATCAAAGATCTGGCCAAGATTGTTTGCTTCAAGTGCAAAATTGAAGGGCACCATGTTAGATCTTGCCCTTTGAAGATGAAGGCACTAGTTGAGAAGCAACGAGGGAAGCGGCCTCAAGTTTAAGGCCATGCTCAACCTCGTATTGAAGAAAGGTCACTTCCCAAGAAGAATCAAGCTAATGCTCCCATTGTGGAGAAATCAAGTGAGAAGAAGGTGAAGAAAAGAACATGCTACATATGCCGTGAAAAGGGTCATCTATCTTCTTCATGCACTGTGGGTAACTCATCCAACCCTATCATAATTGATGATGCTTATTCCCTTTGCAAAGATAAGGTTGGCAATGTGTTTGCCAAATTTATTGGCACTCAATGTGGTTTCAAGAAAAGAACCATTTGGGTGGCCAAGCCTATTGTGACTAACCTCTTAGGACCCAACTTGGTTGGGGACCAACACACCAAAACTTGATCAATAAGTGTTTGATCGAGGGCATTGGAGACTTGGCTATATCATGAAGAATTAAGGGATCTTCATCAATATATTGTCTCAAGTAAAGTCAATTGGATTATCTTATTTATATCATATATCTAATGTTTCTCTTTGTGGTAACATGTACTCAACTTATCTACATTGAAAGTTACTCACCCCTTTTGCATGTGTTGGTTGTGTTCCATTACATGTGTTGGTATATGTTGTGCTACCTACTTGTTTTATTTTGATTAATCAAGTATGTATTTGTGGGTTTGCACACCATGTATGTGTGTTTATGTTTGAGCCTATATTGCATCTTCTTTTATATTATTTGGCTCTTTTGAGAGACTAATGGACTATCCCATTTTGGGGAAGTGATATGCTTTGGCACTTCACAATTCTAAATATATGTGCACATGAGGAATACCACTTAGTGTCGATATTTGAATTTATCTAGTCTCTATGTGGTATGTCATGTTCATGAGAAATTCAAATTCTATAATGTCCATTAATCTTCTCATATTGAAATTTATTTGCCTCTTGTGAAAATAAATGCTTTATCACATTATGGGGGAGTAATATGCTTTGTGCATACTACAAACCAATAAAATGTGTATATTTGATGTTGTGTCACATAGTGTTGATATTGCAAATTATCTTTCTTCTATGTGACATGTTTGCTCAAACAAGTTTCAATTTTCCAAATTGTTTTATTGCTCTTGCTTTGGATCTTGTTTGTGAGATACATTCTTGGTAGGGTTTTCCTAAAATGTGGAATTCTTCATCAAAATTGGAAAACCATTTACTTCAAGTTATCCTAATCATTGCTTTGCATGATTGTTTAACTATTTGAGTCTATCAAGAATATCTTCTTTAGCATGGTGTTTAATTCTTATCCTTTCCATATGATTTTTGTTGTGAAGATGATCTTGGATTTATGTGTAAAATACCATCGGGAAATTATTAACTCCAAATACTTCTTGTCCTTGGACAATTGGTACTTTATCATGTGGTATATATATATATATACATATATATATATATATATATTGATCATCTTTACATTGGCTATTGCTTTTAATTACCTTATCTCTTGCCAAGAAATGTATTTGTTTATTTCCCATTGTCTTCCTTGACTCTTTTGATTCTATTTGATTTTGTTGAACTTGTTTTGTGTTATTATTAATGTAGGTTGAGATGATGATCTCATTTGTGTGCATTATATTCAAATGCAAAATCATAAATAATGCACTAATCTTGGGGGAGCTCTCCTATATTTGCTATAACATACTCTTATGGATTATTTCAATTGGTATTGGTTTTTGTTTTTGTTGGAAGACAAATCTTTTCTTTTTGGTACTTAGTGTGCCATCATAAAAAGAGTGGAGAGTTTGGTTTGTTTGTTGAAACCTTGCTCTCTTTGGAAGAATGGCTATCTCCTTTCTTGATTTTGCTCTATATTCTTAAAATGAGATAAGTCATTGGGCATGTATCTTTTAGTGATCCTTTATGCTCATTGGCGTTTGCTTTGTTCACTTGGTGAACTTTGGAGTCAATCTTGTGTTGAATTGATTCTTTGATATAATTTGGACAACTTTTGGGTTTTCACACCTTCGTGTGACTCTTTGGTCTTCTTGGTGTTTCGTCCAAATTGTATCTCCCTTTGGCTCTTGAAAGTTTTTAGCATGCATATTTACTTACTACATATTTTATGGCATGCTTTGCTTTCTTTGATCCAATATATAGGGTAAACTCCAATAAATCCTAAATCGGCTAAGATGTGTGATACGTCTCCAACGTATCTATAACTTTTGATGCTCCATGCTTGTTTTTACACCATTTGCCTAATGTTTCGTTACACTTTGTGGCACTTTTATGCATTTTCTGGAACTAACCTATTAACGAGTTGCCACAGTGCCAGTTCCCTGTTTTCTGCTATTTTTGTGTTTCAGAAGTGATACATAGGAAATATTCTCGGAATTGGACGAAATAAGTTCCTGAAGTCTTATTTTACCCGGAAGCTTCCAGAGATCCGAAGGAGAGTAGGAGGGGGGCCACCAGGGGCCCACACACAGGGGTGGCGCGGCCAGCCCCTGGCCCGCGCCACCATGGTGTGAGGCCACCTGGCCCCTCCTCTGACATCGCCCCTTCGCCTATAAAGACCCCCCGACGGAAAAAACCTAAGTACCCGATCACTTTTTTAGAACACATCGTGATCCACTGCCGCCATCGACCCAAAGATCGGGAGGGTTCAGAAGCTCTTCCCGGCACCTTGCCGGAGAGGGGAATCACCACCGGAGGTCTTCTTCATCGCCATGCTTGCCTCCGAAGCGATGAGTGAGTAGTCTACCTTGGACCATGGGTCTATAGCAGTAGATAGATGGTTGTCTTCTCCACCATGTGCTTCATGTTTATATCTCATGAGCTGCCCTACATGATTGAGATCACCGTTATGTAATTCTACATGTTTGGTTTGTTGGGATCCGATGAATATTGGTGTTTATGATTGAGTTGCTGTACTGAATATTATCTTTTGTTATCTCTATGTTGTTTATGATCTTGCACGCTCTTCGTTGTTAGTACCTATCTTGGCCGAGTAGTTGCTAGTGACTCCAAGAGGGGGTATTTATGCTCGATAGTGGGTTCATGCCTCTATTTAACCTGGGGGAGTGACAGAAACCTCTAAGGTTGTAGATGTGCTGTTGCTACTAGGGATAAAACAACATTGATATGCTCAAGGGCATATGCTTTATTTACATTACACACTTTGCTTAATGCAATTATCCGTTGTTCGCAACTTAATACTCATGGGGTGTTTGGACGATATCCCCGTGAGTGGATTACTAGTCATAGATGCAGTTGGATGGCGGTCTATGTATTTTGTTGTAATGCCCAGAGTAAATCTCATAGTGATCTTCTTGACATATCATGTTTATCTTTATTCTATCAATTGCCCGACTGTAATTTGTTTACCCAGCATGTGTTATTTATCTTATGGAGAGACACCACTAGTGAACTGTGGACCCCGGTCCTATTTCCATCATATTGCTATCACCTGTTTACTTTACTCGCACTGTTTACCTTACTCGCATACTCTATTGTTTTCCACTCGATATGCTCATAACCTTTGTTTCAAGCAAACCGGTGAGATTGACAACCTCATCGCAAGTTGGGAACGAAGTACTTGGTTGTGTTGTGTGCAGGTTCCACGTTGCTTCTGGCCGAAGACGAGTTAACAAGAATCGTTAAACGGCGCCCTTGTTGGAGTGTTACTAAGCCAGTCCGCATCACCTTCAGTCGTTTGTCTCTCCTCTCCAAGAACGATAAACCTTGGTTTCTTAACTGAGGGAAAACTAGCTGCTATACTCATCACACCTTCCTCTTGGGGTTCCCAACGGGCTGGTCATTCACCACGCATCAAGCTAATTTTCTGGCACCGTTGCCGAGGAGGAAGTAGAAGACTTCTGCGAGGGGAGTTTTTGTACGCACATCCTCTACTTTGTTTTATTGTTTTGCTTTACTTTATTTATTTTACCTGCATCATTTTATATCAAAAACCCAAAAAAAATAGAATCCTTGGTAGCTGTTTTTATTTGTTTGCTTTTAGTTTTGTTAAAATGAGTAATCCTGAAGTAGAAGTTCATAGTTTTAAGCAACAAGGGGGAGAAAGTTTAAAAGATGCTTGGTATCGTATTAACAATGCTCATCATAGGTGTACCAAAAAGCACTCTACCACGATCCTCCTTAGAAATTTTTATGTTGGTATATCTTGTTGGAATAGGTATGTTCTCGATACTCTTACAGGAGGTAATTTTCTGGGTACTCCCGCTGGAGAAGCATGCACTATAATTGAAAGTTTAGTGGGAATACCACCTATTCATGTTGCTAAAACTGAGACCACCTTGGAGGAGGTGGTAGAAAGGCTCAGCTCTTTAGAGAAAAGTTTGCCAAGTATCCTAGAAAATGCTAGCCGAGTTAGTGAATTAATAGAAAATAATGGTAAGAGAATTACCATTTTAGAGGCTAGCACTACTCTTGATAATCAAAATTTAAGGATTGGTAAAGTAGAGGAGTCTATGGAAACTCTTAGTTTAATCTTCTCTTCTCTTAAATTTAAGAAAGAGAAAGTGTTTGTTGGAAAAGAGCAAAAATTTATGTATGTTCCCAAGGTTTCTGCACTTAAATCTCAACATGTTCTTAAAATTGGTAAGACTCTTAGTTCCACTAAGGGTGACTTTCAGGTTAAATCATCTTCGGGAACTGCCAAAATGCTTACTGAGGTAAGTGATGCTTCATCACTTGATATTACTTGATTCGCAATTTTCTGCGCCTAGCTCAAAGGCGTTAAAGAAAAGCACTCTTGGGAGATAACCCAATGTTTTATTTTCAGTACGTTTTCTTTTATTTGAGTCTTGGAAGTCATTACTACTGTAATGACCGCTCCTTATCTTGTTTATTTCGTTTTTGTGCCAAGAGAAGCCTCTAATTCGATTGAGGTAAAGATTTAGGGATGTTGCTGTCCTGAAACTGTTTTCGGTGCTGCACCGCAAATATTCGTATAAATTCTCTGTATATCTTTTGGACATGCGATATCTTGTGCATATGCCCCAGGTTATATCCAAACTTTTGTTAGTTGAACACTTTTTGATTTGAGCAACAGAAAACCCCTCAAAAATTCGACCTTTGTCAGCTGTTCAGTTTTGACAGATTTCTGCCAATATTTGTGTTTGCCACTTTATCGCTTTCTTTTGAGTTCTTTTGATCATGGAACTTTTTGGAGAAGTTGCTACAGTAGTATTTTCTATATATGTGGTGGTTTTGAGTTGAAACCTGAAGCAAAAAAAGGATTGATTATATGTTATGCTTGCACTAATGTTGCTAATAGAATTGTGTTTAGTTTTGTATGAAGGAAGTTTTCAAGTGTAGGGATTGGAGAATGATGAGATGAGTTGAAGAATGGACAAAATCTCAAGCTTGGGTATGCCCATGCATCACCCCAAGAAATATCCAAGAAGTACAAGCGTCAAAGCTTGGGGATGCCCCCGAGGCACCCCTTCTTCATCGGCAAAAATCAGGTCACCTTTCAAAACAATATATTTTTATTGCTTCATACACTATGTGTTTTTCTTGGAGCATCAGTTATTTTAGTTTTCTTAGTTAGTTTAGTTTGTTTGTTTGCTGCAATAAATGGTTGGACCCCAACAAATTTCCTTTGGAGGAGATGTACTCGTTTTCATTTGCAAAGAACACTCCATTTTTCATTCTTTCAATTTCACCGAGTGTTCTTCTTTTTCTGCTACTGCTTATGGTTTTCGTTTTTACCTTGATTTGCGTTCAGACCTTGCCATATCTTTTCATCAAGGTGTATTTTTTCCTCTGATCTTTATTGGTTTTCATCAAAAGAGGTGTCTTTAAAAATTTCAAATGGTGTTGGAAAAGAGAAAAAGCTTTGTGCAAAATAGTGGTACAAGAAGGAGCTTGTGTAGACTGCGGCTTAGGCTTTTTCTTGTCATGCTTGATGTCTTTTTGATAGTATTCTTAGTGGTTTTGCTGTAGCATGACTTGTCTCAAATAACTGAGATTGCTTATTGAGCCTTTGAAAAAATCATGCGTTGTTTTTATTGTATGGAAGCATTATTTTGGTTTTCTCCTTGATGCTTTATTTGGGTTGACTTGGCGCATGCTCACACATGTTAGACTCTTACAAAGTCGCCAATAGCCTCTATGATCATTTAGTTTTTGACTTTTGATGCCATCTTATGCTTTTTTTAATGTCGCTTTGCATGATTATGACCATTATTGCTCTCTTAGTTGGTCGCTCCCAGTCTTTTGCTAGCCCTCGCCTTGTACTGAGTATGAGCTCTACTCGTGCATCCAACTCCTAAAAGCCAAAGTTTTCCAAAGTGTCCACCATACATGCATACTAGCAATTTGTTATTCCAAGTAAATTTGACTTGCTTTTATTTTCTCTTCAAATTAAACTCTTACCAGTGTTATGCGAAATTCGGTCAGTAAAGCTCTCATGAACCGGAAGGCACACTTTACTTTTTCCTGTTCTTAAAATTTTGACATTGTGGTCTCTTATGTTGAGTTGTTATGCTTGCAAGTTGTAAGTTGGAGACTAGCCCAGCCATGCAGTCATGGGCAAGCTTTCAATATTGCACTTCTTATTTGAGTTGATATCGTGATCTTTTGTTTATGGATGCCCGCGGTGTGAAATGAATTGGGAATCTTGTGGGGATCATGGAGTTTGTATATGTGTTAGGGAAATGCCGGGCCGCTAATCTAAGCCATGCATAATTCATGGTGGAAATTTGCAGCATACCCATGGTGAACATTCGACGATGCATCTCACAATAAAAAGCTAAACAAATGGCAAATAAAAGAGATATCGAGGTGTTCATTGTCTGCTTGTCCTGTCATTTAGTGTGGGATTATTCCATGTCATCGGGCATGGAGGTACCCCATTGGCGGTTCTCAATGATATGCATATACTTACAATGACAAGAGCCTTGCTTGGGACTCTAAGTAAAGTAGGATGAGGTTTGCGTACTCGTATTCACGGGGCATGAGGTTTTCAACTTATGATTTGTCAAGCATATGCATCATAATTGTTCTTGCATTAACTTTAACCATTCAAGATGCTTATGATGGGGGCAATGAGAGCTCAAAGCCGGTAAGTACCATAATTTTTGAAGGTTATAAAACTTGCAATCACTGCTTTCCTCTGCGAAGGGCCTTTCTTCTACTTTTATGTTGAGTCACCACCTTCTTTCTTTATGCACCATTAAGAGAGCATAGTTGTCATTCTTAGTGTAATATGCATTGTCCCAAAGTTCATTGATTGATTCATATTGTTGGTTTCACTTGTTCTCAAATTATTTGTATCTAGTCGCCCTCTTAAACTTGAAGGTGTCCCATGCATTTATGTTTTGCTCTCTTTGAAGGACAAGCTGAAACCCATTTGTATGTTTTTCCTGATGATTTGAACACATGTTTGACTTTTATTGTTTCATTTTTATGATCTTTTGTTTGTGTTCATTTGCATGTTTACAACATGGTTGCTAAGTTTTTATTGTCAAGATTATATCTTTCATGCCCATGTTTTAAGTTCTTATGATCCCAGCTCACAAATGCTTACATATATGATCAAGATTGTGTAGGTGCATGTCACCTCAAAAATTATTCTTTTGTTATCACTTACCTACTCGAGGACGAGCATGAGTTAAGCTTAGGGATGCTTGATACGTCTCCAACGTATCTATAATTTTTGCCATGCTTGTTTTTACACCATTTGCCTAATGTTTCGTTACACTTCGTGGCACTTTTATGCATTTTCCGGAACTAACCTATTAATGAGTTGCCACAGTGCCAGTTCCCTATTTTTTGCTGTTTTTGTGTTTCAGAAGTGAAAGAGCATTTCCCGCATAATTGATTTTGGCGTTTGTTAACAATACATTATCTATTAATGTGGTGATTATGCTTTGCAGGATTTTATTATGTTCTTGCACAAGATATTGGGTTTCCTATGTTACACTTGATAATTATCATTACCCAAAGGAAATTCTTGAGGAAATGGTGCTAATATGCTCTGGGAGAGGTTCTATATGAAGTTTGGCCAGGAAGGTCGGCTTTAGCCGGTCCCCGGACCGGCTATAGCCGGACTGCCCTGTTTCGGAAGAAGCCATGCGTCTCTGGAGTAACCCGGCTATTTGTCCGGCTATTTCCGGCAGGGCCAGATTTTTCGGACCGGCTTTAGCCGGACTTAACTCTGGCTTTAGCCGGGCTTTCCTGGCTGGCAATGGTCAGATTTTGGGGGGGGGTATAAATACCCCCACCTTCTTCTCCAAAGGGCTGCTCGTCCCAAGCTTGAAGAACACCATTATTGGAGCCACCAAATCAACTAGATCTCCTCCCTCAACCCACCAAAGCTCTTGATCTTTGGAGAATCGAAGGAGAAGACCTTCATCTACATCCTCACCAAAGCGATTTGATTTCCCCTCTCATTTGCTTGAGGGCCCTTGTGTCTTGGGTTCCCTTGTGTCCCAAGACCTTGTTTGTGTATTTGATATCTTGCTACTTGTTGTTTGACAGCATTGTGTTGTGCTTGGGAGCCTCCAATTCGGTTGTGGATGCGTGCCCCAAGATTGTAAAGGCCGGTTCCACCTTGAGGAATCCCTTAGTGGAAAGTGAGCTAGGCCTTTGTGGCGGAAGCTTGCACCGGAGAATAGGGTGAGCCTTTGTGGCGTTGGTTAGGCCTTTGTGGCAACCACACCCCTCCAACGTAGATGTACTTCCCCTAAAAAGGAAGGAACTACGGGAATTACATCCATGTCTCCGTGTGCTCCACTCTCGATTACCTCTATCCTTTATTGCATTTATATCTTGTATCTTGCTTAGCTTGCTAGTTGTCATATAGGTAAATTCACCTTAGTTGCATATCTAGAGAATTTACCTTTTGTGTCAAGCCTAAATTGAAAAAGAATTAAAATTTGAGTAGCACCTATTCACCCCCCCCCTCTAGGTGCCCATACGATCCGTTCAATTGGTATCAGAGCCTCGGCTCTTAATTCGGGCTTAACCGCCTAAGAGTATGGATCCTCCACCTAAAGAGGGCTCGGGTCAAGTCTCTATGGATGAGTTCAAATCTTTGGAATCATCCATGACTTCCATGACATCTCAAATAAGTGAGTTGCGTGAAATGATAGCGCAACTCATGCAAGCTAAAACAACTAATGCTTCTCCACCTCCGGAAAAACCCGCTACTCCGCAAGTGGAGAATGTGGGGATAGATGAGGAGGGTGCCGACAAAAATGGCGATGCTAAGTCTTCCACCAAGGACGACGGGAAAGGTGAATACCCACATTGGTATTCACCCGACCCGCCAGTTCCTCATCCTCATATTAACCATAGAGGTGATCCGCCTAAGCTTGATGCATTAAACTTTGGTCAATGGCAATATCAAATGATCTCTCATATGCGCAGTTCTTGCATTGAGCTTTGGAGGATTGTTGAAGAAGGATTCAAGGCCGTGGATCCCACCAACATGACAAGAAGAGAGACGGTCAATAGTCAACTCAATGCCACCGCTCTCCACATGATTCAAGTCGCCGTTGGGCCCAAGGACTTGCCTCACATCCAACACTTCTCCACCGCCAAAGAAGCTTGGCAAGGACTCTCCGACGTCTTTGTTGGCAATGAGAGCATGAAGAAAACAAGATATATTGCCTTCTCAAATCAAGCGGAGGGTTTCTTCATGATGGATGGTGAGTATCATCAAGAGATGTATAGAAGACTCAAGGCTATTGCTACCACCTTCAAGAACCTCGGTGCTCACCATATTGATGATGAGTGGATCAAGATGAAGTACATTCTTGCTCTCACTCCATATGAGCCCACGGATGTGAAGAGTGTTTAAGGAAAGCACAACTTCAATGAGATGACATCCAATCAAGTGATGCAAGAGATTCAAGCCTACAAGGTGTCCGCACAAAATTCGGAAGATGCTCATGCTCGTGCCATAGGAATGCAAAGAAGCTCCAATCTTGCATTAAAAGCTAGTGTGGTTGAGAAAGAGGTTCCACTTCAAGCAAGCATGGAAGCAAGGCTTGAGATGTGTCCCGAGGACATAAGACATGAGTACAATGAGCACATGGCCTTCTATGGAAAAACCTTTTGGGTTGATCCACACAAGGCTAAAGAAGACAATCAAAGAAGAAGCAAGTCAAGTGGCTATCAAAGGAATGACAACAATGGTCAAAGGGTGAGGACATGCTACAATTGCAATGATAGATTTCACTTTGTTGCCGAGTGCCCTTATGAGAAGAGAGAAGACCATGGTGGAAAGCTCATCTTCAAAAGCAAGACCAAGTCACCATCCAAGAAGCCATTTGTGAAGAAGGGTGGACCAAAGAAGAAACAACCAAAGTTTGTGTTCTTGACTCAAGAAGAGTACTCCGCAAGTGAGAGTGATGAAGAAGAAACCACAACTAGTGAGATGGCCGCAATGGCAACCACCTCCACTTCCTCCACATCACTTTTTGAATCCCCCAATGAGGACTCTCATGTCAAGAACGTCAAGTGCCTTATGGCCAAGTCTTCCGAGGTATCAACCACATCTTTCTCTTCCTCTAAGACAAATGATGCTCCCTTGAATGATCTTGCTAGTCTTAGAGTAAAGGAAGAAATTGTTGCTTTTGATGATTATGTGTCTAGTGTAGATGGTGTTCACAAGCTTCAATTTGAATGTCTATTGAGCCAATATGGTAAAACTCTTGAAAAACTAGATAAACAAATGAGGCTTGAAAAATAATATGCTCAAGATATTGCCTCACTAACCGAGTCTCTTGAAGAAGAGCAAGAGGAACGAGCAACTCTTGAAGAGAAGCTCGATTCCATTGAGGAAGCTAATAATGAAGTTGTTTCCAAACTCATTAAAGAGCGTGACCATGCTCATGCTAAAGTTAAAATGCTTAAAAAGGAAAAGGTTGAATTTGGTGTTGGTCATGATATACTTGTTAAGGATTTAGAAGATCTTGACAAGGCTCACAAGGCCTTAAAAAGTGAACACTCTATTCTTACCAAGGCACATGAACAACTTCAAATTCAATTGACTAAGAATAATGTGCCTAGTTCTTCTACTTCTACTTGTGATCATGCAAATGTTATTGAAGAAAATGCTGGGTTGAAAGATGAGCTTGCCAAGTCCTCCATTCCCATAGGTGAGAAAAACTTGAATGGCCTTTTGAGTAAGCAAAAGGCATTTGGTGATAAAACGGGGATTGACTTTGTCTCAAAGAAGAAGAAGAAGAACATCAATAAAAAGAAGGCCAAGCCCGCACAAGCAAAGAAGGATCCTATTGTGGGTGGCAAAGCCACTCATGATGATCATGCGGGAATTGCTAATCCTCACTATGTTTTATTTCGTGATTATTATGGTGATGTTTATGCAAAATATGTTGGTCCAAATGATGGTTATGTTGCTTGGTCTATTTGGGTTCCAAAGACCATTGTTGCTAACAAAAGAGGACCCATTGAGAAATGGGGACCTAAAACCAAGCAATAATCTCTTGTAGGACTATGCTTCCGGTGGATCAAAATGAGTGCTTGATAGTGGATGCACAAGTCATATGACCGGAAGCAAGGAGATTATGACGGAGATGAGGCCTA
Source organism: Dactylis glomerata (assembly GCA_007115705.1). Lineage (NCBI taxonomy): Eukaryota > Viridiplantae > Streptophyta > Magnoliopsida > Poales > Poaceae > Dactylis > Dactylis glomerata. Next base: position 442,490 of record QXEO01001046.1, read on the forward strand.
ATGACAACAACATAACCGTCACTTATGGAGACATGTCACAATCCGAGGTATTGGGTCTTGGCAAGGTGGTGGTCGCACCGGATATTTCCCTTGTGGACGTCATGCTTGTTGAGACCCTAGGTTACAATTTACTTTCAGTTCATGCACTTGGTAAGATGGGTGACGAGGGGTTAACTCGACAAATGTCCTAGATGAAGGACTTAGGATCGGGAGAAGAGCAACGACTAGAGACTCCGGGATCGAGATTGGCACACGATGTACCCAGGTTCACGTCCCCTCGGTGGAGGATCGCTACATCCTGCTAGCAATCTAGTAGATAATCACAGGTGTTTACATGGAGCCGCCGTAGGCGGAGATTTGTATCTAGTCTATGTCTAATCTATCTTGTCTAGTCGAGATATTGCTTGTCTATGATATTTGATGTCTATGAGATTGTCTAAGATATCTCTCTAGGGGCGCCCTTGCCTGGCTTTATATATGCAACCGGGCAAGAGTTCACAAGGATCCTAGTCGAATACGGATTAGAGCCTTCCTTCTTCGTCTCCAAGTCATCTTCGAGTCCTTGTAGTTCTCCACCTCCTTAATGGGCCGGACCCGGTATACTAATCCGTAGGTACCCGAAGGGCATATCCATGTCAGTAGCCCCCGAGACTCAATTCGAGTTGCAGACTCGGGTTGAGTCTCCAAACTTCAAATCTTTGACTTCTTCAATCTTCGACTTTGTCTTTCTTTGACTTCTTCAAACTTCAACTTCTTCAAACTTTGACTTCTTGAAATCTTCAATTTCTTCAATTCTTTGACTTCCTGAAATCTTCGGGTTCTTGAATCCGCTCTCCCAATGGGAGTAAAATGTCGAGTTTATGGACTCGATTTTCTTCCTTGTTCTTCTTTCATTGTCTTCTCGAAGTAGTTTTCATCGGGTGCGTGACCAGCGCTCCCGATGGGAGTAGCCCCCGAGGCTATGGTCGGATACTTGTAGTCGATCATAGGCTCCAATTATACTACTCGAAGAAGTTCGGCTCCTGCAGAAAATATGAAAAGTTGTGAAGTACTTTTGTCTCTCGAAGAAATATTGCGTTTGCATTTTGCAACGATGATGTAGTAGTATGTAAAACAAAAACTCGATGTTTTTTGTGCAATTTTATTGCTCGTACGTAAGACCCTTTCGTTAGCCTGATGCACTTCACGGCTCGATCAGCTACTCAGGTCATACGTAAATCGATGCGTGTGCCGCATTTGAATTTCAAGATACTTGCTAAGCCTTTTCGTTAACCTGACGCCCAAGATTTTGGCCTTGCCAACCGTTAGTCGAGCTTCATGCGACTGTAAACTAAATTGACAAGTATTCGACAAGGAACGCCAGCTAGCTACTAGGGCTTTCACAATTTTTTCGAAGTCAATGATATGCAAGATGATTGTTCATGGCGGAGCCCCCGAGTGTCGGGTGTGGCGAAAGTAAATGATAATCGATTCTTGGAAGAGAAGAACTTAGCTTTTATCGGGTGCGGCGTAGAAAAGGCGTGGCGTAGTCGATGATGACGTAGTCGAGTTGTTGTCGTAGAATCACGATCGGAGGCGAAGTTGTTGTCGAGCCCCCGAGCGTTGTTGGGATCATCGCGTTGCTGATGTCGACGAAATCGTAGGTCTTGAGTATGAGCTTCCACACTCCGGGGCGAGTTGATGTCGAGCCCCCGAGCGTTGCCGATAGTTTGCGCGAGTGCGTCACGACGAGCCCCCGAGCGTAACAAGCCGCAGTTGACGCCGATGTAGTCGACGATGTTGAAGACGAAGTAGTCGAAATATTTTTTCCTTCGAGTTATCCGAGCAGCTGGCGAGCAGTCGAAATACTGATGTACGTTAGGAGCTTGATCTCAATTTTGGTTTCCTTGACGTGTAGCTAGACGAACTGCCAAATTCCACTTTTTTTGTATCTTCCCAATGCTTTATTGGAGACAACGTCACGCACGTGATGGTCAACCAAGTGCTACCCGATTTCAACGATGCCAATTATTTTCTTTTCGGGACATAATCTGATGAATTTGGGACTTGGCCGGTACTTGATTCATGCACGTTTCGCCAGATTCGACTATACACCGGTTGATGCTTCGTGCTTTTGCTTGCTCTTGAAAAAACATCCTTGATTGACCCGTGAATCAAAGAAGTTACTCCTGGCTTGAATTGCTTTACTTTCCAAACTTGTCGTGTGAAGCCTGGAGTCATGATTGCTTTGGCCCACACGTCTGAACCTTTAATTTCATCTCGGAACTTGATCTGATCTTGGTAGTAATCCGAATATTCCAAAGACTGTTGCTTCCACATAGTAACAATTCCGTCGAGATCTGATTTTCTGGACGATCACCAAACCCGTCGACTTGGTTTCGACGGAATTGTAGTCTGCTAGCTGACGACTTCGTTGTGCTTTGGTCGATCGTCCCGCGATCCGACGATTTGGACGAACCGGACAATTCTTGATGGCGAAGCGAGACGAAGATCTTGATGATGTAGATGATAGCTGATGCTGATGACGAATTCTGCTTGAAGCGATCTGACTGCTGCCCTTGGCAGCCGCGAAATTTGTTGATCTTGATGATGTAGAAAAAATTTGCTGATCTTGCCGATGGAAAAGTTGAAGGATCCCGCCCGGATAACAAAATCCAGTCGCCGCGATCCCCACGGTCGGCGCCAATTGACGAGGATTAACTCGACAAATGTCCTAGATGAAGGACTTAGGATCGGGGGAAGAGCAACGACTAGAGACTCCGGGATCGAGATTGGCACACGATGTACCCAGGTTCACGTCCCCTCGGTGGAGGATCGCTACATCCTGCTAGCAATCTAGTAGATAATCACAGGTGTTTACATGGAGCCGCCGTAGGCGGAGATTTGTATCTAGTCTATGTCTAATCTATCTTGTCTAGTCGAGATATTGCTTGTCTATGATATTTGATGTCTATGAGATTGTCTAAGATATCTCTCTAGGGGCGCCCTTGCCTGGCTTTATATATGCAACCGGGCAAGAGTTCACAAGGATCCTAGTCGAATACGGATTAGAGCCTTCCTTCTTCGTCTCCAAGTCATCTTCGAGTCCTTGTAGTTCTCCACCTCCTTAATGGGCCGGACCCGGTATACTAATCCGTAGGTACCCGAAGGGCATATCCATGTCAATGGGCTTTGCCGTCTTCATTGATAATGAAATTGTGGTACTCTTGTGGAGCAAGTCTCTAAAGGTCGCTTTCGTTGGGCACATTGAAAACAACTTGTATGTGGTGGACTTCTCGGGGAAAACCACTATAAGTGCAATGTGTTTATTTGGAAAGGCCGATGTGGGTTGGCTTTGGCATCGCCGACTAGCCCACGTCAATATGAGAACTTTGCAAAGCCTTCACAAGGGTGGACACATACTCGGACTAAAAGAGAATGTTTCTTTTGCCAAAGATCGTGTTTGCAGGGCTTGCGTTATAGGAAAAATGCATGATTCTCCCCACCCAAGCAAGACTATCATTTCTTCCAAGAGGATCTTGGAGTTCCTTCATGTGGATCTTTTTGGTCCTCCCTCTCATGCAAGTCTTGGTGGGAAGAAATATTGCTTGGTGATTGTTGATGACTATTCAAGATATACTTGGGTCTACTTCTTCAAGCATAAGAGTGAGACTCAACAAACCGTCATCGACTTTGCCAAGGAAGTTGAACGTCAACATGGGCAAACTATTTTGGCAATAAGAAGTGACAATGGCACCGAGTTCAAGAACTACACCTTAAATGGGTTTCTTAGTGATGAGGGGATTCGTCATCAATATTCCGCTGCATACACCCCTCAATAAAATGGTGTAGCCAAAAGGAAGAACCGGACTCTTATGGATATGGCTAGGTCCATGTTGGCGGAGTTTAAGTCTCCATACAACTTTTGGGCCGAAGCTATCTCTACGGCTTGTCACTCTTTAAACCGGCTCTTCCTCTGCAAAGGCCTAAACAAGACTCCATATGAAATACTCACCGAAAGCAAGCCCAACATCTCCTACTTCCGAGTCTTCGGGTGTACGTGTTTCTTTCAAAGAAAAGGAGTTCGTTTAGGTAAATTTGATCTGAATGCAATAGAAGGTATTTTTGTTGGTTATGGTGCCGAATCCCACACTTATAGAGTCTTCAACAAGTCCACCAGACATGTTGAAGAATCTTGTAGTGTGGTATTCGAAGAAAATGACGGCTCCCAAGGGGGGCGAGATGTTGTTTCTTGTGATGTAGATGATGAAATACCTCGAGAAGCCATAGAAAGAATGGGCGTGGGATTTTTCTGCCCCATTGAGGGACACCTTGTGGCAGACCGAGAAGGACTATGCTCTACTCAAGTGGAGCCTTCATCTTCACAAGCTCATCAAGCCTCTCCCAAGGAAGCAACTAATGCACCAACCAAAGAACAAGACAAGGACCTTCATGAAGAAGAAGGGGCACCACCATCCTCTCCGGTTATCTCAACCGCCCCCAATTCTTCACAAGACCAAGATCAACCTACTCATGAAGATAATGATGATCAAGGTCAATTTAATGGTCAAGACAGGGACCAAAATGATCAAGATGATCAAGTGCCTCCTCCAAGGTCTAATGAGGAGATCGAAGCCCATCGCAAGAAAAGAGTTGAAAGGGATTTGGAGCTTAAAGATCATACCCTTGAGAGGGTTATTGGAGATTTAAGAAGCAAAGTGTCAACCCGGCGTCAATTGGCACAATTTAGCTCTCATCATGCTTATATCTCCATGGTTGAACCCAAGAAAGTATTTGAAGCTCTTGAAGATCCGGATTGGTTGGATGCTACGCATGAAGAACTCAACAACTTCAAGCGCAGTAATGTATGGGTGTTAGTGGAGAAGCCAAAGGAGTGCCGTAATGTGATTGGCACAAAGTGGATATTCAAGAACAAGCAAGATGAGCATGGAATTGTTGTGAGGAACAAGGCTAGATTGGTTGCTCAAGGTTTCTCTCAATTGGAAGGAATTGACTTTGGAGAAACTTATGCTCTCGTGGCTCGCCTTGAGTCCATCCGTATCCTTCTTGCATATGCCACTCATCATAACTTTAAGTTGCAACAAATGGATGTTAAAAGTGCTTTTCTAAATGGTCCATTGAAAGAGGAAGTGTATGTTAAGCAACCCCTGGGGTTTGAGGATCTTAACTTCCCAAACCATGTCTACAAACTCCATAAGGCACTCTATGGCCTTAAACAAGCCCCACGTGTGTGGTATGAGCACATTAGGGAGTTGTTGTTAGACCGTGGGTTTGAAGTTGGGCAAATCGATCCCACTCTTTTTACTAAGAGGGTCAATGGGGAGCTTTTCGTATGCCAACTATATGTTGATGATATTATCTTTGGCTCTACTAACAAAGCTTTTAATGATGAATTTTCAAAGCTTATGACCGATAGGTTCGAGATGTCTATGATGGGCGAAATGAAGTTCTTTCTTGGTTTTGAAATCAAGCAATTGAAAGAAGGGACTTTCATTAATCAAGCCAAATATGTCCAAGACATGCTCAAGAGGTTCAAGATGAAGGAACTAAATGGGGCCACCACACCAATGGCCACAAAATGTCATCTTGAACTTGATCCCAATGGTAAAGATGTGGATCAAAAGGTATACCATTCTATGATTGGTTCTTTGCTTTACCTTTGCGCATCTAGATCCGATATTGTGTTGAGTGTAGGTGTGTGTGCAAGGTATCAAGCCGCTCCTAAAGAAAGCCACCTTATGGCGGTTAAGAGAATCTTTCAATATTTGGTTCATACCCCAACTTATGGGCTTTGGTATCTCAAAGGCTCGGATTTCTCTCTTTGTGGCTTCACGGATTCGGATTGGGCCGGTGACATGGATGATAGGAAATCAACCTCCGGAGCTTGCCAATTTCTTGGTAGGTCTTTGGTGTGTTGGTCTTCTAAGAAGCAAAACTGTATATCTCTCTCCACCGCCAAAGCCGAATATATTGCCGCCGCAAGTGGATACACTCAATTGTTGTGGATGAGGCAAACTTTAAAGGAATATGGTGTCAATTGTGACAAAGTGCCTCTTTTATGTGACAATGAGAGTGCTATCAAGATAGCCTATAATCCGGTGCAACATTCAAGAACCAAGCATATTGAGATACGGAATCATTTTATTAGAGATCATGTTGCCCGTGGTGATATTGATCTTGCATATGTGAGCACCAAGGATCAACTTGCCGATATATTCACGAAGCCCCTTGATGAAGCAAGATTTGGATATTTGAGGAATGAGCTAAATATCATTGATTCAAGGAGTGTGGCTTGAGCATCTTGCAATCACACCTATTTTTCAATACTTGTTTGGTTTAGGTGTGGGCATGGAGATAGGGGGAGTGCGGTCCTAATCAATTGGGCTATCACTCCCCCCATAATGCCAATAGTGACAAAATTGTTCTCTTTCTATCATTTTTGTGATATATGAGTTTCAATGACGAGTATTGGTTATGGACCCAAGATACATCTTCGTGGTCCAATGACATAACACTCATACATGGTGGCCTCGGCCACCGACCTCTTCTTTTCAAAGAGTTGATTCCTTGCAAATTCTATTTGAGTTTATTGAACTTTTTTTGTCATTGTCTCTATCCTTGAAATGGGAAGGCACTTGCATTGGATTTTCCAAAGATTTCTTGTGTTTGCAATGTCAAGTGCCGAGAACCAGTCCATGCATGTTTTTCTATCCTAAGCCCACTTATCTAAAGCCCAGCATCCTCTCTTGCATGCCCAGAATTTCCTGAAATCAAATTCATCTGTTTTGTGTCATCTTGACCGGCTATAGCCGGTCCTTCACTGGAAATAGTCGGGGTACGGCTTTAGCCGGCCCATCAGGCTATAGCCGGCCTGGGGTTTTCGAGCCCATCTCATAAGGCTGTGGGGGTGAGGGTTTCCTCAGTTAACCCCCACGCCTATCTCTGCTCGAGCTCCTCCTCCCTTGGACCTGCCGCCGCCGTCATTCGCCTCTCCTCCGGCCGCCTGAGCCCCCTCATCGGCCGGCCATCCTCTTCGGCGCCCTCCCCATGGACCAGGGTACCCTCCCCTACTTTCTCCTCTCTCTCTCTCCCTAGGTCTCCCTAGGGTTAGGGTTAGTTGATTTTGTGGTACCTTGTTGTTCATCTGGGAATGTTTGGTTTCGTGATTCCTTCCAGCATTGCATAGATCGAAAATACTTGACTAGTTTTGGTGGCCTACTCCTGAGATTTCAAATTGTGTTCATCTGGTCTGGCTAAAGCGAGTGTCAGACCAGCTATTGCCGGCCTGACCGGCTAAAGCCGGCCTGAGACCGGAAATAGCCGATGTAGATCACCAAGTACTGTCCTGTTTTTTCCTTTTGTGCTACTGCTCTTTGATCCTCTGGCATGCATGCTCATCCTATATGCTATCTACCTATGTGCTGTTTGCAGGTGGTTCTTGACCCAAGCGGTCTCGCTATGTTGATCCTTCTCTTGCCTGCCGTCAAGAACATCACGATGCACGTATGACCGCTGCTATGAAGAAGAAGAGATTGGAAGAACGCAAGAAGAAATATCTGTTTGCTAACATTGGTGATCTCAAGAAGTTGTCCAAGCAAGAGTACCGTGAGTTCCATGAACAGAAGTTCTATGCCATGCCTAGGGACATCGTCCGTGGTTCCTTCTACTGGTCTGAGCATCAGAGGATCTATGAGCAGGTTTATGAGACCATGAGCACAAAGGTTTGCCCCATGAAGTTCACCAACATTGCATCGTTGTCTAGGGATGAGTACTTTGCTGATGCTCTCTGGGTCACTCAGAAGTTGGGTTTGCACAAGTTGATGGTCTTCAGACAAGACTATAATCCTCATTTGATCTAGCAGTTCTTTGCCACTTTGGAGTTTGATACTCGGGATGAGGTTGGTTTCACTTGGATGTCAGGTGAAGTGAGGAAGTGCTCTACCATCTCTCGCTTTGGGCAGCTCTTGGGCTATAGGTTTGATGGCATTCATCGACCTAGAGGTGCCCGTTTGCATCTTAACACCACAGAGTACAACAAGAGGAAGATCCAGTATCTCTATGGTCCCGGGGGCAGAGCGAGAGAGACTGCAAATCTCCTTCCCCTCTATGATATTCTGCTTTGGATGTTTCGTGCCAACATTGCTCCAAGTGGGGGCAACAATGATTCTATCAGAGGTGGACTTGTGCATTTACTCCACCATGCTCGTCTTGTCTTCGAGGCCGGAAGGGAGTGTGAAGGGACGGAGCTCTATGTGATGTACTTTATCTTCATGGAGATGAAGATTGCTATGCTTGACAGGAAAATCCCTCCTTATGCTCCGTTTATCATGAGGCTTATCATTGACAGAGGCATTGAAGGGGACTTTGAGATTGAGCAAGATTTTCTAGATGAAGAGTTGGAAGTGCACAAGCCCAACAAGCTCTACAAGAAGACCGCTCATTTGGTGTCTAGCACCTCAAGTGCTTTTCCCTCTTCGAGCGATGTGTTGGGAGGCAACCGCTATTCTAGTGGTTGTAGGAGGAAGAACGCGGATCCACCAAGTGGTGGAATGGGTCAAGAGATGAAGAAGCTCAAGTGGTGGCAAAGGGCTTTGTTTTGCATGAACAATGATGTGCATCAAACTCAATACAAGGACTATGTGGACCACAAGCACATTCACAAGAAGCAAAGAGAGTTGGATACTTGTTTGAGGATTGTGGAGAAGGGCAAAGGAGCTAGCACTCAAGAAGAATCCCAAGAGCAAGACCCGTCTGAGGAAACTTTCTCCTTTGGCAAGTGGAATGAGGGATCATCTTTTGATTGGAAGGAGTTAGCCGAAGTCACCTCCAAGGGCAAGGAAGCCATTGATGAAGAAGAAGAAGAAGAAGGAGATGGAGGTGATGATGAAGAGGAAGAAGATGATGATCAAGGAGATGACGATGAGGAAGATGAGGACTTCGATGATTATGAGGAGTGATCTCGTGTTGTTGTCTCCCTTTTTGGCGTCTTGATGCCAAAGGGGGAGAATCTCCCATTTGCATATGTTTCATTTGGATTTGTGTTGGTTTTCCATTTGGATTTGGTTGGGTCACAAGCTCTTATCGTGTGCTTGCTCGCTTGTGTCCCATATTATCATGTGTGGTAGTCTTTATCATTATCCTTATTGATCCTACTTGCTATATATCTTGTCATATCATATGCCTATTGATTTTGTGCTATTTTTATATATCTTGTGCATATATGGATCACACTATAAAATCTAGGGGGAGTTCTTATTGTTGATGTGTCTTTGTATTCAAATACAAAACTTAATATAAGGCACATAGCAAGGGGGAGCTCCGTCTATATTTTATATCGTTTGAAACATGCAAAATTATGTATTGTCATCAAACACCAAAAAGGGGGAGATTAAAAGAGCATTTCCCGCCTAATTGATTTTGGTGTTTGTTAACAATACATTATCTATTAATGTGGTGATTATGCTTTGCAGGATTTTATTATGTTCTTGCACAAGATATTGGGTTTCCTATGTTACACTTGATAATTATCATTACCCAAAGGAAATTCTTGATGAAATGGTGCTAATATGCTCTGGGAGAGGTTCTATATGAAGTTTGGCCAGGAAGGCCGGCTTTAGCCGGTCCCCAGACCGGCTATAGCCGGACTGCCCTGTTTCGGAAGAAGCCATGCGTCTCTAGAGTAACCCGGCTATTTGTCCGGCTATTTCCGGCAGGGCCGGATTTTTTGGACCGGCTTTAGCCGGTGTGGAGGCCGGCTTTAGCCGGACTTAACTCTGGCTTTAGCCAGACTTTCCTGGCTGGCAACGGTCAGATTTGGGGGGGGGGTATAAATACCCCCCACCTTCTTCTCCAAAGGGCTGCTCGTCCCAAGCTTGAAGAACACCATTATTGGAGCCACCAAATCAACTAGATCTCCTCCCTCAACCCACCAAAGCTCTTGATCTTTGGAGAATCGAAGGAGAAGACCTTCATCTACATCCTCACCAAAGCGATTTGATTTCCCCTCTCATTTGCTTGAGGGCCCTTGTGTCTTGGGTTCCCTTGTGTCCCAAGACCTTGTTTGTGTATTTGATATTGTCGTCGTGGTGAAACAACATATGCCATAGGATGGCTTAAATGGGGGCCGAACTAGATGCTGGAGGATTCGGGAGAGGGGAACGAGCTAAAGAGCACGACAGAAAGGAACACAGATCTACCCAGGTTCGGGGCTCTCGTAAGGAGATAACACCCCTACTCCTGCTCTACTGGATGTATATATGGATCGATGTAGTACACAACAATGGTGCTTCCAAGCTCTCTGCAAGAGAAGGAAGATGAACTGCTAAGTGTAGGAACACAGAGTGACCAACCCTTTACCAGGGCTCCCTATGCCACCTTATATAGTGGTAGCCAGGGATACAACGGTCATAAGAGACCACAAGACACGGGCTACACTCCAAATAGGACTTGCTGACGAAGGCAACGCTCCTTGACTTCCTCCCTGATTGCTCTCGATGGGACTTCATATCCCTGTACCTTGTACCTCTTGAACTGTGACCTTACCTCTCTGAGGTAAGCCCTGTACTAGTGCACAGTGAGGGTAGGTAGACCACCACTGTGCACCCTGCCACCACACTCTGTTACCATGCTTGGATGTTTTCTTCCTTGATTGTAGGGATGTGACACACTAGCTGACTTTATATTCCGGATATGACCGTTGGCCATACCCCGGACTTATATGCCGGACCAACGACCTACGAAGGTCGGATAATCCGGCCTCCCCTGCTCCTGCACAACACACCAAATGGTTAGGCCGGCATATCTAAGTATATGCCGGCACATATATATTAGTATTCAGGGTAATCCGGCATATCCAAGTATCAGCCGGGATACACACATATGCCGGCCTGGCCGATGCTCTTACATTCCGGCCAGGACCTTTCCTCGATAACCCAGCATAAGTTAACCATAGCCCTTGTATCTTTCTACTCTCTTGACCCTACCGGGGGTCATCCCCCCGACACTAGTCCCCGAAGCTGCCGAGGTTCCCCAGTCATAACTGTGGAGCCTTGGCAGGTTTCAACATACCTTTCTTCATTATACCCCGGCGATCAGATCAGATGCCGGCACACCCGCACATATGCCGTCTACTGTTCCTCTTTCAAAACTTATTCCGGCCGGTCCCGTGGGTATTCCGGACGGAACATATTCATTGGGCAGTTATTCTGACATATGGAAGAGTCTTCCTTGCGAAGCCATACCAGACAGTCTGCATCGAAACTTGTGACTTCCCTGCCACCTCGAATGGTCACACGATGTGATGGTTCACAGTGCAGTTACTCCTCGCCATCATGGCCTAGTGGCACGGTTATAGAAACCGCCGCCCCACTCCGTGCCACCACGTGGCACCTCGCCGCAGGAATGGTCGAGGGAGTGGAACACTCCCCACGACCCCCACGACCGGTTTCCTCGATATAAATACTGGGGCAGGGGTGAACTCGCTCCTTTTACCCCCGCATAGTCATCGTCTTCCTCATATCCTCTGCCCCTTGCGCTTCGCCGCCGGACCAAGGAACCAAGAAGGAAAGCCGCCGTCGTCGCCCACCTGCATGCCGGCGCCTCCGCTTGCCGACGTCCGGCGTCATCGTCGACGACGCCGCCGCCGCATCTTTCCTCCGCGACATTGCTGGGAGATTGGAACTTCTCCTGCACGCTCGTCGCCGCCGCTCCACCGCCGTCGACCCAGCTCCGGTGAGCTCTTCTTTGCCTGTTCTTCATCTTTTCTGCCTCTCTATAGCTTCGTATTGGTAGCCATACTCGCATAGATCTACTGCAGTTCCTCTGCTTGTTATCCTCTTTGATTCGACTAGCATTGCTAGGCAACGCTCGCAGGTGTTCTTCCTTAGGAGCTTTACCCTTATTTGCTTCCTATTTTATTTGTCTCGGTAGATCTTTTATTTCTGCTAACATTGGTGAGAGCGGTATGCCGGAGAGACTAACCTCCCTCTTTTCTCCGGCCTTGATAGGAATAACATCACGGGACTCCGGCTATCCCGCCTTGTCCCGGCCATCAAGATGGCATCATCAAGCATGACCGGTACCTCGGCCTCAGAGGAGGATACCTCGGCCCGAACCCAAGGACGCTCCGGCTGGGAGGGGTCGGAGGTTACCCCGGCCGACATATCCTGGGTCACCTCCACCAGGAGAGTCCCGGCGGGCGTAGCATGCCGGCTTCCCGCGGGAGAAACTGTGCCGGCACCTGAACCCGACGAACGGGTGGTCTTCATCGCCCACTTCGAGCGAGGTTTCGGCCTGCCGGCATCGGACTTCTTCCGGGACTTCCTCGACACCTACGACTTGCAGCCTCACCATGTTCCGGCGAACGCGGTGATGATCCTCTCTGCCTTCGCCGCATACTGCGAAGGCTTCGCCGGCATCGAGCCTTTCTGCCAAGGCTGGGCGAAGTACTTCCAACTAAGGAAGCAAGTCGTCCAGGAGCCGCCCCGGAGCAAGGATGATCCGCCGGAGACGGCCCAGGAGAAGAAGGACCGCCCCATGACTCTTTGCGGCGCGGCCACCATAATGTCCCGGAAGGGCTCGGACTTCCCCAAGGTGGAACTCCTGGAATCTTGCAAGAAGTGGCAAAAGAGCTTCTTCTATGTCAAGAACACCACCGACATCGACCTGCTCAACCTGCCGCCATTCGTGAATGAACCACCCTTGGCGATGAAGAACTGGACGTATCACCCGAAGACCTCCGTGGTGCTGGTGAACGCCCTTGACCGGGTCAAAGTTGATCTCCGAGATGCTGGCCTCACCCCACAAGACCTAGTGGCATGCTTTATTAGCCGGCGCGTCTCTCCTCTGCAGCGCCGGCCACATAAAATTTGCCAGATGAGCGGGCCCATGGACCCTACACGGCACTCGACGCACGAGCTGACTCCGGCCGACATATTGCGGCGGATCAAGGACATCTGCAAGTCCTCACAGGCCACCTTCGCCTGGGGGCTTGAACCATACAGCCGGGACAGGCCCGCCCCAACGGTAAATCCTCCGGCCGATACACATTCTTTTGTCCGGCATATAGATAGCTATGCCGACACATATCCATTCTCCGACACTTATCAATCGTAGCAACGATACGCCCTTGACCGACATACATACTGCTCCAGCACATTTCTTGCTTCTGACCCTTTTTACTTTATCTTTGCCCAAAGATTCAGCTTCCAGGCTATGGAGAACACCCGGTTCAAGATCGCGGCAGACCGCACCGTTGCGGATGTTGAGGATCCGGATCACTGGGATAAGCTACCCAGGAGCACCCGTGCTGCAGCTGCCTTGGGTAATTCTGACGAGGAGAATCTGACGTATTATGACCCGATGCCACTTGCATATGCCTATCCTACTGCATCCTTTTCTTATGCCTTTCCAATGCCGTCCTCAGCTATCCCGGACGACATGGTTGTCGATGCCACCCCTCTGAATCAGGGACCTCCTTCCACCGGCGGACGTGCCGGCCGGAAGCGAGGGGTGAAGCCCCAGCCCGAGACACCTCAGAAGCAGAAGAGGCAGAAGGTTGGCGTGCCCATACCGAAGAAACAGAGGCCAGTTGCCTCGGGGTAAATCTCTTCCTATTGTTTTAATTCCGACACATCTCTTGCCCAGCTTATTAACTTGGTGTTTTTCTCTTTTTCAGTGCTCCTCTCGCGCCGGAACAAGCTTCTGGCTCGAGTGGCGACCCGAAGGTTACCAAGCCCGCAGCCCCTGCTTCGTCCGACATACCCTCAGCCAGCCACACAACCTCCCCGGCGCCGGCCTCTTCGCCTGCGCCTGACAAGACCTCCTCCCCGGCGAAGGACGTTCCTCCGCCGGAACAAGATACCTCGGCCCCCGACGTCCACATGGACTCGGGGGCTCAACAGGAACCCTCGGCTCCTGATGTCCACATGGACACAGGAGCCCACCAAGAAGCTCCAGACTCCGGCGCGCCCACCAGCGACGCCGGCACAACTGAAGACGCCGGCGCAAGCGACAAGAGCGCCGGCACAGACATTAAGGGCAAAGGCCCTTTAGTGCCGGAAGTCCGGACTATTCCGGATCCTGCTCCTGCAGGCCAAGGTGCACCGGCCGCGCCGGAACAGCCCGCGCCCAAGACCTCTTTTATTGAAAAGACTCCTGCACCGGCCAAGACCACGGCGCCGGCCAAGACCGCTGCCCCGGCGAAGACCAATGCCCCGGCCAAGTCCGGCACACTGAAGATTCAGCCGACCAAGTCCGGCACTCCATCCGCCGCCACTGCTCCTACTAAGGCATCGCCCCGGATCAGCTCTGCTCTGGCCCTGCATCTTGGCCGGGCAGCAATCCGGCCTGGCTACCGGCGCAACTTCTTCGACACGCCGGAACTTGAGGGCCGCGTCCCTCTTGTGACGAAAAGTGACCAGAGCCTCGGCTCTCTCCAGGAGCACTGCACCAAGTGGAACGACGCCTGCTACATGGACAGTGCAGACTCTAGGAGCAAGAAGGTGGCCGAAGCCTTGGCCACTGGCCACCCAGCCGACATACTGCCGCGAAGCCCATTCCCATAGCCTCCGAACTCCTCAGTCTTCAGCAAAGGCTTCATCTCGTGGCTGATGCCACCAACGTAAGTCCTTTTTACTTAAGTTCTTTCCACTCATATCCCCAGTCCCCGAAAATGTCGGCTGTCCGGGATACGGACATCCGGGATTTTCCCATAGCCTTCTAGTTAGCTGCTCTTGAATTATCTGCCGACATATGAGCTCAAATCGAGCTTCAAATCCTAGTCACCGAGAGCCGGGATAGGTGCGCAGCACCTGTGCCGGATCTTTAACAGTTTCGCCTCTTAGTTCTTTTTCAAACTTCTTGATCGAGATATAAGCTCAAATCGAGCTTCAAATCTTAGTCACCGAGAGCCGGGATAGGTGCGCAGCACCTGTGCCGGGTCTCAATAGCCTGAATATCTCATGAAATCTCCAATTGTACTGGCATGTCGGATTTTTCTCATGACATTTCAAATCCTAACATTCCTGCAGCGCATGAACAACGCCTGTGCCGACATGTTCCATGACCTGGTGTGCGAGCATCGGAAACTATCTGACGCCCACAGCAAGCTTCAGGAGGAGCTGTCCAAGAAAGGTAATCTTTGCCGACATACTGCTATATACCGGATACCTTTCCTCTCTTTACTTTGCAATACTTCTTCTTGCCGACCCACGACCTTGTGCCGACATTCTGCAGCTGGCACTGAAGAACAAGTCACCGCGCTTCTTACGAGGGTGAAGGAGCTTACTGGTATGCCGGATCCTGCTTTTATCCGGATAGACACTTTATACTTCAAATCCTGTAATCTTTGCCACTATTTTCTTTCTTCCAACCCTTCTAACTTCAAATTTTTGTAGATGAAAAGGCCGGACTGGAAGCCCGCCACCAGGACTGTATGTCCTCCGTGGACGTGGCCAAGCAATTGGACGACCGGGACGCTGCTCACAAGGCCGAGATAGAGCAGCTGAAGGGCCGGATCACTGAGCTTGTGGACGAGAAGGAACAGAGGGAGGGCCTACTGAAGAAAACTCAGGCCCTGCTCGTCACCTCCGAGACTGATGCCTCTGACGCCCACGCTGAACTGGATAGCCTGAAGGAGCAGGCCACCAAATGGGAGGTTACCATTGCACAGCTGAATGCCGATCTTGCCAGTAAGCTTCAAATCCTTTCCCTTTTGCCTTGTAGACATATTGCAATTCTTTCCGGCATAGCATCTATGCCGACATATTCTCCTTTGCTAACACTGTTTATGTTCCTCAGACATGTTCCCCGCTTCCATCGAAGACGTTGAGAGGGCTTTGCAGTTGGATTGAGAAAGCCGGGGTGTTCCGGTTGACTCGCCCAACTGGGACATGTCGGAGCAGCTGCTGGCTCTGCAGTCCCGGAAGAACGCCATGTCGCTCTATACCGAAGAACTCTTCTATGGCGCCCAGGAGGCATTCTCTGCCCTCTGGTCGGGACAAAGGACTCCCACTGACCCCGTCGACCTTGGCAACGATCTACAGCTGGCCAAGGTTCGCCTCCGGGAGTGGCGAGATTCCGGCGCGAGGGTTGGAGCTGACGAAGCTCTGAGCTACTTCTTGTCCTGGTATGAAAAGGCTGACTTGGAGACTTTGCGCACTGTGCGCGAAGGATCCATTTGGACCACGGATCCGGAACACATCCGGCGTCGGCGGGAGCTGGCCCACAGCTATGTGGACTATGCCGACACCGACGCCTTCGTCCGGGACATCCGCGAACCGGAGAAGAAGGACGATGCTGGGGCATCTGCCGATGCTGAGGGCTCCGACTCTAGCCAGGATGAAGAGGAAGCCGAAGAGGCCGGCACTGATGCCCCGGAACAGGGGTCTGCCCCGGGCGGAGGTGATGGCTCAATTCCATCTGCCGGGTCCGGCACTCCTGAAGCCGACATCTCCACCGCCACTGCTCCACCTGCCGGCGCCTCTGCTTCTGCCCCTGCTCCTTGACTTTGCAGCATAAAAACTTTAAGTTTTATCAGATCCCCGGTATGCCGGGTGCAGATGTATTATACACGTTTCATTTCCTTTGGTTTGCTATCTGAACAAGTTTTATCTCGGTTTGCTTGTTACTAATGCCGGATCATCTTTTGGCTAAGTCACCGAGTTGTTTTCCTGTTTCCTCAATTTCACAACCTTGGCTACTTGTCTACCTTATTTGGTTTTCGACGTATGAGTCTCAAGGTTGCTTCTTCAAACATACAGTACTTTAACTTTGAAACTTAGACTTCAAATCATACGACACTTCAAATTTTAATTTTAGCTTTAACAAAAATGTCGGTTCGCTTGCTTTACACTTCCTTAGCCGTTTTCCATGTGTAGACAATCTCCGGCATCTACTCTTGCTAGCCATGAAGCCGGGTTTCGGACAGCAGCTAAGTCGAAGAGTGGCTTTTGGTGCCGACACATTACTAGGCCGACATAGGAAGCATTCGAATCAAGCCAGCCGGCATATAACAAAAAAAACTGTAAAATAAACAACAGCATATCTCGGAGGTAGTGCCCACTCTCTTCGGGATGCCGACACTTCATTCATTAGTCTTGTGCCGGCATAACGCGCCGGCACACAAAGCAAAATATGGAAATACATACATTGTGCTGCTCAGGAGTAAAAGGGGCGGAGTAGAGCTATGTTCCATGGTCTCTTGGTTTCTTCTCCGGACCTGTCCGCCTTATTCTTCTTGGGGGCCTGCGCATCTATAAGATAATAGGCATCATTGTGCAGAGCTCTACTCACAATGAATGGCCCCTCCCATGGAGGAGTTAACTTATGCCGGCCTTCTGTTCCTTGCTTTAGCCGGAGTACTAAATCTGCCTCTTGGAATCTCCTTGGATTTACCTTCTGCGCATGATAGCGTCTGAGGTTTTGCTGATACACTGCTGTCCTTGACAGAGTTATTTCTCTTGCTTCTTCCAGCAGATCTACATCATTCTCCCTGGCTTCTTTAGCCTCTTCCTCAGTATATAGCACCACTCTTGGTGCATCATGTATTACATCTGTTGGAAGCACAGCTTCTGCTCCATACACCAGGAAAAAGGGTGTATATCCTGTTGACCTATTTGGAGTTGTCCTCAAACTCCAAAGCACTGCCGGCAATTCATCTAGCCAACATCCCGGAGTTTTCTCCAGTGGCTCTATCAGCCGGGGTTTTATGCCGGATAACACTAGCCCATTTGATCTCTCTACTTGGCCATTGGCACAAGGGTGAGCAACCGACGCAATGTCCAGCCGGATTCCCACCTCCTCACAAAATCTAGCAAATGGCCCTTGGGCGAAGTTTGACCCATTGTCTGTGATGATGCTATGAGGAACACCATATCTCAAAATTATATCTTTCAAGAATTTCACTGCTGTGTGACCATCACACTTGCTTATGGGCTTTACTTCAATCCACTTGGTGAACTTGTCCACCATGACCAGGATATGGGTCATCTTTCCTCTGGCCGGCTTAAAAGCCCCGACCATATCCAGGCCCCAAACAGCAAAGGGCCAGGTTATTGGGATAGTTTTCAAGGCAGATGCCGGCTGATGAATCTGATGGGCATATCTTTGACACCCATTACATTTCCGGACCAAGTCTTCTGCTTCTTGCAGTGCCGTCGGCCAATAAAACCCATGCCGAAATACCTTTGCCACCAATGCTCTGGACGAAGCGTGGTGACCACACTCCCCCTGATGGATTTCCCGGAGCATCTCCAGACCTTCCACAGATTCGACACATCTCTGCAATACCCCGGTGACACTTCTCTTGTACATCTCTTTGTTTATGATGGTATACCCTTTGGATCTCCTTGCAATCCGGCGTGCCTCGGTTTCATCCGCCGGCATTTGCCCATCCACCAAGAAGTTCATAATAGGACGTGCCCATGAGGGCACTTCCCTGATAGTGAACACTGCCTGATCTATCTCCATCATTTCGATCGACACATAGTCGATCTCCATGGGCTGCGAAGTCCCCGGGACTGTATGATCAGTCCCCGGATATGCCGGAGCAGTCCCCGGGTATACCGGCACAACCTCTTGGTATATCTTGCCCTTGCCCTTAGCTCTGCTCCGGAATACTGCACTTACAGTATATGCCGGCACAGTCCCCGGGACTGAGGAAACAGTCCCCGGTTTATCTGACTTGGTTCCGGCATCTATCTCCATCGGAACTGCTTCCTCCGGACCTGGCGGGACATAAATGGAAGATGACTCCGGCGAGGGTTTGATCGAGGGCTTCCTCAGATGCTCCAATGAAATGCCGGGCGGGATTGAATCTCTGGAAGATCCCAGCTTGGACAATGCATCGGCCGCATCGTTCTGAGCCCGGAGAACATGTCGGAACTCACAACCTTCGAAATAGCCGCTCAACTGCTGCACCAGGAAACGGTAGGATGCCATGTTTGCATCATGAGCATCCCATATGCCGGAACATTGCTGGATTACCAAGTCCGAATCTCCAAAACACATAATCCGGCGGATTCCTATGTCCTTAGACACCTTCAGGCCATGCACAAGTGCCTCATACTCCGCCACATTATTTGATGCTGCGAAATGAATCTGCAGGACATATCTCAATTGGTCATTCTTTGGCGAACTGAGAACTATGCCGGCACCCAAGCTGTGGATTGTCTTGGACCCATCGAAGTGCATCCTCCAGTAGTTGGCATCTGGCAATGGTGGCTCATACTGTATCTCGGCCCAGTCAATAAAGAAATCAGCCAACACCTGGGACTTGATTGTATCTCTTTTGTCATACTGCGGTGTATATGGTGACAACTCTATTGCCCATTTGGCTATTCTGCCGCTGGCATCCTTGTTGCTTATGATCTCCGAGATAGGGGCCTCGGCCACTACCCGGATTGGATGCTCCTGGAAGTAATGCTTGAGCTTCTTGGCCGCCATATAGACACCATAAGTCATCTTCTGATAGTGGGGGTAGTTTTGCTTCGAGGTGGAGAGGACTTCACTCAAATAATATACCGGCCGCTGCACGGTTTTGCCTCCCTCCTCTCGCTATACCACCACCACTGCACTGACAACTCTGTTGGTTGCCGCTATATAGAGCAACATTGGCTCCCGGGGCATTGGAGATGCTAATACCGGCGCTGTTGACAACAACTGCTTCAATTCCTTGAAGGCTGCGTCTGCCTGCGTTGTCCAGACAAAAGTGTCGGACTTCTTCATCAGCTGATATAATGGCAGAGCTTTCTCTCCCAGCCGGCTTATGAAACGGCTCAGGGATGCGAGGCACCCAGTGAACTTCTGTACTTCCCTCAGATCTGTCGGCGGCTTCATCCTTTCTATGGCACGGATCTTGCCGGGATTCACCTCAATACCCCGGCTGGAGACAAGGAAACCGAGCAACTTGCCCGCCGGCACACCGAAGGTGCATTTAGCCGGATTCAACTTCATCCGGAATCTCCTCAGGTTCCCAAGGGTTTCTCGGAGATCATCTATGAGAGTCTTGCTCTCCTTGGTTTTTATGACGATATCATCGACATATACCTGCACATTTTTATCTATCTGATCGTGCAGACATTTCTGCATACACCTTTGGTAAGTTGCACCGGCATTTCTTAAACCGAACGGCATAGTGAGATAGCAATAAGCCCCGTACAGGGTAATAAAGGACGTCTTTATTTGATCCGGCTCATACAAAGGGATCTGGTGGAAACCAGAATAGGCATCTATAAATGATAACAGTTCACATCCAGCTGTGGAATCAATCACTTGATCGATCCGAGGGAGCGGGAATGGATCTTTAGGACATGCCTTATTCAAGTTGGTGTAATCAACACACATCCGCCATACTTTCACTATGGCGGGCTCATCTTTCTTCTTTTCCACCAGAACCGGATTAGACACCCAATCCGGATGAAGCACTTCTTTGATAAAGCCAGAGGCTAAGAGCCTGGCCACTTCGTCCCAAATGGCTTTCCTTCTATCGCCGGCATTCCGCCGGAGCGGCTGCTTCACCGGCTTAGCATCCGGTCTTACATGCAATGCGTGCTCAGCCAGCTCCCTCGGCACACCTTGCAAGTCCGAAGTAGACCATGCAAAGATATCCCGATTCTCACGGAGGAAGCTGATGAGCTCGCTTTCCTATTTGGGATCCAAACTTGCCCCAACGAGGGCGTGGCGCTCCGGGAAAGCTTCATCCAGAGGCACCTTTTTGACCTCCTTTCCCACTTGAAAGGAAGCACTACCGCCGGGATTCGACATGCCCGACATAGATTTGCCGGCCACGACCGTCTCAGCAATCTCCACTGCTCGCTTGAGCCTCCTCCTTTCCTCTGCAATGATCAGAGTCTCGGCCAGGTTAGACCCGGCTGTGGCGCATGCCATCGAACGCTTGTAATCACCAACAATGGTAATTGCCCCTCCGGGCCCCGGCATCTTCATCTTCAGGTACGCAACATGCGTAGAGGCCATGAACTTTGCCAATGCCGGCCTTCCCAGCAAAGCATGGTAGGGGCTTTCCAGATCAACCACCTCGAACATGAGATTCTCCACCCTGCAGTTATCCCGGCTGCCAAACATGACATCCATCCGGATTTTGCCCATCGGTGCACACGAAAGTCCCGGCACAATGCCGTGGAACGTGGTCTTGCTTGGCTCCAGCATATTCTCCTTGATTCCGAGCTTCTCCATTGTATCCCGATACATGATGTTGATACTGCTTCCATTGTCAATGAGGACCTTGCTGAACCTCACGTTATTAGCCGGCCCGACAAATGTCGGATCCATCACAAGAGCATACCCGCCGGGGTTTGGCATGATTCTGGGATGATCTGCCCTGTCCCAGCCAATGGCCTGGTCAGACCAATGCATCATTTTCGGGACCGCCGACATAACGGCGTTTACCTCCAAACACCGCCGGTACAAGCTCTGCTTGTCTGTTCTTTCGGTCTCAAAGACCATGTAGCTCTGGTCATACTCCTTGTACTCATTTCGGCCCGCCCCTGAGCCTCCGGCACTATACTCCGGATTATAGCTCTGGTCTATTTGATTTACGCCGGCATTCCCGGCGTTGCTCTGATTACCGGGATTAGCCGGCCTGGGTGGGACTGCGACTGTATTCGCACCTGTCAACGGCGATGGAGCTGCCGGGACAGATGGTCTAGCGGGTCCCCAGGGACCTGCACGACCTGCCAATATGTCGTCCAGCCATGAACAGTTCCTTGTCAAATGATTAGCCGGTTTACCCGGCTGGAATGTGTGAAACACACAAGGTTTGTCCATGGCAAGACCCACTGTATACTTCGGCCACTGCTTCTTTTGTCCGGCGGCTCCGCCGGCATTCTTGTTGACCCAGACATTCTTCTTTTGGAAGGGCTGCGCTTGCTGCTGTGGTGGTTGCTGCTGAGGCTGCTGATAGCCCTCATATCTCGGACGCTGGCTACTGCCGGCGCCCCCTTGTTCTTCCTCCACTGCTGCTACTTGTGCCGCTCCATACCGGTAATCCGGCCTTTCATCTCTCCTTTTGTTCCGGTTGTCAGGGCGATAGAACTGCCCTGGTCTCCCGGTGCTGTGGGTGTTCCCCTGAGTCTGCCCCTGTCCTTGTGAATCAAGGGTGGGCTGCATAGGGTCTCCCAGAGCATAACTATCCGCGATCTTGATTGTCTCGGCCAACGTGGCCGGCATTTCCCTCTGCAGCTTTTGCCACAACATGGTGCCGTGCCGGCACCCATGTGCGAACCACATAATGGCCTGCTGCTCCACAACTCCTTCGCAGGAATTGCGCAATGTGCACCACCTGGTCAGATAGTCATGATCGGTCTCATTCACTCCCTGCCGGCAGTTAGCCAGCTGCTGCGGCCGGTTTGGCCTCTTGTATGTGCTGGTGAAGTTTGACACAAACTGTTCTTCAAAATCAACCCAGCCGTTGATACTTCCGGCCGGCAGATTATTCAGCCATATCCTGGCTGGTCCTTCTAGCATTTGCGGTACATATCGTACCGCCCATCTGAGGTTTCCTCCGGCAATGTTTACTGCGGTGGAGTAATCCTCCAACCAATCTTCCGGCTTTGTACTGCCGTTATATGTCCTCGCGCCCCGCGCGAGCTGGAAATAGTAAGGTACCGGCTCACCCATAATCCGGGGTCCGAAGCACATGGGACCTGGAGCTCCTTGCCTCTCCACCAACTCTGATTGGTGAATCCTGTCCAGCTTGAAGCGCGCATCACTTGCTGCCAAGGACCGAGGTCCCAGCCGAGATGCAATTGGGCCTGCAATCGCTTTTTCCTGCTGCTGCTCCGGCTGATGTTGCTCACTATGCCGCCCTTGCTGATGCTGCTGCTGATATCCCGCCCTGGCAAGGGCGGAATTCCCATCATCCTCTCGATGTCCCGGTTGACCTGCACCTTGCTGCTGCGCAGTACCTCCGGCGCCCTGCTGCTGGCGCCGGGCTGCACTGATACTCCGGCCACCTCCGGCCGAAGCTGCCCCTTGCCCGGCCGGCATATTCTGGCCAGCACTCTTGCGGCCGACATATTTGTCAGCTTGGCCGGCATTCTTCTGCACTGCCGCCTACTTTCCGGCGATTGCCGGATCATACACTTGGATCTGCTTGTCCCGGCGGCCAGAGGTCACACTTCCGGCACGCCGGGCGCTTGGATGCGGGGACGAAGCCTCGCCCCTCGACCTTGCGCCGGCACCTCCTACCGACGCAATGTACTGGGATGCCCCGGCACCTGGGTTTGCCTTCTTAAAGGCCTCCTGCTGCTTAGTAGCTTCAGACAAAAGATGGTTAAGCCGGGCTTGCTGCTCACGCAGTGCTTCGCCGGATAAGTTAGACAAGTCCTTAGCTACCTCTGCTGCTGCTCTAAGGTTCTTCACTGGTGAGCTATAAATTACCTTAGGCACAGTACTAGTTGCTGTATGACTCTTAGCCCTAGCATCTTTGCCTAGCTCAGTATTAAGATCTCTGCCTCTAGTTCTAACCTCATCTATCCGGCTAGGCCGGGTTACCACAGGAGTAAAACCATGGGCTGCTTCATACTCACGGAGTTGCCGGTTAAACCGTTCGCGCTCCTGGTGCATGGCCAGGGCCTCGTCGATGAGGGCCTGGCGAGATCCCTCCAGGACCTCCCTTGTCTGCTCCGGATCATCGCCGGATCGCACCGGCTCGAGAAGCCGATCGATGATGGGAAGAATCACCTGACCCCTTGCCGGCACAGCGGAAGTGCCGGCCAGGTTCTCTACACGCTCCAACGGAGGACGTGCCGACCTCTTGGCCTTCGGCGGCTCCGGGGGAGTATCTCCTGCTGCTGCCGCTGCTTTGCCGGCACCTTCTGCCGGCGGCGCGGATGTGCCGGCCATCATTACCTCGGCCGACTCTACTGAGCGAGCGCTACGCCCAGCGTGAGCCAGCCGATGCGACGGAGGATCCGACGCCACCGGCACCTCTTTCCTGCACACTCTCTCAATCCCCACGTACACCTCGTGGGAACCGAAAGACATAATCCGGCCATCCCTGGGGAACGGCCGGCCACCGAGACATCCGGCGTTGTCGCTGACGAAACTGAGCGTGCCTAGCCTCTGGACGAGGCCAGAGACCACGCGCACTCCGGAAGCTGCTATCACAGACCCCGTCCGAATAAACACTCCGCCCAGCATATCGATCTGCCCCACGGTGGGCGCCAAATGTCGTCGTGGTGAAACAACATATGCCATAGGATGGCTTAAATGGGGGCCGAACTAGATGCTGGAGGATTCGGGAGAGGGGAACGAGCTAAAGAGCACGACAGAAAGGAACACAGATCTACCCAGGTCCGGGGCTCTCGTAAGGAGATAACACCCCTACTCCTGCTCTACTGGATGTATATATGGATCGATGTAGTACACAACAATGGTGCTTCCAAGCTCTCTGCAAGAGAAGGAAGATGAACTGCTAAGTGTAGGAACACAGAGTGACCAACCCTTTACCAGGGCTCCCTATGCCACCTTATATAGTGGTAGCCAGGGATACAACGGTCATAAGAGACCACAAGACACGGGCTACACTCCAAATAGGACTTGCTGACGAAGGCAACGCTCCTTGACTTCCTCCCTGATTGCTCTCGATGGGACTTCATATCCCTGTACCTTGTACCTCTTGAACTGTGACCTTACCTCTCTGAGGTAAGCCCTGTACTAGTGCACAGTGAGGGTAGGTAGACCACCACTGTGCACCCTGCCACCACACTCTGTTACCATGCTTGGATGTTTTCTTCCTTGATTGTAGGGATGTGACACACTAGCTGACTTTATATTCCGGATATGACCGTTGGCCATACCCCGGACTTATATGCCGGACCAACGACCTACGAAGGTCGGATAATCCGGCCTCCCCTGCTCCTGCACAACACACCAAATGGTTAGGCCGGCATATCTAAGTATATGCCGGCACATATATATTAGTATTCAGGGTAATCCGGCATATCCAAGTATCAGCCGGGATACACACATATGCCGGCCTGGCCGATGCTCTTACATTCCGGCCAGGACCTTTCCTCGATAACCCGGCATAAGTTAACCATAGCCCTTGTATCTTTCTACTCTCTTGACCCTACCGGGGGTCATCCCCCCGACAGATATCTTGCTACTTGTTGTTTGACAGCATTGTGTTGTGCTTGG
This sequence comes from Dactylis glomerata, assembly GCA_007115705.1. Classification (NCBI taxonomy): domain Eukaryota; kingdom Viridiplantae; phylum Streptophyta; class Magnoliopsida; order Poales; family Poaceae; genus Dactylis; species Dactylis glomerata. The sequence continues at coordinate 467,648 of QXEO01001046.1, forward strand.
GAGCCTCCAATTCGGTTGTGGATGCGTGCCCCAAGATTGTAAAGGCCGGTTCCGCCTTGAGGAATCCCTTAGTGGAAAGTGAGCTAGGCCTTTGTGGCGGAAGCTTGCACCGGAGAATAGGGTGAGCCTTTGTGGCGTTGGTTAGGCCTTTGTGGCAACCACACCCCTCCAACATAGACGTACTTCCCCTAAAAAGGAAGGATCTACGGGAATTACATCCGTGTCTCCGTGTGCTCCACTCTCGGTTACCTCTATCCTTTATTGCCTTTATATCTTGTATCTTGCTTAGCTTGCTAGTTGTCATATAGGTAAATTCACCTTAGTTGCATATCTAGAGAATTTACCTTTTGTGTCAAGCCTAAATTGAAAAAGAATTAAAATTTCAGTAGCACCTATTCACCACCCCATCTAGGTGCCCATACAATCCGTTCAAGAAGTGATACACAGGAAATATTCTCAGAATTGGACGAAACAAGTTCCTGAAGTCTTATTTTACTCGGAAGCTTCTAGAGATCCGAAGGAGAGTAGGAGGGAGGCCACCAGGGGCCCACACACAGGGGTGGCACGGCCAGCCCCTGGCCCGCACCACCATGGTGTGAGGCCACCTGGCCCCTCCTCTGACATTGCCCCTTCGCCTATAAAGACCCCCCGACGGAAAAAACCTAAGTACCCGATCACTTTTCCAGAACACATCACGATCCGCCACCGCCGTCGACCCGAAGATCGGGAGGGTCTAGAAGCTCTTCCCGGCACCCTGCCGGAGAGGGGAATCACCACCGGAGGTCTTCTTCATCGCCATGCTTGCCTCCGGAGCGATGAGTGAGTAGTCTACCTTGGACCATGGGTCCATAGCAGTAGCTAGATGGTTATCTTCTCCACCATGTGCTTCATGTTTAGATCTCATGAGCTGCCCTACATGATTGAGATCACCGTTATGTAATTCAACATGTTTGGTTTGTTAGGATCCGATGAATATTGGTGTTTATGATTGAGTTGCTGTACTGAATATTATCTTTTGTTATCTCTATGTTGTTTATGATCTTGCATGCTCTCCGTTGTTAGTAGCTATCTTGGCCGAGTAGTTGCTAGTGACTCCAAGAGGGGGTATTTATGCTCGATAGTGGGTTCATGCCTCTATTTAACCTGGGGGAGTGACAGAAACCTCTAAGGTTGTAGATGTGTTGTTGGTACTAGGGAGAAAACAACATTCATATGCTCAAGGGCATATGCTTTGTTTACATTACACACTTTGCTTAATGCAATTATTCGTTGTTCGCAACTTAATACTCATGGGGTGTTCGGACGATATCCCCATGAGTGGATTATTAGTCATAGATGCAGTTGGATGGCGGTCTATGTATTTTGTTGTAATGCCCAGAGTAAATCTCATAGTGATCTTCTTGACATATCATGTTTATCTTTATTCTATCAATTGCCCAACTGTAATTTGTTTACCCAGCATGTGTTATTTATCTTATGGAGAGACACCACTAGTGAACTGTGGACCCCGGTCCTATTTCCATCATATTGCTATCACCTGTTTACTTTACTCGCACTGTTTACCTTACTCGCATACTCTATTGTTTTCCACTCGATACGCTCATAACCTTTGTTTCAAGCAAACCGGTGAGATTGACAACCTCATCGCAAGTTGGGAACGAAGTACTTGGTTGTGTTGTGTGCAGGTTCCACGTTGCTTCTGGCCGAAGACGAGTCAACAAGAATTGTTAAATGGCGCCCTTGTTGGAGTGTTACTAAGCTAGTCTGCATCACCTTCAGTCGTTTGTCTCTCCTCTCTAAGAACGATAAACCTTGGTTTCTTAACTGAGGGAAAACTAGCTGCTATACTCATCACACCTTCCTCTTGGGGTTCCCAATGGGCTGGTCATTCACCACGCATCAATGTGCAGGAAATTCAAGTTTATATCTATATGCACATATTTATGTGGAGCTTGTCCTATATATTGTAGTGTCTCTAACTTCTTCGGACCCAATGAGTTTGGGGACCATATTGTACTTGAATATGTTTTAGGTACATGGGAGATATATTGGTGCTTGTCTCAATAATAAGGATGAAGCGGTGACTAGTTGGTAATTTGTGGAAAGTTAGGATTATTAAAGAACTCCTATCTACTACATCCTTCCAATGATATCTCCGTAACAAGTATCTTATTCATGCATACTTTTCTAGCATCTAACCTTGTGTGGGTCATTTCATGGCATGAAAATCTTTATTTGCAATGATCTTAATGAAACCTCTTTGTTGTAAATGTGAGTAATTTGAGATGAGTGCATATTTTGGGGAACCCTTCCCAAATATGTCTATCTAGCAATTTTATTGCATATCATTTCCTCAAGTTCCTCACATGTGCAATATTGATGAAAGTGCAAATTTAGCTCTTTCTTTTGGTATACTTATTTGTGATACTTGTTGCTTTTCTCAAAACATCCCAACTATCTTCTTTCCCTTGTTGATATTTGTGATGTCTTTAAAATGTTTGTGGTTGAAGTTCTTCAATATGCAATAAGATAAATTGAGCATTTGGCCATGCTTTAAAAGCAAAATTCTCATTGGTATATTGCATGAACTTGTTTAGATATCATGTTCTATTCTTTGTATCTATTTTATGTGTATATGTTTCTTTGTGATAATTATCTTTGTGATGTTGTCTACTTAGAAACTTATACACATGAGAGATGATATCTCCTTAATTGATATCTTTTTTTTCCTTGTGTGTTGGGATGGAATGCTAAGCAATATCATTTATTGAGGACTATGTGGATGCTCTTTGTGCATCCTTGTACTAGTCTTATAATATGCTTTGTCATTCCTATCACACATTCCTTTGGTTGAGCCATTTAATATGTCGGTTCCTTACTTGTTGCTCAACCATTTCTTTGATACAAGTGTTAAGCATATTGTCTTTTCTATGATCTCTTGCAAATGGTTGATTTTAAATGGTAGTGAGGGAGTGAGGATTCCATGTTGTGCAAATTGTTTTGAAATACAAAAAGTCTATCTTGTGCACGTACCATGGGGAGCTTCTTCATTTTATTTAAAGCACTATTTTGCGGTTATCATAGTATTTTGATGTCACTTGGTATCATTTTGTTTTGAATAATATCGAGGTAGTGATGATTCCATGTTTGTGCACCTTATACTTCAATTCAAATGGAATATGTTGTGTACAAACCTTGGGGAGCTTCTTCATGTTATTTAGAGCATTGTTTTGGTCTTATCATAATATCTTTATTTGATTCGCTTTTGGATCTTTTGATTGCTACCTTCATTTGTTGGAAGTTTTACCATCATGTCATCCTTTTTGTTTGCAATCTTTGATCCTTAATATAGGTTGATTTCCTCCAAATTTTTGTCCTTGGATTTGTGCATGTGTTTTCACTCTTTTGGGGCCATGCACACCTTGAGGAGGAACTCTCACTATATTGGCCTTCTAAGCCTTTCCGCCCATTTTCGCAATGGATGCCAATGGGGGAGAAGTTTCAAGGGTTTGAAGGGAATTGGGCTTCATGCTTTGGTTTTGTTCTTAAGCATTTGCCTTCCATGCTTTGCATGAGTGAGTATATATAGTGAAAACTCCACCAACAATATTGGTTGGCAATCTATGCAATGAAATTCAAGTTCATTCACATGTGCATAGATTGTGGGGGAGTTTGCTCTATATATGATGGTTCTACTAGCATCACTTACTTTTGTAGTAATTGATGTTAACCATCTTAGTTCTTTAAATTCATTATATAAACCCTCTCAAAGAGATTGTCATCAATTACCAAAATGGGGGAGATTGAAAGAGCATGTGCCCCCATGTGTGGTTTTGGTAATTAATGATAATACCTATGGACTAATGTTTGCATTGAGTTATATTTGTAGGACTTGTCCGTAGACAACGCTTGATCCATATTTTGGGTTCAAGGTTGTTAGAAGTTGAATATAAAGAAGATTATGTGATGATCAAGGTGTTATTCAAGGAGTGATCTGAAGATTGGTCATAAAGGAGTTGAGCCTATATAGAGTGTGTCTTGAGGAATAAGATGGAGTGAGCTCTCATGTGCATTCTCAAGACATCATCAATGTTGATCAAGTCGAAGCGCAAGTTGAAGATAGGCTTCTAGAAGATATCATTTGCTTGAAGCTTGGTGTCCATTTGGTGGTAATGGACATGTGAAGATATTTCTACTAGTGTCTCTCCCATAGTGAAGTATGGGGGAACAATCTGCAAGACTTCACCGAGAAAGCACAATCAAGAAAGGTAGTCCAACTTGAGAAGATCAAGATTGTCACCATCTAGCTCAAGTGGAATGCACAAGGCAAAGGTATGTTCTTGATAGGGTTTCTTTCTTACCGGTCTCATAGTGTGGGAGACCGGGTTTAGGATCGATAGCCGTATTATCAAGAGGGGCTCTCGAGTGAGTAACTTATTTGTATCATTCGGAGAGAGCTCAAACCTTTGCATACTTGGCATTATATTTCTTGGTTTTTATTTTGATTTTATCCATGTGAGGTTCTAGAGCTTGTGGTTATTTCCATGACAAGCTCTAGCTCATCAAAAACGGATTTCGTATGGAACTCTTATTGCGTTTTTGGTGTTTGGAGGTTTTACCGGTTCTTCTCTATAGCTAAGTCAAACCTTTTATCATTTGGTTTCATCCTCTTTTGTTGGACTATGATGTTTCTATGGATGAAGGTGTAGAGCTCGTTGTAGTGATTCCAACGAGCCCAAGTTCATCAAAAACGGAGTCCGGATGCAAAAGTTATGGCCGTTTTCGTGTTGATGTTTTTTTCCTTGGCGGAAAGTTCGGCCCCAGGTCCGGCCGGGCCGGACTCTAGGCCAGGAAATCTGGCCCCAGACCGGAAAAATCCGGCGGCCCGCCGAACCGCACTACTGGGGGGCTTTTTGGCGACCGCCGGACTGTCTGCCGGACCGTCCGGCCTAAAGTCTGGCGGCGCCGGACCCGGACTTACGGCCGAACTTTGGCGCTATTTGCTTCCAACGGCCAGATTTTCCCCACCTATAAATACCCTTCTTCCTCCTTGAACCAACCATGTTTTTGGGCTTCTCTCTTCTCCATTGTTGACCTTCAAAGCTTGCCCTCCCTCCTCCATTCCCTCCATGGTTCTTGCATCTTTTTAAGGGAAAAGAGAGAGGAGATCTAGATCTACTTTTCCACCAATCACTTTCTCCTCTAAGTGAGGAGAACCTATTAGATCTAGATCTTGGAGTTCTTTGTGGATTTCTTCCTTGTTCTTCCTCTCATATCCCTCCATAGCATTTGTTGCTTTGGTAGGATTTGGGAGAGAAGGATTTGAGCACTTCGTGTTTTCTTGCCATTGCATTTGGTGCATCGGTTTGAGTTCTCCTTGGAGATTCGGCGGTGAAAGCAAGAAGCTTATTTCCTCTTGGGTTCTTGGAACCATAGACGGCTCAGTGGATTTCTTGGGGACCTTCAATTAAGTTGTGGAGATCTTCCCAAGCTTTGTGGTGCCTCCGTGGCGATTATTGGGAGCCTCCAATTGAGTTGTGGAGTGTGCCCCAATCTCAGTGGCTTTGTAGTTTTGGGAGCCTCCAATTAAGTTGTGGAGTAGCCCCAAGCTTTGTGCGGGTTCGGTGACCGCCCTCAAGGGTCCCATAGTGGATCGGGTCTTTCATCTTGGTGGGAGGGCTCGAGGAGATTACGGTGAGCCTCCGTGGAGTTTGGGGAGCCTTGTGCCTCCACACCGCTCCAACAGAGATTAGCACCCGCAAGGGTGTGAACTTCGGGATACATCGTTGTCTCCGCGTGCCTCGGTTATTTCTATACCCGAGCTCCTTTACTTATGTAATTTACTTTGTGATAGCCTTCGTGCTTGAAGTTATATATATCTTGCTATCACATAGTTGCTTATCTTGTTTAGCATAAGTTGTTGGTGCACATAGGTGAACCTAGTTTATTTAGGTTGTGTATGCTTGGCAAATTAAACGTTAGTTTTATTCCGCATTTGTCAAGCCACTCGTAAAAGTTTTAAATCGCCTATTCGTGTCCTTTCAACATGTCACTTAAAGATCTTTTACAAAGAAAAGAAAAGAAAAGAGGGATGATCTTTACTATTGGTTCTCAGTTGGTAAAGCCACTTTGCCTCTATATAATTTGACTTTTGATTTTGTCCTCACACAAGATACCAAATTACCCACCAATGCCATACAACTTGTTTGCTTAACGCTTGGAAAAATACCCGGTGCCTATTTCCATGCCGTGATCCGTGATTACAGGGCATGCTCCACCCCGGTCTCCCTTGATTTTCCTCTTAATGGCTGATTAACGCCCCGAAATGTCTCTCCTCCTTCGTCAATAAGTTGGGCTTAAACCTCCTCGCGCACTGCAGCCAGGCGCTTCTCATATCCGTCGGCCCTCAGGCCGCCGTTTGCTCGGACGTCCTTGCGTGAGACGCCACGGGCTTCAAGCCTTCATCTCCCAAGATCAAGTACGTGCAAGACACCATCATGGCGATGGGAACCACGTCCTTCAGCACCACTCCTACGCCCGACGTATGGTGGACGATGTCATAGATTCGTACGGCGTGCGCGACAGCGCCCACAACGCCGACGACGGCTTTGTGGATGAAACCCTCTATGACGTATCACTACAGGAATGCACCAGTATGCCGACGGCTTTAAACCCTCGGCATATAGACAACTGCCGTCGGCGTATGATACGCCGAGGGCTGCCCTCGGCGTATGGCCTCGGCGTAGACCTCCCTCGGCGGAAGCGTGCTGGCCCTCGGCGTAGCGGCGGCCCTCGGCGTACTGGACCTTTGCCGACGGCAGGAGGGGCCCTCGGCGTACTGGATCACGGCGAAGGTCAGGCCAAACGGCAGCTAGGGCATACGCCGAGGGCATAGCCGTCGGCGTATAGGGACACGTGGCCGGCAGCGAGGCAATCCGTGCGAGGGCATACGCCGACGGCATAGCCCTCGGCGTAGAGGGTGGCCTGTGCCGACGGCCTGGCCCTCGGCGTAGGGCTTATCCGAGCCACTATGGTCACCTCTACGCCAACGGCTATGCCCTCGGCGTATGGGGGGCCAGATTTTTTTTTTCCTGCAGATTTGCTAGTTCCACATCATCAAATGCACATAAATATATATAAAAACATATATGCCATACACAGAAATCTGTTGCAAGTGCCATACACCGCCGTCGGCACATGATACCCTCTACGCCGAGACAAGTATCGACACGACAGAGAAGTAGCAACACACAAGTAGATGATCAAGTAGATGGCATACATAGATGATCAAGTAGCGACACGACAGACAAGTAGCAACACACAAGTACCAACACGCAAGTATCGATATGCAAGTAGCGACACATAGTATCTCAAGGCGGAAATCCCTACTACTCTGGAGACGGGGTCGGGGTGAACCCGAGATCTCCCCTAGTGAAAGTAGGTTGCCGATGTTCTGCAAAATTACGCCCAGTAGAAGCTGCAGAAGAACCGCCAGGAGAAGTACCAGGAGTAGCACCACCAGAACGGTCAGGAGAAGGACCATCGGGATGGACCGGTGTGATCTGACGCCCACCCCGCGAGGCAGCGGAAGCTGCCGTTCCCTAGATGTTAGCAACTTGCGAGGCAAAGGAAAGCGGCAACCATTGGTTTGGCAAAAAGAACTTACCGCCGTCGATGCGTAGTAGGTCCTGGCGAAAGTCTCCCTCGACGGCATCAATGGCGCCGGCCCCGGTATGGGAGGAGGCTGCTCCCCTACATCGAAACTCGCTCCAGATCGCATAGCCATCATCGACGCCTGCAAGATAGTTTAGATGTGGGACTTGTCATCTTTTTCAAGCTAGGGGAAGTGGGACTTTCATCTTTTTCAAAAAGAAAGGTTCAGACTTACATGTAGATACGCCATGTAGGCCTGAGTCGCCTCCTGGTGCAGCCGAAAGGCCTCCTGATATTGCTCATGAGCCGCATCGAAGGCCGCCTCGAAAGCAGCCTACCATTTCACAAACAATGAATATCATCAGCACTTATCCATGCAGGACCGAAAGTCGCAAAGAGGATGGAAATGAGGAAAACTTACATCATATCTGGGTCGACGAGGCTGGTCACGAGGCGGGATAGGGGCGCTGTCAGGGGTGAGGACCGCCTTGAGGCGCGTGAAGCTCGTGGTGAGGGAATGCTTGACCTTTGAATTAAGCACCTTGAGACGGCCATGCTGCAACCCGTGCCCCGACAGGACCAACGACTCCTCGTCGGTCTCCGCGCGTCTAGGGTCATCCACCTCCGGGTGACGAGACTGCACCATCTGGCAGTAGTCCTCTATCTGCTCCCCGGCCTTGCCGTAGTACTGGGGGGGAGGGGGCGTCCGGAGGCGCCGAGGGTGCGGGCTTCTTCCTCCGCATCATGTCATATACCGAGACATCGTAAATCTCCACCCCTGGCGGTGCCTCGGCCACCTGCATGACGAGAAAATAAATGTTATGCGTAAAAAGTAGGAACATGATGAGAAAATAAATGTTATGCATGATTCCATGTATGTACATACCATCTTCCCCCTGAAGCGATCAAAACTGCGGTTTCCCGCACAGTGTGTTCCACCGTCGCCTCGGTTATCCGAGTTCCGCATCGACACGGCTGCAAACTCCTCGTCTGCCCTGAGCCACCTCGTACTAACCAGCTCCGCCCATGCCTCTCGATGCGCCTCAGCCCATTCAGGGACAACCTGAAAATGCAGTACTCAACTCAAGATAATGCAATGGCAAGTTAACAGCAATATAGGATCTCATTAACATTTCACTCACCGACATGAAGTCATCCAGCGACATCTCGAAGTCGGGATTAGGATTCCGACCAACAATGTCCTCCTTCTTGACCCTCTTTCCCCTTTCAGCCCAGAACTGACTAGCGGCCGTTACCTTATGGTTGTACCACACCTGTGGTGTCAACTTCTCACAAGCTCCAAGCAAAGTCCGGTCCGCCCTCTGCGCATCCTCCTCATCCACACGATAAAAGCACTTCAATCATGCATAAAACAATTGTGAGAGTCATGAGTTAGCACATTGGTTCATCACTATGAATGAAACTCGAGAAATATGTCTTACCCAAAACTTGGTGATCACAGCCTCAGCAGCTGTCCTGAAGCCTACTCCCGGAGCAGCCTGGTAGTCTGCCCAAGTAGTGGCTAGCTTCGGCTCGCCACCGGGGACCATGTCGAGGGGAGTGTATTTCCCCGGCCAGAACTTCCTAAGCAGAGCTCCAACCATGCTGTTAGGTAGGCGGCCCTTGCTCCCCGGTGCAAATGTCCAATTGCTGCACATAAATCAAACATTAGTACACATGCCAAATTGTTTATGACCAAAATGAAATGACATGTTCAAAATTGCCAAATTAGTACACTTACCTAACGCCATCAGGAATGATGAGGGTCTTCGCCTCCTGGGTCCTAGGCTCCTTCCTCTCATCGGGGACGCCCGATTCCCCACGAGTCATCAACTTCTTCGGCCTCGCGTCCCCCTCGTCCTCGTCCTCGTCCTCCACCTCGTGTCTAGACTCCGACTCGTATCTAGAGTCCGACTCGTGTCTAGAGTCCAAGTCGTCCCCTCTAGACGGCCCCTCCAGGAACAACTCAGGAGCAACGTCGCCAGAAGCAGAGGGTGGTGGGTCAAAGTCCACTCCTCCCCCGCCACCTCGTCCTCGTCGTCCCCCTCGTCCTCGTCCTCCTCCCGCAGCGGCAAGATCGGGGTAACGCGGATTGGGAGTCGGCTCTCTCCCACTCCGTCTAACATTCTTCTTGCGCTGGTGCATCTCCTTAAGCAAGGTCGCCGAGTTTGCCTTGCCGCTGCTCATATTGTTCAATCACCTGCATTGAGAAAGAGAAAACAATTAAGCATGTTGACAAATAAATACTAAGTATAAAGGCATAATGCAAATAAGAAAGTATGTTGACAATTAAGAAGTATGTTGACAATTAAGAAGTATGTTGACAATTAAATCCTAAGCATAAAGATATAAAAGACCCTCACCAGTCATCATCACTCTCATTCTCAATTTCAATTTCATTCTCTTTCTCACTATCACTATCACTATCTTTTGAGTAGTAAGTTTGAAGCTCGTCGACGGGTGGAGGCTCATCGATGGGGTCATTCTCCGCATGTAACTTCTCGAGCATATTTATGTCCTTTAGATCCACCACTGCCTCACCACGAGTTTCTGCATCGTCTCCGAGGTCCTCAAGCACTACCGGTTCTAACTCAAAGTGACCAAAGTCCTCTTGCTCTTGATAGAAAATTCCCTCGTATGTTACAGGGTCAATGTTGTTGTAATCGTCCTCGGAGGGAATTGGTAGGTTACCATGTGGCGATACCTGGAACACAACTTCCCAACCCTTGAGCTCCGCTTTCTGGCATGGGTATGGCAAATAATAAACTTGCTTAGCTTGGTGAGCCACAACAAAGACATCGGCTCCGCTATAGGTGGTTGAAGGCCTAACTTCAACTAACCCAATAGACTTGGTACTTCTATGTCCACCCCTTGGGTCGAACCAATGACACTTGAACACAATGAGATTGAGTTGTATGTTCGTACGATTGAATGTCAGCTCGTATACATTCTCTAGCCTTCCGTAGTAATCAAGGCCATCGGCTCCTCCGGTGAAGACCCCAGTATTTACAGTTTTTGCATTCGCTCGGCCCTTCTGGTGTGCCTCTGTATGGAAGCGAAATCCATTCACATCATACTTCTCATACTTCATAACGTCACGGTTACAACCTTGGGAAACACATCTCAACTCATCTGTCATCTCAACATTGCCATCAGCTCCCTATAAGTACAGTTCGAATTTATTGTGTGCATTAATTACGTGGAATAAGAGGGACAAGTCACGTTTTGCAATGTAAGAGAGACAGGTTAGAAATTACTTTTTTCATGAACCATGACGCAAAGTTTATTTTATTTCTGGGAGCACCCTCTTTCAGTAGAGTGTCCAACTCCGCGGGAGAGGGATCCATCGTTCCCGACCACTGTTCGTCCGTGAATTCGCTAAAAGCAGAAAATAAGCATTAGACCAAGACCAGGTTAGTAGATGCAAAGTAATTTGTACACCATTTTACCTAATGAACTCGAGCACTTCCTTCATGTTCATAAGCACATAGAGCATAATGCAATCCTTCTCTTCCTTCTCCAATTTATATTTTTGTCCTCTACCGGCCTTGCCACCGGGATATTGGAATAGTTCGAGCTTGGGGTCATTCTTGGGTACATCGACATTGTAACGAGAGACCGGGTTATGCAGAGTGGGAACTTCATCAGGATAATACGTTGTCGCGGCATCGGCCATCTCCCGTAGGCATGTTGCCTCGCCTATGCATGCTTCAATCTTGGCTTTGTTTCCAGTTATCCTCCGAATATACTTAAACTCTCTCTCAATACAGAACTGCCAACGAAACTGCACCGGGCCACCCAAGAGTGCCTCGTTCGCGAGGTGAACAATGAGATGCGCCATTGGAGTAAAAAACCCTGGCGGAAAGATCATCTCCAAATTGCATAGCAACTCTGGCACTTGAACCTGCAGCTTCTCAATAACCAGAGGACATATCTGCTTAGCACAGAGCGTGCGGAAGAAATGGCTCAACTCTGCAAGCACTCGCCAGACTTTCTCGGGGAGATACCCTCGAACCATCACCGGCATCAGCCTCTCAATCCATATATGATAGTCATGACTCTTGAGCCCGGTGACTTTTCCAGTCGAAAGATTAACTCCCTTACTTATGTTCGAACAATAACCATCAGGGAACATCACAACGTATTTGAGCCACTTGAATGCCTCCTTATTTTGGGTGGAATCAAGGCAGAAGTTAGCATGCGGCTTGAACCAATTCTTTCGACGGCCAGTAGGAGGCTGCATGTATAATCTCTTCCTATCGCAGAGCTTCTCAACATCGACTCTAGCCTTGACATTATCCTTTGACTTCCCAGGAATGTTCAGGACTGTGTGAAAGAGGGACTCCCCGACATTCTTTTTGGTGTGCATCACATCGATGTTATGGGGAAGTTCGAGGTCCTTGTAATACTCGAGCTTCGTGAAGGCTGCCACGTGAGTCCAGTTGTGCGTTACACCATATCCCACAAATTGATGGACATTTCCCGGCTCCGTAGGCACGAGAGCACGTAGCTCGGCATCAACAGCTGCACCATCGAACTTTGGCACCTCTTTTACTTCATGCACAACTTTGCCCTTCTTAAAGTTCTTTATGTCTTCTCTCAACGGATGCCTCCTTTTGAGGAACTGTCGATTCGTGTCAAACGCAACATACTTGCCACCTGATTTTAGCCAAAGGAACTCAAGTCGGTGCCTGCACACTGGGCATGGCCACTTACCAGCTGTACACCATCCGCATGTTAAGGCGTACCCGGGCATGTCATGCATGGTATACTGCAACCAAACTTTCATGTAGAAGTTTGTCTTTGATGCTCGGTTGTATGTCAACGTCCCGTGGTGCCAAGAGTGGTTCAAATCATCCACAATCGGCTGCATGTAGACACTCAAATTCTTACCCGGGTAGTCGGGCCCTGGAATGATCAGCGACAGAAACATGGTCTTCCTCGTCATTAGGACACCGGGAGGGAGATTGAGCGGAATAACAAACACGGGCCAGCAGCTGTAATTAGCAGTCGACATTCCATATGGATTGAAGCCATCTGTTGCTATCGCAATTCTGACATTCCGAGCATCAGCTGCCTTATCGGGGTATTTTTCATCGAAGTTCTTCCATGCCTTACCATCAGATGGATGTCCCATCTTCCCCTTATCGATTCTCGTCCCCTTCTTGTGCCACGTCATCTGTTTGGCGGTCTCCTCGCTCATGTAAAGCCGCTGGATTCTTTTTATGAATGGGAGATACCGAAGAATCGACTTCGGGATCTTTGACTGTCTCACCTGACCATCCTTTCCCTTTACCTCTTCATATCTGGAGGCCTTACAAATAGTACAATAATTGTCCTCCGCAAACTGTTTCCAAAATAGAAGGCAACCTTTTGGACAACACTCTATCTTTTGATAACCCATGTTGAGCTCTTTCATGAGTCTCCTTGTCTCGTGCAGGCTTTGAGGCAGACAATGCCCTTTCGGCAACATGTTACCAGTTGTTCTCAGACTAGCTTCGAAGCCGTTACGGGTGGTGGAGTACTGGGTCTTGTCGGCTAGACACTGAGAGATGGCATCAAGCTGAGAAATCGACGCACCGTCGTACAGAGGCTTCTTAGCCGCGGCCAACATATCATAGAAGGCCTTCGCAGTTGGCTCTGGTTCCTCCGGTTCTGGGGGTTCCTCGGGTTCTGGCGCTTCCACCCATGAAGGTGGAGAATCCGGCATGTCGCCATGGATGAGATCATCTAGAAGGTTTCTGACCCCATCGTACTCATTGCCATTGAGCCGCTGCCGCATGACGTCCCCTCTGTCACGCTCATGTCCATCAAAGTCGATATGTGTGACGTAGTGAGACATATACCCATATTGCAGAAGGTGTTTATACATGTCATCTTTTCCTTGACGGTGACGCTTCGAGCAATGACTGCAAGGGCAAAGTGCCCGAACCCGCCCCTTTGTAGCACGCGCTAACTCTTTCACTAACATCTGAGTCTTACATACCCACTCATCTGTTTTATTAGTCGCACTAACACGGCCACTGTACATCCATCCATTGTCAGCCATCCTCTGCTTTATTGCGAGACGAACCAGAAACATAGCATTTCATATCAAATAGTAGCATGAAATTAAAAGCATCATATTTTTATTTTTCTATCGGACAAAACGCATGCATCAACCTATAGCTCTACTAGGTGGGCTCCTAGCAGCCCCCGGATCCGTAGATTGAGTACGTTCTCCATGTTCTACCTCGGTCCGAGGCAGAATTTCGGCAGCACCTCCCCGCTGCTCTCCCGATACACGTCTTGGCAAAATGCCGAGAGGATGTGCATCCGGAGAACAACGGGGAGGCGCTACCGAAATCCTGACTCGGACCGAGGTAGAACACGGAAAACGTACTCAACCTACGGATCCGGCGACTGTCCCGTAAATGCCGCAAGTGTTACGCTTCATAATATGCCGACCTCTAATGCATATTTATCCGCGTAACGCTCGCGGACGGGAAGTGACACCTAGGTTACGCGACATACTCGGTGATCTAGACACAAAAATAAAATCTAGGTACATGGGAGGGAGATTTATACCCTAGACGCGTGAGAGAATCGTCGAAGAAGATCCGGGATGCCCCGTCAAACACCCCCGCGACGCCGCCCCCCCCCCCCCCCCCCCCGTGTCCACCTCAAAGCATCGCCTGCATAGCGACAAAACCAATTAGTCATGCAAGTGAACATAATTTTTTTACAATAGTGGTATAACAATATTACTTCACCATAAAGAACTAAAGTGCAAAAAAATAATTTATTTGACCACTTTTACTTAGAATTTCATTGCAGCACATTATCTTATTTTACTAGTGCATGCGCTTACTTTCACCATAAACATCTTTTTTTTATAACTAAATCCTATTTCTAATTTATACTACACTAAAATCCTATTTCTAAATTAATAAAACTAATATAAGTATTATCATTAACCTAATTGTACTACATTAACTAACCTACACTAACTAACTAACCTACACTAACTAACTAACCTATACTAACTAACCTACACTAACTAACTAACCTACACTAACTAACTAACTATACTAATTAACTAGCTAACCTGCAGGGAGCTAGGCCGGCCGGCGCGCGCGCGCGGGAGGGGCCGAGCGCGGGGCAGCTGGGCGCGGGAGGGGCAGCTGGGCGCGCGGGAGGGGCAGCTGGGCGCGCGGGGGCAGGGGCAGGGTGGGTGACGGGCGCGCGAGGGCAGGGGCGGGGTGGGTGACGGGCGGCGAGGGCAGGGGCGCCGGCGAGGTGGCGGCTGGCGTGGCCGGGGGCGAGGGCAGGGGCGAGGTGGCGGCTGGGAGCTGGGAGAGAGAGAGGAGCAAGCAGGAGAGAGAGAGGAGCGTCGGCCGGGGGAGTGGATAGGGTGCGAGTGGATAGGCCGACCCTCCCCTGTACGCCGACGGCCGCGCCGTCGGCATAGCCGCTCCACCATACGCCGACGGCCGAGCCGTCGGCATAGCGTTTTTTTTTGCCTCTATGAAGCGCCTAGGCTAGTCCAAGCACTAGTCATACTTGTTGTTTCCTGCTGCTGCACTTGCTGTTTCCTGCACTCCAGGAAAAAAAAAGGCTAGACCGAACGAACGAATGAATTAAGGTTGACAGGCCGCATACTTGTTGTTTCCTCCTGCTGCTGGCGACCGAAGCCGCACTTGTTGCACGATCGAGCAAAGGCCGCACTTGCCAGGCCATTCCAGCTGGCGATCGAGTCAACGGGAGGGGTCACGCGCCGCGCGCGCATGCATGCAATCGTACGCAACAATGCCCCGGATGTTGAATTGATTTCGCGCACGCACAAGAACCCTCTCTTTTCTGGCTACAGGGCTATAAAAAGGTAGGCTGATCGGAACGTCTCTCTTTTCGCGCACGCACAAGATCCTACGTTAGACGATGCTCCGATGGTCTTTATCCGGCAAAACCCTAGACAGAGGGGGTTCGGAGATCTACCCCTATAGCTTTCTCCGTAAGAGGCCTCGCCGATGGATCTCCTGCTTTATTTTGGTTTGTCTACAACATATATACATGGAAAGCAAAGGTTGGGCCCACTTTACCATGAAATAGGCTCCGATAGACCCGTAGCGGGAGTTTCCACGTACAGATCCTGCATTTCACCAAGTGTTAACAGCCCATGTCTCTGGAGAAGGCCATGCTCGGGAACTACCTATATTGCATGTACCAATCTTGGGTCACACCTATACACATATGTTAAGGACACATGCATGCATGTTTCCTACGTTAGACGATGCTCCGATGGTCTTTATCCGGCAAAACCCTAGACAGAGGGGGTTCGGAGATCTACCCCTATAGCTTTCTCCGTAAGAGGCCTCGCCGATGGATCTCCTGCTTTATTTTGGTTTGTCTACAACATATATACATGGAAAGCAAAGGTTGGGCCCACTTTACCATGAAATAGGCTCCGATAGACCCGTAGCGGGAGTTTCCACGCACAGATCCTGCATTTCACCAAGTGTTAACAGCCCATGTCTCTGGAGAAGGCCATGCTCGGGAACTACCTATATTGCATGTACCAATCTTGGGTCACACCTATACACATATGTTAAGGACACATGCATGCATGTTTCCTACGTTAGACGATGCTCCGGTGGTCTTTATCCGGCGAAACCCTAGACAGAGGGGGTTCGGAGATCTACCCCTATAGCTTTCTCCGTATGAGGCCTCGCCGATGGATCTTCTGCTTTATTTTGGTTTGTCTACAACATATATACATGGAAAGCAAAGGTTGGGCCCACTTTACCATGAAATAGGCTCCGGTAGACCCGTAGCGGGAGTTTCCACGTACAGATCCTGGATTTCACCAAGTGTTAATAGCCCATGTCTCTGAAGAAGGCCATGCCCGGGAACTACCTATATTGCATGTACCATCCTTGGGTCACACCTATACACATATGTTAGGGACACATGCATGCATGTTTCCTACGTTAGACGATGCTCCGGTGGCCTTTATCCGGCAAAACCCTAGACAGAGGGGGTTCGGAGATCTACCCCTATAGCTTTCTCCGTATGTGGCCTCGCCGATGGATCTTCTGCTTTATTTTGGTTTGTCTAGAACATATATACATGGAAAGCAAAGGTTGGGCCCACTTTACCATGAAATAGGCTCCGGTAGACCCGTAGCGGGAGTTTCCACGTACAGATCCTGCATTTCACCAAGTGTTAACAGCCCATGTCTCTCGAGAAGGCCATGCTCGGGAACTACCTATATTGCATGTACCATCCTTGGGTCACACCTATACACATATGCTAGGGACACATGCATGCATGTTTCCTACGTTAGACGATGCTCCGGTGGTCTTTATCCGGCAAAACCCTAGACAGAGGGGGTTCGGAGATCTACCCCTATAGCTTTCTCCGTATGTGGCCTCGCCGATGGATCTTCTCCTTTATTTTGGTTTGTCTACAACATATATACATGGAAAGCAAAGGTTGGGCCCACTTTACCATGAAATAGGCTCCGATAGACCCGTAGCGGGAGTTTCCACGTACAGATCCTGCATTTCACCAAGTGTTAACAGCCCATGTCTCTGGAGAAGGCCATGCCCGGGAACTACCTATATTGCATGTACCATCCTTGGGTCACACCTATACACATATGTTAGGGACACATGCATGCATATTTCCTACGTTAGACGATGCTCCGGTGGTCTTTATCCGGCAAAACTCTAGATAGAGGGGGTTCAGAGATCTACCCCTATAGCTTTCTCCGTATGAGGCCTCGCCGATGGATCTTCTCCTTTATTTTGGTTTGTCTACAACATATATACATGGAAAGCAAAGGTTGGGCCCACTTTACCATGAAATAGGCTCCGGTAGACCCGTAGCGGGAGTTTCCACGTACAGATCCTGCATTTCACCAAGTGTTAACAACCCATGTCTCTGGAGAAGGCCATGCTCGGGAACTACCTATATTGCATGTACCAATCTTGGGTCACACCTATACACATATGCTAGGGACACATGCATGCATGTTTCCTACGTTAGACGATGCTCTGGTGGTCTTTATCCGGCGAAACCCTAGACAGAGGGGATTTGGAGATCTACCCCTATAGCTTTCTCCGTATGAGGCCTCGCCGATGGATCTTCTGCTTTATTTTGGTTTGTCTACAACATATATACATGGAAAGCAAAGGTTGGGCCCACTTTACCCTGAAATAGGCTCCGGTAGACCCGCAGCGGGAGTTTCCATGTACAGATCATGGATTTCACCAAGTGTTAACAGCCCATGTCTCTGAAGAAGGCCATGCTCGGGAACTACCTATATTGCATGTACCATCCTTGGGTCACACCTATACACATATGTTAGGGACACATGCATGCATGTTTCCTACGTTAGACGATGCTCCGGTGGGCTTCATCCTGCGAAACCCTAGACGAAGGGGGTCCGGAGATCTACCCCTATAGCTTTCTCCGTACGAGGCCTCGCCGATGGATCTTCTGCTTTATTTTGGTTTGTTTAGAACATATATACATGGAAAGCAAAGGTTGGGTCCACTTTACCATGAAATAGGCTCCGATAGACCGTAGCGGGAGTTTCCACGTACAGATCCTAGATTTCACCAAGTGTTAACAGCCCATGTCTCTGAAGAAGGCCACCACCGGGAACTACCTATATTGCATGTACCATCCTTGGATCACACCTATACACATATGTTAGGGACACATGCATGCATGTTTCCTACGGTAGACGATGCTCCGGTGGGCTTCATCCTGCGAAACCCTAGACGGAGGGGGTCCGGAGATCTACCCCTATAGCTTTCTCCGTACGAGGCCTCGCCGATGGATATTCTGCTTTATTTTGGTTTGTCTACAACATATATACATGGAAAGCAAAGGTTGGGCCCACTTTACCATGAAATAGGCTCCGATAGACCGTAGCGGGAGTTTCCACGTACAGATCCTGGATTTCACCAAGTGTTAACAGCCCATGTCTCTGAAGAAGGCCACCACCGGGAACTACCTATATTGCATGTACCATCCTTGGGTCACACCTATACACATATGTTAGGGACACATGCATGCATGTTTCCTACGTTAGACGATGCTCCGGTGGTCTTTATCCGGTGAAACCCTAGACAGAGGGGGTTCGAAGATCTACCCCTATAGCTTTCTCCGTACGAGGCCTCGCCGATGGATCTTCTGCTTTATTTTGGTTTGTCTAGAACATATATACATGAAAAGCAAAGGTTGGGCCCACTTTACCATGAAGTAGGCTCCGGTAGACCCGTAGCGGGAGTTTCCACGTACAGATCCTGCATTTCACCAAGTGTTAACAGCCCATGTCTCTGAAGAAGGCCATGCTCGGGAACTACCTATATTGCATGTACCATCCTTGGGTCACACCTATACACATATGTTAGGGACACATGCATGCATATTTCCTACGTTAGACGATGCTCCGGTGGTCTTTATCCGGCGAAACCCTAGACAGAGGGGGTTCGGAGATCTACCCCTATTGCTTTCTCCGTAAGAGGCCTCGCCGATGAATCTTGGGTCTAACCTTGTTTTGTCATGTTGCTATGACCTAACCAAATACAAGCCAAGAGAAGACTACACTTTGCTACCCCCTTACGATGCACGTCTAGGGGGGTAGATGACGCGGGACACACGAGCTATGGTTTCGGTGGAAGGGGGATTCTGGTGCCTCGGGGTCCCTAGGGAAGATGCATGTGGCCCTAGCACATTGTTTTTGCATGGGGGACCTAACCAAACACAAATATAATAGGGAGAAATGTCCACCGGGGTACCCCCCTCCCATCCGGATAATATCTAGTGGGGGGTAGACGATGCCGGGCGCGCGGGGCAGGGTTTCGAAACTACCGCACTTCGGCGTAGGAAAAGCATAGCATCTTTGAACAACTTCTCCAAAATATGTGAGACATAAATTCACACACATGCATGCGATAACACTTACACAATTTGTTGACCTCTACGTGTGAGAGACAAGATTCGCTACGTCATTTCATCCAGACGTGTGGAGACTGCTATTCGAAGGGTTTGAATTTGTCAATTGATAAAAAATATAATCATGTTTAAATTATTGATAGTAAAAAAATATATAATGCAGCAGGGGGCATTTTAAATTTTCAGACGCTATATGCCGAGGGCAGCCCTCGGCGTAGCATCTCCATACGCCGACGGCCTATATACGCCGAGGGTGGCCGTCGGCGTATGTCTGACGCCGTGACAGCGCCGGCAGGCCCCCAACGTGCACGGCCACGTGTCCACCCCATACGCCGAGGGCAGGTGTATGCCGAGGGCTGCCGTCGGCGTATCAGTGTCTACGCCGAGGGTTTTAATACGCCGACGGCCTCCTTCGTAGGGTATCCTGGAGCACCCCTACGCCGACGGCACCGACCTTTGGCCGTCGGCGTAGGTGCAGGCCGTCGGCAACTTTGTCGATTCCTGTAGTGTATGCTGAGCCGCCCGCCTCGAGGAAGAAGCCATATGATCTATGGGCTATGCCTTGAACTGCGCCTACAGCTTCGGGGACGAGTAGTTCATGGCTTGCACGACGGCATTTGCGGCGGCCGTCCAGCTGAAGGCCGGCCGCTTCAAGGTCTTCGACGCGTGCGTAGCGAGGTCGCACCCAGAGTGCATGACGGTGCCCTGGACTGCGTGTGCTTCAGTGCTCCCAACGGCGTGGTCGTCCGTGCGTGCACGATGGGCCGGCGTCCTCATCTAAGGCATGAATTGTGGCGGCCTGCACGACATGCATGAAGAGGAGACCTCCCGGTTGTGCACGTCGGTGGCTTTTCATCGGCAGATTAAGCTCCCAGGTGAAGGCCTGCATCTTTATTTCTTTGTGACTACCACAAACACGAAAAAAAAATTAAATTTTGATATTATGCTCAGTTCCACCCGTTTTTGGATTGTTGAATGCACAATTCTCGATCAGGATTCCATGGTATATAGTTTCTTCGTTGGCATGTCAGGCCAAGGAGCTCGAAATTTCTGATGGATTCAGTGTGATGAGAATTTATTAGTAATTTCACTGTGCTGTAATCTGTACTCTGCTGAGTCTTTGATCTTGAGACCACTATCAGATGCTTCTACAACATTATGTCTTGTTTCATTCATGTAAAGCTGAGTCGAGTGACTTTTCATTTAGTTGCTCCTTGTCTCACAGGTGTTTGTTTTGTGCAAATTAATTACATTGAGTTCAGTGTACTATTTTTTGGAGGTTCAACCTATAGCTGGTTATATCTTCTAAATTAAGTGTGCTGAATTTCTGTCTCTGAATTTAACAGTGTGCAGTGTCTTTCTTCAAATACAATTGTTCAATACTTTATGTTTGCGGATGTAGGTAAACCTCGTTACATTGACAAAAATGTCTCTTTACTGTTTTCTTGCTCAATGCTTCTAATTAAGAAATGTGAAGTATATGTCTGGGCAGATATTTAGCCTGGATTGCCATCTGAATTAACCATCTGTAAAATCGTACATAATCACGTAGGTTAAGTCTTAGACTGTACTATAGGGTCAATGAAAAAATAATAGACAATTCTTATTCTAAAACGGGCCCATAGTTGAGTGAGCCTACTAGGTTGGTGAGTGGTCATGGCAGGTTTGTATGTCATTTCAAATTATCATCGTTTTACCCATGTAAGATAAGCATGCCTTAACTAAAAAATATGATTATGATGTTTTGGGTTTCCTTTATATATTGTGTTTTCTCAATTGCTTACATATGACCTTAATTTAGGTAGACTAAAAGATTTTTCATTGCTGAGTTGCTCCTAGATAAAGAAATAATGCTTGTAGAGGTACCTGTGTTCCACCTTAATTATTACAATAGATGGACTCCAACTTTCCTCAATCTCACCCCCATGGAGCCGGCTGTGGCCATGAATATCCCGTCTCCCGCTTCGCTGTCCGCGGCGCACTCGATATGCTCCAGGCCGAGCACCTCGGCTGCCTCTGGAACTCGCCGCCTGGTCCGACTACCTCGAGTCTGCCACCTGGGACGAGGTTGACGGCGACGAGATCCTCATCCCCGTCCCATGCCCGGTGGCACCCAGTACGGCAGTACGACTGCGTCTTCGCCTGCCTCTGCGCGGTCGATTCGGCGCCGGACTCGCCATGGCTGCAGCGGCGGCGCGAGCGATCAAGATCACCGTGCGGGCGCTGGGAGTACATGCTCAGGGAAGACGACGACACCATGAAGTCTCAGTTGAAGGCTGAGTGCAAACTAAAGCAATCCATTTTTTCTAAGAAAATATATTCATGAAGTTTTCTGAGAAAAATGGAGCAAGGGGAAATTTTATCCCCTTTCTTTGACTTGCAGATGTCTAATTGGCATGTGAATGTACAAATAAAATGCATCATATCCGTCCAGTATTTGGCTGTAGAAAGATGAATGATAATGAGTGCATTGTTATCTGTATATACTTCAATGATTGTCTGGTGCGAGAAATATGACCGTTGGTAGGAGCTCTCGCGACGCAGAGGGCGACTCGAGGGGCTCGGGGTCCTCTCGCCGGCAAGAGGCCGCCGGTGACTGGTCCTCTTCTCCGGCGCGAGTGCGTGCGTCGGCGAAGTCGTTTGGCTCAAGGTTCTGGGTCCTCTCGTCAGAGCTGGAGGGTTCCGACGACGAGATCTGGGAGGAAGATTCGACGGTCGAGGGGGGTGTTGGGGATCGGGGCGACGGGCCGCCGCCGTCCTCGAGGACCCTTGGCGATTTTCTGGGTCTGCTGCAGGAGGGAGGTGGGCTCGCCGGTCGATCTGCGGGATGTAGGAGTTCCTCTGGGCCGAGCTCGCCGGCAAGGGGTCAAGGCCGCCTCTCCCCTTCGGATTTTCCGCCGCTCTTGGGGGCTAGGGCTTGCCCCCGTGTCTGTGAACCGCCGAAGTCCCCCTCGTTCAAGCTGCAGGTGGGCGGTTGGGTTTTCGAGGTGCCGGCGTCATCCTCTTCTCCGGCGAACCCGGGCGCTCCCTCGCCGGCGGCGCCAGATTTGGTCAGAGATCAACCCGCAGTGGTGCGGGGTGATGTGGATGAACGTCGTCCACGTAGCTCGGAACAGGTGCGGGCCCCGCTGGTCAGTGAGCTGGTTTCATCGAGAGTGGAGGCCCAATCCTCTGTGTCCCAACGCTCTGGCGCGGCCCAATCCGCTAGGCCCACCCCGGGCCTGCCCGGTTAGGGCTGCTCTTCTCTCGAGTATATAAGTGGGCGTGGCATCCGGTTGGAACCCTAGACGCCACTCTCTCCTTCTCCGCCTCCTTTCCAGATCTGCAACGAGCTGCTCTCCCTCCATTCCACACTCGCGTGCTGCTTCTTCCTCCTCCAGCCTCTTCCATGGATCGCGGTCGGAGGGATGACCGGGATAACTGGGACGACCGCCAGAGCTTCAAGAGATCCTTCGAGGAAACCCTGCCGCTAGAGGAGCGCAGGGTGGATTCGCTTTCTGAGTCTGATCTCCGTCTCCTGCTGGAGCGCCAGATCGATGCCAACCGTCGCAGAGGCCGACAAGGTGACAGATCTCCTCCGCGCCTCATGGATTCCGGCCGTTTTGAGGGCGAAACTGGTCGCTATGCCCCAGGCCCCACGTACCCGAGAGCCGGGGGTGGGGGTGGGGGGAAGCCGATGAAGCGCAAGATGGTGTCCAGCAAGCCAAAGCCGCGTCCAGTGGCGGACATGTCGGCACCGTCATCGCATCTTCCATCTCATGGCGCCTCTTCTCAATCTGACGTGCTCGAGATTGAGCCTGTGGCCTCCAAGCCAGTTATTACCTGTTTCAATTGTTCCTTGCCGGGGCACTACCAGTCAAACTGCAAGGCTCCGCCTCATTGCGCGCTCTGCGACATTGACGGCCACACCACGGCCATGTGTCCGGCGGCTGCCAAGCCAGCGGAAGTCAAATGGTTTGGTTTTGCCATTGATGGAAAGGGTTTCTATGCAATGGACAACGTGCTGCCGCTGCCTTGTGCTCAACCGGCGAATCTTGCTTTCATGTTGGTTGATGATCCAAGGGCCAATGAGCAGGTTCTGGAGGAAGGCCTCAGGCTGTTGGTTTGTGAAGATTGGAATTGGCAGGTGCACAGGCTGAGCGAGACTGATTTCTCGGTGGTGTTCCCCACGCCTGACAGCCTCAAGCTTTGTAAGAACGCTGTGGACCTTGCGCTCCCTGGCAGCCGGATTAGGATCATTGTCTGGGACTCTATCAACAATCCCTTGGGTGCTCCCCCGCCATTATCAGATGTCTGGGCTAAGGTTCAAGGCGTGCCGCCATGCTTGCTGGAGCCAGAGCGGCTCAAAGCTGCACTGGGTATGGTGGGGAAACCCTTGGCGGTGGATGTTGCTTCGCTCAGCAAGGAGCCCAAGGAAGTGTTGATGCAGTTCCAGATCCATGTCCCAGATCTCCCCAAGCTGGTGGTGCCGCTCTACGTTAACGGTAAAGGTTATCACGTGGAAATCATCCCTGTTAGGAGGAACAATGCTCAGGGTTCGGCTCCGCCGCCCCCTCCAAGTAAGCCAGATCAAGACTCTGATAAAGATGATGAAGAGGACCCTGATGCGAATGAACAGAACGACTCCGATGCTCACTGGAAGAGGAAAAAGTCCAGAAATGTTGACCCTCCTGCTATGCCTGAGCCAAAGGACAAGGGCCCGGCTGCTCAGCAGTCAAGCTCCTTACCCAAGTCCAGGCCTAAGAAAGCTGGGGTTAAGCCCCCAAAGATGAATACCACCAGCGCTCCAGTTCCTCAGAAGAAGACCAAGCGTGTGCCTTCTCCGTCCTCTGCCCCAGCTCCGTCCATCTGCCAATATGGTTCCAATTTGCAGGCAGGGCCTACTTTTGCCGCGAAGCTGGCTACTGCGGTGTCGCCCATTGCCATCTCGGAGTCGCCTGAGCTCTCTCCTGAGGTGTCCGAGCCACATTTCTCTCCTGATAAACATTCCAAGCTCTCGGTAGAGGACCGGGCTGACATTGGGTGGGAGAGCCCCTCCAACTGGGACTTTGAGAATCAAACCTTGGCTCAACACTGCAAGAAACTCAAGGTTGGCCGGTCCTTTGTTGGGGTGGCCAAGAAACTGGACCTGACTGCCGAGGCGTCTGCGGGAATGAATGTGGCTAAAGGGAAGCGTTCGGCGGCGATGGCGGCCTCACCTCTGCTTGATGCTGCTTCGCCCTCCAAGGCTTCCAAGTCGGGATCCGCTGCTTCAACTGTCACTTCGACGACCCCCACTTCGAGCGCGCACAGGAGCGGAAGGATCAAAGGCAAGGATGCGGAGAACATGCTCCAGAATGCCGTCCGTGTGCAGGCGTCGAAGGATCCAGGTATGCCGGCTCCATCTGCTGATTTTGTGCTGCTCTATTCTCTTCCGGTTGATCGTTTGCTTGATGTTGCTTCGGATTCGGGGATTGCTTTGTTGCCTGGGGTGGGTTCTGTTGGGGATTTTATTTCTCTTGTGAAAGCCAAAGAGCTTGCTCAGGCCGCTCTTGCGCAAGCGCAAGCGTTGGCCTCCAAGCGTGCTGAAGAGGAGAGCACCCGCGCGGCAGAGGCTGTCGCGGAGGCAACAACATCAACTAGTGCAGTGGATGTTCCTGTCCCTCCGCCCGTGTTATGCTCATTAAATCCTGATAGCCAAATTCTCCCAGAAGACAAGTGTATGCCTGGTATCCCTAAACTGAAGCGTGTGTCCAAGAAAGCTCCAACTTCTCCTCCGGCTCCCAGGCTCTTGAGGAAAACTCCAGCTCGCCAAGCACGGGCTTCTCCCCTAGTTTCCAAATGAGAGCGCTCATTTGGAATATTCGCGGGTTTGGGCGCAGAGGGCGCCGAGACCAACTTAGAGACTTCCTTAGGAATGCGAGAGTCGACATTCTTTTCCTCCAGGAAACAATTAGACATGACTTCTCTCTCCAAGAGTTGGAGAGTTTGGAAATAGGGGATAAATTTTTCTGGTCCTGGCTCCCAGCCTCAGGGCACTCTGGTGGCCTGCTAGTCGGGTTTAGAGATTCTTGTTTTGACGTGGGGACGGTGTTTAAAGGAGAGTTCTTGATTTCGACGAAAGTTGTCCTTAAATCTGCTCGGTTTCTCTTTGAGTTTGTGGGGGTCTATGGTCCAGCGGATCATAGTCGTTCACTACTCTTCCTCCAAGAGCTGGAAGAAGTAGTTTCCAGAGCTACTACTCCGGTTCTTATCGCTGGCGACTTTAACTTAATTAGAGGAAGCGCTGATAAGAACAGTAGGAACATTGATTGGCCGAGGGTTAACCTTTTCAACGATTCCATTGCACGCCTGCAGCTGCGAGAGGTAGTTCACTCAGGGGCGCATTTCACTTGGACGAACAAACAATTGAATCCTGTACGCAGTGTGCTTGATAGGGTTTTCATCTCTCCTCAGTGGGAATCTGCCTTCCCCCTGCTTTCGCTGGCGGCTGAGCCTAGCATTGGCTCGGACCACACGCCCTTGGTGTTCGCCACTGGGACAGATTTGGCGCCCAGGGCAAGCAGATTCTTCTTTGAAAATGCGTGGCTGTCGCTTCCAGGCTTTAAAGACTTGATTCAGACAAAATGGGGATCTTTTGTTCCGGCTCAGGGCTCTTACTTTGATGCTATTGGCTTCTAGCACTTACAAGTGGGTGTGCTACGTCGGTACCTCAAGGGTTGGGGTGCTAATTTACGTAGAGACTCAAGACTGGAGAAAGACTCAATCCTCCAACAGACCCAAGAGCTGGATCTTGTGGTGGACGGGGTTGGCCTGAATGATGAAGGATGGATGCTTCGTTATCACCTTGAAGAGACGCTAATTAACATTTACCAGAAGGAGGAGGACTACTGGAGGCAGCGTAGTCGAATAAAGTGGACAGTTCAAGGGGATGCCAACACTGCTTATTTCCATGCGATTGCAAATGGTCGTCGACGGAAGTGTGCCATTACTTCTCTCGCTACTCCTGCCAGCCCTATAACTGACCAGCTTGATATCCAATCGCATGTTTATGCCTTCTATCGTGAGCTGATGGGCACGGAAGAACCTCATCTAATTACTCTTGTGTCTAGTCTGTGGGACACTGAGTCCAGGGTGTCTGCTGCTGAAAATGCAGCTTTCGCCCTAACCTTTTCCCATCAGGAGCTTGACGAGGTCCTTGCTCAAACCAAGCTAGATACGGCTCCTGGGCCAGATGGTTTCCCAGTTGCCTTTTTCAAATCCTTCTGGCCTATGCTAAAACCCTTAATCCTGCAAATCCTTAATGACTTTGCCTTAGGCAGATTGGACATTTCTAGGCTGAATTTTGGAGTGCTCTCTCTTCTGCCCAAAGTCCCAGGGGCAGACTCAATTAAGCTGTTTCGCCCGATCGCGCTGATCAATGTTATTTTCAAACTCATCTCCAAAGCCTTTGCGATCAGATTATCACCGATAGCGCATCGTGTGATTTCTCCTTCGCAAACTGCTTTCATCAAAGGAAGATTGATTCATGACGGTGCGCTGGCGCTGCACGAAATTGTGGATGAATTAAAGTTCACTGGCCAGAGGGCGGTCATTCTGAAACTCGACCTCGAGAAGGCCTACGATAGAGTGAGTTGGGATTTTCTCAGAATTGTGCTGTCTAGGAAGGGCTTCGAGGGCGGCAATGTTCATCGTTTGATGCAGCTAGTCACAGGGGCTCAAACTGCGATCGCAATCAATGGGGAAATTGGCCCTTTCTTTCGGAACAAGAGAGGGGTTCGTCAGGGTGATCCTATTTCCCCTCTTCTTTTCAACTTCATGGCTGACGCGTTGTCAGCCATGATTGACGCAGCTAGCAACGCAGGTCATATCAAAG
This sequence comes from Dactylis glomerata, assembly GCA_007115705.1. Taxonomy (NCBI): domain Eukaryota; kingdom Viridiplantae; phylum Streptophyta; class Magnoliopsida; order Poales; family Poaceae; genus Dactylis; species Dactylis glomerata. Next base: position 495,102 of record QXEO01001046.1, read on the forward strand.
GGGTGGTTTCTCACCTGGTTCAAGGAGGAGTCACCCATTTGCAATATGCAGACGACACAATACTGCTCTTGGAACTGGATGACAATTCTCTAATCAACCTGAAATTCATCATGATTGCCTTTGAAATTCTGTCGGGTCTGAAAATTAACTTCCTCAAGAGTGAGGTAATTATAATGGGAGCAACCCCTGAGGTGCAGGCCAGAGTGGCAATTGCTCTCAATTGCAAACAGGGTTCCTTCCCTTTCACTTACCTCGGTTTCCCTATTGCTGACAGACAACTATCCATTTCTGATTCGGAAGGTCTGGTGGGTAAGGTTGGCCATAGAGTTGACCCATGGCAGGGCCGGTTCATGTCTTCGGCTGCTAGATTAACTCTGATAAATTCGTCCCTTTCCAGCTTAACTCTCTATGCGATGGGGCTCTTTCTGCTAGCTGATGGTATCCATGCGTCCTTTGACAAGATTCTAGCTAGGTTTTTCTGGGAAGGGATCTCAGCAAACGTAGCTATCACTGGGTTAATTGGCCAGAGGTTTGCCGTCCCAAAGATCAAGGTGGCCTGGGAATTATTAACTCAAGGCTTTTCAATGCTGCCTTGATGATCAAGTGGATTTGGAGAATTTTTGACCCTGATGAGCATAACAATCTGTGGTTCAAGCTTCTTCGGGCAAAATATATGAATGTGGACAACATCTTTGCCAGAAACAGCCAGGGTGGCTCGCAATTCTGGCGAAGTATTCATAAAATCAAACACCTTTTCAAACTGGGGGCGAAATTCCTCCCTGGCTCTGGGGAGAGGATCTTCTTCTGGACAGATTGGTGGCATGGGGAGGGCCCCCTGTCACTCAGATTTCCTAGGCTCTTTGACATTTGCAATTCTAAAACTATCTCTGTCGCTCAAGCACTCCCTATTTCTCCTGCTTCGATCCAATTCAGGCGCTCTTTTGGGCCTGAAGAAGTGCAAGCCTGGGAGCTCCTAGTGCAGGAACTCCAATAGGTACAGCTTTCTGCTGACTCTGACCAGGTCAAATGGGCATTAGAGCCTCACGGAAGATTCTCGGTTTCGTCGTTATATCGAAAAATCAATCAAGGCCCTAGTCTTCCCCATAAGAAACTTCTCCGAAAATCGAAACTACCACTAAAAATTAAAATCTTCCTCTGGCAGATGGCCAAGGGAAAGATGCCAGCTAATGAGCAGATTCATAGACGCCATGGCAGGTCCAATGGGCAGTGTGCCCTCTGCGGACAAGTGGAATCCATCAGCCACATCTTTTTCTCATGTGTTCTCTCACATTTTATGTGGAGTGGAATTAGAGAAGCATTTGAAGTTCAGTGGAACCCCAATAACCTTGTTGATTTTCTGGCCATCTTACAACAGCTTACTCCCAGTGTGCGACAAGCTTTCTGGATTTATTTTGCAGCGCAAAGTTGGGCCCTTTGGCTCATTCGAAACAAGCTTACCATTGAGAACTCCTTCCCCAAGCAACCCGCTGACTGCTTCTTCAAAACCGCAATGTTTCTGCAGCTCTGGAGGCCCCTGCTGAAGGAGAAGCACGCTGACAAGCTGGACGTCATGATTGGAGCTCTTCGGTCTCTCTACCGCCAGACTAGAAACAACCAGCCTCAAGATCATGCTGCTCCTGTTTAATTTCTCTCATCTTTCATGTTAAAACTTTTATCAGTATGTGTGTGGCGCACAAGGCAAGTGTTGCCTTGTGAACTTCGCCTGTGCGTGAATGTTGTATTAAACCTATGCTTTGCTCTTATGGCGGCTTTATTAATTTAAAGTCAGGCAGAGATGCCTTTTATCTAAAAATCTGTATATACTTTCTATTTGCTTGATTGTCTAATCACATAAGTACATCTCACCTTGCTACGACCTACGAGCCTCTTCGTCCACCCTCTTCTATACAAACTATCTTTCATTACTTCTGTTGCAAGATTTGTTATAGAAATATAATAAAATTTGTTGCAAGACAATTATAAGACATGCACCAAATACATGAGTCATTATTTAAATATTATTTCGTTCAATGCCTCTATGTTTAATATTCTTACTCCATAGCAACGCACGGGCGTTCAGCTAGTCTAAATAAGGGAGATGGACATGATAGATGGTTAGTCGATTTCGGCAAATCCTATGCTCCACTCAGGGTGGCGCCTACGCCGCGCCGCACACCCCTAGGCGGGTGTGGTCCAGGCCCGTTAGCGCGTATTGGGGAGGAGAGGTAACTCGCGACGCAAGGTCACCAGCGAGGAAGAAGATAACCGACGTGGAAGAGGGTAACCGGAGAGAAAGAAGGAAGGAAGCAGGCTACGTAGCCCTCGCCGACGACGGCTCCGCCTTTCAGCCAGCTGTTGGAGAAGATCCAACTTTCCCGCCTTTGTTTTCGGGTCGTTTTGTCCCGCCTCCGCCGGCCCATGGGAGCCAGGCTGCAAAACGATAATGCTAGACTTACGGCCCATCGGACCCAGGATGAATCTCAAGCCGCTGCTAAGAAAGGGAAATTTGAGTTGGAAAATCGCTTCGGCCAGCGCCGTCGCGCGCGTGCCCGCGTGTGTGTGCAGATTTCCCAGTTCCTTCACGTGCATTCGCAACGGCCTCAACCGCCACGGCCGGGGCCGGCGCCCCTCAGCCGTAGAATAGATCGTTCTCACGTCGAATCGCCGCGCGCGATGCGTCCCATTTGTATCTATATATAACCAGAGAGCCGGCCGATGTGACGATCGAATCCCTCGATCGTGTGCGCGATCGAAGGAGGCGAGGCATGGCCGGCGGCGGCGTGGGAGCCAGCGGTGCCGACGGCCTGGAGCTCAGCCTCCGCCTCGGGACCCCGACGCCGGCGCCGGCACCGAGGAACGACCTCACGATCGTCTGCGACCGCCGCGTGCTGTGCGCCGTCGACGTGGTCGAGCTGCAGGCAATTGCGATCATATCCACGGCGAGCCGGGAAACGGCGGGGAGGAAGATCGCTGGCATGTACGACGACCGCGGCATTCAGCACCTCGATCACCTCTGCAACAAGGGAATGCCGACGTCGGCATCTCCTGACCAGGGCGGCATCGTGGCGCTAGCGCCGTTGCTCGGCGACCAGACGGGGCTGTCGATGAAGCGCTCGCTCCAGCGGTTCCTCGAGAAGCGCAAGGCCAGGGTCGCGTCACCGTACAGCATTCACCGGCCCGCGCGGCCGCCGGGATGTTGATCCAACAGCTAGCTGATAGATTGTCCCGCCGGCCGGTGCGTGCTGCTGGTTGTGCGTGTCGCCGGCATCCGCAAATGGTTGACATTTCCCCCCACTTCCTAGCAGATCACGCGCCCAGGCTGTAACACCGCAATATATCATTGGTAATACAAACATAATCTGGTATGCCTTACAAAAAACGACTCTGCTAAGGGTTTGAAAACACGCGAACTTTGAAGGTGTCGATCGTCCTGCAAATCTTGTGCAAACTAAATGACCCCTCTCACGTTGCTGCAGGAACATATAAAATCAACCTTCATACTATGTCCAGAAGATATATACGAGCTAAAAAAAAATCTTTACCTAATTAAGTACCTTGTCCATTTTTCACAGAATGCCATAGGATTTTGAAAGTTTGAAAAACCACAGTAGTATTTGACTCAATGTTTCAAATCAAGACATTTCAGTGGATACATAAATTTTACTCAAACACCAAACTAAGGACTAAAATTTTGTTCTATGAGAAACTCAAGAAATTCCACTGAGGTTTCTAATGTGGATGTTCTTGTTAGTTGTAAAATATCAAAGCCGTGCTAAATTTTATAATAGGAAGGCAACATTCAATATATACTGCCACCAATAGCAAAGTAATCAACCTAAAACTTGGAATTATTGTAATTATAAGAGAGTTAATTGATGTCGTAGTTCAATCTGCTTAATATAAAAGCAGGGATGTGGTGAATAGATGGGTCGTTTCAAAAGGTGAGCAGAAAGTAATGAGACAAACAATTCACCATCTACCTTATTTAAAACACTCACTATCTATTTTGCCACGAACAATGGTATGCCAACTGTTGATATCAAAATAATCTTACACCGTAACCATTAGCACACTGGGAAATTGGAAGATATGGACATTTAACACAATTCTCTCAAACAAGAAATCATCAAAAATAAAAGCATTGTCTCTCCTTCATGCATAATTTTCTTTCTAGGTAAGCAAGAAAGCCGTGGATCTATTCATAAGCATTGTCATGAAGTGTACAACATGAATCAAAAAATAGGTAAGAGCGCAGATGGATGGAAGAACATAATATGTGCGGTCACATCAACAATTTGATTCTGGATTTAAATTCAGTACATAGCCCGATAAAGGAGAGCAAAACAAACACCACACATAGAATATTCAAGCCTTGGGAAATGTAACATAACAAGAAGATAAATATCGCTAGTTAAGACAAATGACCATCCTTGCTGCTAAATCATTGGTGCACTACGCGTACAACAGATGATTTATCACCCAGTCAACAAAAAGAGCATCGGTTTGGTACTTGGCAGCCAGAGACTTAATACGTGCACTGCACACAAACACTTAACCAAAAAACACCAAAATGGGCATAAATTGCCACCACACTTAACCAAAAACACCAAAATGGGCATAAATAGCCACCACATCCATATAAAACATGAGTGAGTATGCACACAAAATTGTATAAATGAGAAGCAACATTGCAATATAAAATAGAATGTCATCGACCTAAGCAGTAATGAACTACTTTGAGAATCAATGAATGACAACATAGTAGAAATAGCAGTGAACTGAAGAGAAATATTGGATAGTAATTGTGAAGCCTTTTTTCTTGACTAAAAGGGGCACCAAAGGCCTCTCCCCTTCCTCTCTATCTATCCAAGAGATGGAAGGATATACTTTTTTTTTGTTTTTTCTCCTCTCCCGTAAAGTGCTGAACAATGATGGTGGCGAGTGCCTAGATGGTTTGATCAGCCACGTAGTAACAATGTTCAAATTGTTTGTTTGTTGGGATGCCTCAGCAGCATAAATAACCGCACTTTCACTACACCTTTTATAATATGATCCAAATTCTTCTACAAAGTAAAGACTAACTTCTGACGAAGCGGAGCGAGGCCCGTCACCAGAAGGCATGGGCTGACAATCACTTCACTGAGGATTATTGGAAGCTGTAGAAAAAGGAGAAAATGAACGATACATTCCAACTTAAGAACCAGTCCAATGGTAATGGTAAGGCCTTTGTTGCTTCCAGCGATAGTTCTAATGGTGACTGCCTAGCTATTTTTTCTGCTTGTGCTTCTAGTGATGATGAATGGATACTTGATACTGATGCTTCCTTGCAAATTTGTTGTAACAAAAACTGGTTCAAGTTGCATGAGTTTGTGCAGACTAAAGATTTTGTGCATGTGAGAGATGATACTCCGTGTCACATTGTGGGTGTTGGCTCCATTCAAATTAGGACACATGATAGGATGACATGTTAATAGGTTTCAAACACATACCAACCATGGCGAGAAATTTTATCTCGCTCGTTACAATGGATTTCAAAGGCTACAAGTATAAAGGTGGAAACAAAGTTCTAAAGGTATCAAAATTAAGGTTATCTAGTTCACATGATAGATTATTTGAATTATGTAAAATTATATGTTCTTAGAGGTAGCACTTTGCCTCATATTATTGCTGCTGTTGCTTTTGATGAACCTAGTAAAACTAACCTTTGGCATGCACGTCTTGGCCATATGAGTGAACATGGCCTGACAGAATTGATCAAGAGAGAGCTGCTAGATGGCTGCAATATGAGTAAGTTGGAGTTTTATGAACACGACATCTTTGGTAAGCACAAGGGAGTTAAATTCAATGTTTCTGTTCATACCACCACTAAAGGGATATTAGATTATGTGCATGCTGATCTATAGGGTCCTTCTCATAAGAAATCTCTTGGTGGTGCTAGTTACATGCATACTATTATTGATGACTACTACAGAAAAGTGTGGCCTTATTTCCTGAAACATAAATATGAAGCGTTGATACTTTTAGGAAGTGGAAAGTTGTGATAGAGAAGCAAATTGAAAAGAAGGTAAACCTGCTTCATACTGATAATGGTATGGAATTTTGTTCAAATAAATTTAGTAATTACTATAGCTATGAAGGAATTGTCAGACACCACACCATCCCATACACTCCTCAACATTATGGTGTGGCGGAGCATATGAATAGAACCATTATTTCCAAGGCTCGTTGTATGCTTACAAATTTTGGTATGATGAGCAGACATTTTTAGGCTGAATTAGCCTCTACTGCATGCTACATGATTAACATGTCACCTTCTATTCCACTCGACAAGAAAATTCTCATTGAGGTATGGTCTGGTGCACTTGCTAATTATTCACATTTCAGAGTTTTTGGTTGCACTATATATGTGCATGTTTATAATGGAAAGCTGGAGCCTAGGGTGTTAAGTGTGTGTTCCTTGTTTATGGTTGAGGCATATAAGTTATGGAATACTGAAACTAAAGAATTTAATGAGCAGGAATTTTGTCTTTACGAGGCTATAATGTTTACTGGCAGTCAGGTTTTAGCTGATTCTGATGTTTCTAATGCTTCTGATGAACAACAAAGAGTTAGCGTGCAGGTGGATCACATAGAGAAGAAAGAAAGTGAAACTGCTGAAAATGATGATGTTGTTCATGAGCATCAGTTTGATAATAATTATAATCCATTTGTTCCACCCTCACCACCTGTTTTGCAGCACCAAAGTGAGTACATTGCAGCCGACCATCCAAGGAGGAACATTGCTTCTCACAAGCGTTTAATTGAAGAATATAACATTGTTCATTATGCTATGAGTTGTGCTGAATAGGTGGAGAATGAGATGGAACCTGCTACGTACTCTGAAGCTGTTGCATCAATCAAGTGACCGTGAGAAGTGGATTTCCACAATGCAAGAAGAGATGTAATCGCTTGAGAAAAATGGCACATGGGATGTTGTGCGTTTAGCAAAACATAAGAAGGATATCCGTTATAAGTGGATATTTAAAAGAAAGGAAGGTTTGTCTCCTAAAGAGCTTGTGAGATTTAAGGCAAGGTTAGTAGCTCAATGTTTCATCTAGAATACTGGCATTCATTACAATGATGTGTTCTCTCCATTTGTGAAGCATAGTTCTATTTGTGAATTTTTTAGTACTGTTGCTATGCTTGATCTTGATCAGTTAGATGTGAAGACTGCTTTGCTGCATGGTGAATTGGAGGAGAAGATATACATGGACCAGTCTAAAGGGTTCATAGTGCCTGGTAAGGAGGATCTTGTTTGCAAATTAAAGAGGTCCCTGTATGGTTTGAAATTGTCTCCAAGATAGTGGTATAAAAGGTTTGATTCATTTATGCTTCCTCATGATTAAAGAGATCACAATATGATAGATGCAGTAAGTTTATTGATGGATCACCCATGTACTTGCTGCAATATGTTGATGATATGTTGATTGTTGCCAAGAGCAAGAAAGCGGTCACTACTTTGAAGGCACAATTGAGTAATGAGTTTGAGATGAAGGATCTTGGTGCTGCTAAGAAAATACTAAGTATGAAAATTACAAGAGACCTAAATTCTGGTTTGCTATTTCTTAGTCAACACAATTACATTAACAAAGTTTTTCATCATTTTAATATGCCTGATGCAAAGAAAGTCACTACACCTATTGCACCACACTTCATATTATCCTCTACTCAATGTCCTGTTTCTGATGAAGATATTGAGTACATGTCACGATTTCCATACTCTAGATCTTTGATGTATGCCATGATTTGTTCTCGTCCTGATTAATCATATGCTCTGTGTTTGGTCACTCGATACATGGCTAATCCTGGTAAAGAACATTGGAAGGTTGTTAAGTGAATTTTTAGGCAATTGACAATACTTTAATTTTCACACAAATAACACCATATATGATTATTAAAAAATATGGTGCCAATGTAAACTTGTAAGGCAATATTGGTCGCGTCACATATGACATTTTTCTTCCTAGGGTATGAGGAGGAGCATCATGGCTGACATTTCCTTCTTGGAAAAAAGGGGCCGCGAGGCCCTTCCCGTGGTCCATACGGGGTCCTTGTTGAGTCTCTCAGAAGGGGCCCCACAACTTCCCTTGCCGGTCAAGATGCACACCGCGGCCCACACTTAATAGATCATAGGAGCCCTGGCTTCCCACGAGATGACAATTTTTTTTAAAAAAATCCTTCATAAATTGGTTATCATGTATGAACATTCATGAATTTCAAGTTAAATGACCAAGGTCGTGGATATATCCATGCATAGCTCATGATAACGTGTCATACTGGGTACATATGTGCATCTTTGTATGGTGTACAATGTTACCAAATGGAGTTCCAATCTCTTTTGCATTAAAAAATATATTTCCAATTTCTAACTACCAAAACGTTTTTTTTTGTGTGAAGCAAGTATTAAAAAATATGGTGCAATTGACACCACTCTAATTTTCACACAAACCAAACCCTATTTGATGAATAATTGTCAACTTCATGATTTTTCATGTTTTCTAGTTACTTCTACCCATTTAAAAGTTGATTTCCCAATATTAATTTAAAATTGATTACTTTGAAAAAAAAAAGATTTGCATTCCTTTCATATGTTTTCTGCGTTCTAATTTTCAGAAAAATTAGGAAACTGTGATATGGCAGATGACCAACCCCTTTCTCTCAAAATGAATCCTCTTTCTCACGCGATCAAGCACGAAGCAAATGTAGGGCGTGCATTCTGGCTCAGCTTTGGAGATCACACCGTGGACTTCACCATTCCATATAGGCCTTTGCTCGATCGATGACAATGCATAGGAGAGTATGATAAATACATGATCGATGAATATACGTGCGGACCCAACAGGATCCAGTACAATATCGTGTAGTCGATGTAAAATATGGTGAAATTACCAGGTCGACAAGACGCAAAATTTATCTACTACGACCCACCGTCCCGGGCCACCGACGACGCGTCGCTATAGAGTTCGGATTAATTATTGCGTGAATGGATGTGGCGAGCTAGCTATAGCTTGGCCGGCGGTACGTCGAGCCGGCGCCGTTGATAGCCCGAGAGGAGAGTCGCCGTCGTGCGTACGCTGGCTTACAGCCTGGGCACCGGGCGTCCGAGGCGCTCGTCCTCGGTGAAGATGTGGCGGCGGGTGATGTCGCTGAGCTTGGTGCACCCGCCGAGGGCCATGGTGATCTCGAACTCCTCACGGATCATGCGCAGCACGTTCCTCACGCCGGCCTCGCCCTCCGCCGCTAGCGCGAACACCACCGGCCGGCCGATCTGGCAAACGCAAGGAAGTAAGATCAATTCTTCAGTAGTCAGTCATGGTAATGGATCGGTAGCTATTTGTGGATGGATGACTTACGAAGACACCGGAGGCGCCGAGGGCGAGCGCCTTGAAGACGTCGGTCCCGCGGCGGACGCCTCCGTCGAGGTACACCGGGATGCGTCCCTGGGCGGCCGTGACCACCTCCTCGAGGGCGCTGATGGTAGCGGGCACGTAGTCGAGCTGGCGGGCGCCGTGGTTGGACACGATGATGCCCGCCGCGCCGGAGTGGACGGCCAGCCGAGCTGCGCATCCACAGACACGATCATGTCAACACATCGATTTGTGGCCGGACGGATTCAAAGCAAAAACTAACTAGATCTCGAGATAAATTACCGTCTTCTGCAGTGATGACTCCCTTGACGAGGATGGGCATGGTGGTGATGGTCTGCAGCCACTTGACATCCTTCCAGCTCAGTGTGCGGTCGATTTGCCCGGCGACGTACGACGCCAGCCCAGAGTCATTAGCCTGCACGCCAACTCGATCCAACCAACATGATGAGAAACAAAAAAGACGACTGATCGTCGTGGAGCCGACGAAGGAAGGAAGAAGACGCACGAACCTGATCCATCTTGCCGAGGTCCAAGCCCTCGAAGTTCTTGAGCGACAGGCCGGGCGGCAGCACGAACCTGTTCTTGATGTCGGCTTCGCGGCGGCCGAGGCGCGGGGTGTCGACGGTGAGGGCGATGGCCTTGAACCCGGCCTTCTCGGCCCTCCTCACCAGCTGCTCCACCACCTTCCTGTCCTTGTACACCTGCAAATCGAACACCCATCGTCCATGGCTTCAGAAACCATGCATCCATTTGTCGGACACGAGCAGTGAGATCGACATGCTGCTTACGTAGAGCTGGAAGAAGCGGATCCCAGGTCCAGTGGACGCGACCTCCTCGACGCTCGAGGTAGCCCACGATGACAGTGTCTGAAAAACAAAAAACAGAGATGGCCAACAAGTGTGTTAAATTCAGGCAGGGTCTATACATACAGGTCGCGCGCCGTTGCAATGACATACCATTGCAGTTCCTGCTGCCGCGGCTGCCCGTGCTGTTGCGTACTCTCCTGAATAAATTACACACGGGAAGATTGCAGTCTCAGTTTAACTGTCGCAAAGCTGACAGAGTGTGTGAATTCAACAGCATACCTTCGGGATGAGCCATCTTTTGAAAGGCGGTAGGGGCAATCATGATGGGCATTGAGATCTTGAGTCCCAGAACAGATGTGGTCATGTCGATGGTGGACACATCGATCAGTATGCGAGGGCGAAACCTAGACAGAGATGATCGCGGTAAGATTAATTCAGGCCCCTCGACAAAAATACAAAACGCCTAAATATTCAACGAATTCAGTGCTTGCAAACGGCATCTGGTTGACAAACTATATACTCGATCGGAGCATTGCTAATTAAGTACATATAAAAGCGAGCAACTGATAATCAGAAATTCTTCTTCAACATTGCGATTTCTGATTATATTTTTATAAATTAGGCAAGACAGATCGAAGAACATGTAAGGGCGACTAAATGTTCATCAATACAGCATAAAAGTGACATAAACTCCAGCCAAAACAATATGCTGCCATGATTGTTATCCAGAGAAGGGCGGTTAATTTTTCTATCTATCCTCTAAAACTATATATGCTCACTACTTTTAACAAATTTTTTTGAACCACAACCCCAGCTTATCAACCATTTGGATTTTGTAGGAAATTTTAAGATTTGTGGTTTATCCCCTATTTCTCCCTGTCCCTGGTGCCGCTCACAATTCGTATATCTGAAGCTAGGGGATAGAGAACTTCTGATACTATCTTTCCAAATATTTCACCTCTTATACAGATAAGATACCTAGTCTCTTAAACAACCCGTTCCGTTTAGTCCGTCCCAGAAACACGCACTTGTCAGCAATGCGTCATGATCATGTCTAAAGTTCATTAATCATGCAAGTTGCTATTAGGGCCGTAACCTAATCCATGACCTAGTTTCTTCCGATTATCAATATACCCGGGTAGTCCTTCTAGTATAGATATAAAGTATACTGTATTCCACTGATAATACCTTAAGAACTTAGCATTTAGGAAAATATTCCAACAAGTACTAACTTCATACTAAATATGTACGGTAATTCCATGCACAAATACATGTATATTTCCATAACAAGGTATTTCAAATATTAAATAATTCTAAATAACTTTGAATATTATTGCATGACACCTAATTCCAACAGATTTTGGGGTCTTTGATCAACTCGGCTTAGGTCAGAGTTTGAACCACACCTTGTTCCTTACGAAAAGAAGTGGGTGCATGTCACCGGAACAAATATGATTATATCTTCTTCTTCTTTTTTGAAAAAAATAATATGATTATATCATTATAAAACATATCCACTTTCAACGAAAGTGAGTGCCTATATCTAAGACGACATACAAATTTGATGGTCGCGAGCATTGATTCTTTATCCAGCAGGAACAAAGCTGTGCGAAATTTTAGAAGTTGCGTAGAACTTACTTAATCTGACTAGCTTAGAAGTAACTATTCCTCAAACTTCGACTTAAACATAGTAATTCCCTTAACGAATCCGCGCGCTGGGTATCAGCCAGCCTTTTTCCAACTCGGTAATGCCCATTTCTATAGTTTACAAAAACAAAAATGAAATAAAATAAATAGGAGCTCGACACAATAACAGGAAACCTGCTGTTCGTACTCGGATTTGAGTACTCCCTATGGGACAAAAACCTGTAAGGGTCGGTCCAAATGTTTACAACTCACATATTACATCTCGACGTCACAGCAACATATAGAAAGCCATGGAGGCACACATTACTGCGGGGCACGTAGGGGAGAGAATGCAGCATAAGGGTACACAATTTCTGTACCCTCGGCAGTCTCATGCACTTTTGTTAGCTCCAAAGATTTGGGGCAGATCATGAATATGCCCACCATGGTCCATAAGAATAAAGCGTCACCCTCCTCAGCAACCCCGATAATCTTCACCGGTGGCATCACCAGAAACCGAGAGTCCGTATAAGGCAATGGTGCCATCGATAGACCGGTGACGATCTCGCCTAGATCAATTGTTTTGTGCAGCACCCAACCACTCTCAACATTGGTGTTCCGGACCCATAGGCGTATAATTAGGTGATGTGCAGCGGCAAGGCCAAGTTGTGCTCCACCGCCCACCTTCATAAGGCGGACATTACCACCCCTTGGTCGCTCGAACGCAGTAAGGGTGCACTCTCCCATGTCATAAGCCAACACACGATAGTTGTAAAGTGGTTGGTACATGGTGTTGCTGACGATGGCGCATGGCTCCGCGCGGATGTGGCCTCTCACGGGTGGGAGATCCACCGGCATGGACGCCGGGCGCCACTGTCCTGTCAGCGAGGAGAAGATGTTGGCATACACTCGGCATTGGGAGTCGCTGTGCACGACTGCTATGCGGAACGCACTTGTGGGCTTGCAGTTCATGTAATCGTTGTTGTCATCGCAGCCTGTGCCCCCAAAGATTATGGCTGCGTTGGTGTTCTCCCTTAAATGTTTTGTCCCAAATAATCTTTCTTCCACGATGAGCTTTTGATGGCAATAGCCGGTCATAGGGTTCCACACAAGGAAGCAACTACCGCGCCTGGTAGCTGCGTCATGCAGGAGAACACGTCCATGTCGGCAATCCAAGATTTTCCAACAGTGTCCATTATCATCGGGACGCTCAAGAGAGAAGCTAGTGAACCCACCAACATGCACGAATGGGCGGGGAATTTTGTCAGAGTTGTGGAAGAAGCCCATGTTGAGGGATGCATTGTTGCGTGCGCGATGCCGACATTGAAAACCTGGATCATTTACAATATGACGCCAAGCCTTGCAAATGGCGGAGGCATGAGCAAGGCTTTGGGGGCGCGGCGGAAGGTGCTCGAGGATCTCCGAGTGTAGCTCGTCCGGTATGGTGCGGTTCATGGCTGCGGTGCTATTGGGTTAATTATCTCTAAGGTTAAGGATTGCATTACATGGAAAGTTGGCAGAATTTACCTTTCAATTTTGGTGGTATTACTAATACATGGTAATCCACCTCCTTTTTGCCTGATGAAGCGACTCGTTAATGCCAAACTACTCGACGGCGTCGCATAATTCACCTTGATCCAAATCCATCCACCTCCACCCCACCTTGATGGATTGCATCGAAGACATCACCACCACCGACAGTCTGGAGGCAACATCAAGGACCGCTAGAGAAGAGGAGGAAGGGTGGAACCACAAAGATCGATAGGGAGGAGGAAGATCGGGGAATCTAGATGTAGAAGTTGGTGGAGGAAAAGGGCATGTGAAGATTGCGGCGGCGTTGAGGTGGGGTGGAAGATTGGCTAGGGTTAGGACATTGGTGGTCTATTTATTAGATAGTGGAGGTGATGGTGATGGTTGGATGTAGATCTAACGGCTAAGAAACATGTGCAAAATTTTCACATGATTTTTAACAAGTTATGTTGAAAGGCTCGATCAAAATAAGGTATTTCGAGAAGTTTAACCAGGTAAATTGGCAAGCATTAACCATAACTATTGCCAAGAAAGTTTTCTTTGCGCACGTTAAGAGACAACTCAACCATTATTGATATTAACAGTTTTGTTGCAAAAATAAAATGTTATTTTATTTTCATGACATAAGTAGCATTTTGTATTCGTTTTCATCGACCAGTCAAACACCCCCAAAGAATTTTGTATCTTAAAGGATAATACTTTTTTCGAAATGGGATTCTGCACACGGCCATTAAGGCTAATACTTATGATTAGGTTCTTTATTATATATGATAACCATAAATTTCGGGATCAGTGTGGTAACTGAAGCGTGGCGTGCTAAACGTATTTGATAATCTAGTTTGGAACATAGACATGCAAATTGGAAATTTCCTTGTCCAAACAAAAAAAAATACTCTCCCTTCTTCCCAAACCGTGCAGCATAGACCAAATCTGTAAGAATGCTTTAATATTTATAGATGTTGATATTTTCTATATACTTGGTCAAACTTGACAGTGCGATCTTAACCAAAAACTAGACCTAACATATTTAGTGAAGGGGGATGTAAGAATCAGGAAAAGCTTGATTTACTCCCAAAAAATAATTAGTATTATAGTATTGTATTGCACGTCGATGCAAGACGTAGCCTAAATTTGACTCAGGTTTTGTGCGGATATGGTATAGTGGTATGTTTTTTTGGGGATTGATCATAAGTTAATAACTCACAGTTTACATGTCATTTTGACAAACTTGCCTGTTTTTATCATACCAAGGATTTTTGATCGGTAAGTGAACTTTAATGGATTTAACAAGCTCCAGAGCTCGTTGGACTGGCACATAATTCACATATATGTGTTGTCTAGTCATGAACGCTGGTTAAAAATGGACTAACTGAACTTAATTGGCTTACAGGATCCTGGCGAACGCCTCCCTGTTCTCCTTGAGAGTCCACTCGTCCTCCGCCCCTGATGCGTAGTAGTCGTAGGCCTGCTTGGGAAGCTTCTGCTTCGCGATGGCCTGGTACTCCATCACATTGGTGATCTCCCCCATGTTTTCCTGGCTTGCACTGAACCCCGCACCACTCTGCAGCCAAGAACAGTATCCGTGTTAGAGTGTAGAGTTCTCTAACAAAACACGGCCACCATTTTACCTGTAGAAAGCTTCAGAGAGACATGAGATGCATGTGATGCAAGTAACCAAGCCCCTTTAAACAAAAAGTTCAAGGCAACTAAACAAAAAAGATAAGACGTTCCATAGCTGGAGGAACAAAAGGGACGGACGCCTTTCTTGAAGTGTGCAGGCAGATGCCCATTTTGTTTCTGCATAAAAGATACGCTGCTCTTTCAGCAGAAACAAGACTAGCATCTGAGCTGCTTTGGCAGAAAAACTATGTATGTTCATCAGCCTAAAAAACGTTCAGAAGAAACCATGTCATCACTACTCATACAGAGAACCAGCAAAGTGATTCGTCGAAAGCAAAGGCAAGATGCAAAAACAAAGCCTCTTATCATCAACACCGCACTATTGCAGAAACACAGACGGAGCTCAAGGAGAAATTAGCTGCGGCACACGACGCGACTGAATGAAGAACATGGATGGATCACTTTGTTACCTTGGAGAGGGACGCAGGCGAGGCGCGAGAGGGGAACGAGAGCGGGAGTGGTGGGGGTGCAGTCCAAGCGATATATAGCTAGGAGATAGACAGGAGAGGTATCTGGTGAAGATGGAGACAAGGATGTTGGGAGACGTGGAGAGTGTGAAGAGAGAAGGGAGTGAGGGAAGGAGGTTACGGATGAGCTATTGGAGGTTGGGATGAAGGCTGGCTCCTCCTACACTGCTTCCTCATCCACTTGACATCAGCATCACCCAAACCAATGGAGAAGCACAATAAAAAAATTAACTTGTTTTTCGTTTCCCCTTCATTTTTGTTGTTCAATCGCAGCGGATTATCTTCTCCCGGGTCTTGTCGAGAAAAATTGCAACTCCAGATCGTCACGGCGGGGATTTGCTTGTTAGGGGTAAGACTGTATAAATGGCATTAGGCAACCATACTCAATGCACACCACTAGGGTTCTCGAAAAATATCATACTAGAATTTGCTAAATTTGTGTGCTGGCATGGCATTCTTGGTTTGGTTGCTGAAGTGGGATTGTTTCACCACTTCCATGACATTGGAGTAGATACGAGGATCATGCTCTCACTGAATGAACCTGATGCACTAGTAAGCCTGCGTCATCACAAGAGGATGGCACACAAATCTGCTCCATCTTGGTCAGAGACACGACGTATGTCATAGAAGACGTTATCCTTTACAACGTTCTCGTGCCACACAACTTTAAGGCAAAAGCTAGGGATATGGTAGGAAGCATGCTCAAAGTAGACAACGGTCATCTACCCTTGTTGTCCTCCAAATTCCTACGGTCGAAACGGAATGACACGATTCAGCTTCAGAGCTCACAGTACAATGCATTTCTATGACAGTTTTCAGGCACTAACACGGCTCTCATTTTCTAATAGCACTACCCTCCGTCTATCTGACTCAGCAACCCAAGGAATGTCACCAACAAGTGCTCATTTGCTTGTTGGCAAAAAAACAACAGTGAGGCAGATAATAATTCCATGGCATTCTGACATTGAACGCCAGCATGCTTTTGTGTGAATTGAGCAAATTTTTATTATTGCCAATATACATAAGAAACCAGGAATATTATGATCACTTTCCTTTACAAGGTACTAATAATATTTACTCTATTATCAACAAACCGACAAATTTCTAGCTCACATTTTTCAAGTCAGATCACATTTCTCAATCCCCGTAAAAAAATATCACATTTCCCACAACAGCAAACTCACCGTAACAGTACCGCACATATACCAGGGAAGAAAAAAATCACGGTAAATACAACCAGCATCAGGATTACTTGTGTTCCTCCCCTCGAATTCAAGTGCAAAATGCACCTCAACACGAACCATCAGATTTGTTTTCTCCTGTAGCTGTAAGCAAACTCATCGTCTTCGTCAGAAAAAACTGTAACTGTACACATATAGCACCTTATATTCCCCTACCATCCCCACTCCAGACGTTCTCCCATGAGTTCTTGCTAGCTTTTGGTGCGTCGATAAACTGCTGGCCTGGCCCCTCAAGCGATGGAGCTTCTGCACCCTGAAGTCTGCCCTTTTTTTGTTTTGTTTTGACCCCTAGCAAGCGTAAAGCGAATCTCGCAAGCTCACCATAGAGCATTCCAGACTTATCACATAGCTGTGGCAATAATACATTGGATCAGAATTAAGGAACAAATTAACAAGCATACTGTACTAGTGTTCAAACATAGATGCACTCATCACAGATACCTGCAAAAGAGCCGTGACGAACATGTGGAATGCCTGAGTATTCTGGCTGATAAGGAAAGCAACTCGCCCAGAAAAATTCACAACTCCATGCATCTGAAATCAATGAGAAACGGAGTGAATTGAATGTTGTCCCCAATTTACAGGTTTAACCATTTAAAGCGTACCAATCGATTTTTCTGAATGCACAAGAAGAAAGGAACAAACTATAAGTTGGACAATAGCCATTGCAAATATTTAGGACTTTAACTACTAGCCAAACAGGAAACCTGTTCCACTAACTGAATTCTTATATATATATAAAGAACGAATTAACTTCACCAGGACCAAACAATCATGACCTAGCAGAACAAAAAAGACTAAACAAAACTGAGTTCCACACAAAGTTTTAAACTCAGCAGCATATAACCATTTAAAGGACAGAGTTGTTCAAAGCTTAATCATGCTCAACTGCACGGGGGATAAATTGAACTATTAGAACATGTATTACCACTCGTAGGAAGGACACCCAGAAACCTGGGGGTGGTGCTGGAGGGCCAAATGAATTAGGGCCTTGATTGTAAGGACCCATGCCCATACCACCGTAGGGATTCCCCATCCCATTATTATACATCGACGCACCATACATTCCAGAACCACCGTATGAACCACCATAACCTCCTCCATAAGCTGAATACATGTTATTTCCATATAGCCCACCAGCACCGCCACTATAAGCCCCACCAAATCCACCATACGAATTATATGTACTAGCACCAAAACCTGCATTTTGATTTACACGTTATCATTTACAGACACAAAGAGCATGGAATTCCTGAAGCATGCATAAATTATCGATTACCTCCATAAGAATTTCCATATCCTGGTTGCTGCTGCTGCTGCTGCCAAGGACGTGGGGGCAAAGGCCTTGAAACTGTATTATTTCCACTGAAACCAGCATTGCTCTCTACAGGGGAAACAACTTCCCCAGGTTTCGCTGTCCCAGAAGCCTCGACGACGTCACTGGTGGTACCTCCAGATGGGGGCTTGAAAGGCGCTGGGCCAGATGAAGTGCCAACACGCTCCCATGGCTTTGGTGGTGGACTGTTACCTGCAAACCACATCAATGACTGAATAATGAAGGGATTGTCCTGGCCACGATGAGGCATGGCTTTACTTGCACATCAGACAGAAATCTGAGATGGATGCTTCAAATGACAAATGCTCGGAATCTTCGTTCCCAAATCCCAAAGTATAGCTTCCTGGAGCAAAATTACCGGTTGTTCGTTCCTACAAGAGTCAGCTCGTGTTCCTGAACATAGCGAGCCACCCTAACCGATCGGACGCTATGTACACCCAGAAATTGCCAGCCCGATCAATCCCTGAAAATCCATTACCCCGCACACGGACCAGAACGATCGACGCCTCTCTTCCTCCCCCGCAGCCTGATCGAGTCAACTACCACAACCAGGGGAAAATCTCGGGTAGGTGGGTAGGGGGCGGAAGATGCAAGGGGTCGGGGAGGCGACGAACCTGCCATGGCTGCGCGGCTATAGTCCTGCGCCTCCTCCGTCGGCTCGATCGCGAGGTTGTCGGCACGATCTCGTGGGCGGCCGTGCCGAGGAGGACGATCTCGCTCGTTCCGCCGTCGCCGGCGATAATAACTCTGTCTCGGGTGGGGCTTGGTGCCGTACTTCCGTTGGCGTTCTGGTCTGGTTCCAGCTCTTCTGGGCCCAGGCGCGTTCGCGCTCGGTCAACTATGGCGTTCGGGCATCGCCGTTGACTCGTCTTCTATGGGCCTTAGCTAGACGAATATACTACACTTCCATCATAAGTTTTGGTGACGTTTTTTTGGGAATAAGTTTTGGTGATTTTTTTTTTGACAATCAATATCACATATATTTATAAAAGTAAATAGTACATGATAGAGATACATAAGAAATCTCCAGCAATTACAAAATAAAGTCTAAAAGAAACGAACAAATCTTCGAGGTCTTCAAACTCTTTCTTTTTCCATAACATAATCTTGAATTTTTCAGAAGACAGTCGAATAAAATCGAACCACTGACCTGAAAATATCAACGAAGATTCTTCCATAATTTTAATTTAAGCCGCAAAACCAAGGCTACGTGCATGTGCGCAGTCATTAAAGTAGTCAATTACCATCAGCAAGAGCACCAACATCAGTATACCAGGGAAATAACAGAATAGCCTGGTCGATATCGCTGGAGAACCGAGAGCACGAATCACCATTGTCGAGGACGTAGCAGTCGAGAAAATATTGCAAGGATAATACTCCTCGTGGGAACCATGAGAACAGATCCAAGATCGATCTGGCGAAGCAAGATCCGAAGAATCATACCTAGAGAACTTTAATCTTCCAACACTGCCATTTACGCCGGGAGAAAGATCTTGTCGTCGAAGGAAGAACCGAAGATCAATTATTGTAGACGATGTCATCTCCATTGATATGGAGATCAAAAGAACATGGCTACCAAACCCTAACTTAATCTACTAAAAAAAATATCCCTCTGATCGGAAATAACTGTCAGGGACTTAGTACAAACTTTGTACTAAGCTAGTACAAAATTGTCGATAGTTATTTTCTATCGGAGGGAGTACTATTTTTAATAAAACCTCCACACATAGATTGGGTTTCTCACCCCTCCTTACGCCAGCAAGGCCGGCCGATGGAGGGAGAACCAATCTATGGTGGAGTAGGAGGTGGAGGCGGCGGGCTATTTTTCTATGAGAGGTGGCGGCTGAGGACCCTTTTTAAAACTTTAAAATAACTTTTTAATATTTTAAAATAAATGTCTACATATAGCTCGGTCTATGTTTTGAGTTTCCGGCTATGGGCAGACAAGCATAGTGTACTATACTTTTTTAGGGAGAAAAATATTAGCTTCATTCTTAATTGATTCCTAAATTTTTGTTCGTGTCATCGTAATTCGTGTTAGTCATTCCTTGCAACATAGGTAGGAACTGAGATTTTCACTTACATATAAGGTTGTAGCCGAGATTTTTTTCTTACAACTCAAAATCTGCCCTGGATTGTTGGATTGCTCTATGAATCCTGCTAGTCAACATGCAACATGAGTTACAACCAAAATTTAATGACAGTTGACTGAGACTTACACACTCCCATGCTTTTTTGCGGTTACAGTATACTTTTGTTAATGGGCAATTAGTATTTAAAGAGAGTATATTTAGGCTGCTCATAGTGGGGAGTAACATAGACTAGTGACATGCAGATGTTACTAGTCTTTGTTACTACCTTTATAGTGGGGAATAACATATATGTTGTGTCATGCAAGATCTTATTTATTAGGTTATAGAAACATTGTGTATTGGGGTGTGTGATGTTACAGTAACATAATATGTTACCATAACACTCTCTTTCCTCACTTAATAACATGCCATATCATCGAAATGCATTGAAGTGTGTGATGTTACTAGCTATGTTACTCCCACTATGAGTAGTCTTATCCTCCCAAATGTTAGATTTGAATCAAAATTTTCCCTAACCATATGTTGGTACAATTATCTCCCTAGTATAATAGTACCGAGTATTCATCTCTCGTAATTCTAGTTTTTCTTGTTGATCTAGGCTGTCTCCAAGTTTCCTAAGGACCATCCGCAGCGGTCATGCACATATAAATAACTAGTTGATTCCCCATGTGTTGCTGCAGAAATTAAAATGTATATGCAAAAAAGAATAATTTTTATTGAATGCACTTCGCTAGCTAGAAATACACTCCTGCATGCGTGGACATGCAGATGACATGAATCGTTGATGATGTGGAAATTTTGCATAAGATTCTTGCAAACATCAAATTTGCATGTACTTTACCCGAAAAAACTCATAGATGCATGGACATGTCACATGTGGATGATATGCATGCCCTTTGCCAGAAAAAACTCATGCATGCATGGTCAGGTAAATGAAGGGATTGCTTAATGAAGTGTACACTTGGCATGTTAAGTTCGTCAACATCATATGAAGATAGTGGGATCAACTATATATTGGTACTACTCCCTCCGTCCCGAAATAAGCTGCGCGGCGGCGTTTTTGCAAAAACCCCCTTGCGCTTTTTCACCTGAAATGAGCTCGTCCTCCCGCACCATCCCCGTCCCCGTCCCCGTCCCAACCTCTCCATTTCCGCACGCCACCGTCTCCATATCCGCCCGCCACCGTCTCCATATCCGCCGCCACCGTCGCCGGCGGTCTCCTGACGCGAGGCGGTCACTTCCCCGCAACCAGCCCATACCCCTCTCTCGCATGGAGGCATAGATCTGTAGACCTACCACAAACCCTAGCCCAGGGAAAGGCAAGCTCGGATTTTGGGGATCCATGGCGGGTCGGCGTCCCCGGGCTCTGGAGCTAGGGCCCTGGTGCATCCATGGAGTCATAGGCGTCCTCGGTCTCTGGAAAGCTTCGATCTTTCGCATCCATGGTGGTGGGCGCTGACCGACGACGGCCTCGTCGTGCTCTTGAGCTCGTCACCGCCGCCGGCCTCCTCCGCCTTGCTCGCCTCCCGCCTCGTTCTGTTCTCATCCCCTCCCTGACTGCGGACCGAGTGGACCAGCGATCTTGGTTGCCAACAGCACATGGAGGAAGCTCGCACAAGGAGGGGCACATTCGTCGACAACTATACAGGAGGCAGAAGAAGGTATCACAGGCATCACTTCCTCTTGATTTCCAAGAAATTACTGAAGGTACACCAGAATCTGAACATGTTCTCTGATGAGTAGCTCTTGTGATATCCTGTCATTGTAGAGTAACTTCATAACATGTGCTCTCATTACATCAGATTTTAGGAATGTATTTAGCCTCATCTTTCTTGCCATGTTTGTATAGTTCAGACTTCAAGTTTAGATACAGCTAGCCTCTTGTATACGATTAATGGTAGAACCACTTGTTCTTTTTGGATAATTACAAGGTTAAAATGAAGAAATTGAGCACCAGATTTGGTGTTTGGTGTGTCTGTCTTCTTCTCCTCTGCACTAAGCCTGTAAGAAGAAGAAATTGAGCATCAGATTTTATCCATTAAATAAATAGACATTAACAATTGATGTGTTTGTTTGTGGAAAGTTGTTGATAGGCTACCATGTGTTTGTTTGTGCAAAGTTGTTCATAGGTACCCCTCCTTCTCGTCCTCTTCTATCTCTCGCTCTCCTTTTCTATCTCTAGCTTAACTTTTTCTATAAGGGCCTTGGTGCTTGCAAGCAGCTCAACCGGGATTCCCAGAGCGATTGGAAGCCTTCCTTGTAACTGCCGACGTTCTGTGTGCATGTGCTTGATATGGTACCCTATACCTCCACCTTCTTTCATCGTCTCTCGCATGCACGACTGCAATGTGATGAAGCTACGAGCTAGTTTGGCAACCTCGTAGTTGTGGTATTCACGCTCCACATTCTCTATCAAGTCTTTGATGCTTGTAGGCGCGCTGTTATCGGTCATAGACTGGAGTGATCGGAAAAAGTAGAGGTCAAGAACATTCATATCCGGGCTATTTGGCGGTTGTTGAACCAACTTAATGTTCAGATCACTCTGTGCTACGGCCTCTTGGAAATCCGCGTCATCAGAGAGGATATGGGGTTTCGCATTATCCTGTTGTATGAATATTGTCCATCTCAAATCCTCATCAGGCCATTTGTCCTGGATAGCAGGAATAAGTTTCTTGCACATGTACTCTCTCATGACTTCTCGGTTAACTATCACTGTTTTCAATTCGAGAGTTCCCTTTGGTCTATTCTTACTCTTTTTGAGAGCTGCTACCTCCTTGACAAAGGCCCATGTGCCTATCTTTCCGTCGAATATTTCATCACCATTTGCACCATACCTGGGTTTGGCTATAGCAGTTAGAAACATGACCTTCCCAATGTTGTTCTTGTTCTTCACCGTGCGCACTGGGTCAGTTTCTTCAGGGAGTAGATAGTACGTGTTCTTGACCCTTGTCATGTCGAACCACTTTTCATCGATATGGACAATGTTGTCCATTTCCTTGAACATAGGCAAAGTCTCATTGCTCTCATCGATCATAGAGACGCAGAACTCCAACCTCTTGATCATGTTAGCTTCTGTCATCGCCGGCTTTAAGGTGCTAGTGTGTCGCCTCATCTCTCCCAACATGAACCTTCTATGTAAGGTTGAGCGGCAAACACCTAGAGACCTTGCTAGAGCTCTTATTGTCCTTCTTCTGTTTAGTGGGATTGTTGCTACTCTTGATAACATGACCTTTCCAATCTTGTTCTTGTCCTTGAGCATCTCATTCTTCTTGAGGAAGCACATTCAAATCTATAGCACCTCGTTGTCCTCGAGCATCTTGTTCTTGTTCTTGAGCATCTCGTTGTCCTCGAGGGAATTCAACCTTGTAGGTGTTAGCTAGGTCAACACACATCCCTGTAAAAGAGCGAGATTTGAACGAACTTGCTTAAGAACAACAATACAATAGTTGAATCCATGAGGAAAAATAAAATCATGAACTAGCTTACCATGTACCAATGGTGCAGAGAACATGTTCTCCTTTTGGCGCATCATGTTATATTTCCACATGTGAAGTGCTTTATGAGGTGCTTTCTTTCTCTTGGTAACCAGCTTACACACGTCTTTGCCAACAACTTGCTCCTTCATGTCGCTGTATAAAGAGGAGGTTAAATTTACATGACATGAGCACCACCATCTCTTAGAAATCAAAACTAGAATAGGAATTGAAACTTACGCAAAGGAAACAATGGTAATATCATCAATTTTGGGCCTTTTCTTGTTCTCTTGAACTTCCATCGTTCTCTTTCTTCGAGAACTTGAGGTCGACATGATTCCTAACATAAAAGTAAAGGAAAATGATTAGCTCATTTAGAGTACAATATGCAACAATTAATTTCTTTTTTTTACAAGGAAATTAATTTCTTCGAGAACTTGAGGTCAACATGATTCCTAACATCAGGGAGGAGCTGAAATTTTCAGAAAATTATCACTTTCTTTAGCTTGTGAAAATTCCATGATTCATGGTTATCGAGTATAAACATGTTATGGCAGTGCTTTTAACTTGTGCATCTTCAGTCTTTTCGCGTGCAGAACATTGGAAGTGCAAAGTCGAGGCTAAGCATGTGCGCAAAAGACATCAGGGAGGAGCTGAAATTTTCAGAAGATAACCTAGACCTATGTTCTCAGCTTGGGGCAGTATTGGGAATGCGTGGGGATTGCTGGTATGACCTTCTTTCTTGGCCACTTCCTGTTCCCAGCATTTTTACTCTCAGACTAAGAAATAAACCTGGATCTGTGTACATGTCATTGATCTAGCAACTTCTCACCATGAAAGACTCCTTAAATTCTTATTCATTTTATTTTAAGATCTGCATGGCTGCATGTTCTGAGTTTTGACTAATGTAGCCTTTTCCTTGAAAAAAAGGTAGGGTAAGTATATGGAGAATCTCATCATACCTATACCTAAGTTCATGTTCTTTCATTGAAGTATTGGACAGTGCTGTACTTCTATGCTCTGTTGCAATTGAACTGATGTGTCATGTGTGCTAACATTGAGACAATTTCTGTTTGGATATACTCTTATTATGTCAATAACATGTTCCATATTCCAATGTGCATGCAATTCAAAGGAATATCTCTTATTATCTAGAAGCAAATATTGTTCAAAAATGTAAATACTTATGTGACCTTGGATATACATTCTGAATGCCACTGGGCAGATGGCTTTCCACTTAATCTCCATATCTACTCCTCGTTCTTATGAATACTGTTGCATTTTTTATGCTTTGACTGTAAAATGGATGCCCAGTTTGTCAAGTTTTGGTTGGACTGACCTGTCCTACGTCGATGAGGTGACTTGTGCAGGGCGGCGGCCAGGGAGCTCGTGCAGAGCAACGTCCAGGGAGCTCGTGCAGGGCGACGTCCAGGGAGCTCGTGCAGGCGGCGAGCTCGTGCAGGGCGACGTCCAGGGAGCTCGTGCAGGGCGACGACCGGCGAGCTCGTGCAGGGCGACGTCCAGGGAGCTCTTGCAGGGCGACGTCCGGCGAGCTCGTGCAGTGAGTGCCTTCTTCTTCTTCAGGTTGAGCAGGTGCAGGAGGCTGGGCAGAGTGCGCCCACCGGCGAGGGAGCTCCTGCTCGTGGTTGCGGACGGCGGCGGTGCAGGGGCGCCGGTGAGGGACCTGTGGACGCCGGCAAGGGAGGTGCATACACGGCGCCGGCGAGTGAGCTGCGGACGCGGAGGACGACGCCGGTGAGTGAACTGCGGACGCGGAGGAGGACGCCGGCGAAGTAGCTGCGGGCGCGGAGGAGGACGTCGGCGAGGGAGCTGCGTAGGCGGAGGAGGACGGCGGCGCTGCAGGTGGCGGCCGGATCGCGCGCGGGCGCTGATCGCGGCCGGATCGCGCGCGGGCGCTGATCGCGGCTGTGCGTTGATTACGTGGACTAGATTGCTTTGAATTGTAAAGATAAAGGACTATTTTGTAAATTCGCGTGCAGTTCAAAATATTCCTCCCCCGCGCAGCTTATTTCGGGACGGAGGGAGTATAATTAGTAAAAAGGTAAACATAAGAGTTCCCACAAAATGGGTTGAAAATGATGATGCATGGTGCTATCAGCCATACATCATTTCCAAAGTTGGACAAAATGCAAGAAAAACTCATTGTAAACAAACCACACATTGTTTGCTTATTTTACACATGTAACCGCGAGAGGCAACTCCAAGGGATGCCCCGCGAAATACTAGCTTTCACACAAGACCAAACAACTACACGGGAAGTGAAAAAACTATCGCCGACAGAAAGATTCACGAAAAAACCCGGCCAAACTAGATTGCTTCCTTGATCACCGTACGCGCGCCATACTCACTCGATTCCAAGGTCCTTCCTCATCTCTGCGATGAAGTCGTACACCTTCTCCGGCGAGTAGACGTTCTTGGAGACGCTCTCCCTCTCCATGCACCGCGCCGCCCACGCCGCCAGCTTCGGTGCCACCTCCGCCACTCCAACCCCCCAGAACTTATCGAAGCTCTCAAACCAGGTGGCGAACGGCACAAGCGCGATGTCCAGAAACCCGAATCCATGCTCCCCTCCGAAGAACTCCTTCTCCCCGAGCTCCCCCTCCAGCGTCTTCAAGATCTCCGCCATCTCCACGCTCGCCGGCACCTGCGGTTCCCCCTTGACCATGTAGAGCCGGGAGCCGCAGCCGTAGATCTTCTTGTCTACATAGTCAGCCCAGAAGCGAGCATTCGCGCGCTCGTAGGGGTCGGCGGGGAGGAGGGGGCGGCTGTCGGGAAAGGCCTCGTCGAGGTACAGGAGGATGATGAGAGACTCGATAATGGTATGGCCGTTGTGGAGGAGGACGGGGATCTGCTTGTAGATCGGGTTGGAGCGGAGGAGGAGGTCGCTCTTGGCGGCCAGGTCCTCTTCCACGTACTCGTGGGGGAGGCCTTTCTCAGCTAGGGCGATGCTGCACCGCTGCCCAAACGGGCTCAGCGAGGAGTTGAGCAACACCAGACCTACATTCTTCTCGCCGGCCATGGCTGATCTCTGATCAGATCGGTTGTTGTTTGTGTTGGTTGTATGGGTGCGGGGGTGAGGAGGATATGAGGATGCGGGCCAGAATTTATAGGGGAGAGCGCGTGAGCTCGTTGGAAAATTTCCTAGATGGTGCCATATGGTGGTCATGCTAGGACAGTACTTTTGACAAAAAAATTAGTTTATTTTAGAGAAGACTGGAGATTAGTTGGTACAATAACAAATCAACAATACGAACGGGAAGTGTGTCACCGCTTGCATCACGTACGGATGGTGCGCGGTGACTCGAAAGAGTCACTTGAAGCACGTTGCCATCCAGCTAGTAGGCATGGCCATACTGCGCGTTTGTTCTCAGTAGCTTGCACGGAGAGGAACAGACCGCAGACGCGTTCCGCACAGAGGATCTTGGCTCGTTGATCAGTAACGGTGTGATATGCGGTGACGACATCAGACTTCAGAAGCAGCCAAGCAGCTGCCATACCTTATTTTACCTTTTTCTGTTAGGACAGTGCGGCAGGATGGTATTTGGGGCTCGTTTGGTTCTTAGCCACAGTTTGTCAAGTTAAACTTTGGTAACTATAAGTTGTTTGGCTTATATTTGGTTTTTACCACACTTGTAGTTTGCATAGAGTTAATTTTGTTATCAACTCTTACCAAAGTTTGGCTTCCAATTTTTTAGCCACATTTTATAGCTGCCATACTTTACCAAACTTTGGCTTGACAAATTATGGTTAGGAACCAAACATGCCCTTGTTCTCGGAAGGAAACAGCCACAAAGGGCGAAAAAAATGGCCAGATAGCAACTCCAAGGAACTAGGAACTAGGAGTATACAAAAAGTCTTTTTAACTCCCAAGCTCTAATGATACTTTATTTTTAAAAATTAGAATCATAACTTTAAGTTTTAAATAAATCTGAATATACTCCTTCCGTCCCAGTTCATAAGGCTTACACGTATACCTAGGTCGTAATATAATTTAAATTTTACAAGATAAAAATTATACCATTAGAAAGTACAATGTTTGAACTTTTTAGTGATATATACTTTATAGTATATAAGTTGTATTATGTTGGTCAAAATGACAACCTAGGTATACGTGTAAGCCTTAAGAACTGGGACAGAGGGAGTAGTACAAGCATGCAATAATTTATTACGAATTTTTTGTATTGTTGGGCTACATAAAAATAACAAAATCTCATAAAATGTGTAGATTTGAAAATATAGACATATGAGATCTAGATATTTGTTATTTTTGTGTAGCCCAAAATATAAAGTATTTGAATGTGATTTTTTACATATTTGTGGGATAAATAGTTGGCTACATGCGAATATGTTCGAAACCTCAGCAATATGATTTCTGATTTTTTTTTAAAAAACACTATCATTGGTGCCTATGTGCATCAAATATTCACTACAGGAGTATATTTGTATTATCTTTACCTTTTGGCAAAATGAGCATAATTCAAGGAACTAGCGGTTTATTGATTGATTAAATTGGGTACAATCGATCGTGCCAACGTCCTGGTATAAAAACGGCTGGGAAGCAGGGACGGATCCACCTTTGGTCATGGGTGTGCAGATGAACACCCAAAAATTTCTGCAAATAAATTCTTATATATACAAAGCATAGTGTTAACATACAAGTTCTGGTCTTTTTTAGCATAACTGGTTCGCATTTTCTCTTCCAAAGTGACACGAGACCTTGAATTAGCAAATAGCTTATACGGTGGCTAAATGTGGCCCAGCTAGCATGAATCATTTTAGTTTTTCACCTTTACGTTTTGTGCTGCTTGGAATTTGGACACCCAAAAATAAATTTCTAGATCCGTCCCTGCCGGGAAGGGTTGGATTCAAATGAGCTAGAAATGCATAGCACCATGTTGTGAAGGTTTGGAATATGTGCGTGCATCTGCACATAGCGAATTTAATTCAATGGAACATCTTTGCATAAACCTGACTTAATTTATGCAATGGAAGACCGCTTTTGCCGTTGACATTATGCGGGATCTGATGGAGATGCTCCCAGGGCGAACGCCAATGTATTTGTGTGCCAACCGTCCGACATGATAGAGACCTAGAGGGGATCTCCGAACATAAAATCTTTATTATTAAAGCGAAAAGCGGTGTACGGTGTCACATTTTTGGTTTCCGATTTTGCCCTCAGACTAGACATCAAATAACCCACCAATACCACTAATAAGTAAAAAAAAAAATCATTTTCTCTAAATTTGCAGCCAGGCTTGTACCGAATCGTTTTCTTCCCGAGTAGACACCCTCGAGCGTTCCTCCTGGGAGTTCTGGAACAGAGCCGCCGCCCTCTCTCCACAGCGCCTCCCTCGAGCCGCTCGCTCTGTGAGAAGATCCCCGGAGCCCGCCCTGCCAGGATTCTCCCGCGTCTTGCATCGCCTCTCGATGGATCTCGCCACATAAGCAAACCGCCCCCGTTCCAGCAGCCAGCATCACGCCGGAGGAGGGTCGTGACCGACTGTACCCTCCCCTCAATTGCTGGATCTGGGCAGGACGACACCGGATTTGGGAGAGTCCACGCATGAGTTTGGTACTTGGATTTGGAGCTAAAATTTCATACATAGGTGTGCTGCTACACAGACTCGAAGGGGAGGGCCGAGGAGGCGCTGGTGCAGGCCGGCTTTGCGTGAGGAGGACCAAAGGGCGGCGACATGCAGTACTCCTCCTTCGATTACCACCGCCACGGCGGCCGGCGGCGTCACTGGCCAAGTCCCAGACCCAGAACAAATCGACGACGTCACTGGCCCACTCCCAGACCCAAAACGAATCTACATGGGCAACACGAGTCGCAGCCGAGCAGGAGGAAAAGGGCGGAACATAGGACCGTGCCGAGAGTTTCCAGGATGCAGCCATTATGGTCGCAACAACAAGCCTGGGGCGTATCTTCAGTTGGTATTATGGCATCGGTGGTCATCTGCACACTTTTGACTGTGCATATTGGTTTAGACCAGGGCTTTCTTCAGTACAATTGTTGCTCTTTTGATTCACCATTGTTGGCTGAATCAACATACTACAAAGATAATCTCCTGCTCACTTTTTCATTAGGAGATTTACATTAGTACGAGTCAGTTCACATACTGTACTACTGTAAGGTTGCTATTTCTTTTGCGGGTTCAGAGTGGGACAGTGCTTATGATTGCAATCGATCAGTAGCACACAGAACAAATACAGTATTGTGCAGAGTGCTAGCTTTCATGTAATATAGCCTGGTACCGTTGTAGCAACCTTCAACATTTCAAGTGTGCTCACATCTCACAAATAAGCAAAATGTATAGCAACTTTACATACAGCTAGGATGATTAGCATGTTATGATTGCAGTACAAACTAGCGTGTAGGTACTCGGTGGATAGTCTAGCAGTCCAGCTAGGATGATTAGCATGTTGCTGCAAAATTCAAGCTAATTGCCTTTGATTATGGACTTGTTTACAGTTATTACTTTAAACCATTTTTGTCAATTTCCATTCAGGGAGGATGATAATTTCTTGCTCATATGACGTGCCTTTCAGGAATTTATTTTTCAAAGAGCCCGGTTCATCTTTAGTTTTCTAAATGATATACTCCCTCTGTCCCATATTAGTTGGCATAGCTTTGGTTTAGATTATAATGTATTAAGACACATTTTCGGTGTGTAGGTCCACTCATTTTGAAAACTTTGTGACAGTTAATTTGGGAAAAAAGGAGAACTATTGTACCATAATAAATTCTAGGTTTTAACAATTATGATGTCCAGTATACTCCCCGTGCTTGTATATTGTTGGAAGATGTTGTTACCATAAATATTGTTTACTCCACATACGTGTATTAGGTTGGAGTAGCTCTCTCTCTCTCTCTAGAACGGTGGGCTATTATCCACCAATGCCATCCCGCTAACATCTCAACAAGAATTCCTTATCCCAAAGTCACGTGAAGTTTGTTACAGTTTGTTACTCACATTTTATCTACTAACTCGCTCGTTAACCCCGATCCTAATTTCTCGCTGGTACACGGAAGCGACTGCCCTGTGCCCATCGTTGTGCCTCTCATATGTGGAAGCCATTAGAAGGTGACCCAATGGGTAAACCAAAAATCTGCACGATCGGCGGCTGATCAAGATCATCGTCTTGCCTTAGCGATTTGCCTAGGGGATTAACGAGGCCATGATCAGTAGCAGCATCGAGCACAGCTCTTTGATGCCACACAGCTCAAGCTCGCACCGGAAGACCAGGAGGCCACGCCCAACTACACCGTCCGCTGCCTCACCTGGTGGGCCCTGCACGAGGTCGAACGCTTCTCCACCAAGCGCCCAACCGGTTGACACCTCCCGCGCTTGTCGACGAGGGGCGCATCGCGGGGCAGCAGCAGGAGCTGGCTGTGCTAAGGAGATCAAAACCATCGTCGCCTAGAGCGACCGCAACAAGCGTTGCATCGAGGCCACGCCCGCCGCCGTCGACTTCCTCATCTCCATCTTCAAACACTGCGCCACGAACTCTGCCTCCAAGTTGCGTGAACTGGCGATTAAGTCCCTGACATCCACGAGCTCGGTGGAGAAGGAAATTGCGATCTGCTGGGCCTGGGATCCGCCCCATACTCAAGCGTGGCCTCCTCAAGAGTCAAGACCTCAACAAAACAGATACCGTCGAGAAACCATTGTAAGTTGTAACCTTCATGTTCCGACGACGAACATCATTTTCTTTGGGGAACCTAGAAGGTTCATCTCTGTGCAGACTCATAGTTCTATTTTCTTGTCGATGCTTAGAACCAATGTCTTCATTGTCATGGTTTGTGGAGGGTCTACGATGTGCGCCGTTCCAGCATGCAGAACGAGAACCATGACGCTTTTGGTCGCCGGACACTCACAACAAGTGGACTGTAGGCTAAAAATTAAGATGCGAAGTGCTCTATGCTTTGCCAGAATTTAATCTGGCTACAAAGATAAAAGGGAATGCAGGGTAGACAATGGTGCTGATTGGTGGATTCATAAGACTCAGAGAAACCTTGTTTAAAAAAAGAGAGAGAAACTGAGTCTATTTGAAAGTTGTGAAGTTGGTCTTGAACTGCTGAATCTAGCGTGAAGGTCATGTAAAGCTTTTACCTTTACATAGTTGTTTCTCGGATGAAATTTGCATTACTGTTCTCTTTGTATTATCCTTTACAGATGGGGGTTTGGATCGGGACTAGACAATGCTTATGGGGTG
Source organism: Dactylis glomerata (assembly GCA_007115705.1). NCBI lineage: Eukaryota > Viridiplantae > Streptophyta > Magnoliopsida > Poales > Poaceae > Dactylis > Dactylis glomerata. The sequence goes on from QXEO01001046.1 coordinate 526,999, forward strand.
CAAAACATGCAAGATGTGAGTTCAGTTCATGTGCATTTCCTTGGTGAAAGTATACTGCTCTTCATCTGTTTGTTTTCTATCTGAGAATATTCTACTCAGTATTCTGATTGTTATTTTCAATATATTATATTTCATTTCCTCAATGAATATACGCTTAAAATGTGCAAAAAGTTGCTGAACGGTCTTGCTGTAGCGGAACATGAGATTTCCCTCATTGCTTTAGTACTAGAAATCCTGTTTCAGTTTGACTGTTCTGTTCATTGAGTTATAAACTTTTTTTATTGCATGTGTGTAGTCCGTGCTAGGGGAAAACAATGGAGTAAGGAGTTGATCAATGGAGTAAATTGTCTGGTTCATCCATGAGGCTAGAGAGAGATCAATAGCAGTATGGGCATTGCTGTTAATACAGAAATAACTTCTATTGTTGTGAATATCAACAAAGGAGTTTAATAATTTGTTCTCACCAGTGGATGCAGATAGTGATAAACTGATATCATGCTATGATGTATGGTATAGTAGTCTTTTAGTTATCCTGGATTATTGTTGCTATAGTAGGTTAGGTTTGCTACGTCATATGTACCTAAGGAATACTGCGAAGAACATTAATTCTCAACTATGATTTGTTGAGGTACTATTCTGTGATAACTAATGAATAAGTGGGCTTATTTTGATTGACCCTGAGATTAAGCCTTATCATTCGTTTACAGCTCCATGTGAGGGATTTGATTAGTCAAACAAGTCATCAGGTTGAGATCTAAGATGTTACGGTTCAGCTAAGGGGCTGGTTGAGAGAAATAGGGGAGCAAAATGAAACATATTTGGTCTTCTCATGATCTATTTTTGAGACTGAGATGCATGATGAGGAGGCATAACAATAATAAATGCTGATGAGAGTACATAAGATAATGCCAAATCTCGAAACAAGCATGGTGATACATGTCTTTATATATAATTTTCTCTCTAGCAATGCACTGGTGACTAAATAAGTCTTCCTACAACTACTCTCATACCTTGTTAACAAAGTAGTAACTTTTTGAGATATGAACACTGATTTTTTGAGAAAAATATAAACACTTATTGACAGACAAAGTGATGTATATGTCATATTAAATTATGCACATCGCATAGCAGAGCTAAGACGGGGTGCTCACATAAAGATTGAGAGGAGAATGACTGCATGTGGTAATTATCTTTTAAGACTCGTAGCAACGCACGGGCATTTAGCTAGTGCATATTAACAGTCAGCCAGACCAGTCAAGTAGAAGCTCAGAAGGTTTACTCCCTAGCACAAGAATATGATTTTGATGGGAAGTCAAGAAGCAACTGAAGGTTGATTTCATCGTAACAATCCTATATCCAAATAGGGTCACGAGCCCGATAATTATGAAAATAAAAAAGTTCATCCGTCACATGTGCATTTATTACACGTGTTTGAACAAAGCTTGTCCAAAGGATTCCTTTCACTTCCCTCGGATCAATTAGAATGTTGACTCGACCTTAGGTTTGTGATAGGGAAGCGTTTTGTTGCAGAGCCTGATGTTTAACTTCATAAATATGTCTTGCAAGTAATACATGAATAAGTGAACATGATGATTCCCCCCAAAAGACTGAAACTAAAGATAGAACAGTGCGATCAACCATATGGTACAGCTAAGTTACACAAAATGCAATAGAACTTACTATGACCAAACGTTTTGTTGTACATATTCCACATGTGTAACTGAGGGAAGCAACTCGGTGGTGCCACACAAAATAGTAGCTTCTCACACACAACATGCACCAACACAACAGAACAACTTCCACATAATAATATAAAAAACTACCAACCACATCGCTTAACATTGAAACTCTCCTCACTCGAAGCCCAAGTCCTTTCTCATCCCCGTAGCAAAGTCGTACACCTTCTCGCCCGAGTAGAGGCTCTGGGAGACGCTCTCCCTCTCCATGCACCGTGTCGCCCATGCTACAAGCTTTGGCGCAACCTCCACCGCGTTAGCCCGCCAGTACCTATCGAAGCTCTCAAACCAAGCCGTGAATGGTATGAGCGCGACATCCATGAACCCAAATCCATGCTCCCCACCAAAGAACTCCTTCTCGCCGAGCTCCCCTTCCAGTGTCTTCAAGATCTCCACAATCTCTTTGTTCTTCTGCATCTGTGGATCCGTGTACATCTTTGAACCACTGCCGTAGACCTTCTTATCGACGTAGTCCGCCCAGAAGCGGGCATGCGCGCGCTCATAAGGGTCATCGGGGAGGAGGGAGTGTGTGCCTGGAAAGACCTCGTCGAGGTACTGGAGGATGACCAACGACTCGATGAATATGGGATCGCCATGCAGGAGCACGGGGATCTGCTTGTAGATCGGGTTGGAGCGGAGGAGGCGGCCGCTCTTGGTGGCCATGATGTTCTCTTCGACGTACTCGTAGGGGAGGCCTTTCTCCGCAAGGGCGATACGGCACCTCTGCCCAAACGGGCTTACCCAGAAGTCCAGCAGCACCAGATCACCAGCGTTCTTCTCAGCTGCCATTGCTAATCACAAAACATATCGGTTTCTCTTTGTTTGAAAGAAAGAAGAAGATAGGTTTCTTGTTGGTTTGTGTGTTGTTTGTATGAGTGAGGAGGGTGCGAGGATGTGGGTGATGATTTATAGAGGAGCTAGCCGAGTGGGTGAGCCGGTTAGCTTCTGGGACAGTAGGTTTACTGGAACTTCTTGATACATTGACAGGATCAAAGCGAAAAGGGTGGTTCCCTACGACTGGGGCGAATAGCTCAGAGACGACATTTTTCCTTGCAATTGGATGTGGTGCGACATATTTGACAGAAATAGCTAGGATACGACGGCATTGGACACCAAAATATTCAGGGCACACCGTCGTCGACAAAACGGTATTAGGGCAGGTTAAGTGGCGGTGGGACCCACACACATCGTCACGGCTGAGTCAAACTAGCCTGCCCGACCGCCCGACCGACCAGACCGACCCTGTCTGAGCGTGTTCGAGCTCGACAGTGCACCCCTCAGATCCCTCGCCGGCGGCGGAGCTATCGTACTCCTGGGCGGCGCATTCGTGCTCGGCGGCTTCTGTGGTGAGTGAAATCAAAACCCAATCGCATTCCCGTCCGAATTCAGCCCCGAATCTGATCGAATCGCCCATGATTTGCAGCAAGATTTTGGCGGGCGAGCGGCGGCAGCAACCCAGCAGAGTGAGTGTCGCCCTGAAGTAGATGGAGGCGGCAGAGTCAAAATCGAGGTATTTCATCACTCTCGTGCTGATTTTTCTGTCGATTAGAGCTCGTCCGCTTCCAATTCGTCACATTTCCGCACCATTGTCGAAACATGGGAGGTGACCGGCGTAGCTTCGAATTGTCAGTCAAATTTTTTCTATCTAAGGCGAAGCTAGCTGATGGTAGCTTGAGGACTATAGAGCATGACAGCGTAGTTAGTTGGAAGGTTAAATTTGCAGAGATCGATCCACAAGAACTAGTGGACCAAGAAGAGAAAGCGGTGAGGAATATTGTGGAGAAACTAGGAGAGAGTGTAGCTTGGGGTACAGAGCAAGAAGTGTCATTGCTACGGTTCGAAGAATGGAAGGGTGAGTATGTGAGAATGGAGGATGGCGAAGCGCTTGTTGATGAAATCGATTGGCAAGACGGCTAGACAAGCAAACGTGCTACATTTCTTGCCGAGCTGGTTGAACCGAAATCTGATTCAGTTGTAGGATATGTGCCATCAAAGTTGGCTATGCAGATTGCAGATGATGACTGGGCTGCAAGTAGACAGATAATGCCCATTGTAACCGAAGTGACAGTGTTAGCTGATGACGCACAAGAGAGCTATGATGGTGCTGCAAATGTGGCTGTTGTGGACTGGAATTTAGTAGAACTGCAAGAGCGTACTGACTTGGTCATTGCACCAATAGCTGACACAGAGATGGCAATTTTTTTTGGAATTCCAGTACATGATAAGGACAAGGAGAAGGACAAGGAGAAGGAGAAGGAGAGGGATGAGGCTACTATGGCTGCTGGTTCTGAAGATGTGGATCCATAGTTGATGAAGGAAGCTGCTGATGATGTAGATGATGAAAATGGTGATGAGATGGTAAATGTATATGACAGAGACAACCCTGTAATAGAAGTAGGAAAGTTTTTTCCAACCATGGCTGAGTTTAGGATGTGTTTCAAGACATATGCAGTGAAAAGGGAGTTTGACACCAAGACTCTGTGGACAGATACAAAGAAATTTTATGCAAAGTGCAGAGGCTATGATGGGGGTGCCAAGCTTTGCAAGTGGTATATTTCTGCTAGACACCAACCTGATGGAAGTACAGTCAAGGGTTAATCAAATCTCAAATCAACATACTTGTATTACTAGTTCACAGAATGTATCAACCATGACCTCACAGGCCTGGGTTGCACAAAAGATCACTCCAATTTTAGCCAAAACACCAAACACTATTGCAAAGAAACTGAAAATAGACATGGAAAAGCAGTACCCTATTAAGCTGAATTATACCACAGTGTGGAAGGCAAAACAGAAGGCAATGAAAGAATTATATGGTGATTGTGCAAATACCTTCAGGATGCTGTATAGTTTCAAGGCAGAGGTGGAGAAGAGATCACCTGGCAGTGTTGTAGAAATTGATACTGAGGTTGCATCTGATGGTAAGGTATTTTTCTCCAAATTTTTTATGGCTTTCAAGCCTTGCATTGATGGCTTCAAAGCTGGCTGTAGGCCATATTTGAGTATAGACTCATCTTTTTTGACTGGGAAGTGGAATGGCCAATTGGTAGCATGCAATGCTCTAGATGGACACAATTGGATGTTTCTAGTTGCTATTGGCATGTTTCAATCAGAGACAGAGGCTTCATGGACATGGTTCATGATGCAGTTGAAAAGATGCATTGGGCCAGTGACTCCTTTGTCTATACACACAGATACTTGCAAAGGGCTAGAAAATGCAGTCAAGACTGTATTTCCACATGCTGAGCAGAGGGAGTGCTTTGGCCATATGTGGATGAATGTGATCAAGAAACATAGAGGAGAAGATTTTGGGAGACTGTGGCCAGCTGCAAGATCTTACTCTAAGCAGACACATGCTTATCACCTTGCCAAGGTTATTGCATCAGATCCTGACTTTGAGCACTGGCTGAAAGCATACCATTCCCTTTTGTGGTATAGGTCTGGGTTTAGCACTGCCATTAAGTGTGATCATATCAACAACAATCTGGCAGAAAGTTTTAACAACAAGGTGAAGGATTAGAAAGACTTGCCTGTGCATGACATGGTTGACCAAATCAGGATCATGATCATGAGGTTGTGGGAATTGAGGAGAAGAATAGGGGATGCTTTGCAAGGGGATAAGCTTCCAGCAGTGGTACAACAAGTGGTTAACAGGAGCAGAAATCTTACACACTTGGCAGTTGAGAAATCTTCATTGTGGGGAGCTGAAGTGAGAGATACCAAGACTGGAAGGAGGCATGTGGTTAACACTGAAATGCATGAATGCACTTGTCTGGAGTGGCAACACACTGGAAAACCATGTGAGCATGCCATACTCTTCTTAGCTTCCAAACCAAAGGTAAACATGCACCCTTATCTGCATGAATATTATTTAGTAGCAAGATTCAAGGCTGCCTATGCAACTCCCATACCAGCACTTACAGATCAATATCAGTGGCCTGAAGTGGATTTTGAATTCTCTATGTGTCCCCCCCCCTTGCCAAAAGAAAGGCTGGAAGGCCTAGAGTTAGCAGATTCAAGGCCTGGTTTGAGAAAGGTAGGAGTAGTAAGAGGGGGAAAAAAGATGAGAAACCAAAACGGCCTAAAAAAGGGAACAAAAATAGATGCAAGTTGTGTGAAGAACTTGGTCACCGAGCTGGATCTCGCAAATGCCGTTACACTCCAGAACCGGAGCCAAAGTAAGTGCAAGATTTTGATCCTTTATTTAAATGGGATTTCTATTTTCATGCCCCTGGGTCGTTAGTTGTACTCAGTTTTCCCCAGCCGCTTAGTTTTTCCTCAGTTTTCCCCTCACTCTAGTTTGAAACCCCTCGCAGACGCTCGGATGGGAGGTTTGCCGTTTAGTTGACCGTTCCGTGCTGACGTGTGGGGCCGCGTCGCGTGGGTCTGGTAGAACGGGACCGCGTGGGACAGGACGAGACCGCGTTTGGTTGTACGTGAGAGCTCGGTTTTGTCTCTCTCGGCCCAAATTGGCATTTTTTAGAGCGCCTTTTTCCCCTCTCTCTCTGTAACAGTTCTCTCTCTTTTCACCAAATTAGTATCAAATCTAGAGAAGCTTCTATTTCTATCTTTCTTTAATGATTGTTGCCTTTTGGCCCTCGTTTTTTGCCCAATATGTTAACAAATCTAGTAGCAAATCTAGAAGCTAGTAGAGGATAAATTCACAGCAGCATAATAAATCGAGAAAATATAGGATAAGCTGCATACAGCAACCAACATAGCATATATATATATTCAGGACAGATCCAACAGTACTACCGATCCCTAGATCCAACATAAGCTACATTTTACATGGGATTAAGCTTGGAGGCTGCGAAGGTGAATCCCAAGTGCTTTTTGTTTGGCCATGAACGCATGCACGTTCACGGTCGTTCCAACTCTAGTGCCGCCAGGGGCACTGCCAAGGGATTCGGCATGGTTCACCAGGCAGTTGAAGTCGGTGGCGCGGAGCCTCCTGTTGCAGAAGGGGCACCTGTAAACGCCACGAGCAAAGTGGCGATCGTAATGGCCGGACTGCAGCCTCCTGAGGACGTGACGAGTCTTGGTGTGGAAGGACTCGTCATCGCTGTCGACGTCGCTGCTCTGCACCTGTCACGTAGCACCAAAGATCAAAAAACACGGAGTCAATTGCAGCGATGATGGAACAGAGAGTGAACAAAAGATTATGCATGATAATATGGGCACGAAAAAAAGAAGCATTAAAAGGATTTGGGTCACACTTATATCCAGGATTTGGGTCACTGAACGAAAGATCATGCACAACAAATTTGTACACACCAATTGTTCACAGACCAAACCCTGAATCAATTTGTGCCCAAATATTCATCATCATCGGCACAAATTAATGGGATGGGATTGATTACTCACATAAGTTAACTGAATCTTAAACAAAAGCAAATCACAAACACTAATAATGCTAGATCTATCATAATAACGCTAGATCTATCATAAAAGGATTGGACTAGGAACAGACTAAACCTAATAACGCTAGATCTATCAAAAAATGATTGAACTAGGAGCAGACGGACTCTAATAATGCTAGATCTAACACAAAAGGATTGAAATGGGATAAGAACAATGGAACAAAGGGTTATCTCCGGGTAGTCGTCGACGATGCTGGTGTCGTAGGGGTTCGCCGGCGCGACGTACGGCACTGGTTCGTACGGGTCTTCGTACAGGTCCCAATCGACGGGAGCCTGGACGGGTGCCTGGACGGGTGCCTGGACGGGGGCGGCGGCCATTGCGCCGGCAGCTGATGCGCCGGCGCCTACGTCGGAAGCCGCGACGGGGGCCTGGACGGGGGCGGCGGCCGATGCGCCGGCGGCCGATGCGCCGGCGGCTACGTCGGCAATGGGCATCTCATGCTTCTCCATCGCCGGGGTTTTTTCTTAGGGGGTTTTTCGACGCGAAGTGGAGAAGATGATGGGACAGGAGAGGCGATTGCAGTGAGAATAAGATAGTGGGCAAGCGTCGAGAGAGAGAGGGGCTCTATAAAGACGAAGGTGGTGTTTGGTGTACCGCAACACGCGTCTGCTATGCATGGCTGCAGCGTGCACCGCGACACGAGGCTAACCCTTCGACGTTTGGTGTACTCAGTTCTACCCTCGGGCCTTATTCAGAAATTTTATATGTACTCAGTTTTCCCCTCGAGTACTTAGACTGGCAAGTGCAATATACTCAGTTCTACCCTCAAGTAGCTGGTCAACAGAGAGTCAACAAATGAGATTAACATAGCTAATTGAGTCATTTCATGCGCAAAAAAATCCAAAAAAATAAAAACATAGTGGCACCTACTCATGGAATGTTCCTATGCAACCTGCCACCTTAACAAACATAGATAAATCATGTTTTACCACAAATTGCCACTTCTCATAATCACTAGTAGCTATGAAGATGCATGGTTTTCCACTCAAACCCCTTTGCAAAACATCTTCCCCAAAACATAGTTTGTCTAAATGAGGCCATAATTGTCACACTCATGTATATTTGAATTGCAAATAATCTGATGTAGCCCAATATGAATTATATTGTACAAAACACGTATTTTTCATTTTGTAATTATTTTGTTTGAATCCCTTAGTCTATTTACTATTTACGTGCCCTTGGTTTCTTAGTACTACTCAGTTTTGCCCTCAAGTACTGTCACAAATGCTCACAGAAACCCAAACTTATCCTGATTGGTTGAGAAGTTGTCACACGGATCGACTCCACTAACCGTTGATCCACTGATCTAACGGGCAGTATACCCCTATCCGTCTCTTCGTGGCCACCCCTCTCTCTCTCTTCGTGGCCACCTCTCTCTCTCTGTGTCGGTGGATCAACGGTTGGTGGAGTCGATCCGTGTGCATTCATGGATTATTTTGCTACGTAACTATATTCCCTCTATTTATGCATTTATTTTCCATGATTTAAAAATGTTAAACTAAAATGTGGTAAACAAGAGACATACATATTTATCACCCCTCTAACAATTATCAACTATCTTTAGCATTCCTTTTCTTTTAGGGAATATAGTTTTCGTAATTTGAAACGGCCCAAAAGTGGTATAATTTTGGTAGAAACATGAGACATACATGTTTGGCATATTTGGGGCATTTCGGTGAATGAATTATTTATCACCCCTCTAACAATTATCAACTTTCTTTAGCATTCCTTTTCTTTTAGGGAATATAGTTTTCGTAATTTGAAACGGCCCAAAAGTGGTATAATTTTGGTAGAAACATGAGACATACATGTTTGGCATATTTGGGGCATTTCGGTGAATGAATTATTTATCACCCCTCTAACAATTATCAACTTTCTTTAGCATTCCTTTTCTTTTAGGGAATATAGTTTTGGCAATTTGAAATGGCCCAAAAATGGTATAATTTTGGTAGAAACATGAGACATACATATTTGGCATATTTGTGGGATTTCGGTGAATGGATTATTTATCACCCCTCTAACAATTATCAACTTTCTTTAGCATTCCTTTTCTTTTAGGGAATATAGTTTGGGATATAGTTTTGGTTATTTGAAACGTCCCAAAAAGGTATAATTTTGGTATAAACATGAGACATACATATTTGTGGGATTTCGGTGAATGCATTATTTGTCACCCCTCTAACAATTATCAACTATCTTTAGCATTCCTATATTCCCTAACACTTATTTTTTTTGGTAATTTCGGTGAATGCACACACTAACTTTGAAAACAACTACAAGTACATGTAACTGAATAATGGATTTGTAACAAGGGATCCCTTGTAACAACTTCTAGCGCTTGACGAGCAATGATAAGAATCCGATCGCAATTATACACCAAAAAAACAACCAGCCATCAGATTAGCTTGCTTCTTCAACTCGATCAGCTGCTTTAACTGCTTGTTCATTTTCTTCAGTTCTCCCTTCACTTCCACCAGTTCTGCATTGGGAGCATTAGGCATAATCGGGACGGCCCCTCTCTCCACCGCATTCTCTACAGCAAGTACCCCCCCCTCCCAAATTGCGCTCCCCAATACCGCCAATTGATTCCTGCAATTTAAGCCTCTGAACGTACACATCGATCCACTCGAAATACCTGCATTTCTTTAGGATCTGAAAACAACAACGTGAACCCTAAATCCCAAATTCGAGGGAATAACAAGAAAATCGAGAGAAAACAGAGCAATTGGAGCGAGATCTAACCTTATCCCCCTCTCTATATGGCAAGCTCTCGCATGCAAGGAACTCACGTCCACGGTTGCCGTTGTCGTTCGTCTTACAGATCGACCGCTTCAGAGGCTCTTGGCGTGGGCAGTCAGGGCATCTTGTCAAAGGCACGGGTCCATACTGCGGCCATGAAGAACGGGAGGTCGAAGAGAAACTAGACATCACCCGCCTGCCGGGAAAGGGCTGCCGCTGCCGGAGAAGAAGAACAATGGGGCGCGGGGAAAGAAGGGGGAAGCAATGGCACGGGCACGGGCACGGGCGCGGGGCTGGCTCGGGCTCCCATTTTGCAACGGGCACCTGGGTAAGCTGTGGGTCCGGCGCGCTAACATGGACAAGTTGCGGGTCCCACGATGATCTGGATAAGTGGAGGCGTGTCCACTGCGGGGCACAAACAGCGGCCCCACTTGCCAGCACCAACCAACGGTCAACTTAACGGGATTCCTTCCGTCCGAGCTCCTTGTGAGAGTTTCAGACAAGGGCTTGGGTAAAACTGACGAAAAACTAAGCGGCTGGGGAAAACTGAGCACAACTAAGGACCCGAGGGCACGAAAATAGAAATCCCTATTTAAATTTTGCAACTCTATTTGAACAAAAATACTTTGCTTTATTCTTTCAGAACAAAGAGTGCAAGTGAGCCCTCTGTTTTTGAACCCCTTGTTGTTGATAACTGCTGGCCTATAAAAAGGCCGAGACAAAATGGTCGTAGAAGACAGAGAAGTGTGTAGGATATTGTGGTGCAAACAGATTCAGTTGTGGATGCTGTTGTGCCATCAGATTTAGTTATCGATGTTCAGGTGCAAACTGAATCCATTTTGGATGATGTTGTGCAAACTGAATCCATTTTGGATGATGTTGTGCAAACTGAATCCATTTTGGATGAAGTGGTGCAAACTGAATCCATTTTGGATGATGTAGTGTAAACTGAAACTGAATCTGTCATGCTAACTAAACTGAATCTGTCATCTGTTGCGGTGTCAACTAAACAAGATCAAGAATTAGCTCTAGGTCGTCATGTGTGGCGTCCTAGTGCTACTGACGCAAAGAAAAGGAAGAGCATGAGGGTTTTGTGTGGTGTGCCGGCACAATCAAGTGGTAAAGAAGAGAAAATTGAGTGCAAAGTGAATTCTTGTATGAATGATTGTTATTTGTATTTCGAGGCATGAAACTTGTGTAATAATTGTAAACATGAATGCACTATGTTTGCTATAAGTTCGCTCTTTGTTCCCAAATTTTGAATTTCTCCAAATTTCAACCAAATTATGAATTTCTCTAAATATTTGAAATATTTTGATCGGATTTTGGCTTAACCGTGACGTCCAAGTCATTTCTCAGTTGCTATGCTCGTTTTGTGAACAATCCTAACCCTTTTGGTAGGGTAAACATCTCCAACATGCAATTGGTTCTCCAAAATGAGCTAAAAAAGAGCCCCAAAGGTAGCTCAAACAGCCCCATTTCTAATCCAACCATTTCTTCGACCTTCTCCAAATGACCTCAAACTCTAGGGTTAACATCTAGTGCACTAATATAGTGCCCTTGACCAATATGGAGTCATTTCATAAAACTATAATCGAACCCTAGGTCTCTTCACACTTGACTTCATACGACATATTGTGATATCACATTATATACATGCATTTTTTGTTCCAATGTACTTAGACCTTGTTTATCCACTTAAACCGTTAGTATATGATATAAGAAGACTATGTGCACCGGGTTTTTTTTTTGAATTTTTTTTAATTTTTTGTGCATATTTGTATTTTGGCATTTAAAACATAAAAATGAAAAACTAAGCCTGGATCCTTCTTAGTCACATCAAAATGAAGCTTTGGGGAGGTTTTTGAAATTTTTATGTTACAAACCCATAACCACTCCTCTTCACCCTTGACTTCGTACGACAGAGTTCGAGATATCACCTTAGATACATCAAATTTGCGTTTCAATATATCTATACCTCATCTATCAACTGTAATCGTTAGTATATGACATAATAAGATTATGCGCGCAGGTTTTTCATTTTTTGGATTTTTTTTTGAATTTGTTATGATTATTTCGAGTTTGGTCAAACCTAACATTTGACCAATGTTTAAACATTTTTGGCAAAGTGAAATGAATAACTAAGCCCGGATCCTTGTTCCTCACTAAAATATGAAGCTACTGAAGATTTCAAATTTTGAAATATAACGTTGACTACACTTTAAAACGCGCTAACCCTGTTGACCAACCTCGACCGTTCATCTAACAGCGTGGCGCAACCCGGTCCGTGCGATCTGTTCTTCTAGAAGGTGAGCTCACTGACTGGGAACCGATGCGTGGGATCCTTTTGTTTGCAACGGAGCCCGTTCATCTGTGCTACGTGGCTTAACTCTGGCCGTCCGATCTCGTCTTCTAGAAGGTGAGCTCACTGGCTGGGAACCGATCCGTGGGAGAGCTGGCTATGCTGCCTCATTGGCTGGTAACCCGTGCACTCGTCGGACCGTTGTTTTAAGCCGTCGTGGACGTACGTATGCATGCGCCCGCGCTCACCAGCTATGACCGCCCTCCCCCATGCATGCACGCGCGCAGCGACGCTCGATGCAGAGCAACAGCAGGCACTGCATGCATACGTCGCAGCTAAGCCATTATATGCACATACGCGCATGCGTTCACGGGAAGGATAAAACGAACGGGAAGGACACAAAAGCACGGCCGCCGAAGCCCACGCCGCTCCCAACGTAGCCCGATGGCTATTTCAAAGCTCTGACTTTTGGCGTGGTACAAGCTAAGTGGATAAACGGGGGAGGTGCCCGCGTCGGTCCCCATCCTCACATTGAAGTAGCTACGCGTGCTTCACACTTATGGCGCTCGTTCACTACGCAGACACCGCTATAAAAAGCACCCAACCCCCATCTCCATCTCCACCCCGCAGTGCATCCCATTCTCTTCTCCAAAGCCCGCCCCTCTACCGCCGTAACCCTCCACCGCCCATCCACCATGCAGTTCACTGGTCCTACCTTCCGCCGTCCTGCCATCAGTGAGGAGCAGCGCTATCCACCGGGAAGGATGGTGGAGAATACCTTGAGGTGCTGGGCCATCTCTAGGTGGAGGAGGCCTATCGATTTCGCCAAGTTCTTCCTCAGGTCCTGCTTCGCGCACCTTCCCGCGGGAACCCCGCCCATGTTCTATCTCTAGGAGGTCTGTGAAAGGAATATGCCCGAGAGGCAATAATAAAGTTGTTATTATATTATTCCATGTTCATAATAGATGTTTATTTTTCATGCTAGAATTGTATTAATCGGAAACATTAATACTTGTGTGATTAATAAACTAAAAGGGTTCCTAGTAAAGCCTCTCTTTTATACTAGCTCGTTGATTAACTGATGATCAAGGTTTCCTGATCATGAACATTGGATGTTGTTAATAACGGGGTCATATCATTAGAAGAATGATGTGATGAACACTCACACCCATAGTACGAATAGCAATACGATCAAGTCATCAAGTTCACTGCTATATCAAACTCATGCGAAGTAGTTCTAATCCTTAGACCATGAGATCATGTTAATCACTCATACCGGAAGGGTACTTTGATGATATCAAACGTCACACCGTAATAGGGTGATTATAAAGGTTGATTTGGGTACTCTGAAAGTATTAGTTGAGGCTCATGGATCAAGAGTGGGATTTGTCCATCCGGATGACGGAAAGATATTCTCTAGGCCCTTCTCGGTGATATTGCATTAGAATCGCTTGCAAGCATGTGACTAGGTCACAGGAATGCATTATCACGGAACGAGTAAAGAGACTTGTCAGGAACGAGATCGAACTAGGTATGGTTGATACCAAATGATCGGATCTCGGACAAGTAATAATATCGTGAGACAAAACGAATTAACTATGTTCGTTACCGGTTCACACGATCACTAGTTCATCGTTGAGTAAGTAGGAGTCATCATGGATTTCCAGATCCCGCTGTTGATTATTGATCGGAGAGGAGTCTCGATCATGTCCACGTTATTCACGAACCGTAGGGTGACACACTTAAGGTTCGTCGTCGTTTTTGAGTGGATACGATACTCCGATCGAATTACAGGACAGCATAAGGGTTGTTTCAGAAAAGCACCGAAACTGTTTCGGGATATCGAAATAACTCAAGGGTGTATTTTTGTTAATTGAATGAATTAACAAATATTAAAGAAATAAAAATGTTTTATTAAATCAATAAGTGTGAATTTTAATTGGCATGAATGTCATGCATTAAAATGGGGGTTACCTCATGTTGATGAGGGATTAATCACCATAAAGGGAATAAAGAGGGGAAATGAAGAGGAGGGGAGCCCCTTGGCCGGCCAGCCCCTTGGCTGCCCTCCTCCTCTATATAAACCCCCCTCTCTCCTTTGTTCATACACTTCTTGATCCTCCCTCCCTTGCATAGTTGCTGTCCTCTTTCCGTCTTAGCTTAGCGAAGCTCTGCCGGAATTGTAGTTCGTAGTTCACCCACTTGAGAAGTGTGTGGAGGAGTGTCCGGCGGATCCCTTCTTCCGCTGCCCCGCTGGACCGAGGGCATGGAGGAGTCGACGTCAAGCTGCACGTGTGTGCGAGTACGGGGGCGCTGCCACTTGTGGCGCCGGGTACACGATCTTGTGATCGTCAAGTGAACCACGACGTCGACTACGTCAAGTGAACGACTACGTCGACTACGTGCGTCTTCACCAACTCTCCATCGTCAACGTTTGTGCGGGAACGTAATCCCCGCTCACGGTCGTCGAGGGTGAGTATCCGTTGCTACCATCTCGTAGAGTATCTTGGCCAGTTTATGCGTTCATGCGTAGGAAAATTTTTGTTTTCTATGCTACGAACCCATCAGTGGTATCAGAGCCATCTCTATGCGTAGTTGGTTTGCACGGTTAGAACACATGTGGATGTGGGCGTTGATGATCGTGTTATTGCAATTTTTTGGTATTTTGGATCATAGTGGCATAGTGGGATTGAAGCTGCCCGAGACTAACCTTACGTGACCGCGTTCACGAGACTTGTCCCACACTTGACATGCTTCGGCATATGTGGCTTTGCGGGTGTACGTTTCTCCCACTATAGTTATGATCTATTATACAAAGAGTTGTTAATAATATTTTTTATCACCGTTGTGGTTCTTGTTCGTAGGTAAGAACGGTTCTTCCTAGAAAGCCCCAAACCACGTAAAATATGCAAAACAAATTAGAAACGTCTAACTTGTTTTTGCAGGGGCATGTGATGTGATATGGTCAAATTGTTTATGTTACAAATTGTATGCGATGATCCTTTTTGTAAGTTATAAACAACCGGCAGGAGCCATATGGTTGTCTTTACATTTAAATGGCCTGCGTGCCGTATATATATATCCAAGTGATATATTGTAATGGAGGAAGACAACCAAGGTGGCGCGCCATGGACCTTGGTGCTACGCCGGTGGAATGATGGAAATCATGCCATGATGCACAAGATGGAGATCGAGTGCTTGAAGGACCATATCATATCACATTATATATGCATGTGATGTTTATCCTTTTATGCATCTTATTCTGCTTAGATTTGATCGCGCGGTAGCATTATAAGATGATCCCTCTCACATAAATATCAAGATAAAATGTGTTCTCCCATAACATGCACCGTCACGAAAGTTCGTCGTTTTGAGACACCTCGTGATGATCGGGTGTGATAGACTCTACGTTCACATATGACGGGTGTAAGACAGTTTTACACACGCAAATGTTATGGTTCTACTTGGCGAGCCTAGCATGTACAGACATGGCCTCGGAACACGAACCGAAAGGTTAAGCATGAGTCATATGGTTGATATGATGAACATGGTGATGTTCGCCTTTGAAACTATACCGTTGCACGTGATGATCGGTTGCGGTATAGTGGATTTGGTTCGTGTAATCACTTAAGAAAACTAGGAGGGATGTTGTTTTTAAGTGGGAGTTCACGTAGAATTTGATTTAACCTGAACTCATTCTATTATGAACTTAGTCTAAGTTAACTTTGCAAATAATTTGTAGATCATGGCACCACCTGCTCTGAATTTCAATGCGTTCATGGAGAAAGAAAAACTAGCCACCAACGGTAGCAACTTCACCAATTGGGCACTCAACTTGAGGATCCTCCTCAATGCCTCTCAAAAGGGCTATGTGCTTGAGGCACCGCTAGGTAACCCACCTGCAGAAGATGCTCCCGATGAAGAGAAAAATGTTTTTCTGACTCGTAAGGAGGACCACAGTTTAGTTCATTGCGGCATACTGTATGGACTTGAGCCAGAGCTGCGAAAACGTTTCGAGAACAGCAACGCTTATGATACAATGGGAGAGTTGAAATTGATCTTCGACTCCCATACTGCCGTGGAGAGTTATGATGCTTCAGAAAAGTTCTTTAGCTGCATGATGGAAGAGAACAGCTCCGTTAGCGAGCACGTACTCAAAATGTCTGGGTACGCCGATAAGCTCATCTCTTTGGGAATAACGATTCCCAATGAGTTGGGAATACATCGGGTTCTCCAATCTCTCCCACCTAGCTTCAAGAGCTTTGTGATGAACTACAACATGCAGGGCATGAGGAAGTCTCTCCCCGAGCTTCTCTCAATGCTTAAGACTGCAGAAGTGGAGATCAAAAAGGAACATCAAGTGTTGATGGTCAATAAGACCACTAGTTTCAAGAAAGGTAGAAAGGATAATAAGTCCAAGGGTAGAAACAAGAAGGACGGCAAATCTGTTGCCGGTTCTGAGAGGAAACCCAAGGCTGGTCCTAAACCTGAAACTGAGTGTTTCTACTGCAAGGAAACGGGGCACTGGAAGCGCAACTGCCCAAAGTATCTGGCGGATAAGAAGAATGGGAAGATTAACAAAGGTATATATGATATACATGTTATTGATGTGTACCTTACTAGTAGTCGCAATAGCACCTGGGTATTTGATACCGGTTCGGTTGCTCACATATGTAACTCGAAACAGGGGCTAAAGAATAGGCGGCAACTTGCGAAGGATGAGGTCACGATGTGCGTCGGCAATGGATCAAAAGTTGATGTGATCGCCGTCGGGATGCTGCCTCTACATTTACCATCTGGATTAGTTTTAAACCTGAATAAATGTTATTTGGTGCCTGCGTTGAGCATGAACATTATATCTGGATCTTGTTTAATGCGAGACAATTATTCATTTCAGTCTGAGAACAATGGTTGTTCGATTTATATGAATAATATCTTTTATGGACATGCACCTGAGAAGAAAGGTTTATTTCTTTTGAATCTTGATAGTAATGAAACACATATTCATAATGTGAATGCCAAAAGAATTAAATCAAATGATGATATAGCCGCATACTTGTGGCACTGCCGTTTAGGTCATATTGGTGTTAAACGCATGAAGAAACTTCATTCAGATGGACTTCTGGAATCACTTGATTATGAATCATTTGAAACATGCGAGCCATGCCTTATGGGCAAGATGACTAGAATGCCGTTTTCCGGTTCAATGGAACGGGCGACAGACTTATTGGAAATCATACATACCGATGTATGTGGACCTATGAGTGTGCCGGCGCGTGGTGGATATCGTTATTTTGTTACTTTCACTGATGACTTAAGTAGATATGGGTATATTTACTTAATGAAACACAAGTCTGAAACATTTGAAAAGTTCAAAGAATTTCAGAGTGAAGTAGAAAATCATCGTAACAGAAAGATTAAATTTCTATGATCTGATCGTGGAGGAGAATATCTTAGTTACGAGTTTGGCGCACATATGAGAGAATGTGGAATAGTTTCACAACTCACTCCCGCTGGAACGCCACAACGAAATGGTGTATCCGAACGTCGTAACCGTACCTTATTGGATATGGTTCGGTCTATGATGTCTCTTACCGATCTGCCACTATCTTTTTGGGGTTATGCGCTAGAAACAGCCGCTTTCACTTTAAATAGGGCTCCATCTAAATCCGTTGAAACGACACCGTATGAATTATGGTTTGGAAACAAACCTAAGCTGTCATTTCTAAAAGTTTGGGGATGCGATGTTTATGTGAAGAAACTTCAGCCTGATAAACTCGAACCCAAAGCGGAAAAATGTGTCTTCATAGGATACCCTAAAGAAACAATTGGGTACACCTTCTATCACAGATCCGAGGGCAAAGTGTTTGTTGCTAAGAACGGATCCTTTTTGGAGAAGGAGTTTCTCTCGAAAGGTGTGAATAGTAGGAAGGTAGAACTCGATGAGGTTATTGAACCTCCTCTTCATGAATTGGCGAGTGGCGCAGCGCCGGAAACCGTTCCGGTGGTGACTTCACCAAATGAAGTGGGAGCTAATGATGAAGATCATGAAACTCCAAAAGAGGATACTACCGAACCTCGCAGGTCGACAAGAACACGCACCACTCCTGAATGGTACGGTGATCTTGTCGTAAATGCCATTGTTGAGAACGATGACCCTGCGACGTATGATGAAGCGATGATGAGCCCAGATTCCAACAAATGGCATGAAGCCATGAAATCCGAAATGGAATCCATGTATGAAAACCAAGTATGGACTTTGGTGGAACTTCCCAATGACCGAAAGGCCGTTGAGAATAAATGGATTTTCAAGAAGAAAACAGACGCTGATGGTAATGTGACCGTCTATAAAGCACGACTTGTCGCAAAAGGTTTCCGACAAATTCAAGGAATTGACTACGATGAGACTTTCTCACCCGTAGCGATGCTAAAGTCTGTTAGGATTATGTTAGCAATTGCTGCATTTTTCGATTATGAAATTTGGCAGATGGATGTAAAAACCGCGTTCCTTAATGGTAACATTGAGGAAGAGTTGTACATGGTACAGCCCAAGGGTTTTGTTGATCCTAAGGATGCTAACAAGGTATGCAAACTTCAGCGATCCATTTATGGACTGAAGCAAGCATCCCAGAGTTGGAATCTCCGTTTTGACGAAGTTATCAAAGGGTTTGGATTTGTCAAAACTTATGGAGAAACTTGTATTTACAAGAAAGTGAGTGGGAGCTCTGTAGCATTTCTAATATTATATGTGGATGACATATTGCTGATTGGAAATGATACGGAACTTTTGAAGAGCGTAAAAGATTACTTAAACAGTAAGTTTTCAATGAAAGACCTTGGTGAAGCGGCGTATATTTTAGGCATCAAAATCTATAGAGATAGATCAAGACGCTTAATTGGGCTATCACAAAGTACATACCTTGACAAGATTCTAAAGAGGTTTATAATGGAAGATAGTAAGAAAGGGTTCTTACCTATGTTGCAAGGAAAGATCTTGAGTAAGACTCAAGGTCCGGCTACAGCTGAAGATAGAGAAGAGATGAATAAGATTCCCTATGCCTCTACCATAGGCTCTATCATGTATGCCATGTTATGTACAAGACCAGATGTGGCACATGCTATTAGTTTGACTAGTAGGTACCAATCTGATCCAGGTTTGGAACACTGGACGGCGGTCAAGAATATCCTTAAGTACTTACGAAGGACTAAGGATATGTTTCTCGTATATGGCGGTGAAGAAGAGCTCGTCGCAAGTTGTTACGTCGATGCTAGCTTCGACACTGATCCGGATGACTCTAAGTCTCAATCCGGGTACGTATTTGTAATGAATGGAGGAGCAGTAAGCTGGAGGAGTTCCAAGCAAAGCGTGGTGGCGAGATCAACAACAGAGGCGGAATACATTGCTGCTTCAGAAGCGGCAGAAGAAGCAGTTTGGATGAAGGAGTTCATATCCGAACTGGGTGTGGTTCCGAGTGCATTGGATCCAATGGTTATCTATTGTGACAACAATGGTGCCATAGCCAATACTCAGGAACCAAGGTCTCACAAGAAATTCAAGTATGTAAAGCGCCGATTTCACTCCATCCGTGAACATGTCGCGGATGGTGATGTAAAGATTTGCAAAGTGCACACGGATCTGAATGTGGCAGACCCGTTGACTAAAGCTCTCCCCAAGGCAAAACATGATCAGCACCAGAACTCCATGGGTGTTAGATTCATCACTATGTAATCTAGATTATTGACTCTAGTGCAAGTGGGAGACTGAAAGGAATATGCCCGAGAGGCAATAATAAAGTTGTTATTATATTATTCCGTGTTCATAATAGATGTTTATTTTTCATGCTAGAATTGTATTAATCGGAAACATTAATACTTGTGTGATTAATAAACTAAAAGGGTTCCTAGTAAAGCCTCTCTTTTATACTAGCTCGTTGATTAACTGATGATCAAGGTTTCCTGATCATGAACATTGGATGTTGTTAATAACGGGGTCATATCATTAGAAGAATGATGTGATGAACACTCACACCCATAGTACGAATAGCAATACGATCAAGTCATCAAGTTCATTGCTATATCAAACTCATGTGAAGTAGTTCTAATCCTTAGACCATGAGATCATGTTAATCACTCATACCGGAAGGGTACTTTGATGATATCAAACGTCACACCGTAATAGGGTGATTATAAAGGTTGATTTGGGTACTCTGAAAGTATTAGTTGAGGCTCATGGATCAAGAGTGGGATTTGTCCATCCGGATGACGGAAAGATATTCTCTGGGCCCTTCTCGGTGATATTGCATTAGAATCGCTTGCAAGCATGTGACTAGGTCACAGGAATGCATTATCACGGAACGAGTAAAGAGACTTGTCAGGAACGAGATCGAACTAGGTATGGTTGATACCAAATGATCGGATCTCGGACAAGTAATAATATCGTGAGACAAAAGGAATTAACTATGTTCGTTACCGGTTCACACGATCACTAGTTCATCGTTGAGTAAGTAGGAGTCATCATGGATTTCCAGATCCCGCTGTTGATTATTGATCGGAGAGGAGTCTCGATCATGTCCACGTTATTCACGAACCGTAGGGTGACACACTTAAGGTTCGTCGTCGTTTTTGAGTGGATACGATACTCCGATCGAATTACAGGACAGCATAAGGGTTGTTTCAGAAAAGCACCGAAACTGTTTCGGGATATCGAAATAACTCAATGGTGTATTTTTGTTAATTGAATGAATTAACAAATATTAAAGAAATAAAAATGTTTTATTAAATCAATAAGTGTGAATTTTAATTGGCATGAATGTCATGCATTAAAATGGGGGTTACCTCATGTTGATGAGGGATTAATCACCATAAAGGGAATAAAGAGGGGAAATGAAGAGGAGGGGAG
Source organism: Dactylis glomerata (assembly GCA_007115705.1). NCBI lineage: Eukaryota > Viridiplantae > Streptophyta > Magnoliopsida > Poales > Poaceae > Dactylis > Dactylis glomerata. Next base: position 548,099 of record QXEO01001046.1, read on the forward strand.
CCCCTTGGCCGGCCAGCCCCTTGGCTGCCCTCCTCCTCTATATAAACCCCCCCCTCTCTCCTTTGTTCATACACTTCTTGATCCTCCCTCCCTTGCATAGTTGCTGTCCTCTTTCCGTCTTAGCTTAGCGAAGCTCTGCCGGAATTGTAGTTCGTAGTTCACCCACTTGAGAAGTGTGTGGAGGAGTGTCCGGCGGATCCCTTCTTCCGCTGCCCCGCTGGACCGAGGGCGTGGAGGAGTCGACGTCAAGCTGCACGTGTGTGCGAGTACGGGGGCGCTGCCACTTGTGGCGCCGGGTACACGATCTTGTGATCGTCAAGTGAACCACGACGTCGACTACGTCAAGTGAACGACTACGTCGACTACGTGCGTCTTCACCAACTCTCCATCGTCAACGTTTGTGCGGGAACGTAATCCCCGCTCACGGTCGTCGAGGGTGAGTATCCGTTGCTACCATCTCGTAGAGTATCTTGGCCAGTTTATGCGTTCATGCGTAGGAAAATTTTTGTTTTCTATGCTACGAACCCATCAGTCTGTATGGGAGGCAGCGGGATCCAGGTCACCTTCACCAACCCCTACGACGCCTACCATCTCCTCGGCAAAGCCTTTTGGTGCGGCTGTGAGTTCATCTGCTTCACCATGTGCAACATCTTCACCCAGTGGGACTACATCTTCCCAACTGCCAACCACATGCACTGCCTCCCCTACATCTTCCCCGACGACGACGAGGAGTGAAGGGGATCTGTAGCTCGAGCCCTAGATTTCATGTTGCATCTTGAAGAGCTCGAGGAGTGAAGGGGTAGGGCACGACTTGCCAATTTAATTTCCTACATGTTTTTAGTTTAATCTGTGTCATCGATCGAGTCGTTATTCGTCGAGTCAGGTCCTATGTAGTTTATGCCCTATGTAGTGTTATGTCCTATGTGATGCTATGCCCGCCCTATGTAATGCTATGCCCTATCTATACTATTTATGCTATGTAATGTTTGAGTCTTTATTAAAAAATGTATTCGTCTAGTGAATACTATGGCATATGTAATGTTTGAGTCTTTATTAAAAAATGTATTGTTTGTGTCATCGAGTTCTAGTTCTCATCCATCACAACACCACAACCATCAATAAAAATATATTACTTTATTACTTTGCTAATATCTAAAAAATGTTTCAATTCAAACTAGAATAAATGCCAAAAAAACATATTTCTTTTAGTACACACCAAAACTTGACACATACTCACATCCTACACTTTGAGCTAAGTACAAACGTTTATTTTAACTTGACACATCATTTTTTGTGAGCACTACACCTACCAGTACATTTCTTTTTCATTCGACAAAATTTGAGCCAACACAACAAAGTTTAAGCCAATACAACAAGCAATTGAGCAAACACAACCAAAATTTGAGCCAAAAAATTCTTAGCCAAAACTATACAATAATATTTCATTTAGCCAACACGACACACCAGAATTTGAGCCAAAAAATTTGAGCCAACAAAACCTATTTTATATCGCCAACACGACACACCAAAATTTGAGCAAACACAACAAATTTGAGCCAAACAAAACGAAATTTGAGCCAAACACCCATTTTCTTGGTCGAAAATAATATTTACGCATCATTCCAACATGTCTAATAATGTTTTAGCCGACATTAACGTGTCAAAATCTTTCATCCACAAAGTGAACCCTTCACGCCTTATTTGCCAACACGAACCTTTTTTTCCTTACTCATTTATAAAAGCAGTACTCACTGATTGACCCAGCAACAGGCCCAACAATCGGCCCATGAACTGGTCGATTTTAGTATTTTCTGAAACGCCTAACTGAAACTGTTCGAGGTGTTAACTGAACCTCATCGAGTTCGTCTTCCACTGAACGTTCTCGATTTCGACTGAAAGCATTCAGAGATAATTAATTTAAATTCATAACATAGTTCATCTTACAAAGACCACACCCTGTTACAAACAATATCCTACTTCGGAAGCTCGCGCAATCCACAACTCCTAAATTAAAATGGCTAATCCGAACGCCATAGAAACATCAAATATATGGGAATGATGCACACATAAAATGCTCCTGCAATCATGTTTGACTGCTTCTTCAATTCCACAATCTGGCTCAACAGCTTGTTCAATTTCTGCAACTCCCCATTTACCTCCAATGGCCCAATGCCTCTGTTTGAGATCTCCTCCTCCACAGCAGATGCCCCAGCAGATGAGATGGGAGCCTGGATTGGGGGCAGCACTTCAACTATAAGCCCTCGATCCCGAATATACTTATCCATCCACTCAAAATGGCCACATTCTTCCAAATCCTAAAAAGGGGAACACAAACCTTAATTCCCAAATCCAAAGTGCAAAATCAAAATCAACACAAATCGAGACAAATCAGGACAAATACTACCTTCCCATCCTTCCCTTGACGTGGCTTGCTCTCGCACTTGACGAATTCCCGGCCGACGTTGCCCCTCGCCGAGCGCACACATGTCAACCGCTTCAGTGGATCGAGGCGAGGGCAGTCCGGGCATCTAGTCATCGGGACTTCTCCATAACGCGGTCAGGACTTCACGGAGCCAGAAGCGGAGCTGGACATCCCTCGCCGCCGCCGCCGCGGACCGTTGCCGGAGATGAGGAAGAAGAAGGTGCGCGGGGAAGAACGGGAAGAACAGGGGAACGGCGATGTCGGGGCCACGGGAGCGGGGGTTGAGTCTGTTTCTTTCTAAATAGATAAGGCTGACCTGGATAAGTGGTGGGTCCCAGTCTGAGGTGGCGTGCAGTGGGTCCCGCATAGCAACGGTCGACTGGTGGCCTAATCCAACTACATTAACGGCCAGCATTCGGTTTAAGTGAGTAAAAGAGCCGTATCGGGCTGTGGCTATTTGGGCCGTTCCATATGTCGCATCTGAGCTATTTTATCGAAAAACGTTGTTTTTCAGCGAATAGCGAGAAAAAACGTCGTCGCTGAGCTATTCGCCCCTACGACTGTACGTGCCACTGGAGAATTTTGTGGTGTTTGGTCCGGTGTGTCACATACGGACGGATGAGCGCCTCAGTGAGTTGGAACACGTGGGTATGAAAGCAACAGCGCGCGGACACTTCCGGCACAGACGATCGCACTCCAGCTGGTCGATCAAGCAAAGATGTGATATGTGGTGACGGCATCACAAGCAGCAGCCCTTTCTTATTTTATTTACCCTATCCTTTTGGACCATTCCGGTTGGATTACATTTTTTTTCCAAAAGGGAAACAGCAAAAAGGCGACAGACTAGATTGTGTTTTTTTATCTTTGCTTTTTGACTGATGGAGTACTTAGAGGAACACCTTCGCTATCGATCATGCGAAATTGCGAATGACCTGATATAGGGACGTACGGTTGGGAAGGGTTGGATTAAATTGAGAGATTAGGCTAAGCTGAAAATTGCACTCCACCGGCTTGTCAAAGGTGCTGCTGATCTATGCGCATACGCAATTCGTGGCCAAGCGAAAATCGGTCAAAACATCTTTGGAAGGGCCTGACTCGATTTGACGCCAAAGTGAGCTTGGCCCTCTTTGATACTTGTAATCGTGTGCGTGCAAAACAAATACCTATTTCTAAAGAAAATCTTTTTTAAAGGAATACGGTAGATGAAACCACTATATTTTATTTTTAATAATAAAAACTCAAATCTATATCTGTGGGGACTTAAACCTAAGTGGCTGGGTTGTATATCCACTTTCATAACAATGTGAGGAATGCTCACTTCTTTTGTAAAGAACAACCTGATGTCTACCTGACATCCACTTGTGTGAAATCAGGAACAAATGCGCCTAAGCAACATAATGATTTGGACAGTGAATGGACACTAGTAGAAAAAGAGGCTTCTATCTGCCACCTTTAATCCCCAAATTATTTGGGCCGGGACTAAAGGGGGCATTAGTCCCGGTTCGTGCCGCTGGGGCACGGCCAGCACCTAATCCCGGTTCGTAATGGACCTTTAAACTCGGTCATTAACACGGATCGGGACTAAAGGGTTGGCGGGCGGGAACCCCACGGGCGGCGGCATTTAGTCTCGGCCTGTGTTAACGACCGGGACTAAAGGGCGACATTTAATCCTGGCCTTTAACACGGACCGGGACTAAAGGCCGCCGCCTACAAAATCGAGCTTCTCTTCCCCCGAGCCTGCCAGTACACTAATGGTGGTCGGAAGCTTGGATTGAGTGGAGAGGTCATGCCCGATTTTTTTATCAAAATTATCCAAGATTTTAAGTTATTTCATCTATCTAATTGGTTCAAAAGGTTAGCAACTTTACTCTCTCATCTTTAATTGCTAATTTAGCTCATATAATGCTCTAGATATGGTGAGATTTGTGGCTATAATTTGGGAGTAATTATGGGAGTTTATTTGATTTATATAGCATTTGAGCTTAAATTAATTTCTTAGTTTGCACATGTGTAGAGGTGGTGTACTTGTATGTTGACCAAAATGAGTATGAAGTAGAAATTTGTCATGCACATATATAGCTCTTTTTATGCTCAAAAAAATAGAGGGATTTGTGGAGTAATTAATATTAGAAAGTAATGTGGGAGTAATTGTGAGCTTATGTGATTTACAATAATAATTTTTGAGTAGGATTTATTTGTAATAATAACTTGTAAGTATGAGGCATTTTCTTGATTGATTTCCATGCACATATATAGCTCTTTTTATGCTCAAGAAAATAGAGGGATTTGTGGAGTAACGTTAGAGAGTAATGTGGGAGTATATATGATTTATATGCAATGTGAGTTTATTCCTTGTATTAATTTGGTTTATTATATACTTACATAATAATGCAGATGAACTGGCAATGGATGTACGGTAGCCGAGTCTCAAGCGAGTTCATTAAGGGCTTGCAGGATTTCCTCCGTGTGGCTGATGCGAACAAGCGGAATGGTTTTGTTGTCCGTCCATGTAGTGTGTGTAAGAATCTGAAGAATTACTCTTCATCAAGAACCCTTCACGTGCACCTGCTTCAGGACGGTTTCATGTCCACTACAATTGTTGGACCAAGCATGGAGAAAGAGGTGTTACAATGGTAGACAATGAAGAAGAGGATGATGACAACTATCCTGGGTTCCCTGAATATGGTGATACTTTCATGGGAGAAGCTGAAGGGGGAGTTGAAGGGGGAGCTGAAGGGGAAGCTGAAGGAGAGACACATGATGAGGCCCCTGATGATCTCGGTCGGACCATTGCTGATGCACGGAGAGAATGCGAAACTAATAAGAAGAGGGAGAAGTTGGATCGCATGTTAGAGGATCACAAAAAGTTCTTATACCCAAACTGCCAAAATGGTCTGAAAAAGCTGGGCAGCACACTTGAATTGCTGAAATGGAAGGCAGAGGAAGGTCTATCTGACTCCGGATTTGAAAAGTTGCTAAAAATGATGAGGAATATGAAGGGTTTCGCAGCATAGTAAATCAAAAAAATTTCTACGGATGCGAACAAGAAAGCCAAGATCTAATCTAGGAGATGTAATCAACGAGAGAGGTAGATGAGATCTTCATACCCTTGAAGAAATCGCACAGCGGAAACATTCAACAGAACGTGGATGATGTAGTCGTACTAGCCGTCTCCTCCCCGCGATCCGATCCGATCCAACGTCGCAAGTGGCGGCGCCTCCGAGAGATGCACACGTACGGTGCAGCGACGTCTCCTCCTTCCTTGGTCCAGCAAGTATGGTAGAGAGATAGATTGGATCTGCAGCATGACGGCGTGGTGCTTATGGTGGAGAGTTTCTGCGGCAGGGCTTCGCCTACGCGCAGTCGCGAGAGAGAGAGAGAGAGAGAGAGAGAGAGAGATTGGAGGGCAGCAGTTGGCCGGCGGCTAGGGTTGGAGTGAAAGAGGGCTGCGCCCCAGCCCCCCTTATATGGGGGGCTGGCCGGCTGCCTTGGCCCCTCCTCCAAGCCTCTAGGGCGGCGGCTAGGGGGAAGAGTAGGGGGCAAGTCTCCCCCCTCTTCTGGAAGGTTCCCTTAGGGTTTCCCCTAAGGGCTGGCCGGCTGGGCCTTTGGGGCCTTGTGCGCCTGGTCCAAAGTGGCCAGGACACTTCCCCTTAGGCCCACGTAGGCCTCCAACAAGTGGGCCCACATTGGTCCCACTCCGGAACCTTCTAGAACCTTCTGGTACAATACCGATAAACTCCGAAACAATTCCGGAATCCAAAAACTGCTTTCCTTTATATGAATCTTATTCTCCGGACCATTCCGGAACCTCTCGTGATGTCCTGGATCTCATTTGAGACTCGGAATAAAAACTCATAAACAAATTATCCATTCTATCCTAGCCTCGATGCACGTTAAGTGTGTGACCCTACGGGTTCGAGAATATGCAGACATGATCTTCTATCAATAATCAATAGCGGGATCTGGAAACCCATATTGACTCCCACATATTTATCAATGATCATATTGGATGAACCACGATGTCAGGATTCAATTAATCCCGTATATGTATTCCCTTCGTCACACGATATTTTACTCACCCGAGATTCGATCGTCGGTATCGGCATACCTAGTTCAATCTCGTTCATAGCAAGTACTTTACTCGTTCCGTAATCCGATATCACTTTGTGATTAACTCCTTAACCACATGCTTGCAAGCGATGTTGATATCGATTACCGAGTGGGCCCGAAGTATATCTCTCTGACTCGGGAGGGACAAATTCCATCTCGATACATACAACCCAACAAGTACTTTCCGATCACCTGAGAGACACCTTTATGATCACCCTCACATAGGATGACGTTTGATGACCTCAAAGCTTTCTTCTGATACCAGGGAGTTGTATTATCTCATGGTCTAAGGAATACAATACTTGACATAGGAAAAGCTTCGCAAAGATGAACGCAATGACACGATCTAATTGCTCTGCTTTATTTGGGTCTGTCCATCACATCATTCTCCTAATGATATGATCTTATTATTAATTGACAACTCATGTCTATGGTTAGGAAACCTTAACCATCATTAATCAATGAGCTAGTCTAGTAGAGGCGTACTAGGGACACGGTGTTGTTCATAAACCACACAAGTATTAATGTTTCCGCTTAATACAATTATAGCATGGAGTATAAACATTATCATGAACAAGAAATATGATAATAACAATATTATTATTGCCTCTAGGGCATATTTCCTTCAGTCTCCCACTTGCACTAGACTCAATAATCTAGTTAATACTTGTGCCGTTAACACCTATGGCATTCCGGTGTTATTCATACGCGTTGCACGTGGTAAACCTTATTTACGGGTCTGACACTTTCAGGTCCGTTTGTATTTGCATATGATTTTGCGTCAGCACGCATTACTCATCTTGTATGAGATAGCATCGTATAAACTTGGTCTTCTGGTGAGACCTTTGTTTCTTGGCCGAGACTATATTGTCACTATAGTCATACAATAGGACTACATAGTACTAGCACACTTAGAAAAATAGCAATATCCACCGTGCGTCGAAATACTCATTGGTCCGCACACATCGGTATGTATGATTTCCAATAAGTCCGTTGCTCGCTCCATTATTCCGGAGAATGGGTTTTTGATCATCTTGCCCATGAGGCATGACTTGCACGTGTCAAATGATTCAAAATCAAGAGACTCTAAAAGTCCATCAGAATGGAGTTTCTTTATGCATTTTATGCCAATATGACCTCGACGACAGTGCCACAAATAAGTTGGATTATCACTATCTACTTTGCATCTTTTATGCCGCTTCTAAAGCGATTATATACTTAGCCCTCGTTGCAGTGTCCGCCACAATGTTAACATTGGAACTCATCCAAGTCATCATGGAACTTTCTTCCATCTTATTGTGCCACCTTCTAACTCAAAACAAATAGCTTAAAATTGAGATAAAATTTTACTTGTATGTGTGACAAAGCCAATGTAACTCATTGCAATGAACCATTTGTCACTTCTGCATACAGAACATATTCTTACTTCTTCGAAAGTACATAAGAATATCTTACTATTGTCCAACAATCATCATATGAATGCTCGTAACCTTTTAGAGCATCAGACATATCTGGATCTACATATCATGGTATACAAGATTGATAAAATCATTCTTGCGGTTTCACTCATCAAGTGTCAAAACAATTGATTCTTGCTCCAACCTCTTCCATGCAACAAGAATCGTTCTTATTGTTTCCATATTGAACAAATTCAATATTTCATCTATGTACTCTGGTAAAACTATATTAGTGCCTCAATCTATCTGCATAGACATTGATGCTTAATATTCTGGTTTTACCTAAGTCTTTCATTAGAAATCTAATTTTAGTGAAAAAACTTCACAAATATCAAGAAAAACACATAATTTCCAATGAACGATATGTCATCTACATAAAGCATTAGAAATATATCTTAGCGCTCCCACTTACTTTCTTGTAAATCCAAGCATCTTTAAATATCTTGATGAAATTAACACTTTAACATTTCATCATTGAAGATTCCAACTTCGCTACGCTTACTTCTACCATAGAAGTTTGCATACATATCTAGCAACCTTTGAATCAACAAAACCCATTGGGTCGTGTCAGTTACACGTCCTTGGTGTGCATTCCGGTAGAGGAACATTGTTTCATTTATTCAACTATCATATCTCAATATGTAATTGTTGCTAGAATAATTCATATGACGAAGTCAGGGCCCATCATCGCTTCTTTGCATATTGTTGGTTACTATTATCTAATAATATCTCGTCCTCAAATCTTACAATTTGATTACGACCAACTTGGTTAAATAGGAACTTCGATGTCGTGACTACAACATATTGTAGACGCGTGAGCTATGAATGCAGTTGCCGCTTCCAGAACATTTTCTGGTGCTGTGCTACTCTGATCATCTTGCTCAGATTCAACAACCTCATTGTGGTGACCCAACATACCACTGCATGTGTAGTATGCAAGTCGTTGACATAACACTAATGAAACACCGTCTCACTAGTATTACATCCATCAGAGTGGTACAACAGAAACATCGCAGGTCCACAGTGTGTCTATAGGATTACAATTTCAGCATACAGAAGATCTTCAGAACCTCCTCAACAGGTAGAGGTTAAGTCCTGGCGACTACAATCGAGAAAGAATACAATAAAGACTAAACTAAACTACAACTAATGCAGTTGGTTAGCTAGAGAAATAACCTGGCTACATAGGTTCTAGGAATAGGGAACTGGTTCCCTTCTAACCCTATTCTAGTTTTTCTTCAAGCTTCACGCAATTGTAGACTCCGCTGATAATCATGATGTTGGTAGAATGCTTCATCTTCAACTTTAATGTCTTGAGGATTGCCTCCTTGAGATGCCTTCAAACTAATGCTTCAAAGTCTAGCAAGGGTTTAAGAGATTGGGGTGAGTAACGAGCGTTACCCAGCAAGTTTCTTTAGAAAGAAGTTGTGTGATATGCACTAACTACAGCCATGGACCCAAAAGAGTCATAGGCCAATGCAAGGTTTTATCAAGGGTTTCTTGAAAGATTGCTTTTACTTTAGAAAACTATGCCCAACAGCCAACACAGGGGTAGTGCCTTGAGAGCACCTTTCCTGCGGCGTTCGCAGCTCCTTCCCGGAACAAGGGGTAACATGTCACATCTTTTTACTCTCTGCAGAGGTGTGTCCTTCCAAAAGAGATCAAAGCCTTGTTGCACAACCGAGTCATGAGCTCGTCCACACTTCCTTGGTGTGGGGCCCAGTCATTGATCCAAGCCAATCACTGCCTTCTCCGCACAACGCATGCCCACCCAATTCACGTGAGCAGGTTATGCCCCTGATATTCACCCCCAACGATGAAGTACCTAGGCGCCTCTGGCGGACCATCATAGACACCAGTGCCGTGAGAACTTAGGTGTCCCACCCATATGCAAGTAGTCCTGCCGGACCTACTGCCACCGGCAACTGGCTGCCCGTTGACATGCGAATGAGAGAAGATACAGCTGACTTTCCCGTCCCATTCCAAGTCTCTTGGATGACACGGTTTTTACGGCGCTAGAATAACTGTGGCATTGGTTGTTAATCCTAGGTTTACTTTCCCATGCAAGTGGAACCTCCACCACCACAATCTTACCGTGGTTCCACCTGCCAGCCCTCCTAGGTTATCACCACTGGTCGATAACCACTAGTCATATTACTTATGAAAATAGATTTTCCATCCTTCTTGAAATGTTAGAGTTTGAAGTCAATTCTTTGCAAGTAGTTTCAAAACCAGTGCAATCAAGAGATATGAGCAAGATAAACTTGCCTTTTTGACTGCAAGATTATGCAAGTCAAGGTCTTCGATACGTAGAAAATCCAAATATTGAAATAGCTCCATCATCTGGTAAAGATGATGTTAAAAGAACTGCAGCATGATATGCAAATCATATGCTATGCATCATTCTAAGCGTAACCTAACCCCAATGATTTATTATATAAGGTTGTGATGTTTTCTTAATAATGTGTTGCACTTTTAGATTCACTCCACAACGAGGTTGTTAAGGATTTTAGTTTGACTCACAAACTTTTGATAGTAGTAGAGTAAAGCTTCAAACTGGAATTATTGCAAAAGACTATTATAGCAATGAGTGAAAACTTGAAAGTAACACTTTTAAGTGGTATCATATTATTAGCAATCAAGTAGTTGGTTATGGACAAGCAAAGCTGAAGTAATTCTTATTTGATGAGAATATCCAGTTAGTATTAGGGTTGACAACAATCTTAAGGCGCAATTAGAGTTAGATATGTTCAATCTTAATGGAAGGGTTTGTTACTTACTTTCAACGTTTCTTAAAAGAATAACATTTGAAGAACATATTTCCTATTGATTAGAAGCACTACACCTAAGGTTTAGTGTTCTAGTGATTAGCATGATTCCATCATTACCAAAAGGGTAGTTAATTGCTGAACATACCAAAGAAACAAGTTAGTTTTCATTCAATGTTAAAAGGGTTTTAGTAAGCAGGAGCATTCAAGGTAGTTTAGACTATGGTTACCAAAATAGTTGTTTCTGTGATTGATAACAGTCTAAACTAGCATATACACTCAAACAGTTAATCATGAGCCAGTAGTGCTCAGGTAAACAGTTTATGTTTGATTCTAGGATTGGTAATACTCTTAATATGCAAAGGTCATTACTTGTCTCTAGACAAGAATGAGTGTGATGCTTATTTGGTTTGTTCCTAAAAAGAATTACTTTTGAAGAACACAAGCCTTAATGGAATATTTATATTACTTAACAGAATGGTGATTAGGTGATGTCAGAAAGGTATCAGTTTTTAAGTTGCAACAAAAATGCTGTAATTAGTTGATTGACTAAAGTATTCTATGTTGAAATGGAGTATCAACTAACCACTTATGGTTGAATTAGGAATTATGGCTAACTAGCACACTAGGGTAGTTAATGGTTTTAGTACTAAGGAGTAATGGTAGGTGATTAAGTTATATGTACTTCAAAAGAATAACTTTTGAAGAACATATACCTTAATAAGTTTTAGTATTAGAATTCCATTTTAAGTTTCAATTCTTATTCAGAAATAAATAAGAAAGCCTGGTTATTTATGTTCCTAGGTTTTCAGGGTTGGAATTCAAACTTAAGTGATTGAAGATTTTTAAATGGTTTTAGACTTTCTCTTAATGAAACAATTGTTGAATTAGCAATATTAGAGTTAGAAAGTACTTCTTATTCAATGTTATGGTTTTTCCCAAATTTATAATTTTAAATTTGTTTTTATGAAAAATTATTTTAGAGTTTGAAATCCTAATAGTAAAGTATATGTTTTACATTTTTGAAATAATGGAATATTATTTGAAATAAAATTTGTTGAAGTTGTCAAAGTTTTATTTGGTATTTGAAAATTTTGTTTAAAATATTTTTGTTGAATTTAAATTCAAAGTTCAAATACTACTTAATCAAGTTTTCAAATTTGGTTCACAATTATTTCACACAAGTTTGCAGTATTATGATTTAAATAAATAGATTATGTTTTTGTGATCATTTTGGTATATTGTTTGTATTTTTCTGATTTTATTTGAATTAGTTATGATTTTTCCAAGATCCAGCAATTTACAGGAATTAAAAACTAACATGAGATAACGTTTCACACCTATACTAGTACTAGCTGCTGCCATTGACTGGTGGGCCAAGGGCCACGTCACCTGCCACGAGGGCAGACCAAGTCAAAATCATTGACTGGTCAATGTGATGACGTCACTGCTCTCAGGAACTTACAGATGAAACTTCAATCGATCGATTTGCTTCGAATTGATTCATGTGAGTGTGTGGAAAAGATCCAGCGGGTCTAGCCGAGAAAGATGGTGGTAGCGCCGCTTTGGTTTGGTCACCGGAGCTTGCTCCGGCGAACTCTACTGCGGCGGCCGGACGGTGGTCTACGGTGACATCAAGCTACGAATGATTCTAAGTACAAAGAAAAGTTCCAGGAGATGCACAAGCTCACCAGGAGGCTTCCTAGGTAGTCGCCGGAGTGAATCGCAGCCCGGGTTGACCCCATCGTCGCCGATTCCGGCGAGTTTGCTGCAGAAGGGAACGGAGAAAATCCGTTGATTAAGCCCACACCAGACTGATTCCTTCAACAGGAAGACCTAACTCGCCGAGACGGATCTCTGGAGCACCACGGCGGAGCTTCGCACGACCTCTATCGACGGCGGGGAAGTTGGCCGGAGCTAGGGTTTCGGGTGCTGCAAGAAATCGAGAGAGAAAGGGAGAAGAGTGCGGTCCTAGGGTTTTCCTTGGCGGCGGCCAGTCTTCTTATAGGCATCGGAGAGCGGCGGTCTTCATCTCGGCCATCAGAGGTTCAGCGGTGGATCGGGCGTCTCGTAGCCCTCCACCGAGCAGCTTACCTGCTCGAGGTTGAAGATGACGAACCGGTACGCGGGGCTGGGTTGAGGAGCTGAGGAGCTGGGCCGGCTTGATGGGCTACGGCCAGGTGAGTCCTCTCCCCTATTTTTTCTGTTCAGTTTCTTTTCTGTTTTGTTTTATTTTCTATATTCAGATTTCTAACTTGGTTTTGCTGAATTATTTTGCAGGTTTGAACTAGTTACTTAGTTTGCAGGATTTTAGAATTTGAAATTACTTTTCAAATATGAATATGACACTACTGATCCAAAACACAATATTTAACAAATTTTATAGGTGCACTTGCACATAAAATAATAGACACAACATTGGTGTTTTCTTGTGAACCTAAAGAAGAGATATTTCCTAATAGCTTTTGTGGAATATTTGAAATACATTGCTAGATTTGTATTACAGAAGGTAATATGTAGCAATAGTATCTTGCATCATATTTTGTAAGAAAATAAATAAATAGTGTTTATCCACAATTTGCTTTCCTATACATGAAATGTGAAAGTCATGATTCTACGCTTACAAGTATTTTGCTACTTAAAGTCATGGGTTTGTTATATGGAGTTATTCCAATGACATTAATTATTTTGTTTATGCATTACTTGAAAATATAAACTACCTCTTTTACTTACAATGAAGATCTCTTTAACTATGGTCTTCAAACATAACAAGAGGTGAGTGGTCTACTAGGTAATGGACTAGTTTCTTATTAGCATTGTTGTTACTTGGTTTAGGAATAATACATAATTCTAGAGTTTTACTCAAGACCACTAAGTGAAAGTCTTGGTTATTTTATCTTATAGAAATTATGGTTGAAACATAATTCTTAGATTCATGGTTAGGTCAAGTAAATAGTTATATCTTATGATCACATGGTGGTGCATAAGTTGGAACGATACTTAGGAATGGATCCCCAAGTAATTGAATGAGGGGTTATGACATTGGATAAAATGCTATCACACTCCACTAGGAACTAGTGTTCCCTTTGAAAAATGGTTAATGCAACAAAGGTTCTATAAACTACTAAGTTCTAAGTCAGGGCTATTGATCTGCTCCACCTATATCCAGATGGTTTCCATAAGAATGATTGTTTCCTAGTTGAGATATGCTCCAGTTGGTTTCCTTACCCACCCTTGGTTTTAGAATGACATCTACTTATCTCATTAGGTTTTATGGGTAATCTAAATATCTCCTAACAACAAGCATAATCATGTACTGGACATGATCATCTTATTTCCTTCATCAACTCCCATAATAAATCCTTTTTTATTTCCTTCATCAACTTCCATAGTATGTGTATCTAAACTTCCTTCTTAAACTCCTTCTCAAAGTATTGAGATCAATACTACTACCGATACTCCTCCCTAATATCCAGTGGGTCCAACCAAAACATTATACTAAGGTTAACTTCTAGGTTTAGGACACTTCACTACTAATAATCCACATTCCTATTATGGTTCATCCAGGTCTTTATTCTACTCCTAGCTAAGGACAAACTCTTGGTTATACCTGCCTTCTGAGATTAATAATATAATCTCCCTCTTGGTGTTATTCACCATGGAGCTTCCACCTCTTCATACTTCCACAAGTCTGGGTTTTGGTTATTTCCTAGAGATGGTTCTAGTATAGATCAAATTAGGGTTTATGGTGTGATCTCCCCTATATCAAATGACTGATCCTAATTAGAATTTGAGTAGTGTCTAAAGTCTCCTAGTTAGCATTTATAGGAATGGCTCTAATGTTCTCAAGTTGATCTCACCTAGAGTTAGGGCAATTCTAATGATCAAACAAGCATTGAGCTAACCTCTCCACTTCTCACATTTGGACTCACTAGATTAGGACATTAGAATATAGAATAGATCATGATTGAAGAATAGGTCTTGTGTTGACTTCCTAAGCATCAAAGAAGTAGGTTTAAAGAATACCATGATCATCTTGGTGGGAATAAATATTTGATTCTGAGATGGTGTGTCAAGCATTTTAGTTTTACCTCACTTAACTCTCTTTTAGTTGTTGTGACTATCACTACCCAAAACAAGGTTTTAGCAAAGGTCATGTTGAAGTTTATCGCACTCTAATTGATGAGCTACTTCAATTCCACCAACTCAAGTGAAACTCCAATCACTTTGATCTGTTTTATTTAAATGCGTGAAAATTACCCGGATTTTCTATGCATGAAATGCAATGCACACATCTGATGCCTCTATTTTATGACCTCTAATCCTGGGATATTACACTCATCAAGTTCTATCTTCCTCCCACTTAAACCTTTCGCGAGAAACTCCTTCATAGGAAATTCACTTCTTTTTAGTGACAATCACTATGTGTTTGGGTTCATAATAGAAGGAATACCCATCGACATTCTTTGGGATAACCTACAAAGACTTACTAATCCGATTTTGGTTGTAAATATTTTACACATATGCCTTGCATACCAAAATTCAAGAAAAAACAACTATAACTTGTATGGTGTCATTTCGGCAGATTATGATGGCACTCTATTCAGTGAAAAGCGGTAGTCTCTAAAGCATAATCCACAAATTATATTGGTAGTTTATTTCATCATTGATCTAACCATGTCAAACAAGGTTTGATTACATCCATCGAAAACTCCATACTCCTATGGTGTTTATCACGATGCAAGTTTGTGGAACAATTCCCCTAACTCTTAGATGTTTGCTAAACTTGTAACTCAAATATTCTTCTTTATGATCTAATCATTCAACTCGAATATTCTTGTTACAACAATTTTCACTTCATAAATTGAACAATTTCATACTTCTATCTCATCAAGTAGATATACCGTACATCTATTCGAATCATTGATGAAATAGAAAATACACCACGCTCAACTTCACACATGAACTACATACATCAACATGTACGATCTCCATGTAGTTAGTCGCTTGTTCTTTCTATGGCCCACAAACGGAGTTTAATCATCTTTAGGAAAAGTCTCACAAGCGTCAATCAATTTAAAATCAAATGACTCAAAAATCTATCAATATAGAATTTCTTTCATGTTTTGTTTCCAATATGACTTAAACGGTGGTGTCACATATAAGTGAAATTTGTTTTGTCTTGCGACCTTTAGCATCAGTGTTATAAATGTCTATTTCACCAACAAGATAATAATAATCTATCCATCGATTATGGAAGATGGTAATAATTTGAACAACCATTGCTCTCATAATACTAGAACAAAATAACAATTATTAAGTTCTTAACATATCTAGAAGGCTAGGTTTTATTCCAACGAAAAACACAATAACACATTTATTTATTTCTCGATGCACATTGTTACCATATTCTTTTGCTAGTTACTTAGGCCATCATAGTTCTTGTATTGTTGCTTTGTATGACATTTCATACCAACAATCTAGTATCCAATACCCAAGAATTATGTACTAGCAAGGAATACATCTATAACTTGTATATCATTTATATACCTGAGCTGGACATTTCCAGTCTTTTCCTTTTCTACCTAATATTTTGCAGATCCTATTTAGCATTTCCTCTCTACTTAGAAGAATCTATCAACATCAATAGTGGCATCAATCATTTGACACATGGTCCAAAGGATGTTAGTCAAATACTAATATCCCTGGATTTTGCACATTGAGGTGGATCACCATCATCATATAATTGGCGTTCTTCTAGATTCCATTTTAGTATCTTTGGTATAGCAAAAACAATTTAGCCAATACCCTTTCATTCATCTTATCATGACAACTTTCATGATGAAACTACTATAGCTTATAAGGATGAATGCAAGTATAACAAGTATAATATTAGTTCCCAAACTTTTGGGTGATCGGGATGCCTAGCATCTTCAATCTTCACATATAGTCATACAATATGAGATATGTTCTTTTACTAAATTATACTTCATCATTTTGCAAACAATCAAAGTCTTAGATATCAAATATCTTTCACTTCTTATTTGTTTCTGAAACAATTCTTTCAGCTCGATGATCACTTTGATTCTCAAACAATTTTGAAGATCAATTTATCATGAAGGCAAACATATGATCTTTAGATACTAAACTTGAATCGTTGCTCTTAGATTAATACAATTTATTAAATTGTATGGAGCAAGCAAGGTTTGCTAAAGTTTGCAATAGGACTTAATCTTTAGTCTTGACATTCTAACTAAACGGCACTAGACCGAAAAGTGATTATCCAGAATTCTATAGTTCTTTTAACTCAATTAAGCTAAGTGTCGGTGGGAAACGGTGCCAAAGACTACAACGACTTATGCAAATACAACAAGATTTAGTTCAAGATAATTAGTTCAAGTTAATCAAATTACTAATGAACTCCCACTAAATTCAACATCCCTCAAAGTTGTTTAGTGAAGCATGATCCAAATTCACTACACCGAGACCGATCATCACGTGAATGATGTAGCTTTAATGGTGAACATCAACATGTTGATCATATCATCCATATGACTCATGCTTGACCTTTTGGTCTGTGTGTTCCGAGGCCATGTCTGTACATGCTAGGCTCATCAAGTCAAACCCAAGTATTTCCGCGTGTGCAAAACTGGCTTGCACCCATTGTATGTGAACGTAGAGTTTATAGCACCCGATCATCACGAGATGCTTCAAAACGACAAACTTTCGCAACGGTGCATACAAGGGGAGAACACAATTTTATCTTGATCTTTAAGTGAGGAATCATCTTAAAATGCTACCGTCGCGATCTAAGCATAATGAGATACATAAAAGGATAAACATCACATGCATATAATTTTATGTGACATGGTATAGCCAATCTCCGCGCAATGATCTCCATCTTGTGCGCGCTGGCATGATCTCCATCACTCCACCATGCTTGCCTCCACCACGAATAGCAACTACAACTATTGCTAACTACTTAGCGATAAAGTAAAGCTATTACATGACGTATAAGAAGTTGACACGCAGGTTATACACAATTATAAAGACAACCATATGGCTCCTGCCGGTTGTGAACTCATCGACATGCAAATCGTGAAATATTACAAAACATGATCATCGCATACATCACATATATCATATCACATCTTGTGGCCATACCATATCACAAAACACTCCCTGCAAAAACAAGTTAGATGCCTCTACTTTGTTGTTGCATGTTTTACGTGGCTTATGGGAGTAGCAAGTTAAGAACGATTCTTACCTACGAAAAGCCACAACGGTGATATTATGGTTGCTAACATCCGTTGTAAATCCCATGACTACTATAGTGAGAGAAACTGGCATCCACCAGCCGCATGTGTGGAACAAGCCACACATCAAGTGCGGAGCCGGTCTCGCGAACGAGGTCGCGTAAAGTTGGCCTGGACCGCTTTGATCTCACTATGCTGTGCCATAAGAAATACACAACAAAGAGGTTTGCAATAGAAAACATCAACGCCCGCAACAAGCATGTTGCGTTCTACTCGTGAAACACATCTACGCATAGATCTAGCTCTGATACCACTGAAGGGTTTCGTAGCATAGTAAATCAAAAAAATTCCTACGGATGCGAACAAGAAAGCCAAGATCTAATCTAGGAGATGTAATCAACAAGAGAGGTAGATGAGATCTTCATACCCTTGAAGAAATCGCACAGCAGAAACGTTCAACAGAACGTGGATGATGTAGTCGTACTAGCCGTCTCCTCCCCGCGATCCGATCCGATCCAACGTCGCAAGTGGCGGCGCCTCCGAGAGATGCACACGTACGGTGCAGCGACGTCTCCTCCTTCCTTGGTCCAGCAAGTATGGTGGAGAGATAGATTGGATCTGCAGCACGACGGTGTGGTGCTTATGGTGGAGAGTTTCTGCGGCAGGGCTTCGCCTACGCGCAGTCGCGAGAGAGAGAGATTGGAGGGCAGCAGTTGGCCGGCGGCTAGGGTTGGAGTGAAAGAGGGCTGTGCCCCAGCCCCCCCTTATATGGGGGGCTGGCTGGCTGCCTTGGCCCCTCCTCCAAGCCTCTAGGGCGGCGGCTAGGGTGAAGAGTAGGGGGCAAGTCTCCCCCCTCCTCTTCTAGAAGGTTCCCTTAGGGTTTCCCCTAAGGGCTGGCCGGCTGGGCCTTTGGGGCCTTGTGCGCCTGGGCCAAAGTGGCCAGGACACTTCCCCTTAGTCCCATGTAGGCCTCTGACAAGTGGGCCCACGTTGGTCCCACTCCGGAACCTTCTAGAACCTTCCGGTACAATACCGATAAACTCCAAAACAATTCTGGAATCCAAAAACTGCTTTCCTTTATATGAATCTTATTCTCCGGACCATTTCGGAACCTCTCGTGATGTCCTGGATCTCATCCGAGACTCAGAATAAAAACTCATAAACCAATTATCCATTCTATCCTAGCCTCGATGCATGTTAAGTGTGTGACCCTACGGGTTCGAGAATATGCAGACATGATCTTCTATCAATAATCAACAGCGGGATCTAGAAACCCATATTGACTCCCACATATTCATCAATGATCATATCGGATGAACCACGATGTCAGGATTCAATTACTCCCGTATATGTATTCCCTTCGTCACACGATATTTTACTCGCCTGAGATTCGATCGTCGGTATCGGCATACCTAGTTCAATCTCGTTCATAGCAAGTACTTTACTCGTTCCATAATCCGATATCACTCTATGATTAACTCCTTAACCACGTGCTTGCAAGTGATGTTGATATCGATTACCAAGTGGGCCCGAAGTATATCTCTCTGACTCGGGAGGGACAAATTCCATCTCGATACATACAACCCAACAAGTACTTTCCGATCACCTGAGAGACACCTTTATGATCACCCTCACATAGGATGATGTTTGATGACCTCAAAGCTTTCTTCTGATACCAGGGAGTTGTATTATCTCATGGTCTAAGGAATACAATACTTGACATAGGAAAAGGTTCGCAAAGATGAACACAATGACACGATCTAATTGCTCTGCTTTATTTGGGTCTGTCCATCACATCATTCTCCTAATGATATGATCTAATTATTAATTGACAACTCATGTCTATGGTTAGGAAACCTTAACCATCATTAATCAATGAGCTAGTCTAGTAGAGGCGTACTAGGGACACGGTGTTGTTCATAAACCACACAAGTATTAATGTTTCCACTTAATACAATTATAGCATGGAGTATAAACATTATCATGAACAAGAAATATGATAATAACAATATTATTATTGCCTCTAGGGCATATTTCCTTCAGAATATGCTTCCAAAGGATAACGAATTGCCCACCAGTACGTACGAAGCCAAGAAGATTGTATGCCCTCTAGGTTTAGAGGTTCAGAAGATACATGCATGTCCTAATGACTGCATCCTCTATCGTGGTGACTATGAGAATTTGACTGAATGCCCGATATGCACTGCATTGCGGTATAAGATCAGAGGAGAGGACTCTGGTGATGTTGAGGACGGGCCCCCCAAAAAGAGGGTTCCTGCCAAGGTGATGTGGTATGCTCCTATAGTACCATGGTTGAAACGTTTGTTTCGGTGCAAAGAGCATGCCAAGTTATTGCGATGGCACAAAGAGGACCGTTTGTCAGATGGGATATTGAGACACCCCGCTGATGGGTCTCAATGGATAAAGATCGACAATAAGTTTAAAGATTTTGCAGGTGACGCAAGGAACATACGGTTTGGTCTAAGTACAGATGGCTTCAATCCTTTTGGGAAGCAGAGCTCCAGTCATAGCACCTGGCCCATGACTCTA
Organism: Dactylis glomerata; assembly: GCA_007115705.1. NCBI lineage: Eukaryota > Viridiplantae > Streptophyta > Magnoliopsida > Poales > Poaceae > Dactylis > Dactylis glomerata. The sequence continues at coordinate 568,662 of QXEO01001046.1, forward strand.
TGCATCTATAACCTTCCTCCTTGGTTGTGCATGAAGCGGAAGTTCATTATGATGCCAGTGCTCATCCAAGGTCCGAAGCAACCTGGCAACGATATTGATGTGTACCTAAGGCCATTAGTTGATGAACTTTTACAGCTGTGGGCCAAACCAGGCGTACGTGTGTGGGATGGGCACAAACAAGAGGAATTTGACTTACGAGCGTTGCTGTTCGTTACCATCAATGATTGGCCTGCTCTTAGTAACATTTTAGGACAGACAAACAAGGGATACAAGGCATTGATACGTCTCAAACGTATCTATAATTTTTGATGCTCCATGCTTCGTTTTACACCATTTGCCTATTGTTTTGTTACACTTAGTGGCATTTTTATACACTTTCCGGAACTAACCTATTAACAAAGTGCCACAGTGCCAGTTTCCTGTTTTCTGCTGTTTTTGTGTTTCAGAAGTGATACACAGGAAATATTCTCAGAATTGGACGAAACAAGTTCCTGAAGTCATATTTCACCGGGGAGCTCCCAAACATCCGAAGACCTGAAGGAGGGGGGCCACGTGGCCCCCACACACAGGGGCGGCGCGGCCTGGCCCCTGGCCGCGCCACCCCCGTGTGAGGCCGCGTGGCTCCACCTCTGACAGCCCCCCTTCGCCTACATATACCCCCTGACGAGAAAAACCTAAGGGCCCGATCAGTTTTCCAGAATACATCGCGATCCGCCGCCGCCGTCGACCCGAAGATCGGGAGGGTCCAGAAGCTCTTCCCGGCACCCTGCCAGAGAGGGGAATCGCCACCGGAGGTCTCCTTCATCGCCATGATTGCCTCCGGAGTGATGAGTGAGTAGTCTACCTTGGACTATGAGTCCATAGCAGTAGCTAGATGGTTGTCTTCTCCACCATGTGCTTCATGTTTAGATCTCATGAGCTGCCCTACATGACTGAGATCACTGTTATGTAATTCTATGATGTTGGTTTGTTGGGATCCGATGAATATTGGTGTTTATGATTAAGTTGCTGTACTGAATTATATCTTTTGTTATCTCTATGTTGTTTATGATCTTGCATGCTCTCCGTTGTTAGTAGCTATCTTGGCCGAGTAGTTGCTAGTGACTCCAAGAGGGGGTATTTATGCTCGATAGTGGGTTCATGCCTCTATTTCACCTGGGGGAGTGACAGAAACCTCTAAGGTGGTAGATGTGATGTTGCTACTAGGGAGAAAACAACATTCTCAAGGGCATATGCTTTGTTTACATTACACACTTTGCTTAATGCAATTATCTGTTGTTCGCAACTTAATACTTCTAGGGTATTCGGATGATATCCCCGGGGGTGGATTATTAGTCATAGATGCAGCTGGATGGCGGTCTATGTATTTTGTTGTAATGCCCAGAGTAAATCTCATAGTGATCTTCTTGACATATCACGTTAGCTCTATTCTATCAATTGCCCAACTGTAATTTGTTTACCCAGCATGTTATTTTATCTATGGAGAGACACCACTAGTGAACTGTGGACCCCGGTCCTATTTTAATCATATTGCAATCACCTGTTTACTTTTCCCGCACTGTTTACTTTACTCGCATATACTCTACTGTTTTCCACTCGATACACTCATAACCTTTGTTTCAAGCAAACCGGTGAGATTGACAACCTCATCGCAAGTTGGGAACAAAGTATTTGTTTGTGTGTGTGCAGGTTCCACAAACACCTTCAGTCGTCACCGTCTCTCTTCTCCTGATCGATATTAAACCTTGGTTTCTTAACTGAGGGAAAACTAGCCGCTACACTCATCATACCTTCCTCTTGGGGTTCCCAACGGGCTGGTCAAGCACCACGCACAAGGACGTCTGCTTCCACATCAACCATACGCCAACAACTTATTTTCTGGCGCCATCACCGGTAGCAGCTACTTTTCTGGCGCCGTTGCCGGGGAAGAGAGAAGACTTCTGCGAGGGGAGTTCTTCGCACACACATTCTTTACTTTGTTATTTGTTTTGCTTTACTTTATTTTATTTTACCTGCATTGCTTTTATATCAAAAACCCAAAAAAATTAGAATCCTTGGTAGTTGTTATTTCTTTACTTTAGTTTATCATGTCTATTCCTAAGTTCGTTCTGGAGGACCTCTCAGTAGGTAGTGGTACTATTATTGGCAAAATTAACATTGATGAGTTCTTTAATCATATTAGTATGCATGAGGAAGATGAGGAAAAGTCTTTGATTGAGCTTGCTCCTAGTATTGAAGTTGCTTCTTTTCTATTAATTGATATGTTGGAAACTAGGTTTGCTAGTCTTAATCCTTTTATGCAATACATGTTCCTTAAGCTTCATGAAATTGAGGATCCCGAAAAGAAAGCTTTTATCTTAGAAACTTTGTGCATAGAATTTAAGGATGTTGTTGTTGAAGCTAGGAAAGTCCTTAAACGTTTTGATAAACTCGGTTCACCTATAAAGGTTATTGATACTAATGATGAGGGAACCGAAATACCTATACCCTGCAAGCTTTTGGGATTGAATGATGCTTTCGAAAATAATTTTGCCTAGATTTGTCCTGAAAATATTTTTGATGACAATAGTGTACCAAAGCATGATCACAAAGGGTCTTCAAAAACTTATGTGGATGAAATACAATGCCTTATTGATAATACCTCTGCTGTTGATCTTTATGCTTCATTTATTGATATTACTTGATTCGCACTTTTCTGCGCCTAGCTCAAAGGCGTTAAAGAAAAGCACTCTTGGGAGATAACCCAATGTTTTCTTTTCAGTAATTTTTCTTTTATTTGAGTCTTGGAAGTCATTACTACTGTAATGACCGCTCCTTATCTTGTTTATTTCGTTTTTATGCCAAGAGAAGCCTCTAATTTGAGTGAGGTAAAGATTTGGGGCTATTGCTGTCCTGAAACTGTTTTTGGTGCTGCACCGTAAAAATTCGTGAAAATTCTCTGTTTATCTTTTGGACCTGCGATTTCTTGTGCATATGCCCCAGGTTATATCCAAACTTTTCTTAGTTGAACACTTTTTGATTTGAGCAACGGAAAATCCCTCAAAAATTCGTCCTTTGTCAGCTGTTCAGTTTTGACAGATTTCTGCCAATATTCGTTTTTGCCACTTTATCGCTTTCTTTTGAGTTCTTTTGAATCATGGAACTCTTATGGAAGTTGCTACAGTAGTATATACTTTATATGTGGTGGTTTTGGGTTGAAACCTGAAGCTAAAAGAGGTTGAATATATTTTATGCTTACACTAATGTTGCTAATATAATTGTGTTTAGTTTTGTATGAAGGAAGTTTTCAAGTGTAGGGATTGGAGAATGATGAGATGAGTTGAAGAATGGAGAAAAGCTCAAGCTTGGGGATGCCCAGCACCCCAAGAAATATCCAAGAAGTACAAGCGTCAAAGCTTGGGGATGCCCCCGAGGCACCCCTTCTTCATCGGCAAAAATTAGGTCACCTTTCAAAACACTATATTTTTATTGCTTCATGCACTATGTGTTTTTCTTGGAGCGTCAGTTGTTTTAGTTTTCTTAGTTTGTTTAGTTTGTTTGTTTGCTGCAATAAATGGTTGGACCCCAACAAATTTCCTTTGGAGGAGATGTACTTGTTTTCATTTGCAAAGAACGCTCTAGTTTTCACTCTTATTAAAAATCGAGCGTTCTACCTTTTCTGCTACTGCTTTTGGTTTTCGTTTTCGCCTTGATTTGCATTCAGATATTTTTATAACTTTTCATCAAGGTGTATTTTTGCCTCTGAACTTTATTGGTTTTCATCAAAAGAGGTATCTTTAAAAATTTCAAATGGTGTTGGAAAAGAGAAAAAGCTTTGTGCAAAATAGTGGTACAAGAAGGAGCTTGTGTAGACTGTGGCTTAGGCTTTTTCATGTCATGCTAGATGTCTTTTTGATAGTATGCTTAGTGGTTTTGCTGTAGCATGACTTGTCTCAAATAACTGAGATTGCTTAATGAGCCTTTGGAAAAAATCATGCGTTGTTTTTATTATATGGAAGCATTATTTTGGTTTTCTCCTTGATGATTTATTTGGGTTGACTTGGCGCATGCTCACACATGTTAGACTCTTACAAAGTCACCAATAGCCTTCATGATCATTTAGTTTTTGACTTTTGATGCCATCGTATGCTTCTTTTAATGTCGCTTTGTCGCTTTGCATGATTATGGCCATTATTGCTCTCTTAGTTGGTCGCTCCCAGTCTTTTGCTAGCCCTCACCTTGTACTGAGTATGAGCTCTACTCGTGCATCCAACTCCTAAAAGCCAAGTTTTCCATTGTATCCACCATACATACCTACTAGCAATTTGCTATTCCAAGTAAATTTGACTTGCTTTTATATTCTCTTCAAATTAAACTCTTACCAGTGTTATGTGAAATTCGGTCAGTAAAGCTCTCACGAACCGGAAGGCACACTTTACTTTTTCCTGTTCTTAAAATTTGACATTGTGGTCTCTTATGTTGAGTTGTTATGCTTGTGTTGCCTGTCAAAACCCACCGGCGAGCAGCGACGAGCAACACAAAGAGCCGGGAGGCTCCCAGGACTGCTGGTGGGCCCTGGTCCCTCGGTCAACGGCCCGCAAAACTCCGGCACACGTCCTGGCTGATGCGAGGGCGTGCCACCTGATCTATACCTGATCAGGAAGGTGATGGTTTGCTTCGATTGGTTTCCTGCATGGCAGACACGCAAACATTAAATACGAGCCTCGATCGGCTCTCAGGTTTCCCTGTGAATCGGCTCAGGTAGCCGATGGTCCCATGGATCTGCACTGGATCTACAATAACATGGGGTTTTGCTTTATCAAAACAAGTCAAGTCGATCTACGACAGTTTAATGCTTTCACCACATAACTGGAACATCCCACGCGTAATTGAGCCTGGTAGATACGAAAGATAACAGAAAACTAACCCTAGAGGAGGCCAAAAAATCAACGTAGAGTCAATTCCCGGAACAACTCCTCTCGAATCGGCAAACCGTATCCTTACGTACTACTGGATCGTTCAACCCGTTTGTGAGGCCTAACCATGCGGATATTAAACTAATCCTTGGAGAACAAGGAACAACTATGACAGATTGAATCGACTGAATAAAGATCAAGCAAGATGCTGCCCTTACACCCAAAATAGGTGCAAGGGCAGCGAGATCTCCAAGGGCAGCATGACTAAGCAAACATGAACAAAGGCTTCAGTACGAGCAACACCAAATAACACATAAGCATATGCTGCCTAGATCGCGAGATGCGATCTAGGCAGCACGACGCTTACCTGAAAGAAACCCTCGAGACAAGGGGTGGCGATGCGCCGAGATTGTGTTTGTTGTGAACGTTGTTCTCTTCTTTCTCAATAACCCTAGGTACATATTTATAGTCCGGAGACTTTCTATCTTTGGAATAAACCTAAACGTAATCTAACTCTTGTTTAAACCGAAACATACTCTATCATAATTATACAGATACACGGGTAATTAGCCCAAATCTACGCGCAAGGCCGATCCAGCCTCCAAGCCCATCTTGATTACGGCCCACTTCCTTATCTGGCCAAAATATGGCGATAACACATGCCCCCCTGGTTTTGGCAATAATAATTCCAAAACCACTCTGTTTTTTTCTTCATCGGGTCACGCGTTGCAGAGCAGAACCGTCATATCGCCTCCTCATCATGATGCCTTGCCTTCTCAACTTCTCCGCAGTGCACGATTTGACAACTCTGGCACCACATCCTTGAAAACCGCTATGGCATTGAACCATCTGCCACTATTCCCCTTATTTAAATCCATCCGGACCATTTGCATCCTCATTTTCGCTTCATCAACCGATGGTTTTGAGGACTGGTGGTCGATGTGGAAGACTCATGCCTTCAGGAGAGCTCTGGGACCATTGCTGGAACAGGTCGATGCTGAATATGACATCCCTGAAGAACAGGTACTGCTACTTGTGGCTTTTCTTGATGCAGCTCACGATGATTCTTTTAATATCCTGCTCTATCTCCTTGCAGCAACAAGATGGTCCAGAACCTACCAACGAGGATGGCTCCCCCTTAGAATTCCTCCCACCGGCTCCAGTGGTCCTTTTCTGCAAAAACTCGCCACCTTTGAAACAGGTCGTGATGCAGAACCAGCCGATATCACCAAAATCGGCTTCCAAGAGCCAAGCAACTTCCGGGTCCGCTGCCCCCCGAGTTCCAACTAAAACAAGAACGGCGGTGAGGAAGATAGTGGCCAAGAAAACTTCGAGGCGCCGGAGCCCTTCTCCAGAGAGCTCGCACGTACGCTGATTCATGCCTTGGTTGATCTCATTTATCTTTGTAAACATGCTCGTGCTTACCAACTCTCCCTTTCTTACAGGTCTCCATCGAAGACACCTCCAGCGAGGAAACACCATCCAACCGAGGAACTTCAAGCTCAGCAGATTCTGAGAGAACCACCACACCGAGCCAGCCAGATGTGCCACCATCGGCTTCCAGGAAAAGGCCTGTTCCTGAACCTGTTGCCCCCCGAGCATCAGTCGAGGCGGGGCAAGCTGTGAGCCTCAAGAGGGCTCACAAGGGACTGCAAACTTCTTCTCCGAGCCAGGAGGCTTCGCAAGTAATTATCCTCCATACTCTTACCACTCCTTTTTATATGCCGATTCATTGCTATTCACATCGGCTAAGCACCTTTCATGCAGACGAAGGACACTCCTAGTGGGAAAGTCAGGGTAGTGCCGATGCCTTCCGCAAGCCTGGACCTAGTAATCCCTGAAGGTGTAGATGAAACGGTTGCCAATCTGGCCAAGCCCTCAGCAACAACGCATGAACCGATTGTCTCGCCGTCGGCTATCTCCCTGATCTCAGGAGAGGTATGTTCGCTTCTCTCGACTCATCCTTCCCTGTTTGATGCATACTGACGCCACTTCTGCCTGCCAGGGTTGTGATATCTCAGGCTTGCTGACGTTCGACCCTGAATCCATCGAACCAGCTCCCTCTGTCGCCAACGATGAACCACGAGCAAGCGCTGTTCTACCTCAATTCCTGCGTCTCAAAGCCTTGCTATCCTCCCCAATCGAGAAGTTGGTCGAGGGTTCTGAAGAGGTGAAGAGTGTTCTTGACGAAATCAAGGACCAACTCCCGGTAGCATTGCAGGTGAAGCTTTGGCCAGTTGTGACTCTGTCTTTCTACGGGTCAAGGGTGAAGTTGGCTCGTGAGAGGATCAATCTACGCCACGCCCAACTCCCACTGAAGGCCGATATTGCAGCCAAATGTCAGCGGCTTAATGAGAAAAAGGCGTCTCTGGATGCCAAAACTGACACCTCTGTCAGCACCACCGAGCTTGCATCCTTAAAAAAGGAATTGGAAGATCTCGAAGAGAAGGTCCGGGCGACTAAAAAGCTCATTCATGACAAGGAAGTATTCATCGCCCGCTCCCAAGACGAAGCAGAAGGCCTCAAAGCTCAACTGAAGACTGATCTGGCAGAAATACGTGCCCTGAGCAAGCAGCTAGTAACAGGCAAGGACGATGATGACGAAGCCGAGATTGCCGAGGTGGATCGTGTCCGTGCTGACGCCCTCCATGCCTTCGAGGCATTCCTTCAGTAGCCATGTAACCTGACACCTGCTCGTAACAGTCTGAACCTCGAGAGTCGATGGCTGTGCATTGTTTTTTTTTTGGCCGATTTCATGTATCGGCCCCCATGTTTCACTGGATATATTTTTTTTACTGGCCGATTTCATGTACCGGCCCCCCATATTTCACTGTCCATCATCCCACATGCTTGGGAAATATTTCTTGAGATGCTGACCGTTGACAGCCACTGGGAATTTCACACCGTCCAGCTCCTCAAGCATGTACGCGTTGCCCCTTAAAACTTGGTCGACCCTGTATGGCCCGTGCCAATTCGGAGACCATTTACCGTATGCTGCATCCTTAGTACCCAATGGCAATACAGCTTCCCATACCAGATCCCCAACGTGGAACTCTTTTGGTCTCACCTTCTTATTATATGCACGAGCTACCTTGGCCTTGTTCTCTTTAATCTTCTCAAGCGACCACAGCCTAAGTTCAGTTAAATCCTCAACACTGTCACTCATCAGGGCTGCATATTCTTCAGTTGTTAGATCGTTCTGAAAAGTGACACGTCTCGATCCAGCCGTAATCTCCCAAGGCAATACGGCTTCTTGTCCATAGACTAAATGGTATGGCGAGGTTTTTATCGCTCCATGACATGACATGCGATAAGCCCACAAAGCTTCTGACAAAACCTCGTGCCAACGCCTAGGGTGCTCGTCGATTTTTCGCTTGATCAGCTTGATAAGGCTCTGATTGGACGCTTCAGCTTGCCCATTTGCTTGAGCATAATATGGAGATGATCGGATCAGCTTAATTCCCGCATCCTCGCAGAACTCTCTAAACTCGTGAGAAATGAAGACCGAACCTCCATCGGTCGTGATAGTTTGGGGAATCCCGAATCTATGAATGACATGTTCTTTCACGAAATTGATAACATCCTTCGAGTTTACTGACTTCATAGGGACGGCTTCCACCCATTTAGTGAAATAATCCGTAATGGCCAAAATCCACATGTGGCCTTTGCTTGATGGAGGGTTGATCTTGCCAATCATATCCATGCCCCAACCTCGGAATGGCCAAGGCTTGATGATGGGGTTCATCGCTGATGCAGGTACCATCTGAATCTTCCCGAATTTCTGACACGCTTGACACCCTTTATAGTACTTAAAACAGTCCTCAAGCATGGTGGGCCAATAAAACCCTGATCGCCTGATCAACCATTTCATCTTGTGAGCCGATTGGTGAGTTTCACAGGCGCCTTCGTGTACCTCGTGTAGAAGCCGATTTGCCTCGGCTGGCCCTAGACATTTGAGCAATAGCCCTTCCAGAGTCCTGTAGAACATGTCATCCCCAATAAGCACATACTTCATGGCCTTGTACCTTATCCGTTTAGGTGCCCCCCGAGCCGAATCTTTCAAGTAATTGAAAATATCGGCTCTCCAGTCGTCCGTCTCCAGGAACTGTACCTGAACATCAGTTCCACCTGCTATGTCCTTGTAGCCTGAAGCCATTTGTGCGAGATCATTTGCCTCGGTATTCTGCGATCGTGGGATCCAGTTAAAGTTTAAGTACCTGAACTGTGCCATCAGCTCACGGCATTGCAACCATAATGGGAAGAGTAACTCGCTCTCACACTTGTATTCGTCCGTGAGTTGGGAAATCACCAATTTAGAGTCTCCAAAAAGTTCCACTGCTTCTGCTCCGGCTTCAATGAGCAACTCCATTCCCTTGCGTATTGCCTCATACTCAGCGACATTGTTGGTGCAAGGGGTAGATAGCCTGATGGAAAAAGAATATGTTGCCCCCCGGGGCGACACGAGCAGAACGCCGATGCCGCAACCATCACCACAAGCCGATCCATCGAAAAACATAGCCCATGCACGTACAGACAGTGCTGCTATATCAGTGTTGATTCGTTCAGCAATAAGATCGGCCAACGCCTGTCCCTTAACCGCTTTGGCGGGTTGATACCGGATATCAAATTCCGATAATGCAAACATCCATTTGCCGAGTCGGCCTTTCAACACAGGGGCCGACAGCATATGTTTTATGACATCTGATTTGCATATGATGATAATCTCTGCTGACAGCAAGATGTGTCGCAGCTTGGTGCAGGTGAAAAATAGGCAGAGGCATAACTTCTCGATCTCAGGATATCTCGTCTCTGCATCCAGCATCCTTCTGCTGATGTAAAACACAACTCGCTCCAGACCATCATAAACTTGTACCACCACCGAGGCGATGGACGTGTCAGCCACCGACAAGTAAATGTAGAACGGCCTATCCTGCTGCGGTGGAACCAACACTGGCGGCTTCGTTTGATATTCTTTGATTTCGTCGAAGGCTCGTTGTTGTTCTGTCCCCCAGCGGAACTCCTCATCAGTTTTAATTTTCACCAGTCCCATGAACGGCTCTATTCTTCCGGACAGATTGGAGATGAACCTTCTGACGAAGTTGATCTTGCCGATGAGACACTGCAGTTCTTTCTTCGTGGTAGGTGGCTTCATTGTTCGCACTGCCTCCTGACTTTTCAGGCCGATCTCGATTCCGCGTTCATGGACCAAGAAACCCAAGAACTGACCGGCCGTCACACCAAAGGCACACTTCTTTGGATTCATCCGTAGTCCGAATTTTCTGGTTCGGTTCAGGACACATCGCAGATCGTCCAAGTGTCCTTGCACTGAAGCAGACTTGACTACCACGTCATCGATATAAATCTCCACCAGCTTGCCGATCAGATCATGGAAAATGTAATTCATGGCTCTTTGGTATGTGGCGCCGGCATTCTTCAGTCCAAATGTCATGACTACATATTCAAACAACCCCACCGAACCTGGGACTCTGAATGCAGTCTTGTGTATATCTTCTGGAGCCATAAAAATTTGATTGTAACCGGCATTGCCATCCATAAAGCTCAAGACCTTATGACCAGCAGCTGCGTTGATCAATGTCTCTGCTACCGGCATCGGATATTCATCCTTTGGAGTGGCTCTATTGAGATCCCGAAAATCTATGGCAACACGCCATCGGCCATCCTTTTTCTCTACAGGTACGATACTAGAAATCCACTCAGCATACCTGCATGGCCTGATGAACCCAGCTTTCAACATTTTCTCGATCTCTTTTTTGACTTCCTCTAAAATTTCGGCCTTCATCTGTCGTGCTCGCTGCTGGAATGGCCGAAACCCTTTTTTAAGCGGGAGCCGATGCTCAATGATGCTCCTGTCTAACCCGGGCATCTCTGTATAGTCCCAGGCAAAGCAATCTGGATATTCTTTCAACAAAGCTATCATCGGACCCCGCAGATTCGGATCTAACTTTTTGCTGATAAATGTCGGTCGTGGCTTATCCCCAGGACCGATGTCAATCTCTTCTAGCTCATCAGCGGATGTAAACCCATACCCCAGCTTTCCGTCACCTGCCAAATCAATACTGAACACAGGCCAAAAGTTTGGTGAGGATAACAAAGATGATTTGGGCCGATTGCCGGAATCGGCCCCCTTTTTGATTGCATCACTCAAGGAAGGTTTACAACTTGTTTGTGCTCTACAATGGTAGGGAATCTCCCTACTACGACTACATGACATGCTTGTCGTAAGATCACTGCTCTTTATTTTTTGTGGCCGATCGCAGGGATCGGCCTTACCACGTACAATCGTGGGCTTTGCTACTCTGTCAGGCCAGTGGATAAGACCAGCCTCACCCCGTTTTTTGTAGCTTCAATGCGCTCACAGCCGTCTAGACTGACTCCAGGGATCGGCTTTTGGTCTTCTGCGTCCCAAATATTCATGCCAGCTAGTGAGATCTCGACCGAATCATCTGCATGAATGACCTCCACTTCATCTCCATCCCACTGTATCAGGCATTGGTGCATCGTGGATGGAATGCAGCAGTTAGCGTGAATCCAATCCCTTCCCAGCAAGACAGCGTAGGTGCTTTTGCTGTCAACAATGAAGAACGACGTAGGGATGGTTTTTCTACCCACGGTCAGATCCACGTTCAGAACGCCTTGCGTTTCTGAAGCTTGGCCGTTGAAGTCGCTTAGTGTGACGTTGGTTTTGATCAGATCTGCAGTGGAGTGTCCCAAACGCCACAGCATGGAGTATGGCATTATATTGACTGCCGCTCCGGTGTCAACTAACATCTTGCGGACGGGCTGCCCATTGATATAACCTCTCAGGTACAGGGCTTTCAGATGTTTGTAGCCTTTTTCCCGTGGTTTTTCAAAGATGACCGGCCGTGGGCCGCAGTCAAACTGTGCCACTGGTAATTCTTCGGTTCTTGGAGCGCAAAACTCTGACGGAAGTATGAACACCATGTTCGTGCCAGCCGATGTTTCCGCATCGGCTTTTACTGGTTTGGGGCGCCATTCTTTCTTTTTTGGACGGGCCTCCGTCTCCAAGGTTCGCTGAATTTTCACGGCCAGATCAGGCCGGGCTTTCCTTAAAGTGTGGAGGTACTGCGCTTCGGCTTCCTCCAAGCTACGTAGCCTCTGAACCCTACGCTTTTGGGAGTGTCTGAGTCCATCGGGACACCACCTTGGCCGGTGATATCTATCGTCTTCTTCATCCTCTGACTCCTCGAGATCTTCTGCTCGAGATGACTCCTCTTGTCCGTTCTGAGGCTGGAGAGGCCCTAGACGCTTGAACACTGAAACTGGACCTGTGTAATCCTTCTGCTGTCCACATTCCGGGCAGTTGTCGACTGTAGGCAATCGGCTCATTCCCGCATCCCAACAGTACTTGAAGAAAGGACAATCCCAATGTTTATCCACGCCTTCCTTTTCGTTTGACCTTCCCCTAGCGCGGAGCTCATATCCTCCATCATATCTATCATGCCGACGATATCTCCCATCGTAGGCGTCGGTCCGACGATCTCTTTCATCATCACTGTCGTACTGCCGACGTCGGTCATACTGACACTCATACTTGTTAAGGAGATGCGTGGAGTGTGGCTTCTGATATCGCACGCTTCTCACTTGTTCCTCAGTTATATACCGCCTATCCTCATAACGGGGCCGGTCGCGTGGACCGGCCTCTTCCTTTCCTTTGCCCCGGAAGTGGCCGCTTTCCTCCTTATACTTGCCATGGTGGTACACAGGCCCTGCCATGTTAATATCGAACGAGAAATCTAGCTGACGCCTCGTGGAGTGGCTGTGCTCTACCATGTTGATGCCAGGAAACGGGTTTGTATCCACTTTCATGGCGAACTGCCCAAGGATCAGACGGCCCTGTTCTATCGCCGTTTGGATCTGCCGACGTAGCTCTTTGCAATCATTGGTGGTGTGGGTGAACGAGTGATGCCACTTGCAGTATGGTCTCCCGTTCATCTCTTGCGCCGTAGGGATTTTATGGCCTTCGGGTAACTTCAGCTGCTTTTCCTTCAGCAGTAAATCGAATATATGCTCAGCTTTGCTTACATCGAAGTCGAACCCTTTTGCAGGCCCTTGCTGTTTCACCCATTTGCAGGACACAGGATCTGCCCCCCGAGCCCATTCAGCCACGGCTATCTCCTGGTCTTCTACAAGATCCTCTTCTTCTGCATCGACCAGGCTTATCGGACGTTTGAACTTGTCTTGGTACAACTCAGGGTGGCGCTGTTCATACATTGTCAGTTTCTGGACCATGTGTGCCAATGAATTGTATTCTACTTGGAAGGCCAGATCCTTGATCGGTGCTAAGAGACCCAACACGGCCAGCTCGACCGCTTCTTTCTCAGTTAAACGAGCCGAATAACATCGGTTCTTGACAGTCCTGAAACGCTGAATATATTCGGCTACCGTTTCTCCCCGCTTCTGCCGCACCTGCGCCAGATCGGCAATGCCAGCCTCAGTAGCTTCTGAATGATACTGAATATGGAACTGTTCTTCCAGCTGCTTCCAGGTCCGGATCGAATCTGGTGGCAACGAGGTGTACCACCCAAAAGCTGGTCCTGTCAGAGATTGAGCAAAGAACCTTACGCGTAACTGATCTGATGCTGAAATCATGCCTAACTGTGCCAAATATCGGCTCACGTGCTCGATCGAGCTGGACCCTTCTGAACCATTAAATTTGAGAACTCAGGGAGCCGATACTTGGGTGGAAGCGGAATCAGATCATACTCATTGGGGTACGGCTTGGAATAGCCGATTGTTCTCCTCTTTGGCACGAAGCCGAACTGGTCTCTCAAGATGGTACTGATTTGCTCCATCGTTTGAGCTGCAGGGGCTAAATTCTCATGACTCGTTCCGGTGGCATATTTAGCTAGCCACGCCTGTTTATCAGCGTCCATCCCGGACATCCCTGCTCCCGAAATCCCTACTCCAGAAACACCTGCCCCAGAAATCCCTGTGGTTGCGATCTGGTTCGTGCGCGTCAGGCTATTGCAGTCCGGCACGTATGTGCACACATATCCATGTGGGACTTCCTTAGGTGGTTCAAACAGGAATTGGTAATCGCCAGGATCACCTCCAATCTTGTAGACGACGTACGCCGGTGACCCCGGTGGCTCCGGAGCTGCAAGCGTGAATGGTAGCTGTGGCCTGGTCTGGAGCGGTCTTTCTCCCTGGTGAGTCCCTAGGGTAGGCCCCGACGGAGAGTACTGGTGTTTCATGATCTCCTGAACCACGCGAACCGCGACGCGCTCGAAAGCGTTCACCAGGCTCTCAGAATGGCGGTGAAGAGAATGAGCCACCATGTAATTGACTTCCTGTCGCAGAGCTCTGGTGCGATCCTCTGAAGGAACAGACAGATCCACCTCATCGAGAGCGCCTTCGGGTGAGAACCCTTTCCACCTGATGCCATGCTTACGGGTCCTCTCAAAAGAGCCGAGGAGATCGGCTTCGAAGAGAGCTTTGATATCATCATACCTCTTCTTGTGCTCATCAGACAGATCGTCGTACGTGACTGGTCTGTCCCCCATCGCAGCGTCAGATGTTGATGCAGATGTTGTTGAATGTCCCACCGGGCGTGCCAGAATGTGTTGCCTGTCAAAACCCACCGGCGAGCAGCGACGAGCAACACGAAGAGCCGGGAGGCTCCCAGGACTGCTGGTGGGCCCTGGTCCCTCGGTCAACGGCCCGCAAAACTCCGGCACACGTCCTGGCTGATGCGAGGGCGTGCCACCTGATCTATACCTGATCAGGAAGGTGATGGTTTGCTTCGATTGGTTTCCTGCATGGCAGACACGCAAACATTAAATACGAGCCTCGATCGGCTCTCAGGTTTCCCTGTGAATCGGCTCAGGTAGCCGATGGTCCCATGGATCTGCACTGGATCTACAATAACATGGGGTTTTGCTTTATCAAAACAAGTCAAGTCGATCTACGACAGTTTAATGCTTTCACCACATAACTGGAACATCCCACGCGTAATTGAGCCTGGTAGATACGAAAGATAACAGAAAACTAACCCTAGAGGAGGCCAAAAAATCAACGTAGAGTCAATTCCCGGAACAACTCCTCTCGAATCGGCAAACCGTATCCTTACGTACTACTGGGTCGTTCAACCCGTTTGTGAGGCCTAACCATGCGGATATTAAACTAATCCTTGGAGAACAAGGAACAACTATGACAGATTGAATCGACTGAATAAAGATCAAGCAAGATGCTGCCCTTACACCCAAAATAGGTGCAAGGGCAGCGAGATCTCCAAGGGCAGCATGACTAAGCAAACATGAACAAAAAGCACCGATCCTAGCCCAAACAGATCTATGAAAACGGTATTACTCACCATCAACAAGGCTTCAGTACGAGCAACACCAAATAACACATAAGCATATGCTGCCTAGATCGCGAGATGCGATCTAGGCAGCACGACGCTTACCTGAAAGAAACCCTCGAGACAAGGGGTGGCGATGCGCCGAGATTGTGTTTGTTGTGAACGTTGTTCTCTTCTTTCTCAATAACCCTAGGTACATATTTATAGTCCGGAGACTTTCTATCTTTGGAATAAACCTAAACGTAATCTAACTCTTGTTTAAACCGAAACATACTCTATCATAATTATACAGATACACGGGCAATTAGCCCAAATCTACGCGCAAGGCCGATCCAGCCTCCAAGCCCATCTTGATTACGGCCCACTTCCTTATCTGGCCAAAATATGGCGATAACAGCTTGCAAGTCGTAAGTTGGATTCTAGCCCAGCCATGCTGTCATGGGGCAAGCTTTCAACATTGCACTTCTATTTGAGTTGATATTGTGATCTTTTGTTTATGGATGCCCGCTATGGGAAATGAATTGGGAATCTTGTAGGGATCATGGAGTTTGTATGTGTGTTAGGGAAACGCCGGGCCGCCAATCTAAGCCATGCATAATTCATGGTGGAAATTTGCAGCATACCCATGGTGAACATTCGACGACGCATCTCACAATAAAAAGCTAAACAATATAGCAAATAAAAGAGATGTCGAGGTGTTCATTGTCTGCTTGTCCTGTCATTTTGGTGTGGGCTTGTTCCATGTCATCGGGCACGGAGGTACCCCATTGGCGGTTCTCAATGATATGCATATACTTACAATGACAAGAGCCTTGCTTGGGACTCTAAGTAAAGTAGCATAGTTTGGGTACTCGTATTCACGGGACACGAGGTTTTCAACTTATGATTTGTCAAGCATATGCATCATAATTGTTCTCGCATTAACTTTAACCATTCAAGATGCTTATGATGGGGGCAATGAGAGCTCAAAGCCGGTAAGTACCATAATTTTTGAAGGTTATAAAACTTGCAATCACTGCTTCCCTCTGCGAAGGGCCTTTCTTTTACTTTTATGTTGAGTCACCACCTTCTTTCTTTATGCACCATTAAGAGAGCATAGTTGTCATTCTTAGTGTGATATGCATTGTCCCAAGGTTCATTGATTGACTCATATTGTTGGTTTCACTTGTTCTTAAATTATTTGTATCTAGTCGCCCTCTTAAACTTTGAGGTGTCCTATGCATTTATGTTTTGCTCTCTTTGAAGGACAAGCTGAAAACCACTTGTATGTTTTTCCTTATGATTTGAACACACGTTTGACTTTCATTGTTTCATTATCATGATCTTTTGTTTGTGTTCATTTGCATGTTTACAACATGGTCGCTAAGTTCTTATTGTCATGATTATATCTTCATGCCATGTTTTAAGTTCTATTGATCCCAGCTCACCAATGCTTACATATATGATCAAGATTGTGTAGGTGCATGTCACCTCAAAAATTATTCTTTTGTTATCACTTACCTACTCGAGGACGAGCAGGAGTTAAGCTTGGGGATGCTTGATACGTCTCAAACGTATCTATAATTTTTGATGCTCCATGCTTCGTTTTACACCATTTGCCTATTGTTTCGTTACACTTAGTGGCATTTTTATACACTTTCCGGAACTAACCTATTAACGAAGTGCCACAGTGCCAGTTTCCTGTTTTCTGCTGTTTTTGTGTTTCAGAAGTGATACACAGGAAATATTCTCGGAATTGGACGAAACAAGTTCCTGAAGTCATATTTCACCGGGGAGCTCCCAAACATCCGAAGACCTGACGGAGGGGGGCCACGTGGCCCCCACACACAGGGGCGGCGCGGCCTGGCCCCTGGCCGCGCCACCCCCGTGTGAGGCCGCGTGGCTCCACCTCTGACAGCCCCCCCTTCGCCTACATATACCCCCTGACGAGAAAAACCTAAGGGCCCGATCAGTTTTCCAGAATATATCGCGATCCGCCGCCGCCGTCGACCCGAAGATCGGGAGGGTCCAGAAGCTCTTCCTGGCACCCTGCTGGAGAGGGGAATCGCCACCGGAGGTCTCCTTCATCGCCATGATTTCCTCCGGAGCGATGAGTGAGTAGTCTACCTTGGACTATGGGTCCATAGCAGTAGCTAGATGGTTGTCTTCTCCACCATGTGCTTCATGTTTAGATCTCATGAGCTGCCCTACATGATTGAGATCACTGTTATGTAATTCTATGATGTTGGTTTGTTGGGATCCGATGAATATTGGTATTTATGATTAAGTTGCTGTACTGAATTATATGTTTTGTTATCTCTATGTTGTTTATGATCTTGCATGCTCTCCGTTGTTAGTAGCTATCTTGGCCGAGTAGTTGCTAGTGACTCCAAGAGGGGGTATTTATGCTCGATAGTGGGTTCATGCCTCTATTTTACATGGGGGAGTGACAGAAACCTCTAAGGTGGTAGATGTGCTATTGCTACTAGGGAGAAAACAACATTCATATGCTCAAGGGCATATGCTTTGTTTACATTACACACTTTGCTTAATGCAATTATCTGTTGTTCGCAACTTAATACTTCTAGGGTGTTCGGATGATATCCCCGGGGGTGGATTATTAGTCATAGATGCAGCTGGATGGCGGTCTATGTATTTTGTTGTAATGCCCAGAGTAAATCTCATAGTGATCTTCTTGACATATCACGTTAGCTCTATTCTATCAATTGCCCAACTGTAATTTGTTTACCCAGCATGTTATTTTATCTATAGAGAGACACCACTAGTGAACTGTGGACCCCGGTCCTATTTTAATCATATTGCAATCACCTGTTTACTTTTCCCGCACTGTTTACTTTACTCGCATATACTCTACTGTTTTCCACTCGATACACTCATAACCTTTGTTTCAAGCAAACCGGTGAGATTGACAACCTCATCGCAAGTTGGGAACAAAGTATTTATTTGTGTGTGTGCAGGTTCCACAAACACCTTCAGTCGTCACCGTCTCTCTTCTCCTGATCGATATTAAACCTTGGTTTCTTAACTGAGGGAAAACTAGCCGCTACACTCATCATACCTTCCTCTTGGGGTTCCCAACGGGATGGTCAAGCACCACGCACAAGGACGTCTGCTTCCACATCAACCATACGCCAACAGCTTATTTTCTGGCGCCATCACCGGTAGCAGGCATGCACACACTGTTTACAAGAGACTGAAAATATATATTTAGCTAATTGTAAGAAGAATGTGTACATATCGCACCGTCGATTTCTTAGCAAAATTCATGCCGTAAGAAAAAAAGGCAAGCATTTCAACGGTAAGGCAGATCACCGGGAGCCACCTAAGGAAAATACTGGTGATGATGTATTCGATATGGTCAAAGATATAGAAGTAATCTTTGGAAAGG
Organism: Dactylis glomerata; assembly: GCA_007115705.1. Taxonomy (NCBI): domain Eukaryota; kingdom Viridiplantae; phylum Streptophyta; class Magnoliopsida; order Poales; family Poaceae; genus Dactylis; species Dactylis glomerata. The sequence goes on from QXEO01001046.1 coordinate 587,287, forward strand.
GTCCTGGCGGACAATCTGTTCCGCATGACGCAGACGGACGCGCACCCATGTGGAAGAAGAAATCTATATTTTGGGAGCTTGAGTATTTGAAATTCCTAGAAGTTCGCTCTGCAATCGACGTGATGCATGTGATGAAGAATCTTTGCGTGAACCTTCTAGGCTTCTTGGGTGTGTATGGGAAGACAAAAGATACAAAGGAAGCTCGACAGGACCTGCAACATGTGAAAGACCCAGAAGACCGACATCCAGAACTGTTTCAAGGTCGCGCTAGCTACGCTCTTACTAAAGAAGAGAATATCACCTTTTTTGAATGCCTGAACAGTATCAAGGTCCCGGCTGGATTCTCATCGAATATAAAGGGAATAATAAATATGGCAGAGAAAAAGTTACAGAACCTAAAGTCTCATGACTGCCACGTGATTATGACGCAATTGCTTCCAGTTGCATTGAGGGGGCTTCTACCGAAAAATGTTCGACTAGCAATTGTGAAGCTATGTGCATTCCTCAATGCAATATCTCAGAAGGTAATCAATCCAGAAGATCTACCATGGTTACAAAATGATGTGGCCCAATGTCTTGTCAGCTTCGAGCTGGTGTTCCCACCATCGTTCTTCAATATTATGATGCACCTCCTAGTTCACCTAGTCAAAGAGATTTCCATTCTCGGCCCTATATTTCTACACAATATGTTCCCCTTTGAGAGGTTCATGGGAGTCTTAAAAAAATATGTTCGTAACCGTGCTAGGCCAGAAGGAAGCATCGTCAAGGGATATGGAACAGAGGAGGTCATTGAGTTTTGTGCTGACTTTGTTCCCGACCTTAAGCCGATTGGTCTTCCTCAATCGCGTCATGAGGGGAGACTTAGTGGAAAAGGCACGATCGGAAAGAAACCAATGATATATAGGGATGGTCATTCGTTGACTCAAGCACACTACACAGTTCTACAAAATTCCCTCTTGGTGGCTCCATACAGTGAGGAATACAAGAATATTGTACGCCAAGCAAACCCAGGGCAGCCTGAGTCCTTTGTTTTACAGCTCCACATGGCGACTTTCGGTGTTTGGTTGCAAAGATGTCTCATGAATGACACTGTTGTTGAAGAGCAGCTGTACTTGCTGGCCAAATTACTATCTTCGACTATATTGACTTTCCAAGGGTACGAGATAAATGCGAATACATTTTACACGTTCGCCCAAGATAAAAAAAGCACCAACCAAAACAGTGGTGTCCGCTTTGATGCAGTAACCAGCAAAGGGCAAACAGACACATATTATGGTTACATAGAGGAGATATGGGAGCTTGATTATGGACCTAACTTTAAGGTTCCTTTGTTTCGGTGCAAATGGGTGAAGATGACAGGAGGCGGGGTAAAGTTGGACGAGCAGTACGGAATAACAACGGTGGATCTCAACAATCTAGGGTACTTGATGAACCATTCGTCCTAGCCAAAGATGTGGCTTAGGTTTTCTATGTGAAGGACATAAGTAGCAAACCAAGAAAAAGAACCAAAGCGAATACATCATGTGATGAACTAAAGCGCCACATAGTTCTTTCAGGGAAAAGAACCATCGTGGAAGTGGAGGACAAGACAGACATGTCACAAGATTATAATCAGTTTGGTGAAATTCCGCCCTTCAGAGTGAACACTGACACAAGCCTCAAGTTAAATAATGAAGATTCTCCATGGTTACGCCACAATCGTAAGCAAGGGACACTAGCGAAGAAATAATGTGTAATCATGTGTAATCATGTATTGTTCTAATCATGTATTAAACATTTTACGTAATGTATTGTTCTAATCATGTATCACAATACCACTCACGAGAGGCGGGGAAACGATTGAACTGAAATTAAAGTACATGGTCAGATTAAGTCACAATCGGCCGAACTTATTTTCGAATGTTGGAGTGATTCAGTCATAGTCGTGCCTAGCCCTATAAACGTCGCCACTGTAGTCATCGTAGTCGCCGACGTCGTCGTCACTGGCATCGTGGTCGCGGTAGTCGAACCTCGGCGGATGAGCACGCGTGGGCTGAGACTGGGGGTAGCGCAGGCGGGGGCCACGGTAGGCCATGATGCTCTGGAGAGTCCGGCCGCGCCACCACAGCCGACGGCCGGCCTCGTTGAAGTTCAAACGAGGCGGGCCGTCCTCCTCGTGCCTGGCAAGCGCACTCTCACGCTGATTGATGAAGAAGGCGTCCCAAGTCGGTCTGTAGTCGGGATGCCACTGGGGATTCCTCCGCTGCTCTGGCGTGAGCTCGCAGTAGTAGTGGTTCGTGATGGCCATCTGGCGCGCCTCACCTAGAGGGACAGGAGGGACCGGTATGCCTCCGACGCTCAGCATCCAGCCGGTGGGGACGCGGTAGCCCGGCGGGCAGGGGTAGTTTGAGGCGTAAAGCGCCTCCGCATCCTGGGGGTTAGAGATACGATGGAAGCCATGGAAGAGAGTGATGAGGTTTGCAGATATGAGTCTAGATGTGATATGTTAATGGAGGCCAAGCCTACATATATATAGTGAAAAATGGCGGGAAGACGGAGGCAGGAAGGGGTGGAAAGCACGGGAAGAAAATAGGCGAGAACGCAGTGGCGCGGGAAACCATCTAACCTTTAGTCCCGGCTGGTGGGTACAACCGGGACTAAAGGTGGTTTTTGTGTCATCTAACAAAACTGTCGGTGGGATAAGGACGTGTGGGTAACCTTTAGTCCCGGCTGGTGGGTGCTGGCGCGTAGTTGACGTGGGAGAGTATAGTTGATGTAGGAGCTTCTTCTTCTTCAAGTCCCCGGCAACGACGCCAGAAAATTAGCTTGATGCGTGGTGAATGACCAGCCCGTTGGGAACCCCAAGAGGAAGGTGTGATGAGTATAGCAGCTAGTTTTCCCTCAGTTAAGAAACCAAGGTTTAATATCGGTCAGGAGAGGAGAGACAACGACGACTGAAGGTGATGCTTGCTAGTTTGCGACAGCTGCGGACAATTTATATATGGCGCCTCATCCAAGCTTTGCTTGCTAGCTGCAACGTGGAACCTGCACACACACAAACAAATACTTTGCTCCCAACTTACGATGAGGTTGTCAATCTCACCGGTTTGCTTGAAACAAAGGTTATGAGTGTATCGAGTGGAAAACAGTAAAAGTATGCGACTAAAGTAAACAGTGCGAGTAAAGTAAACAGGTGATAGCAATATGATGGAAATAGGACCAGGGTCCACAGTTCACTAGTGGTGTCTCTCCATAGATAAAATAGCACATGCTGGGTAAACAAATTACAGTTGGGCAATTGATAGAATAGAGATAACGTGATATGTCAAGAAGACCACTATGAGATTTACTCTGGGCATTACAACAAAATACATAGACCGCCATCCAACTGCATCTATGACTAATAATCCACTTGTAATGAATCAATCCGAGAACTCCACAAGTATTAAGTTGCGAACAACAGATAATTGCATTAAGCAAAGTGTGTAATGTAAACAAAGCATATGCCCTTGAGCATATGAATGTTGTTTTCTCCCTAGTAGCAACAGAACATCTACCACCTTAGAGGTTTCTGTCACTCCCCCAGGTGAAATAGAGACATGAACCCACTATCGAGCATAAATACCCCCTCTTGGAGTCACTAGCAACTACTCGGCCAAGATAGCTACTAACAACGGAGAGCATGCAAGATCATAAACAACATAGAGATAACAAAAGATATAATTCAGTACAGCAACTTAATCATAAACACCAATATTCATCGGATCCCAACAAACCAAACATGTAGAATTACATAACGGTGATCTCAATCATGTAGGGCAGCTCATGAGATCTAAACATGAAGCACATAGTGGAGAAGACAACCATCTAGCTACTGCTATGGACACATAGTCCAAGGTAGACTACTCACTCATCGCTCCGGAGGCAAGCATGGCGATGAAGGAGACCTCCGGTGGTGATTCCCCTCTCCGACAGGGTGCCGGGAAGAGCTTCTGGACCCTCCCGATCTTCGGGTCGACGGCGGCGGCGGATCGCGATGTATTCTGGAAAACTGATCGGGGCCTTAGGTTTTTCTCGTCGAGGGGTCTTTATAGGCGAAGGGGTGTCATCAGAAGAGGGACCAGGCGGCCTCACAAGGTGGTGGCACGGGCCAGGGGCTGGCCGCGCCACCCCTGTGTGTGGGCCCCTGGTCCTCCACCTCCTACTCTCCTTCGGATCTCTGGAAGCTTCCGGGTAAAATAAGACTTCAGGAACTTGTTTCGTCCAATTCCGAGAATATTTCCTGTGTATCACTTCTGAAACACAAAAACAGCTGAACGCAGGAAACTGGCACTGTGGCACTTCGTTAATAGGTTAGTTCCGGAAAATGCATAAAAATGCCACTAAGTGTAACGAAACAATAAGCAAATGGTGTAAAACAAGCATGGAGCATCAAAAATTATAGATACGTTTGAGACGTATCAAGAATCCCCAAGCTTAACTCCTGCTCGTCCTCGAGTAGGTAAGTGATAACAAAAGAATAATTTTTGAGGTGACATGTACCTACACAATCTTGATCATATATGTAAGCATTGGTAAGCTGGGATCAATAGAACTTAAAACATGGGCTTGAAGATATAATTATGACAATAAGAACTTAGCAACCATGTTGTAAACATGCAAATGAACACAAACAAAAGATCATGATAATGAAACAATGAAAGTCAAACGTGTTTTCAGATCATAAGGAAAAACATACAAATGGTTTTCAGCTTGTCCTTCAAAGAGAGCAAAACATAAATGCATAGGACACCTTCAAGTTTAAGAGGGCGACTAGATACAAATAATTTAAGAACAAGTGAAACCAACAATATGAATCAATCAATAAACTTTGGAACAATGCATATCATACTAAGAATGACAACTATGCTCTCTTAATGGTGCATAAAGAAAGAAGGTGGTGACTCAACATAAAAGTAAAAGAAAGGCCCTTCGAAGAGGGAAGCAGTGATTGCAAGTTTTATAACCTTCAAAAATTATGGTACTTACCGGCTTTGAGCTCTCATTGCCCCCATCATAAGCATCTTGAATGGTTAAAGTTAATGCGAGAACAATTATGATGCATATGCTTGACAAATCATAAGTTGAAAACCTCGTGCCCCGTGAATACGAGTACCCAAACCTCATGCTACTTTACTTAGAGTCCCAAGCAAGGCTCTTGTCATTGTAAATATATGCATATCATTGAGAACCGCCAATGGGGTACCTCCGTGCCCGATGACATGGAACAAGCCCACACCAAAATGACAGGACAAGCAGACAATGAACACCTCGACATCTCTTTTATTTGCTATATTGTTTAGCTTTTTATTGTGAGATGCGTCGTCGAATGTTCACTATGGGTATGCTGCAAATTTCCACCATGAATTATGCATGGCTTAGATTGGCGACCCGGCATTTCCCTAACACATATACAAACTCCATGATCCCTACAAGATTCCCAATTCATTTCACACCGCGGGCATCCATAAACAAAAGATCACGATATCAACTCAATTAAGATGTGCAATGTTGAAAGCTTGCCCATGACAGCATGGCTGGGCTAGAATCCAACTTACAACTTGCAAGCATAACAACTCAACATAAGAGACCACAATGTCAAATTTTTAAGAGCAGGAAAAAGTAAAGTGTGCCTTCCGGTTCGTGAGAGCTTTACTGACCGAATTTCGCATAACACTGGTAAGAGTTTAATTTAAAGAGAAAATAAAAGCAAGTCAAATTTACTTGGAATAGAAAATTGCTAGTAGGTATGTATGGTGGACACTTTGGAAAACTTTGGCTTTTAGGAGTTGGATGCACGAGTAGAGCTCATACTCAGTACAAGGCGAGGGCTAGCAAAAGACTGGGAGCGACCAACTAAGAGAGCAATAATGGCCATAATCATGCAAAGCGACAAAGCGACATTAAAAGAAGCATACGATGGCATCAAAAGTCAAAAACTAAATGATCATGAAGGCTATTGGCGAATTTGTAAGAGTCTAACATGTGTGAGCATGCGCCAAGTCAACCCAAATAAAGCATCAAGGAAAAAACCAAAATAATGCTTCCATACAATAAAAACAACGCATGATTTTTTCAAAGGCTCATTAAGCAATCTCATTTATTTGAGACAAGTCATGCTACAGCAAAACCACTAAGCATACTATCAAAAAGACATCAAGCATGACATGAAAAAGCCTAAGCCGCAGTCTACACAAGCTCCTTCTTGTACCACTATTTTGCACAAAACTTTTTCTCTTTTCCAACACCATTTGAAAATTTTATAAACACCTCTTTTGATGAAAACCAATAAAGATCAGAGGCAAAAATACACCTTGATGAAAAGATATGACAAGGTCTGAACACAAATCAAGGCGAAAACAAAAACCAAAAGCAGTAGCAGAAAAAGATGAATGCTCGATTTTTAATAAGAGTGAAAACTAGAGCGTTCTTTGCAAATGAAAACGAGTACATCTCCTCCAAAGAAAATTTGTTGGGGTCCAACCATTTATTGCAGCAAACAAACAAACTAAACAAACTAAGAAAACTAAAACAACTGATGCTTCAAGAAAAACACATAGTGCATGAAGCAATAAAAATATAGTGTTATGAAAGGTGACCTGATTTTTGCCGATGAAGAAGGGGTGCCTCGGGGGCATCCCCAAGCTTTGACGCTTGTACTTCTTGGATATTTCTTGGGGTGCTGGGCATCCCCAAGCTTGAGCTTTTGTCCATTCTTCAACTCATCTCATCATTCTCCAATCCCTACACTTCAAAACTTCCTTCATACAAAACTAAACACAATTCTATTAGCAACATTAGTGCAAGCATAACATATAATCAATCCTCTATTTGCTTCAGGTTTCAACTCAAAACTACCACATATATAGCATATACTACTGTAGCAACCTCCCCAAAAAGGTCCGTGATCAAAAGAACTCAAAAGAAAGCGATAAAGTGGCAAACACAAATATTGGCAGAAATCTGTCAAAACTGAACAGCTGACAAAGGTCGAATTTTTGAAGGATTTTATGTTGCTCAAATCAAAAAGTGTTCATCTAATAAAAGTTTGGATATAACCTAGGGCATATGCACAAGAAATCGCAGGTCCAAAAGATAAACAGAGAATTTATACGAATTTTAACGGTGCAGCACCGAAAATAGTTTCAGGACAGTAACATCCCCAAATCTTTACCTCACTCAAATTAGAGGCTTCTCTTGGCACAAAAACGAAATAAACAAGATAAGGAGCAGTCATTACAGTAGTAATGACTTCCAAGACTCAAATAAAAGAAAAATTACTGAAAAGAAACATTGGGTTATCTCCCAAGAGTGCTTTTCTTTAACGCCTTTGAGCTAGGCGCAGAAAATTGCGAATCAAGTAATATCAATAGAAGCATTAAGATCAACAACAGAGGTCTTATCAATAAGGCATTGTATTTCATCCACATAAGTTTTTGAAGACCCTTTGTGATCATGCTTTGGCACACTATTCTCATCAAAAAGATTTTCAGGACAAATCCAGGCAAAATTATTTTTGAAAGCTTCACTCAATCCCAAAAGCTTGCAAGGTATAGGTATCTCGGTCCCCTCATCATTAGTATCAATAACCTTTATAGGTGAACCGAGTTTATTAAAATGTTTAAGAACTTTCCTAGCTTCAACAATGACAGCCTTAAATTCTGTGCGCAAGGTTTCCAAGATAAAGGCTTTCTTTTCGGGATCCTCAATTTCATGAAGCTTAAGGAACATGTATTGCATAAAAGGATTAAGACTAGCAAACCTAGTTTCCAACATGTCAATTAATAGAAAAGAAGCAACTTCAATACTAGGAGCAAGCTCAATCAAAGACTTTTCCTCAACTTCCTCATGCATACTAATGTGATTAAAGAACTCCTCAATGTTACTTTTGACAATAATCGAACCACTACCTACTGAGAGGTCCTCCAGAACGTACTTAGGGATCAACATGATAAACTAAAGTAAAGAAATAACAACTACCAAGGATTCTAATTTTTTTGGGTTTTTGATAAAAAGCAATGCAGGTAAAATAAAATAAAGTAAAGCAAAACAATAACAAAGTAAAGAATGTGTGTGCGAAGAACTCCCCTTGCAGAAGACTTCTCTTCCTCCCCGGCAACGGAGCCAGAAAATTAGCTGCTGGTGCGTAGTTGACGTGGGAGAGTATAGTTGATGTAGGAGCTTCTTCTTCTTCAAGTCCCCGGCAACGGCGCCAGAAAATTAACTTGATGCGTGGTGAATGACCAGCCCGTTGGGAACCCCAAGAGGAAGGTGTGATGAGTATAGCAGCTAGTTTTCCCTTAGTTAAGAAACCAAGGTTTAATATCGGTCAGGAGAGGAGAGACAATAACGACTGAAGGTGATGCTTGCTAGTTTGCGACAGCTGCGAACAATTTATATATGGTGCCTCGTCCAAGCTTTGCTTGCTAGCTGCAATGTGGAACCTGCACACACACAAACAAATACTTTGCTCCCAACCTACGATGAGGTTGTCAATCTCACCGGTTTGCTTGAAACAAAGGTTATGAGTGTATCGAGTGGAAAACAGTAAAAGTATGCGAGTAAAGTAAATAGTGCGAGTAAAGTAAACATGTGATAGCAATATGATGGAAATAGGACTAGGGTCCACCGTTCACTAGTGGTGTCTCTCCATAGATAAAATAGCACATGCTGGGTAAACAAATTACAGTTGGGCAATTGATAGAATAGAGATAACGTGATATGTCAAGAAGATCACTATGAGATTTACTCTGGGCATTACAACAAAATACATAGACCGCCATCCAACTGCATCTATGACTAATAATCCACTTGTGGTGAATCAATCCGAGAACTCCACAAGTATTAAGTTGCGAACAACAGATAATTGCATTAAGCAAAGTGTGTAATGTAAACAAAGCATATGCCCTTGAGCATATGAATGTTGTTTTCTCCCTAGTAGCAATAGCACATCTACCACCTTAGAGGTTTCTGTCACTCCCCCAGGTGAAACAGAGACATGAACCCACTATCGAGCATAAATACCCCCTCTTGGAGTCACTAGCAACTACTCGGCCAAGATAGCTACTAACAACGGAGAGCATGCAAGATCATAAACAACATAGAGATAACAAAAGATATAATTCAGTACAGTAACTTAATCATAAACACCAATATTCATCGGATCCCAACAAACCAAACATGTAGAATTACATAACGGTGATCTCAATCATGTAGGGCAGCTCATGAGATCTAAACATGAAGCACATAGTGGAGAAGACAACCATCTAGCTACTGCTATGGACCCATTGTCCAAGGTAGACAACTCACTCATCGCTCTGGAGGCAAGCATGGCGATGAAGGAGACCTCCGGTGGTGATTCCCCTCTCCGGCAGGGTGCCGGGAAGAGCTTTTGGACCCTCCCGATCTTCGGGTCGACGGCGGCGGCGGATCGCGATGTATTCTGGAAAACTGATCGGGGCCTTAGGTTTTTCTCGTCGGGGGGTCTTTATAGGCGAAGGGGCGTCGTCAGAAGAGGGACCAGGCGGCCTCACAAGGTGGTGGCGCGGGCCAGGGGCTGGCCGCGCCACCCCTGTGTGTGGGCTCCTGGTGCTCCGCCTCCTAGTCTCCTTTGGATCTCTGGAAGCTTCCGGGTAAAATAAGACTTCAGGAACTTGTTTCCTCCAATTCCGAGAATATTTCCTGTGTATCACTTCTGAAACACAAAAACAGCAGAAAATAGGAAACTGGCACTGTGGCACTTCGTTAATAGGTTAGTTCCGGGAAATGCATAAAAATGCCACTAAGTGTAACGAAACAATAAGCAAATGGTGTAAAACAAGCATGGAGCATCAAAAATTATAGATACGTTTGAGACGTATCAGTGGGTGCAACCGAGACTAAAGCTGTTGGCAGGATAAGGATGCGTGGGTAGATGCACTGCTCGATAAGATAAAGCATGTAGTGCACGACGCCCCTGTTGGAGGAACAAGACAAAAGTAGAAGCGGCGCTGTGCCTATAAAAGGAGCATCGATACGCCATGGCAAGCACAGCTCAAAGGCAGGGAGAGTTTCATCCCCATGGATGGAGGAAAGGGTTGGGAAATCTCCCGTGGCAGAGCTTTTCGAAGATGTCGTTGGTGCTCACGCCCTACGGCATCTTTGGAAGCTCTGCCTCGGAAAAATTTCCCTGCAAGCCCGTGAAAGACTCCATCTCTTCTAACAATTATGGAGGAAAGGGTTGGGAAATCTCCCGTGGCGGAGCTTCTCGAAGATGTCGTTGGTGCTCACGCCCTACGGCATCTTCGGAAGCTCCGCCTCGGAAAAATTTCCCTGCAAGCCCGTGAAAGACTCCATATCCTCTAACAGTGTTGGGTAATCTCAAACTTATTTTAATCTTCTGGTTTTGAAAAATAGAAAATGGTTTTGAATTAGTTACTCAATTTCAAACAATTTAGATTTGTAAATCTTTAGATATGAATTTTCAAAGTTCCTATAAGCATATTTAGAGTATTTTAATTATGTAAAATTATTGGATTATCATACAAATATGGGAATAGTGGCATTTGATAGATATTTAAATTTGTGATTTGTAGGATTTTGAATCACTCGATTTGCAGTTGTAGATTTCTCAGAAATTCAATTTGAATATTCAGTCAAGCTAAATTGCAATATGTTAAGTTTATTCAAAACACCATTTAGTCCCGGTCGAGGAAACGGCCCGGGACTAAAGGTCCATGTGCGCGCAAATTTTGGGAACCGCCCAAAATGGGCCTTTAGTCCCAGGCCTTTTTACCATCCAGGACTAAAGGTCCCGTGGTATATAAGCTCGCGCACTGCCCCTGCCTTCTCCATTCTTGATGCATAGACGAAGATGAAGGCAGCCGTTTCCAATCAAAGCTCAGGCGGAAGTGAATTGCCGCCGCCGTCGCTCTCGCCCGCCACCGCCACGCGCACGCCCGCCGCCCCTCCGACGCGCACGCCCGAGCACCACCGCCGCGCGCCGCCCATGAGCACCGCCGCCGGTGAGCACCAAGCTAAGCCCGTCGCCCGTGAAGCCCGCCGCCGTGAGCACCGCCGCCGTGAAGCCCGCCGCCACCCGTGAGTACCGCCGCCGTGAGCACCGCTGCCACCCGTGACCCGCCGCCGGTGAGCACCAATACACCACCGTGTCGGCCTTTTATTTTTGTTATAATTCTTTTATAGCATTTTAGTTAATTAGAATTTAGTTATAGCATTTTAGTTATAGAATTTTAGTTATAGCATTTTTTAGTTAGCTTTTTATATTTAGCATAGTTAGTTAGCTTTTGTACTTAGCATTTTTTGGTTAGGAATTGTAGTTAGTTTAGTTAGTTAGAAAAATATACATATGAGGGCATTGGCCGGGCGCCGACGTGGTGGGGGGTTTTTTGGTTATTGATCAAATATGTGTACTAAAAGGGGGCATTGGCCGGGCACCGACGCGGTGGGGGAATACTAAAAGAGGGCGTTGGCCGGGCACCGACGCGGTGAGGGGGTCTTCCCCCCACCGCGTCGGCGCTCGGCCAACGCCCCTTTTTTTTGGTTATTGATCAAATATGTGTACTAAAAGGAGGCGTTGGCCAGGCACCGACATGGTGAGGGGGTCTTCCCCCCACCGTGTCGGCGCTCGGCCAACGCCCCTTTTTTTGGTTATTGATCAAATATGTGTCACTAACTTGTTTTACCTATCTTTAGAAGAGACATGGACGGTCAAAATGACCCACGCCACCCTGAAGAATTCTTATTTGGCATGATACGTGAGAATGTATATGTGCATCAAGAAGGTGCCGATCGAGAAGACCCCAGAGTAGCCGGCCGACAAGGAGTCGGCCGAGAAGGTGCCGGAGAAGCTGAACTTGAAGAAGATGTTTTGTCATTTCTTAACCCTTCCGGTGATGGAATGGAGATAGAAACGTTTGACGATGAAGGAAAAATAAACACCGACGAAGAACGACAATTGCAAACAAACGCCGATGGCGAGGTATAGATTTAGCTTTTGGTGATACAAAGGGAATATGCATATATGTATTAACGACTCTTTCTTTTTTTAGCCCTCTGGATAGATCAAATCGTATTCTAAACGAGGTCCGAGCCAAAAGTTGAGTGCGAATCAGAAGCTGACCATCGATGTAGTATCTCCAGATGGCAAACTGTTGGAACCAAAATAGCACGCAACAAAATTTATAAATCAATGCGGAGTGATTGTTAGGGACATGATCCCGATCACGGTTCAAGAATGGCACGAGCCAAAGAAGGCACGTCTTGGAGCTACTTTTGTGAACAAAAGATCCAAGAAAGACCTTTGGAGGAAGCTCATGGAAAATTTCATTCTACCTCCGGAGTACTCCAAGAAGGATGATGATGGTAATGAAATTCCGGGTGGACGTGAAAGGAGAAGGAGAGTTAAATAGTACGCTCTCAAGAAGATGGCTGAAGCATTCCGGGGCTTCAAGAAAATGTTATACGTGAAGTATATCGCGAAAAGGAAAACTCCAGTGTTCAAAGGAGCATACGAGAAGTTGAGACAACAGTGGCCTGAATTTGTGGCATTCAAGGCATCTGAGAGAGCCAAGGAAATGTCGAAAAAAAAATAAGAAAAATGCTGATAAGAAGGAACATCACCATATTTTGGGGCCAGGCGGCTACGTGAGAGCAGTGCCCAAGTGGGAAGCTATGAAGAATGAATTGAGGAATAGAGGAATCACTCTAGGTACAGAGGGATGGCCCGAAAGGGCCAAGCACTGGTGGTACGGACATGGAGGATCGTTAGACCCGACAACAGGGGAGTGTGTTCATCGAAAACAGACCTTTACTCCCACAGTAAAACTTGTTAATGCAATGGAGGATGCTCAAGCGGGATTGATCCGTGTCGACCGAGAGAACGACGAGCTGACACACGCCCTCGAGAATCCAGAACACACAGGACGAACAAGAGGCAAAGGCGCCGGTGTTCCATGGAAGGAAGGGTTTTTTCAGCACGAAGATCCGTACGGTTACAAAAGCCGTAATAGAAAGAAGGACCAGGAAGCAGATCAGATCGGCAAGGTAGAACGTGAATTAGCCGACATGAAGAGTATGATACATCAACTTAGCCAGGGAGGCGGATCTCGGCTGCAGGAAGATCCAGCATTGGATCTTAATAGTCAGCGGAGAAGCAGCGTGGCTTCCACGGAGGTCCCAGCTGATGAGCATGAAGCACCGGGGTCTTGCTACCCCGTGGATGATGTTAGGGAGATGACAAATTGTGCGCTACATCAGCCAGTGAAGAACATGACCTTCAAGGTTGCGAGCGGCGACGCTTTACCTTCTCTACCTGAAGCACTCCACCATGGGAACCTGATACCGGCTGGCTATGCTCGTGTCTTGGTACTTGACATAGTCAGCTCGTTCGAGGACCTAGAACTTGATTTTGCTACACCTGAAGGGGATCGGAGACTTGGAGATGTCAAGCGCCAAATTGTTTTATGGCAAAAGAAATACATCAAGTTTCCAGGCTCAGCGCCAAGGCCACCGACTCCGAGGAATCCAAGTCCACCCTCCCCCGGTGAACATCGTCCACCTACGCCGCCCCCGAGTCCACCTTGGGCGCCGCGTTAGCTGACGCTGCCCCCTAGTGCACCTCCCGCGCGTCAGCCAACGCCGTCCCCCAGTGCACCTCCCGCGTCCCCCAGTGCACCTCCAGCGTGTCAGGCGAAGCCGCACCCCAATACTACTCAGACGGGGAAAAAGCAGAGCAGGTCCACTACGGTTAGTACTACTGATAAGGTAGTACATAAGACCACGAAGATACCAGAGCCATCGCTAAAGCCTCTTCCCAAGAGAGCTTATGACCGGACTCCTGAGGAAAATGAGGCGATAGTATGCGCCGAAGTGAAGGCATTTTTTTGCACCGAAAGTGCCTGAGCCCAAGCCAACATACACGGAGAAACAAAAGGACTGGGCTTATGGTATGCTTACCCCAATATAAGATGAATCTGCCATCAGACTATAATCGCGAAATTGAAAGGCAATGTGACTTGGCCAAGGCAAAAAGAAGTGGAAAACAAATTCCCCAGCTTGGAGAACAGAAGAATCAATCGGTCCCCCCCGCTCATAGTCGGCCCCCCGATATCGATACGTCCTTCAGAGCCAATTTGGAAGAGGACCGATTGTTATTGGACCACAGAGTAGTAGCAGCTGCACAACTATTGGGTTTAACTGTAAGGGATGCAAAAGAGAATGCGAACATCTTGAATGTGCCTCTTCTAGTTATGTTAGGCCTTGAAGAAGCGCCAGTGGGAGAGGTAGTAGAGCAATATGTACTGGAGGGGGGGGGGGGGCTCTGATCAAGCCCGAGGAGGAACGCGGTCTATCAACACATATGCGAAATCTGCTCGGCTGGTATAAGGTGCATATACAAAAAAAGGACTTCAAACGTTTTATCCTCTTGGACGTTAGAGAGGAGCATTACTTCAAAAGATACCTGTTACATATTCCATTGGACGAATTGTTTCACATATTCAATCAGCGCGATCTCAACAAGTCTACCATCAGTTGCTATTGTCTGTAAGTGATTTATATTCAAGTATCTAGCTAAGCTCGTTCATTGCCTATATATCTTAATTAACTATATGATTTTTGTATGCTATTATGCAGATTTAAGATGTTTGAATGCAAAAAAAAGGAATCCATGACGTTGGGTTCATTGACCCATATATCATTAATGAAAGGATGTTAAAAGATCATCCCAGAGACGTGGAGAAGGACCTCTTCAGATTTTTTGTCAAGCAAAGTCTTAAAAGAGAACTTCTATTTCCTTACAACTTCAAGTGAGTGTTTCTATCTTCTAGATATTCTTTTTTGCTTACTCGATGTTAAGTGTAATTGATGAGTTATGCATGCGTGTCTGCAGTTACCACTGGATTCTGCTAAAGATTCAATTTGACACATCAACTGTTCATATCTTGGACTCATTGGATAAGCCCGATGTCCTGTTTAGCGACATAAAAGAAATGCTGCAAAAGTAATTTCAATCATTACCCGACTATATCAGCTTCTTTCATTAATTTCCTGATATCAAGTATTTAATAACTCATTTGCTCATTTTCTTTGCCCTGTAGCGTTTGGACACGTTTCAGAAGGTCGGTAATAGGTGAATTCAAAGAACAGCTAACTTTTAAAAAGATAAAGAGTTTGCTGCAACCACCGGGGACCAATCTCTGTGGATTCTACGTCTGCGAGTTCATCCGGTGGTACACCAGTGAGTGGAGAGCACGTTCCACGGACTTTGATGTACGTAAATAATATTCACAGTTTTCTTTTATTATAATCAATTGTGTTGAGTTTCATCCAACTTATATATATCCATATCGATCTTCTTAAAGTTGTTTGTGATGCGGGAGAAGCTCGTACCAACCCAGCGCCTAAAGGAATTCAAGAGGAGCTGGCAGGATTCATCATGAGGGAGGTCCTCTGTGAGAAAGGAGAACACTATGTGGAGGACGAAGAACGCTATCTGTAATTTAGTGATCTCCATGTAACTTAGTTTGTTTTAAAACTTGTTTGAAAAATAGTTGTACATACACTTGTTTGAAATTGTAGTATATACAGTCGCAAGACATCGTATAATATTATATATGCATGCACCAATGTGTAATGTGTATGTACTAGTCGTAGAATATAGGTACGGAAACTCGTTTAAAATTAAAATAAACCCTAATTAAGCATAAACCCTAAACCTATAATCTGAAATAGCAATAAAAATAAAAACAAAAATAGAACACTTTAGTCCCGGTTCTCATTACGAACCGGGACTAAAGGTCCCCGAGACGGCGCTCCCAGCCGTGCCCACGTGGACGGCCATTAGTCCCGGTTCGTTTGCAACCGGGACTAAAGGGTGAGGACCTTTAATCGCGCTTTGCTAGTCCCGGTTTGGAAACCGGGACTAAAGCACTGGTGGAAAAAAGGCCTTCAATCCCGGTTTGTAAAGACCATTAATCCCGGTTTCCGCAACCGGGACTAACAAAGCGCGACTAAAGGCTTCAGCCTTTAGTCCCGGCCGTTTATGAACCGGGACCAATGGTCCGCCACGTGGCCCTGGGTATGTGCTGCGGCTTGAGGACCTTTGGTCCCGGTTCCTAACACGGACCGGGACTATAGGTCCATTCGGTATAAAATTGTATTTTCCGTTTCAGAATTTCTGTATTTTCTTTCATTCTCTATTTTTCTTTATTTCTCTATTATCTAATCATCTCTATTCTCTCATATAGAATTAGATACTTATGGCTCTCACTCCATATCACATATCAAATTACAAGTACTTGTGGTCCTCACTTCCCGGTCGGTCACCCATCCTCACACTGCTCCACCCTTAGCATGCTTAACTTCTCCATTCCTTCCCTACTAGCTTCCAAGACTGCGCTCGCGACTTCTTGATAATGGTATGGTACCTATTCTATTAACCTATACACTTTGGTAATATATAATATTACTTTTTTAAATTCCAAATGAATTCACAAAATAAGAAACAATGATTACGAATAATAAGCACCAATGAATTTCAAATATTCTTTATATATAATTTAATTATTAATTTTTTGATGATTAAAATATTCAAAAAAGCAAAAATACTTGAAAAATCACAAATTCGAAAATTTATTGACTTTGTTAACCGAAACAAAGGGAGTACATTTTTTCAAACATACTCATCCAATATGGCTCATCCAACATTTTTCCATTGCTCATCCAACATTTTTCCATTGCTCATCCAACATTTTTCCATACATATAATCGATCATCCACCTAATTATTAAGGTTAAGACGATCAACATTGCTATTGTAGCCCTTTAGCTTCCAGAATCTCCTAGCTATCTCAAAGCCTAGGCGAGCATCTAAAGCGGCATATTTTAGTTGGTTCATGCTCAATGGAACTTTTTCCCAACCAAAAATTAGATCATCTTCTTCTTTTTTTTTTCTTTTTTTCTTCTTCGTCTTCTTCTTCTTCTCCCTTCTTCTTCTTGTCCTTCTTCTTCTTGTTGTCCCTCTTCTTCTTCTCAAGATGTGTCCCAATAATAGCATTGGCCAAATCATAGAGACTCGGAATTGGCTTGCTAGTGGGGTTTGGGACAACTCGTTGAAGATCATATGCGGACGGAATAACAATTCCGTGTGGGCTTAGCTTGCGCAGATCATTGTCGATGGCGGCACCAACAAACTTGATGGTGGTGTCCTTCAAGAAGTCCTTGAGGAGTTGCGGCACGGCATTGGCCTTACAAATTTGGAAGATCAATATCTCGGACGCCACCGAGAGTTGAAGGACGGCGGCACGCTGCGGGACCTCGTGAGTGGTGAACTCACAATCCAGGCCCACGCACTTGATCGGTGCGTCGTCGAGGAACCGGCGCTTGACCTTGCCGATCCACTTCTCCACCCTCGAAGCACGGAGGGTCTCCATGATGGTGAAGTTCATCTCTTCGATGACCACG
The DNA here is from genome assembly GCA_007115705.1 of Dactylis glomerata. Taxonomy (NCBI): domain Eukaryota; kingdom Viridiplantae; phylum Streptophyta; class Magnoliopsida; order Poales; family Poaceae; genus Dactylis; species Dactylis glomerata. The sequence goes on from QXEO01001046.1 coordinate 604,767, forward strand.
TAGTAGACCCGAGACCGGGGCCAATGTTGCTCCTCCATTGTCGCCGAAGGAGAGCTCGCGGGCGCCGGCGGTATGGTGATGTGTGGGAGAGGTTTTGGGGAAGATCAAGAAGAGGAATGTTTTGGGGAAGAAGATGATCAAGTGTTGAGTGATTTATATAGTGAAAGAGGGAGAAGATGAGAGAGCACACGCCGGCGATGTGAATGCAGAGATCGAGTTCCAACGCTCGCCGGCGATTCCCGATCAGCACGAAGCGTCGTCGTTAATGTCGTCGATCGATCCGAAGCGCCGTCGATCGATAACTGGCGCGAAGTGGGCGGTTCGTTTGAACGGGTGATTGGTCCCGGCTCGTGGTACCAACCGGGACTAAAGGTTACCTTTAGTCCCGGTTGGTGCTACGAGCCGGGACTAAAGGGCCACGGGGCATTAGTCCCGGCTGTTAGGTGAAACCGGGACTGAAGTTCCCTTTTGAACCGGGACTAATGCTCCCTGGCCCACATTTTCAAATGAACCGGGACTGATGTACCCTTTGGTCGCGGATCGAATTTGGTCCGAGACAAACGGGTCGAATGGAAGCCCCTTTTTCCACCAGTGAAGACCGTTACAGACCGGGATTAATGGCCCTTTTTCCACCAGTGGGACCTAAATAGATATATGTGCTAACAAAGCTTCGTAAGTGTTAAATAATAGCAGAATGACATACAAAAGATGGGCATCATAATTATTAAACTTTATCATTCATAAAACGACAGAGACACAAACATACAAGCTCATTTTGTCATGAAGAGAGATGAGATCAAGAAATCACAAAAGTATGAACAAATAGGTATATTACCAGAGGAGCAAAATAGCTAATATATGCATGGATTACATGGAAAGAAGCGGCACCCCCTCGTGGCGCTCCTAGCGCTGCCGCCACTGGACGGCGCGGTGGTGATGGGCCACTACCAAACGGTGGTTGGGTTCTTGAGGAAGGTGGTGCTACCCCAAGTGGGGAGTTGGTTGTCTAGGAATAGATCTGGGGCGGTTGCCCTCGGGATCACCAGAGCTGAGGAAGGGGTAGTGGTCCTGCTAGTGACTAGCCAGCAGCGATGGCCAACCTTGATGCGGCCGCCGCCCCATTCCTCACAATGTGGATCTTTGTTTTGGCATCCGGTGGATGCCTTTGTTGGATCTAGACAAGATGAAGCACCAAATGGTGACGTGGAGTTGGGGATCCTTGGTGCAAGCTGGCCCATGCGGGGTCATGATATCTCTAGCCGCTGGCATGGTGGTTTTGTGTTTCCCTTCCAAGGGTCGTATACTCCGGGAGGATTCACCATGTCGCCAGCCTCATCGCCTCGCTAATTGTGTTTCACTGCTCGTAGGTGTCGACCAAAGGTTCCTTGAAACTAGCCTCTTCAGCTTGGCAGCGGAAATTGGATTATCCGCATGCCATCAAGGGCGCGCTGCAGATGCTAGTTAAGTTGGCTAAGTTTTGACATGCCGACTCATTCGTTGGGGTGTTGCTCATAGTGCGCTTCTTGCAGTAATGGTTGTCTCTTTGTGGAGTTATCAGTGTAAGATGACTTAATGCAAGGGCAACTATATCTGGGCTTGTAAGCCATGTTTGAGGTTAGAGGTTCCAGGCATCGGGTCTGTGGCGATCTAGATTTTCAGGCAATAAGTTCTATGCAAGTGTGGGGTGAAACACATGCATGCCAACTTCATGAGTATCGATGTTCTAGCTCCACGTGAAAACTCTAGGTCTGACCATTGTTGGTTGTAGCTAGCAATATCAACGTTTATGCATTGTTCCCTTTTAAAGACACATAGATTGTTTCAGACTTGAACACCAAGGATCAAAACCCTCAAACTAGCCTTAATGGTTGGATATGACAATGACAACACTCTTGCGTCGTATCCTTCCTAGAGTAGTCGCTTTTGGAGAATCTTCTAGTAGGCTGGGTGTTGTCGTTGGTGATAGTTTTATTTGATGGTTGTTGTTTTTGCATGCATGTTGTCGATCGCTTAGAATTGTAGTTTTTCTTTTATTTTGTTTTTGAATCAATACGAATATATTTCCCTTCATAAAAAATGTATGATTTACATTTTTATTGAAATAGTATTTTTTCCTCAACAACCATTGTTTTAGCTCTTGATTTTTTAAGGAATGCTTTATTGCACTTTATTGATTCAATAGGAAATTTACATAATGTAATACAAGAGGTAAAATAAAAGAAGGGAGTCTCCATCCTAGTTACGAGTCTCCTTTGATTCATACACAAATCTTGCCAAATGATGCGCCCCTTATATGCATTCCTTAGAAAAAAATGTTGAAAATATATTTCATCCATCGTGCTTGCCTTCATAAAACATTCTACCACTATCTCCTTCAAACCCTTGTCGTCCCATTTCAGAGAAGCAGAAGTGATATAATTATGTGAATTTATATTCATTTATGTTTTCTACAACATGTCATTTTATTCATGGTATTTTTTTTAACATGGTCAAAAAACCATGTCATTTTATTTGCATAGTATAGATTTCCTCCATCTTTTATTGCAATATTGTACAATATTGTTCTACATATATGGTTTTTACTAGATTTTAAAATTATATGCGATAATATTTTGCCTATAGTTAGTGGATTTACCTACACGCCATCTCAACCATAGTTTTTCCCTAGACTCTAGTCATGCATTATGATCAAACCGCCCATGTATACTTATTCCACACATCACACATGTAACTGCACCAACAATCAAACAACTACTACGTAATGTAAAAAAAGACTCAGAACATATTGCTTCATGATGAAACCCACAAATTCCACAGAATATTTTTATCGCTTCCCCCCAGTCCTTCTCACTCGACGCCCAATGATGTCTACGCACTTCTATTCTTGTAGACACTTGTTGGGCCTCCAAGTGCAGAGGTTTGTAGAAGAGCAGCAAGTTTCCCTTAAGTGGATCACCCAAGGTTTTATCGAACTCAGGGAGGAAGAGGTCAAAGCTATCCCTCTCAAGCAACCCTGCAATTACGATATAGAAAGTCTCTTGTGTCCCCAACACACCCAATACACTTGTCAGATGTATAGGTGCACTAGTTCGGCGAAGAGATAGTGAAATACAAGTGGTATAGATGATTATAAGTAGCAAACGTGATGTGAAATAAATATCGCTGCGAGCAAACAAGTAACAAAATAGCAAGTAAACGGTATGCAAAGCTTGCAAACAAGGCCTAGGGATCATACTTTCACTAGTGGACACACTCCCAACAATATAACATGATTGAACAAATAACTTCTTTTTGCTAGGGCACTCTGAATTACTCTCCTATTGAATAACACTAATCATTGCGTAGTGGCTACAGAAGCACCCCTTAAAGTTCATCAAATACTTGACAAACACCACTCATAGAGATATCCAAATCAGATCACAATTCAAGATAGATATCATTGCAACTTAGACCAAGTACTAACACGGTGCACACACTGTCACCTTTACACCATGAAAGGAGGAATAGATCACTCAAACTATCATAGCAATAATTATTCTCATAATCCACAAGAGATCACAATCATAGCCTAAACCAAGTACCACCATGGTGCACGCACTGTCACCGTTACACCAAGGCAGGAGGAATAGATTACTTTAATAACATCACTATAGTACACAAAATATCTGAATAATAACATGTACTTGTTCAACATGATACAAAGCTCACGATCACATAAAGATCACATCATGGGAGAGAGAGGTGAACCACAAAGCTACCGGTAGAGCCCTCAGCCCCGGGGATGAACTACTCCCTCCTCATCATAGGAGACAGCAAGGTTGATAGAGATGGCGGTGAGGTCGATGGAGACGGCGCAGACGGCGATGGAGACCGATGGAGATAGCTCCGGGGGCACTTCCTCGTCCCGGCAGTGTGCCGGAATACAGACTTCTGTCCCCCGAAATTCGTCGGTGGCGGCGGCGGAACTACGGAACTGTTTCTGGAAAATTGCCGAATCCCTTAGGGTTTTCCGTCCCGAGGCTTTATATAGGCGAAGGGGCGTCGTGAGAGGGCAGCCAGGGGCTCCTCACACATGGGTGGCATGGCCAGGGCCTGGGCCGCGCCACCCTAGTGTGAGGGCAGGCCCTGGCCCCTCTCCGGCTCTCTTTCGGATGTCTGGATGCTCCCGGGAAAAATAAGACTTCTGGCTTTGGTTTCGTCCAATTCCGAGAATATTTCCTGTGTATCACTCTGAAACACAAAAACAGCAGAAAACAGGGAACTGGCACTGTGGCATCTTGTCAATAGGTTAGTTCCGGAAATCGCATAAAAGTGCCACGAAGTGTAACGAAACATCGGGTAAATGGTGTAAAAACAAGCATGGAGCATCAAAAATTATGGATACGTTGGAGACGTATCAGCATCCCCAAGCTTAACTCCTGCTCGTCCTCGAGTAGGTAAGTGATAACAAAAGAAATAATTTTTGAGGTGACATGCACCTACACAATCTTGATCATATATGTAAGCATTGTGAGCTGGGATCATAAGAACTTAAAACATGGGCATGAAAGATATAATCTTGACAATAGAACTTAGCAACCATGTTGTAAACATGCAAATGAACACAAACAAAAGATCATGAAAATGAAACAATGAAAGTCAAACGTGTGTTCAAATCATAAGGAAAAACATAGTAAATGGTTTTCAGCTTGTCCCTCATGGAATAGCAAAACATAAATGTATAGGACACCTTCAAGTTTAAGAGGGCGACTAGATACAAATAATTTAAGAACAAGTGAAACCAACAATATGAATCAATCAATGAACTTTGGGACAATGCATATCACACTAAGAATGACAACTATGCTCTCTTAATGGTGCATAAAGAAAGAAGGTGGTGACTCAACATAAAAGTAAAAGAAAGGCCCTTCGCAGAGGGAAGCAGTGATTAAACATGTGCTAGAGCTTTTCATTTGTAAACAGAGAGATAAAAATTGGTTTTGAGAGGTGGTTGTCTTTGTCAACGACTGGCAATGGGGTTCTTACTATCTTCCATACAAAAATGAAGCAAGTTTTTGAGAGAGAGATTGGCACTTTTGTGCTCTTTTATAAAGCTTGGCACTCCTCCCCATCTTTTTTCCTTTCACAAACCATGGCTAACCGATTCCATCGGGTGCCCACCAACATTCACATTCCATGGAGGAGTGCCTTTTTTTCTTTTCTTTTTTTTTCTTTTTTTTCTTTTTGGAATAAGCAATATGGAAGATAGCAAATCCGACCACTATGTCCCCATGAGCTGAAAACATTGTCACAAAACGAGAAGTGTTTTGAAGGTTTTTTGAAAGGTAGCACATGAAAATTTACTTGGAATGGCTTACAAATACCATGCATATGAGTTTATAGTGGACACAATGGCAAACTTGGTTTTTAGGAGTTGGATGCACGAGTAGAGCTCATACTCAGTACAAGGCGAGGGCTAGCAAAAGACTGGGAGTGACCAACTAAGAGAGCAATAATGGCCATAATCATGCAAAGCGACAAAGCGACATTAAAAGAAGCATAAGATGGCATCAAAAGTCAAAAACTAAATGATCATAGAGGCTATTGGCGACTTATTTTTGTAGTCAACATGGTGTAAGCATGTGCCAAGTCAACCCAAATAAAGCATCAAAGGAGAAAACCAAATAAATGCTTCCATATAATAAAAACAACGCATGATTTTTTCAAAGGCTCATTAAGCAATCTCAGTTATTTGAGACAAGTCATGCTACAGCAAAACCACTAAGCATACTATCAAAAAGACATCAAGCATGACATTAAAAAGCCTAAGCCGCAGTCTACACAAGCTCCTTCTTGTACCAGTTTTTTGCATAAAGCTTTTTCTCTTTTCCAACACCATTTGAAAATTTTAAATCCAACTCTTTTGAGGAAAACCAACATGGTCCAGAGGCAAAAATACACCTTGATAAATAAATATAAGAAGATCTGAATGCAAATCAAGGTGAAAAATGCAAGCTAAACGCGGTAGCAGAAAAAGAGAACACTCGTTGAAACGATAAGAGTGAAAAACTAGAGTGTTCTTGGCAAATGAAAAGCGAGTTCATCTCCTCCAAAAGAAACATGATGTGATCAAACCGTTTATTGTAGAAAACAAAACAAAACAAAACTAACTAAGAAAACTAAAACAACTGATGCTCCAAGAAAAACACATAGTGCATGAAGCAATAAAAATATAGTATCTTGAAAGGTGACCTGATTTTTGCCGATGAAGAAGGGGTGCCTCGGGGGCATCCCCAAGCTTTGCCGCTTGTACTTCTTGGATATTTCTTGGGGTGATGCATGGGAATCCCCAAGCTTGAGCTTTTGTCCATTCTTCAACTCATCTCATCATTCTCCAATCCCTACACTTGAAAACTTCCTTCATACAAAACTAAACACAAATCTATTAGCAACATTAGTGTAGCATAACATATAATCAACCTCTTTTTGCTTCAGGTTTCAACTCAAAACCACCACATATATAGCATATACTACTGTAGCAACTTCCCCAAAAGTTCCAAGATCAAAAGAACTAAAAAAGAAAGCGATAAAGCTGCAAACACAAATATTGGCAGAAATCTGTCAAAACTGAACAGCTGACAAAGGTCGAATTTTTTAGGGATTTTCTGTTGCTCAAATCAAAAAGTGTTCAACTAATGAAAGTTTGGATATAACCTGGGGCATATGCACAAGAAATCGCAGGCCCAAAAGATTTACAGAGAATTTTCACGAATTTTTACGGTGCAGCACCGAAAATAGCTTCAGGACAGCAACATCCCCAAATCTTACCTCACTCAAATTAGAGGTTTCTCTTGGCGGAAAAACGAAGTAAAAAGGATAAGGAGAGGTTATTACAGTAGTAATGACTTCCAAGACTCAAATAAAAGAAAAAGTACTGAAAATAAACAATGGGTTATCTCCCAAGAGTGCTTTTCTTTAACGCCTTTGAGCTAGGCGCAGTAATTTGCAAAGATGCTCATGTGGGCGCCATATAAGAGCTTGAGGCAAAGGCGCCATATAAGAATTTGAAGCAATAGAGAGCATCAAAAAGCAAGTGTGAAAGACATTTATATCTGAACCACTTCCTATGCATAGGAATCTTGTAAGAAAATAAATCAACGAGGCACATAGTAGCAAGCATGGGTAGATAAAACAAGTGCCACTTCAAGATTTGCAACATAAAGAGGGGAAACTTAATATTGTTGAGATCCATCAAACCATGTTTCCCTCTCTCATAATAACTTTCAGTAGCATCATGAATAGAACTAACAATATAACTATCATATAAAACATCCCTATCATGAGCCACATGCATAAAGGAATTAATACTCACCACAGGAACAATAGTAGTAGGAGCAAATTCAATAGAATAATTATTCTCATCACCATAATCATCAAAAATAGGAGGCATATTGTAATCATAACTAATTTTCTCCTCAAAAGTAGGTGAACTGAAAATATTATACTCATCATCATAGTCATCATAAACTAGAGGTTTAGTATCATCGCAAGCTAAAGAACAGCTTTTTCGCAAAGCATATTCTTCAAACATATCATCATAAGAAGGAACCTCACATATGGGAGTTAAAATATCATCAGAGCAAATTTTCTCCACTAAAGCTGGGAAACTAAAAATATCATGCTTAACAAAACCAGCTTCCCCAAGCTTAGACTTTTCTATAGCATTAGCAACAACGGTGTTCAAAGCATTCATACTAACAACACTATTAGCATGCAAATTAAGCTCCAAAGGTTTTTCAACTTTCTCTTCAAACACTTCATATCTAAACTCAGGAAAAAGACTAGAGAACTCTTTATTTTCCATTAAGCCTAACTAGTGAAAATAAAAACAAGAAACAAAAAGATGTAATTGCAGAATCTAAAGGAAATAACTTTGAGCACCCACATAGGAGGATGCGAGTACCTTTTACCTTACCTCCCCGGCATCGGCGCCAGAAAAGAGCTTGATGTCTACGCACTTCTATTCTTGTAGACACTTGTTGGGCCTCCAAGTGCAGAGGTTTGTAGAACAGCAGCAAGTTTCCCTTAAGTGGATCACCCAAGGTTTTATCGAACTCAGGGAGGAAGAGGTCAAAGCTATCCCTCTCAAGCAACCCTGCAATTACGATATAGAAAGTTTCTTGTGTCCCCAACACACCCAATACACTTGTCAGATGTATAGGTGCACTAGTTCGGCGAAGAGATAGTGAAATACAAGTGGTATAGATGATTATAAGTAGCAAACGTGATGTGAAATCAATATCGCTGCGAGCAAACAAGTAACAAAATAGCAAGTAAACGGTATGCAAAGCTTGGAAACAAGGCCTAGGGATCATACTTTCACTAGTGGACACACTCCCAACAATATAACATGATTGAACAAATAACTTCTCTTTGCTAGGGCACTCTGAATTACTCTCCTATTGAATAACACTAATCATTGCGTAGTGGCTACAGAAGCACCCCTTAAAGTTCATCAAATACTTGACAAACACCACTCATAGAGATATCCAAATCAGATCACAATTCAAGATAGATATCATTGCAACTTAGACCAAGTACTAACACGGTGCACACACTGTCACCTTTACACCATGAAAGGAGGAATAGATCACTCAAACTATCATAGCAATAATTATTCTCATAATCCACAAGAGATCACAATCATAGCCTAAACCAAGTACCACCATGGTGCTTGCACTGTCACCGTTACACCAAGGCAGGAGGAATAGATTACTTTAATAACATCACTAGAGTACACAACATATCTGAATAATAACATGTACTTGTTCAACATGATACAAAGCTCACGATCACATAAAGATCACATCATGGGAGAGAGAGGTGAACCACATAGCTACCGGTAGAGCCCTCAGCCCCGGGGATGAACTACTCCCTCCTCATCATAGGAGACAGCAAGGTTGATAGAGATGGCGGTGAGGTCGATGGAGACGGCGGAGACGGCGATGGAGACCGATGGAGATGGCTCCGGGGGCACTTCCTCGTCCCGGCAGGGTGCCGAAACACAGACTTCTGTCCCCAGAAATTCGTCGGTGGTGGCGGCGGAACTACGGAACTGTTTCTGGAAAATTGCCGAATCCCTTAGGGTTTTCCGTCCCGAGGCTTTATATAGGCGAAGGGGCGTCGTGAGAGGGCAGCCAGGGGCTCCTCACACATGGGTGGCGCGGCCAGGGCCTGGGCCGCGCCACCCTAGTGTGAGGGCAGGCCCTGGCCCCTCTCCGGCTCTCTTTCGGATGTCTGGATGCTCCCTGGAAAAATAAGACTTCTGGCTTTGGTTTCGTCCAATTCCGAGAATATTTCCTGTGTATCACTCTAAAACACAAAAACAGCAGAAAACATGGAACTGGCACTGTGGCATCTTGTCAATAGGTTAGTTCCGGAAATCGCATAAAAGTGCCACGAAGTGTAACGAAACATCGGGTAAATGGTGTAAAAACAAGCATGGAGCATCAAAAATTATGGATACGTTGGAGACGTATCACCCAACTTCTTCCTTTGGCCGCCGATGAAGTCGTGCACCTCCTCCGGCGAGTAGAGGCTCTTGGCAACGCTCTCCCTCTCCCCACACCGCGCTGCCCATGCCGCTAGCCTTCGCGCCACCTCCGCCATGCTGAACTCCCCATAAATCTCCAAGGTCTTGAACCAAGCCATGCACGGCGCGAACGCGGCGTCCACAAACCCGAAACCATGCTCCCCTCCAAAGAACCCATGCTAAATTTCCAGTCTGACATTGGGTGTTTGGCACATATAAGATACTGCTTGGTAGCTTTGGGATTGGTACTCCTCCAATTGAAAAAGAGTATCGAATGATTTGGTATAACGTAGTTGAAAATTTGTAGTAAGTCATCAACACTCTTTTCCGACCAAAAGAGTAGTTGTTAATGTGTGATAATGCTCTTAGGTCCAAGTTCAGGAAATAATGTTGTATTAAATAGTTCAGGAAAATTTGTAATAAGATGCTAATCTACTATATACTAAAAGCACAATACGGGTGTTTAAAATAGAGACACCACATTAATCCACATCATTAAAATTATTTAGACTGTTAGATCTAAAATTAATGACTGAGATTTAAAGATAAAAGTGTTACGTAGAACGTTATTTGTGTACAAACGATAAAAGCTGACACATGATTAAACAAAAAAGTTCACGTCCTAAGTCCAATCATGCCACACGTGCCAAAAAGCTATCCAGACCGTGTACATGATACACAGATGTCCTATACACCCGATCACCACACATGCCGAAAAAAATCATAGCCAGCTATCCCGGCCATGTACGCAGACGTCTATACACCCGATCAGCACAGATGTAAAAAAAAAGGCAATTATCCTTTGTGTTTTGAATCTGTGCATGTGCACATGATAGGATGTTCTAATACTTATAGCTATCATATGTACATAAATAATTCTACTACCGCATATAAATATTATTGGGTAGACATTAACACAAGTAGAAAAGGTGTAAACCATGTCGGTATAATTTATTAAAATAATTCTGTCAGTGCTGTTTAAACAAAAAAAAGTTTAAACTAAAATATAATAAAATCGACAATCTGATTTTCATTCAGTAAAAACTAACGTCAATGCAAAATGATATGAACATGAGCAAAATGGAAACTTATGATTTAGATAAAATTAGCAATCTGTTTTCATCCATTAAATTAATAATATTTACCAAAATGGATATTTATTGATATAAATATAGGTCAATGGAACAAAATGAGATAGAGGAAAACAAAAATTCTAAGACAAGAATAAATCTAAAATATACTTTAATGAATATACGGAGTCTAACAGAGGTTCCAGATTGAGCCATATATATCATCTAAAACAATTCAACTCACATAGCCTGATAGCGAGGAGATATAAGGGGGACTAAGTGTTCAAACTGAAAAAAAAATCTCAGGCAGACTGGACTCTCAAATAAAGACGTAAACACATGTAGCAGCACGTGGATTCAACCATTCAAATTGAAATTGCATGCACATAAAAAATATATCACCTAACCATGGGCATATGCATTGTATGATAATTAAAAAATCCATGTGTTGTTACACCATGCTTGATGATATCCTAAATCAGATGATCAAGTCCTCTCTCATATATTCTCATATATACAAGTGCCTTTTTCAAAAAGAATTAATAATCATTATGTAAGTACCTTGGAGGTACATTAGATGATGTATGAGTCTTATTTTACGAATTTTTCTTGCATACATAATCATAACTCATTTTATTGTATCTATGGAATAATAGATATATTTTCAAGACATTATTTAGATGTTTCCCTCGCAAATACGAGGGCCACCATGCTAGTTATAAATAATAGAAAGAACTTTTTGAAGCTCAGGTGTACCCATAGCCACCCTCCGTTTAGGCATTTCTATTGTATCAAACTAGATGATACCCCGCGCGTTGCTGCGGGAATTTAGGAAAATAAAATTATGTGTATGGTTTGAGTTAAACTTTGGAATGAATAAAACCATTGAAAGAACATACTAATGATAGTATCAAGGGAATAATAAAGAGTGGAGAACGCTTCAACATAATATTGAGGATCGATAACTGTTCAATTAGATCGAAATGTGCTTCAAGAGTACATTGCATCTTTAGAATAGCAGAAGGGAGTACTCAGTTCATTTAGAAATTACGGTGAAACATTCTTGGCTATCTATCAGGAAAATATAGGAATTTCGTTAGTATTAGGAAACACTTAAATATTTTATAACCGAGTATAATTTAATGGGCAATCAATGTAAGGCTTACACTGACAAAAATTAAAGAGAGAACAATTAAAAACAACCAAAATAACATATGGAAGATCCGGTATTGAGATAATATCTGAGACGCCGTCGCGGAGGGTATGGTTTTCAATATAAGGGGACTGCTGAGCGCAAACGCTGCTAGCTACCCAATCAAATATATGAAAAACTCTCGGTATTTTCTGTCTTTCCTACACACAAAGAAGAGTCAAATCATGTAAAATGCATTTAAGTGTAATTGAGTAGCAATGTACTGACAGGAACATTATCAATTGATTGTACAATAGGGGTTGTAAGTAGAGAGATGAACCATCAGGTTCGTTGAACTATACAATTAAGATTGCAAAGTTTAAAACTGATCCATCACGAAGAACTTGACAGCTCAACCATCAAAATATGTATCAGACTTCTAATCTTCTATATTGCTGACACCAATTGTATAGTCGAACTAACCATCGGAGACCTTCATCTCCGAGTGTACAGCACTGACTCTTATTCCTAATTAATATATACGGAGTGGCCTTTGCATGAAGGTAAACAGCTTAAACCTGAAATAATGAATACAGGACGGCCACGCATGTAGAAAAAACCTGAGACAGCAACAGAAAACCCACATAAAACATACCGGGAGAAGTCCAGTTTACCCCCCTGAACTTGTCCTAAAGTTCGATTTACAACCCTTAACTATGATATGGTTCAATCTTCAACGTCAAATTCTGCAGACCGTTCGTAATCACCCCTTCAACCGTGTTGACCTGGTTATATATGCATAGGTAAAAAATAAAACACATGTATTTAAGTACATGTATTTCAATACGTCCCTCGTACTTTGTACATGAATGCGCCAGAAAAGAGACGATCGCGAGATGATCGGCCTAGTATCCTCTTGTTGTTAGTTCACGCTAATATCGATCGGGGCCGCCGTCTTTGCCATCAGCACACCATACCACGGTGCCGCCGGCACCTAGCGAGGTCGCCGTCCGCCCCTGACCAGGCAGCTGTCCCGCTCCTGCCCTGACCGTCGTCCGTTGATATTTTCTGAGGCTGCCCCCTGCCCGCTAGGGTTGGTGTTATGTCGCTCAAGATCTGCTGATTTGCCTCTCCGTTTTAAGAGCATGTCTAACAATCCTGTATTTGCTCGTCCCGTATCGAGTGAATACACGGCCCTGTATCAAAAAAATTGCTACGCACGAACCATTCCGTCTAACAGATCTTTTATTCCACCCCGTATTTTAAAAAATGCAAAACCCGGGAGAATTCATAGATAGTTCTTCACATTGATTATAGATAGTGGATATACAAAATTGCGCGATCCTACTGGATCGCGACTTCTACAATGCTAGCCTAGTGTTGGGGATATACCAAATAGGTATACCAACGACGTAGTCCTAAATCAGCAAGCCAGGGTGGCCCATCAGGGGTGGTATGGCGGATTCGCCATACCGGGCGGCCCAGTTGCTGAAGTTGGCACGGCGGTATTGGACGCAGGCGCTTATGGCGGATCCGGGGACAGGTCCATGGCGGGCTACTAGCGGCGAGCCTATGGCAGATCCGGAAGACGACCCATGGCGGGTGACCTTGTAGCACACGCGTAGGACTTAGTCTAGGACTCCAAGTTGTATCCGCTCCGGTACCAACGTGTAGCCCATGCCAGGCGCCTTTATAAGCCCGGCGTGGAGCAGCCCTTGAGGCATCAGACCAATCTTACGGCCAATCGCATAGCGAAACAGCCAACCTCATCATTGTAATCGAGCACTTGTTGCCATATAGTGAATTATAGCAGCACGTAGGGTCTCGCCACCGTTGCGGGATCTGAAGCTGGGGTAAACTCGTGCTACCACCGTCCTGGATCGCTCCTTCGTGTTCACCCCCTTCCACAAACCGCCATATCCCTACCCCTATGGCAGATCTGTTGACAAAACCACGACAGTTGGCGCCCACCGTGGGGCTAAGCGCGTCTGGAGCACGGATCCAGGCGGGATCCGCCTTCGCAGGCATCGGCGACACCGTCGCCATCGGGCGCGTCCTCTACGATTCCGGCTTCCCCATCGTCCCAGCGGATAACCTCTGGGTGCCGGCTAGAGAAGACCCTGCTCGATTCACCATCGTCCCGATTGAAGATATCCATATCTTCATTGGAGAGACAAACCCTACCCCCGCTACGGAAACCAATTTCCGGCGGATCGGTATGGCTGAAAACCCCAAACGGACCGCTTTCGAGCTGGATACGGAGGAGGTCTCATCTGATCTGGAACTTTCCAAGTTGCCCAGATCAGATCTGAAAAATAATCCCACCCAGCCCGCCCCGGAGGTAGAGGAAGTGGTGGAAGACCGCTGTGAATCTGCCATGAGCAATCTGGCGTTAGAGACACCGCGGTACTGCTTTGTCGCGTTCGCAGGTATCACTTCGGGATCTACCTCCAATGGAGAAGATAGCCCAGGTGAATCCATCCTAGAGGCACTTAACGAAAGTGGTGAATCGGATGACTGGGACAGCAAAGGCTATGATTCTGACCATTACGATGCCGCCATGAGAAAGCTTGAGGCGGAATTGGCGCAGCAGGCACTTGAAGAGCAACAAGCAGCGGCCAAGCAGGTGTTTGTAACCAGCAAAGGAGATGACGCTGGGCAGACAACCGGCGATCTGCCATCTCAGGCAGTCCACGACGGAGATGCCGGCAATGAGCAGGGCAACCCGCCACCAGCCGCCGATCCCGCCACGGAGCAACTTCCTGAGATTCACAGCGGACCCAGGCCTCTGCAACCCGCCATCCCCGCGGACTAGCACCCGGAAGACTTCACGACCCCGCTGGACAAGGTCGTCTATGGAACTCTAGCAGATCCAATCACCCCTGACTATGTCAGAGATGTGAACGATCTCGAGAAGAAAAGGCGAGCACTCCTCAAGGAAGCAAAGCGAGTCGAGAAGATGGGCAAGCAGGTTGATGACGACATCGCTAAAGCTCAGGACACGCTGAAGCGCGCAAGGAACATGGAGGAGAAGTACGTTACTCTCATCCAGAACCAGATCAACGAGGGAGGCGACCCGCAGCTGGTACGAAACATTGGGTTCACCGTACCAACAGCGGAAACTCTGGCCAAGATGTACATCAAGAATCCGCCATACATGGACAAAAACTGCAATGAAGTTAGGGCTACGCCCATCGAGAACATCGTGGCTGCAAAGGAGCTATTGGAACATAACAAGAGCCCAGCAGCCCTAGAGACGGCGGTTAAACTGATGACCAAAGCATTAGTGCAGCAGGAGAAGGCTACGTCGTCACGACGGCTCGAATCTGATCCTGCGCTATGCAAGTCCAGTACTGCCTCTAAAGCTCAGGGGGCTGGCAACAATGGTGCACGTCCTGACAATGAATCTCATACCGGATCCTCAGATATCCGAAGAAGAGAAGCTCGCAATCAGCGACATGCCATCCCAATATCCTCCGATGACAAACCACATGGCAAAGGCCCGCAGAGAAACCCATCGCCACCCCGCAAGAATTACCCAGCTTACGGATACCAACAAACCACTGTTGCTCCTCGCCATAAGACCAACATGCCGCCACCAAAGCATAAGACGTTTGAAGTCCCCAAGGGAGGAATTGTCATACGCGACAATGATGGCAAACGAGGACAAAGCCGTGACGCTGGACGCAGAGATGATCCGCCACGACGGGAAAACAGCAGGGATGGCGGATCCAAGAGAAGGGACCGATCTCGCCATGACGACGGCACGCACCGCGACGGTGACAAAGACAAGAATCGCTCCACTCGCCGTCACGATGACAAAGGGCAAGGCTCCCACCGCCATGATGACGGTCCATCTTCATGAAGAACAGAAGGAAGCCGTCGTAGCTGCAAAGATCAGTCGCAGGACGGCGAGAGTAAAAGGCGGCGTGACCCTTCGCCATCCCCACCAGGGAGCCCGCATGGCGGTGGTGGCGGTGGCGGCGGGCCAGCAAGGTCGCACAACTCTCGCAAGAATCCGCCGGACTAGAAGCCCTACGACGCCCGTACCCATCTAAATGAGATTACCAAATCTCAAACGGCCTTCTTCCTCAGCCCAAAGTGCTTTGGACAACGGATTCGTGATGAGCCCATCCCGTATGGGTTCAAAATCGAGAAAAATATCCGCCAGTACAATGGAGTCGATAGGCCTTTGACTTGGCTACAAGATTACTTCAACGCAGTACAATTCGTCGGGGGATCTCCCAATGTTGCTGTCTGCTATTTGCCCCTGATGCTTTCCGGCACTGCGAGGCAATGGATCAACGACTTGGCAGAAAACTCCATCCAAACCTGGTTCGATATGCAAACTGCGTTCACCAAAAATTTTGAGGGGACTTACAAGAGACCCCACAACATTGGTGACCTCCAACGGTGCCGACGAGCCGATGATGAGACCTCCCAAACTTTCCTCGCACGATGGCTGGATATGAAGAACTCCTGTGAAGGGGTCACTGACGAATCCGCCATCCTCGCGTTTATTGACAGTTTGGAGAGAGGCCAACTGCTCCGCCATCGCCTGTTGCGAGAAAGGAACGAAGGGAAGTTGACCCTAAACTCCATGATCACCATCGCAAGCAACTACGCGGCCGCCGATGACGACGCCCGCGAATCTCTGAAGGCTTCCGCCATCCAGAATACTGGAAAGCGGAATAGCAGTAACAAGCGGAAGAATCCGCCAGAAGAGCCTCAGGCTCCGGATATGGTCGCCACAACCTTTGCTGACAAGGGTCAAAACAACCAGCGCGGCCGAGGACGCGGAGGTGGCGGTGGCCAGCCGTGGAGTTCCGCAACTCCCGCTTCGGCGCCATCCGCCCCCGTGTCCTAAGATGAATACCGCGATATGCCATGCTTTGCCCATCGTGACGCGTCGGCAAAGTGCAACCACACCAACCGGAACTGCAAGTTTGTCAACGACCTCAAGGCGGATCAAGAAGCTGGCTTCAAGCGCAGCCGGCGACAACGGCCTTGTGGCAAAGGAAAAGTGGACAAAGATAAGGAGTCCAGGGATGGCAGTGATATGGATGAAGACCCTACGCCCAAACCCGCCGAAAAGGCAGAGGGTGGTGCTGGCAAGGGTAACCCAATCAAGGACAAAAAAGGTGCCTTTCACACATTCCTTGGACCCCCCACGGCAAAGGCACAGAGAGCCGCTATGCGCTCCCTCAACGCCACCGTGCCTAAAATCCGCCAGTACGTCCGATGGTCCGAAGTACCGGTGCACTGGAGCCGTGATGATCATCCAGAGCACATCCTAGATGGATATTACACCATGGTGGTATGCCCTGTAATCCATGGCTATGAGTTCTCCAAATGCTTAATGGATGGCGGAAGCAGCCTGAACATCATGTACGTGGAAACTTTGACAAAGCTCGGCCTTACCAAAACCCAACTCCGCCATAGCGCGGTCACCTTTTATGGGGTGGTTCCTGGTCGCCAAGCCAAGTCCCTCGGGTCCATCACACTCAAGGTTGCCTTCGGTAGTGAGGAAAACTATAGAGAAGAGCCCATAACCTTTGAGGTGGTCCCGTTCAAAAGCACTTACCACGTGATCTTTGGGCGCCCCGCCTTCCACAGCTTCCATGCAAGGCCATGCTACATCTACAATCAACTGAAGATGCCAGGACCGGATGGCATAATCACCATTTATGGCAGCTTCAGAAAGGCAAAGGAGTGCGAGGAAGGAGAAGCCGCCTTCGCAGAAGCAGTGTTCTTCGGTGAGGAGTTCAAAGAAATCCATGCCGCTACGGACCCCACGGCAATGTCGGCATTCAAGCAGGAGGTTTCCGCCTCCCTGCCCACCTTCAAGCCTACAGTCGATACAAAACAGGTGGAACTTGTCGCTGGCGATGCCGCCAAGACCACCACCATTGGGACGAATTTGTCCCCCGCATAGGAAAGCGCGCTCATCGAGTTCCTCCATCAGAATCGGGACATCTTCGCATGGCAGCCATCTGACATGACGGGTGTACCCAGGGAACTCGCCGAGCACGCTCTGCAGATAGTTCCTGGCTCAAAGCCAGTAAGACAAGCCATGAGACGCTTCGGCGATGAAAAGCGCCACGCCATAGCAAAGGAGATTTCCAAGCTGTTGAAAGCAGGCTTCATCAAGGAAGTGATACATACTAAGTGGGTGGCGAATCCGGTGCTAGTTCCTAAGAAAAACACAAAAGTTCTGCGCATGTGTGTAGATTACACTGGCCTGAACAAAGCGTGTCCAAAAGACCCTTTTCCCTTGCCTCGCATTGACCAAGTCATTGACTCGACGGCGGGATCGGAGCTACTGTGTTTCTTAGATGCCTACTCCGGATACCACCAGATCAAGATGAAAAAGTCCGATCAGCTCGCTACGTCATTCGTAACACCTTATGGCACATATTGCTATGTCACAATGCCATTCAGTCTGAAAAACGCGGGAGCAACGTATCAGCGCACCATGCAAAAGTGCCTGGCGGATCAAATCGGACGAAATATCCACGCATACGTGGACGACATCGCAGTTATGTCTAAAAAGCAAGATGGCCTTATAGCGGATTTGCAAGAGACATTTGAGAATCTCAGGAAGTACAACATGATGCTTAACCCAACAAAGTGCGTCTTCGGGGTCCCAGCTGGACAACTCCTAGGATTCATTGTCTCCCACCGTGGAATTGAGGTTAACCCGGAGAAGATCAAGGCAATCCTCGACATCTCCCGGCCCATCGACCTAAAAGACGTTCAGAGACTCACAGGCTGCGTAGCAGCGGTGAGCAGATTCATCAGTCGTCTTGGCGAGAAGGCTTTGCCACTCTACAAGTTGATGAAGAAATCAGACGAATTTGTCTGGACCGACGAGGCAGACGCTGCACTTAAGGATCTGAAGAGAGTGTTATCCACTGCACCAGTCCTAGCGGCACCCGAAGACCAGGAACCCATGTTACTATACATGGCGGCAACCAATAGGGTGGTCAGCATCGTCATGGTGGTAGAGCGTAAGGAAGAAGCGCAGGAGTATGGCGTGCAGCGACCAGTCTACTATGTCAGCGAGGTCCTGACGGAATCCAAGCAGCGCTACCCTCACTACCAAAAATTGGCATACGGAGTTTTCCTAGCTTCTCGTAAGTTAAGGCATTACTTCTATGACCATAAGATCACAGTGGTGAGCAAAGCCCCACTAAAGGACATCATCAACAACAGCGACGCAACAGGGCGAGTTGCGAAGTGGGGCATTGAATTGGCCTCTTTTGACATCGACTACAAGCCTCGCACCGCCATCAAGTCTCAGGCCTTGGCGGAGTTTATGGCGGATTGAAAGGAAGCGCAGGAGACTACGCCCGTCCCAGAACCAGAGCATTGGGTGATGCACTTTGATGGCTCAAAGTTGCTACACGGCTCGGGGGCTGGAGTGACACTCAAATCTCCCAAGGGAGATGAGCTAAGCTACGTTCTCCAGATTCACTTCCCCACCACCAACAACATCGTGGAATATGAAGCGCTACTACATGGGCTACGTGTCGCAAAGGAGATCGGCGTACAACACATCATGTGCTGTGGAGACTCCGACCTTGTGGCTCAGCAGGTGGCTGGCACATACAAAGCTCGGAATGAAGTAATGGCGGCATACAGGGATGAAGTGGACGAGATGGCCAAAAGTTTCCTCGGCTACGACATAAAGCATGTACGGTGAGAAGATAACATGGCGGCCGATACCTTGTCCAAACTGGGATCCAGCCGTAAGGCAGTTCCGCCAGGCGTATTCCTCGAGCATCTGTGCGTACCATCAGTTAAGATGGTGGATCCAGATAATCCGGAGATAGCGAGCTCCCCTGTTATGGCGGTTTTGCCAAGCAATCCGCCATGGGCAAAGCCCTACCTGAAATTTCTGACGACCAAGAAGCTTCCTGAAGACGAAGTCCAAAAAAGACAAATCGAGCGTAGAGTCAAAGCGTACACCATCATAGATGGCCAACTCTACAAACGGAGCACCTCGGGAGTTTTCATGAAGTGCATATCCCAAGTGGATGGAATCGAAATACTAAGAGAGATCCACGAGGGCGAATGTGGGCATCACGCCGCCGCCAGATCCCTCGTAGCTAAGGCGTTCCGCCATGGATTCTACTGGCCAACAGCCAAGGCAGATGCAGACCGCATTGTGGAGCTCTGCCACGGTTGCCAGATGTACTCCAAGCAAACCCATATGCCCGCCACAGCGTTGCATATGATCCCTATAACTTGGCCCTTCGCAGTCTGGGGGCTGGATATGGTGGGTCCGCTAAAAACAGCACCTTCGGGATTTACGCACCTTTTGGTAGCGGTAGACAAATTCACGAAGTGGGTGGAAGCTAAGCCCATCAGAAAACTTGATGGCAAAACCGCCCTGAAGTTCGTCAAGGACATTGTGGTCAGATTCGGCATCCCGCATAGCATCATCACCGATAATGGCACAAACTTGTCTCAGGGAGAAGTTGAAGAATACTGCCATCACAACGGAATCTGCCTTGACCTAGCATCTGTGGCACATCCACAGTCTAATGGCCAAGTTGAGCAGACCAACGGACTAATCATGTCAGGGATCAAGCCACGCCTAGAAGCACCGCTACATAGAGCAGCTGGAGCTTGGGCAGAGGAGTTACCATCTGTACTGTGGAGTCTACGGACCACACCAAACAGATCAACCGGCCTTACCCCTTTCTTCTTAGTCTACGGAGCAGAGGCAATCTTGCCAAGCGATGTTCAGTATGATTCTCCACGAGTCGAGGCCTACAAGGAAGAAGATGCAGAAGCGTCCAGACAACTATCTGTGGACCTGCTGGAAGAGGAACGAGACCTAGCAGCCCAGAGATCCGCCATCTACCAGCAGAATCTCCGCCGCTATCACAGCAGGCGAGTTCGCCAACGCTCGTTCAAAGAAGGTGACCTGGTGCTACGTCTGAAATAGCAGAAGTCCCACAAGCTATCCCCGCCTTGGGAAGGACCCTTCATCATTAGCAAGGCTCTACTGAATGGTTCCTACTACCTCGTTGATATTCGCGAGCTAGATGAGCGACCAAGTAAGAAGCGCAAACGAAGAGACCCTGACGATATCTACGACAAGACAGATCGTCCATGGAACATCGCACAGCTACGTCCTTTCTACACTTAGCATTTCTCTAGCTATGTAACAGGCACCTCTATATGATCAATGAAATAAAGCATTTGGTTCACTCTTGATTTTTTCTGAGTCTTTTACCTCCTTTATTGTTCATTTAGATCGTATAGAACCTTTTTGCGCAATTGTGCTTTGCACTTGCGTCTCTTTTAAATCCGCTATAAGCGGTCCGCGTAGCTTTTTTATGTTTTGATCTTCATTCGATGTTCTCTGTGTGGATTCCAGAGTAGTGATTTTTGACGATCTAAGCCGCCATCTGCTCAGGGTTCTGGATGGTTGCTATTAAGTATCGTCGCCCTAGCGGATTGTTCGTGCGAAGATTTCGCCATCTCACGAAAAGTCAAGCACAGAGAGCCGGATGGCGGACCGCATAATCCTACGCGTGAATTTTTTTCTAAGTGTTGTTTTTTGGGCATGGCAAAAACTGCAAGTTGCATAAAACTAGGCCTGGCAGTTTCTTCGCGCAATTAAACCACTTCAAAAAAAACAAACTGCAAAAGTTCACAAGCATTCCACTGATCCGCCACAAGCAGATCAGTCATAGTGCAGACACATCACACGCAGTTTAAGTTTAAATTACAGACCCACTCAGGGGCTGAATTGATGCAAAGTATTTTTTTTCCTGCCATATTGCAGGGCACATCTCAAGAGGATGGCGGAACCTTGGAAGACACCTCATCACCGCCATCACCACCTGCTGTAGCCGCGGAGGCTGATGCCGAAGCCTGGCTTGGCGACCCTGGCAGCTCGTATGCCTCATAGTATACGTTCAACTGAGTGCCAAGGGCGCACAGTTGATCGTATCCAAGCACGCTCTGCCGGATGGCGGCCTCGTCCACCGGCGCGCCGTCCTCGCCACACTCAGGGATGCCGGAGGTAAGCTGGTCTAGGTCCATCTCGGGATAATGGGCCTTCGCCAAGGTCAACGCTGTCCTGGCACCACCCCGAGCAGAGGACAACTTCCAATCCGCCACCAGCCCTGGCACCAGCAGCAGCTTCTGTGTGAGCGCGATGGCAGAAAGGTTGGAAGAACCCGCTATCTGCAGGCTCCCGCACGCTTGGCGACCAGCGCTGAGAAGGCCATCAAGCTCCTTCCTCGCTGCATCGGTGGCCATGCGCAAGCCCTCAGCGGTGTCCATCTCGCTTTGCCCCAAGGAAGCTGCATGGCGGAAAGAAGAAGATGCATCACGGACTGCATAGCAAAAATTGAAAAACAAGTTATAAGAAGTGGTACCTAGCAAGTTGTCTTGGAAGTGATGGAGGAGATCGTTAAAGCCTTCACGCCGCTTCTCAAAATGAGTGGCGGCTTTGCGGAGGTCCGCTATCTCCTTGTCCTTCTTCTTGCCCTGGTTCTCCTGGTCCTTCAGCTGCCTCTCGAGGGTGGCGTTTTCAGCCAGCGATTTCCGGAGCTGTTCATTCAGCCCATCCATCGCAATGGCGTGGCCTTTCTTCATCCCCTCAAGTGTGGACTTAAGCTTGGCAGCGTCTGCATGGCGGAATCTTGTCAGCTCAGCATTGATTGAATAAGCATAAAGGAAACTTAAGGTAGATTACCGCTATTCTCAAGCTGCTGCCGCAAATCCGCCACAAGAGCGCCTTTCTCTGCCAGCTCCTTCTCTTGTGAGCTGACAACCTGGACCAGGTCTTCCACCACCTTCTTGTAATTCTGGCAAAACAAAGTTGAAGTGTTAGTTACTCTTAGAGCTTCATGCCGGATACATATCCACCATAACGCTCGGGGGCTACTCACGATGATTTTTTAGTCATTCTTAGAGCATCATGATGGATTATCCGCCATGATGCTCGGGGGCTACTTACGCTGATTTTTTCTCCTAAGAGCTTTATGCCGGATAAGTATCCGCCATAACGCTCGGGGGCTACTCAGTATGAAAATTAAAAGTTCTCTATAGAGCATTGTGTGAAATACCAGCGCTCGAGGGCTAAGCTATTCTAAAAACTTACAGAAGTCAACCTTGGAGCCCCATAGCGGATTAAGTTTGCGAATCCGCCATGGCGCTCGGGGGCTACTGGGAGTACATACCTCTTTAACAAGACTGGTTCTCTGAACAAACACTGTCATAGCAGATGACACGTTGTTACTGGCCTCCTCTTGTAAATTATCAAGGCGGAAAAGAGCCTCTGATTTCTTCTTCCATTTCGCAGCCTCCCCAGCCCCCGTGTCCATCTGGATCGCTTTTCCGCTAAAACTTACTTTCCTGGCACCCTTAGCAGGGCGGTCTAGTGGTTCAGCAGTTTTCTCTGGAACATCTGCCACCTTGCTGGTATGCTGAGAGGAGGTGGAGGGCCCAGTTGGGCGAGCAGGAGCATCTGGTGTACGTGGAATGGCAGCAGGAGATGGCTTGGTCCTTGGAGGTTTCTGGCCAGAAACCTTTCTTCTTCTGTGTGCAGAAGAGACAGATTAGAACAGTTAAGTTATGCATGGTATGAAGGCAAGTTATGATAATACTTACTTCCGCTCTAGTAGATTTATAGTGGCAGAATGTTCTGGCACGGTGTCCAGATGGCCGCGAAGGGCAGGGGACGAATGGCGAGAGATGACTCTTTTGCCCATCCCACGAATGCGCCCGCCAGCACCGCGAACGCCACGAGGAACCGCCACTACAGGTTCATCCGCCACTACCTCTTCCTCGGCCACCTTCTGTCTTTTGGGAGACGAGGATGTCTCGTCCTCATCGTCAGTGAGATCTTTCGTTCGAGGATAGCGGACGAGACCGCTCAGTTCAGAGGGTGGCAGGGAAGAGAGCTGTGGAGATGTGAAGTTATTAAAGGAAAATTAGCTGTTATGGCGGAATAAGAAGAAGCACTTACCTTTGAACAACTGCCATTCTCATACATAGGGATTTTTAGCTTCAGAGGCTCATCTCGCCCCACCTTAATGATGTTGCGGATCCGGAGCTCGATCTCTTCAGCGGACAGTTCCTCCTTGGAATAGCGCTGGGGATCGTCTATTCCGCTATACTCGCACATCAGGGTTGGGCGATATTGAAGAGGCTGAATCCGCCGTGAGATCCAGCAATAAATGGTGTCAGCACCTGTCAGTCCAGAGAAGACAAGTTTCGAAATCCGCCGTGAGCATAATTGGCATTCATCATCCATTGTGAAGTCATCCATGACACCCCAGCTATCCTGCTCCTCGGCGGGGCCATCAGTAAAAGACCGCAGGCCGAACTTCCTTTCAGGAGGGGCCTGGTTAGCCAGGTAGAAGAACGAACCCCGCCATCCCTTAGCAGAGTCGTAAGGGACAATGTAGGGGTAGGATTTCCCATGCCGAGGAACAAAGGAGATCGATCCGCAATTGCGAGGATTCCCGTTCGCGTCCCGGTTATGACGGATGTTAAAATATAAGCGAAATAAATCTCCGCGTGGGCTAATGCCTAGATATCCTTCCCATAGCGCGACAAAACCTGCTAAAGCAGTGAAGCTATTCGGAGCAATGTGGTGCAGCTGTAACCTGTAATGACGGAGAACTTCCCTCAGGAAGTAGGATGGCGGAAGGCTGAGGCCACATTCAATATGGGACTTCAGCATAACGACCTCTTCCTCTGAAGGAGTCGGCATCGCTTCACCAGGCTCAAACCGCCATCTGGAGGTTTCCTTAGCAGCTATGCGGCCTTCCCGCTCCAAGGAAGATAGAATTTCCTCGTTCAGATTGCAGGAGTCCCAGTCTCCTCCTGAGCTTTCGGGTATGGCGGACTTGGTATCCGAGGACCGCACCGAACCTTCAGCAGCTTCAGATTTAGAGGCTTCGCGAGGTGATTCAGGCTCCATGGCGGCAAGTGGCGTGGCGGTAGTGACTTCGAGGATTTCGAGCGAAGATGAGGAAGACGATGCCAGTTTGTGGCAAAAAAGGCTACCGGCGGCGAGGTTTTCCGCGGTGGCTCGTCGGAGATCACGAAGCTCTCGTGGTGGCGCTGAAGAGAGAGAAAGCGATGGGGGTGAATGAGGGGTGACCGGCCGGGGGTGAGAGGCCAGGGTATATATAGACCTCGGGCCTCGAGATTCATGCCCGCCATCACCACCGCTCATCCTCATCGCAGAAACCTTAATCTGGTGACACGTGTCCAAGGGTAAAAAGGTAACTTGGTGAAAATAGTGCGTGCACTGTAAATCTTGCCCTAGAAGGAACTGTGTGCCGAAATTTACGGCGGATTTCAACGGTATGATCCACTGGATCCCGAAAATCTCGCTAAGATAACTACGTCGCTTGATCCGTTATTTACGGCGGATTAATAGATGGAAGAAGGAACATAAAGATGACCGCCATCCCAGCAAAGAAGAGCTATGGCGGAAATGACCTATCAAGGACAAGCATGGCGGATGTAGATGGCAATCTTGAAGTTCCCTGGGGGCTACTGTTGGGGATATACCAAATAGGTATACCAGCGACGTAGTCCTAAATCAGCAAGCCAGGGTGGCCCATCAGGGGTGGTATGGCGGATTCGCCATACCGGGCGGCCCAGTTGCTGAAGTTGGCACGGCGGTATTGGACGCAGGCGCTTATGGCGGATCCGGAGACAGGTCCATGGCGGGCTACTAGCGGCGAGCCTATGGCGGATCCAGAAGACGGCCCATGGCGGGTGACCTTGTAGCACACGCGTAGGACTTAGTCTAGGACTCCAAGTTGTATCCGCTCCGGTACCAACGTGTAGCCCACGCCAGGCGCCTTTATAAGCCTGGCGTGGAGCAGCCCTTGAGGCATCAGACCAATCTTACGGCCAATCGCATAGCGAAATAGCCAACCTCATCATTGTAATCGAGCACTTGTTGCCATATAGTGAATTATAGCAGCACGTAGGGTCTCGCCACCGTTGCGGGATCTGAAGCTGGGTAAACTCATGCTACCACCGTCCTGGATCGCTCCTTCGTGTTCACCCCCTTCCACAAACCGCCATATCCCTACCCCTATGGCAGATCTGTTGACGAAACCACGACACCTAGTCATCGAGGATGATGAGCGGAGTGGTGGCGGCGGCCTCCCGAGCCATCAGCTCCTTGATGGCGGCGATGGCCTGTGCCGCCTCCTCCGCGTCCGCCCGAGCCTTGTCGGCGGCCTCCTTCTTGGACGCAGCCACCGCCTCCAAGAAGAGGGGATCCTCCCCCTCCTCCGCCTCCTCTTCCTCGTCGCCGGCTCGCAGTGCTCCGCCGCTGGAGCTCCCCTCCCATGCGGCCTGATACGTCCAAAACGTATATACTTTCCCGAACACTTTTGCTATTGTTTCTCCCCTAATTTGTGTGTTTTGAATACAACTAACACAGACTGACGCTGTTTTCAGCAGAATTGCTCTGGTGTCTCGTTTTTTGCAGAAATTCAACTTCCAGTAAAAATTCGGGAAAAATCATGAAAAATCCTATTTCACCAGAAGACCCACGGAGCCAGAAGACCGGAGGGAGAAGGGGCTCGAGGGGCCATCACACACTGGTGGCGCGGCCCAGCCCTGGCCGCGCCACCTATGCGTGAGGGGGCCCCAGGTCCCCTCTCGACCTCCCCTCTCGCGTACATATACTCCCTGACGACATATTATCAGAGAGACGGCGTTTTTTCCCAGATAGACTTCCGCTGCGCCGCCGCCATCAGAAACCGTGATTTGGAACCAGAAACTCCGTTCTGGCACCCTGCCGGGATGAGGATTCGGAGGAGATCTTCATCACCATTACCACCGACGCTCCTCCATCGACCATCCATGACTCCCCCATCCATGTGTGAGTAATTCCCCCGCTGTAGGTGAGGGGATGGTAGGGATTGGATGAGATTGTTCATGTAATTTGATATGAGATTGATAGGGCATAGTGCCTAGTATCTTTATTTAGTGCCTATGACATTGTTGCAACTTGTTGTGCTTAATGCTTGTCACTTTGGGCCCGAGTGCCATGATTTCAGATCTGAACATGTTATTATTTCTATGATGATACTTGTTGTTTATGGTCTTACCTACAAGTTGTATACACATATTGTTGTCTGGAACCCGAGGCCCCAAAGTGACAGAAATTGGGATAACCGGAGGGGATGGCTATGATATGAGGATCACATGTGTTCACCGAGTGCTAATGCTTTGCTTCGGTACTCTATTAAAAGGAGTACCTTAATTACCATTAGTTTCCCTTGAGGCCCTGCTGCAACAGGCTGGTAGGACAAAAGATGTCATGCAAGTTTCTCCTTGTGAGCACGTACGACTATATACGGAACACATGCCTATGATTGTTTGTACTAGGATGCTTTATCATTATTTATCTGCAATGCCCATATCTCATTGATTTCATGAATTATCTTATCCATGCAACGCCCGTAATCCATCCCTATGCCTACAGTATTTGTTCCTACTGTTTACAACTGTTACTATTACCGCTGCTATTTTACTACTGCTGTTACTGTTTTCTTGCTGTCACTGCTATAAAACTGTTGCTACTGATAAACCGCTGCGAGTGAGACTGTTTCCAGGTGCAGCTGAATTGACAACTCATCTGTTAAGGCTTACATATATTCTTTGGCTCCCCTTGTGTCGAATCAATAAATTTGGGTAATACTTTCCTCGAAGACTGTTGCGATCCCCTATACTTGTGGGTCATCAAGACTATTTTCTGGCGCCGTTGTCGGGGACCCATAGCTTTATTTATAAGTTCACTTGGTATTCATATTGTTCACTGCAATCCTTTCATCATGGGGAAACCTCGTGATGGAAAAGTTCCTATATTGCCATCCACTACAAGAAGAGGTACGACTCTCAACACCTCTGTTGCTCTTGATTCGCCATCTGTTATGAGTAAGTTGCTTACACCACCACACCCACATGCTACTGCTACTACTTCTACTGAGATTGAAAGTGCCACTGATAATTTAGATGATGCTTCTACTGTGCTTGATGAGAGAGGTTCACTAGGTTCCTTTTTAGAAGCTACTATTGCTAGAGCTAAGTTGGGAAACACCACTGTTACACCTGTTAGTTCACCTGAGCCTAGGGAATGTTCTAGTGATGATTATGATGATGAGGCTTACATTGAGCTTAATGATGATTTTATTGCAGAAGCACGTGCTGCTCGTAATGCAGGTAATGTTAAAGAATTTCTTGCTAGACGTTCTGTTAGATATAATTTGTCTCCTGATCCTCAGTTTGCTGCTTCTCCTATAAATATTAGAGACAAGGATTATGATTTCTCTTTGGATTTATCTTACATATCTATTGTTGAGAAAACTCCTTTTTGTGGTACTAAAGATGAGAATGCTATGGAGCACATGAATGAGCTTTCTACTTTGAGTAATTTGTTTTCTGATGATATTAAGCTCCGCACCTATTTTGTTGCTAAGATTTTTTCCTTTCTCATTGAAAGATGCTGCTAAAACTTGGTTTAATAGCTTGTCTCCTGGATCTCTTACTAGTCCTATTGCTTTGGTTAATGCTTTCTTTCAGAAATATTTTCCCGCTAGTGCTCAACATGCTGCTGTGCAGAAAATCTTTGATTTTGAACAGGGAAAAGGAGAGATATTGCCTGAATCTTGGACAAGGTTTTGTTCTTTAATTAGAGCTTTGCCTAAAAAACCATTGCCTAAAAATTAACTCCTTGACATATTTTATAATGGACTAACGGATGAATCTAAGTCATATTTGGATAGTTGTGCTGGTTGTGTTTTCAGGCAAAGAACTCCGGCTGAAGCTGAAGAATTAATGGCTAAAATAAGCCGGAATCATGATGATTGGACTTTAGTTGAGCCAACACCAACACCAACTCCTGCGCCATCTACAGAGCCTATGCCGAAGAAGAGACGGATGATTGAATTAAATGATGAAGTTATGAAGGAGGCTAAGAAATCTCTTAAGGAGAAAGGTATTAAGGCCAAAGATGTGAAGAATTTACCTCCTATAGAAGAATTATGTAAGCCAATCCCTCACTCATCTACCATTGAGGTACACTCTCTCCAATGCTTTGATGAAAGAGATATTCCTTACACTAAACCTCCTGATCAATGCTTAGACAAATTTGATAATTTTATTGTTAAGCAAGAAAATTTTAATTGAATGGTGCATAATCATGTGTTGGAGAATTCTAGAGTTATTAACAAGTTGCAGGATATTGTGGAGAGAACCGCCAATGATGTGAAGATACTTGCTAAACATTTTCAAATGGTTCAAACACAAATTGATCAGCTTACCAAGGTGCAAAAAGACTTGCTAGTTAATGCTGCCAGAGAGAAGCAAGCATGTGAAATACGCACAAGAAGTGGTGCAGCTACTCAAGACCCATTATATCCTGAAGGACATCCTAAGAGGGTTGAGCAAGATTCTCAACGCACTTCAAGTGATGATATTCTTCTTCTGAAGAAGAAGAAGAATAAGCATAAAACAACTTCAGAATCCTCTGATGCAGGTAAGGATCCTAATAGTGTTTCTATTTCTGATGCTGAAACTGAACCAGGAGATACCTCCGATAAAGAAGAAGATAAAGAAGAAGTTGAAGAAGAACCAGAGAAGATTGATAAGAGTGCAAAGTACACCAAAGAAGACTTCAT
The DNA here is from genome assembly GCA_007115705.1 of Dactylis glomerata. Classification (NCBI taxonomy): domain Eukaryota; kingdom Viridiplantae; phylum Streptophyta; class Magnoliopsida; order Poales; family Poaceae; genus Dactylis; species Dactylis glomerata. The sequence goes on from QXEO01001046.1 coordinate 634,227, forward strand.
TGCCAACAAGCATGGTAAGGAGAGGGAACCTTGGGTACAGAAGCCAATGCCTTTTCCTAGTAAGAAACACAAGTCCAAGGAAGAAGAACACTACAACAGGTTTTGTGAATGGATGAGACCTTTATTTTTGCAAATTCCTTTGACTGATGCTATTAGAATGCCTCCTTATGCAAAATATATGAAAGATATTGTCACTAACAAAAGGAAAATTCCTAGTGAGGAAATTTACACTCTACTTGCTAACTATTCTTTTGATGGTAAAGTTCCAGAGAAGCTTGGAGATCCAGGTATACCAACTATTCCCTACTCCATTAAAAATAACTATGTTAGAACTGCTTTATGTGATTTGGGAGCTGGAGTTAGTGTCATGCCTTTTTCTCTTTACAAGAGACTTGATCTAGAAAAATTGGTTTCAACTGATATATCCTTGCAGATGGCTGATAAGTCTACTACTATTCCTATTGGTATATGTGAGAATGTTCCTGTTCAAATTGCTAATAGCTGTTTGATATTAACTGATTTTGTTGTGTTGGAAATGCCTGAAGATGATAATATGTCTATTATTCTTGGGAGACCTTTTCTAAACACTGCAGGTGCTGTTATTAATTGCAATCAAGGAAAAGTTACTTTTAATGTTAATGACAAAGAATATACGGTTTATTTTCCCAAGAAGATTGATAGGAAGAATGCTCTAAGTTCAATCAAGCATGTTGAGACCATCAAAGTTGGTCAAATTATTTGTTCAGAGCAAAAGCCCAAGGAAGAATATCAAATTGTTATGGTTGGGGCTATACCTATCAAAGTTGAGGTAACATAAGCATTAAGTGAAGTGCAAAGTTTTGCCTCATATAAAGTTAGTTTGTTAACAAGACTTGATCAACCTTGTTGGCAAAGTGAATTTATATGAATGAAACTTCGTTTTCACCGCATCAACTCCACCTCACTCGTATTTACTTTCATAAAATTTTATTCCTTCAGTTTAGTTGCATGATTAAGAGCATCTCGGAGCTGCTCATGTTTAGTTTTGATTTGCTTGAAATATTTTCATCCTCGTTTTTCTGAGTTTTATCGATATGCCAATTTCTAAAAAATCCTTGAAAATAAAGTTTCTTGAAAAATTCCATAAAATTCTTTATAAATTTTTATGTCAAAAATGGGGCAGAGAGACACCTGGGAGGCACCAGGTGGGGCAGCCATGCCACCTCACACACAGGTGGCGCGGCCCAGCCCTGGCCGCGCCACCCATGTGTGAGAGGGCCCCACCAGGCCCCTCACTCAACTCTTCTTCCCCTGCTCTTTCTCTCTCCCGAAAAACACCACCCCATTTGCTCAAGCTCGAGTTCTTGCTGTTCTTCACCTCGATTTTTCGATCTCTTTGTTCAGCCCAACATTTTTGCTGAAACTTGGATCATTTGCTCTCCGGTATGTGACTCCTCCACTTGCCCAAGTAGATTTCCTTTTGGTAGAGTATTTCTTGAGTATTTTAGCATTGCAGGTGACAGCATAAATGAGTAAGCATGCTTGTTCTATTGTTTAGAAAGGTTATTTTGATGCATGATAGCCCTCTAGTAATTCACTATAGTAGTTTCCTATATTTTGCTTGTCTTTAAATCAATTTTTATGAGTTTTGTTGGAAAATTTCAGAAATGGAGGAGAATGTGTATCAACTCTCTCAACATGAACTAGAAGTGCATGATGTTATGAAAGTTCACTGTGAAGAGAAGGTTTTCCCCTCACTCTATCCTTGCTCAACATTCTTGAGTGCTGCTGGAATCCAGCAGGATTTTCAAGCCTTGCTTTCTAATGCAGGATTAGAATATTTTGTTGAGGGTGAACCTCCCCAATATGTTAAACTAACAATGTCTGTGGTGTAGGATTTCAGATTTAGTTGGTCCACTTCTAATCCCATGGTTCATTATAAAATTTATAACAAATCTGTGGACTTGCCTCTTAATGTTTTCTGTACAGCTATTAAGGTACCACAGTGGGGATCGCTCGAGAAGATAAGGGGACAACCAAGGCAATTGTTAGAACTATACGAGGAGATTTGTCAAGGAAGGAGCTTCACAGGAGAGGGTGGTAAAATTCGAAACATTCATTTCCCATCCATTCGATATTTTGCCTTCTTCATTACCAAATGTGTTCTTGCTAGGAAATCTGCAAGTAAATTGTCTCTCCATGATCTAGCTTTTATTGCTGCTACTTTAAGGCGGGATAGAACTTACAATTTGGGTGCCTTAATAGCTTTCCGTCTTGATATTAACCGTGAGAAAGGGGGAATCTGTGGGGGGCTTATAGCTTCACGCCTGTTAGCTTTTCATGGTGTTGTGCCTCATTTTCGAGACCTGCAGTTCCCCGAAGAGAAACTTGGTCTTGATGCTATGGTTCAACATAAGTTTATTTCTCCTCCTGCCAGCTTGATTAATTTAACATTTGAGCTAACCTTTTTCAAGAAGACTACCTGGAAGGTAGTAAAGACTGAACGATCAATCCGTTTGCCTGCACCTCTTTTGTTTAACCTTGATTGCAGGAATGGATGGTCGCTTACTGAAGATGAGCTTGATGCATATGTGGAGGAGCACCCGCCGCCTGTGCACGATGAAGAGGGCACCGAAGAGTCGGGGCAGCCCTCCAACACTACGAATTTCCCATATGAGCAGCCTTATTATGATCATGCGCCGTCAGCTTCATCTTCACGAGAACCGGGATACAATTACGCCTATGATGACCCACCAGCTTGGAGCAGTTACCGGAGTTGGGATTGATCTCCACTTAGGCCAAAAGCCTAAGCTTGGGGGGAGGTACGCCGACAATTCACTCATCTACATATCATATTTAGTCGGTCCTTTGTATATTCGTATTTCGCTTCCTTTATTGTTCTCGTTCTTGTTTTCATTTCTTCCAAAACACAAAAAGACCAAAAATATTTCCGTTGTTTCTCTCTATTTGGTTCTTTAGTTTTCCATCCTTGGGTTGCTTTACTTGCTATTTCGGTCTGCTATTTGAAAAATCCAAAAATATTTTGCTTTGTTTGCTATTTCCTTCTGCTTTTGTTTCAAAAGTCGAAAACCCCAAAAATATTTGTTGTTCTTCTTCAGTTTTGTAAAGTTCGTTGCAAAGTTCAGTCTCCCATTACTCCATTGGATCTTGGTATTCACTTTATATTATTCAAGCCACACAAGTGAAGAGCAATAATGACGATATATGACAATCCGAGATGTGGTAAGAGGCTGGTATGAACTCTATTTGTTTTCATTTTTGTACATATACTCATCTATGTGGACATGCTTAGTCGGTTCATGTAAGGTATATGTTATCTAATGGATGCTTTGTAGTTCTTGCTCTCATATGATTAGTTCCAATTTACTATTAGCCTGTAGCATGTCATGTAGACGCTTGCATGCATTTGTTTTATTCATAGTATGGTATGATATTGTGGTATCCACCTCTGAAAGCTTCATTTGAATCGACTTGGCACATGCTCAAGCATGCATATGACTGAACAAAAAGTCAATTAAGCCTCGATGATCTAAATTGCCTCAGAGTTCTTGTATCATTTTTATGCCTATATTAATTTTGTTTTGTCGCAAGCATGATTATGACAGTTTTTGCTCTCTCGATTGTCGCTTCCCAGTCTTTTGCTAGCCTTCACTTGTACTGAGTATGAGCTCTACTCGTGCATCCAATTACCAAAACCAAGTTTTCCAAAGAGTCCACTATAAATTCCTATGCATGGTATTTGTAAGCCATTCCAAGTAAATTTTCATGTGCTACCTTTCAAAACTTTCAACTACTTCTCATTTTGTGCCATTGTTTTTAGCTCATGGGGACGAAGTGGTTGGAATTGCTATCTTCCATATTAAATTAAGTACCTCTCGACTAGGCAGCTTCATCTGCTCGTCATTAATTTTGCATGAGAGCTGGTCAGACCATTATAATCTTAATTCTAAAAGAAAGAAAAATGCACTCCTCCAAAGGAATGAGAAAGTTGGTGGGCACCCGATGGAATCGGTTAGCCATGGTTTGAGAAAGGAAAAAGGTGGGGAGGAGTGCCAAAGCTTTATAAAAGAGCACCAATGTGCCAAATTTCAAAGAACTCGGAACCGCTCTCACTTCTTTATTATGGAAGATAGTAAGTCCCCACTGCTAGTCGTTGACATAGAACAACCACCTCTCAAAGAAACTTTTATCTCTGTTTTACAAATGAAAAGCTTTAGCACATGTTAAATCACTGCTTCCCTCTGCGAAGGGCCTTTCATTTACTTTTATGTTGAGTCATCATCGTCTAACTTTTAAGCACATCTTGAGAGCAGAACTGTTATTCTTAGTGTAATGTGCTTGTCCCAGAACACGGTTAATTGTGGTATAACTTTGATGCTTGTATCTTTGATATTTCTACTTCTAGCCTTCCCTTGGACTTCAGAGGTGCCTCAGCATTTATGTTTTGCTCTACAAATAAAGGCAAGCGGGATACCACTTTTTCATATCATTTATGCATATTACAATCTTGTAGCTTCTCATGCACATGTTACTTGTTATTAGTGCATTGGCACTCTTTCATAGCTTGCTTGACTATGAGGTGACATTAGTTGCATATTTCTTATTATGAATTACCTGAGTACTTGATCACATAGTTAGTATATATACGTCATATGAGCAAATGTGTTCGTGAAAGTTTCTTTTATCGCTCTCAGTTGTTAACTGAATTGCTTGAGGACAAGCAAATAGCTAAGCTTGGGGGGAGTTCATACGTCCAAAACGTATCTACTTTCCCGAACACTTTTGCTATTGTTTCTCCCCTAATTTGTGTGTTTTGAATACAACTAACACGGACTGACGTTGTTTTCAGCAGAATTGCTCTGGTGTCTCGTTTTTGTGCAGAAATTCAACTTCCAGTAAAAATTCGGGAAAAATCATGAAAAATCCTATTTCACCAGAAGACCCACGGAGCCAGAAGACCGGAGGGAGAAGGGGCTCGAGGGGCCGTCACACACTGGTGGCGCGGCCCAGCCCTGGCCGCGCCACCTATGCGTGCGGGGGCCCCAGGTCCCCTCTCGACCTCCCCTCTCGCATACATATACCCCCTGACGACATATTATCAGAGAGACGGCGTTTTTTCCCAGATAGACTTCCGCTGCGCCGCCGCCATCAGAAACCGCGATTCGGAACCAGAAACTCCGTTCTGGCACCCTGCCGGAACGGGGATTCGGAGGAGATCTTCATCACCATTACCACCGACGCTCCTCCATCGACCATCCATGACTCCCCCATCCATGTGTGAGTAATTCCCCCGCTGTAGGTGAGGGGATGGTAGGGATTGGATGAGATTGTTCATGTAATTTGATATGAGATTGATAGGGCATAGTGCCTAGTATCTTTATTTAGTGCCTATGACATTGTTGCAACTTGTTGTGCTTAATGCTTGTCACTTTGGGCCCGAGTGCCATGATTTCAGATCTGAACATGTTATTATTTCTATGATGATACTTGTTGTTTATGGTCTTACCTACAAGTTGTATACACATATTGTTGTCCGGAACCCGAGGCCCCAAAGTGACAGAAATTGGGATAACCAGAGGGGATGGCTATGATATGAGGATCACATGTGTTCACCGAGTGCTAATGCTTTGCTCCGCTACTATATTAAAAGGAGTACCTTAATTACCAGTAGTTTCCCTTGAGGCCCTGCTGCAACAGGCTGGTAGGACAAAAGATGTCGTGCAAGTTTCTCCTTGTGAGCACGTACGACTATATACGGAACACATGCCTATGATTGTTTGTACTAGGATGCTTTATCATTATTTATCTGCAATGCCCATATCTCATTGATTTCATGAATTATCTTATCCATGCAACGCCCGTAATCCATCCCTATGCCTATAGTATTTGTTCCTACTGTTTACAACTGTTACTATTACCGCTGCTATTTTACTACTGCTGTTATTGTTTTCTTGCTGTCACTGCTATAAAACGGTTGCTACTGATAAACCGCTGCGAGTGAGACTGTTTCCAGGTGCAGCTGAATTGACAACTCATCTGTTAAGGCTTACATATATTCTTTGGCTCCCCTTGTGCCGAATCAATAAATTTGGGTAATACTTCCCTCGAAGACTGTTGCGATCCCCTATACTTGTGGGTCATCAAGACTATTTTCTAGAAAATTAGCTGATCCCTTTGATGATGGCGCCAGAAAAAGAGCTGATGGCGGCCAGTTGATGTGGGAGCAAACTGTCCTTGTGCGTGGTGAATAACCAGCCCGTTGGGAACCCCAAGAGGAAGGTATGAAGAGTATAGCAGCTAGTTTTCCCTCAGTTAGAAACCAAGGTTTAATATCGATCAGGAGAGGAGAGACAATGACGACTGAAGGTGTTTGTGGAACCTGCACACACACAAACAAATACTTTGTTCCCAACTTGCGATGAGGTTGTCAATCTCACCGGTTTGCTTGAAACAAAGGTTATGAGTGTATCGAGTGGAAAACAATATAGTATGCGAGTAAAGTAAACAGTACGAGTAAAGTAAACAGGTGATAACAATATGATGGAAATAGGACCGAGGTCCACAGTTCACTAGTGGTGTCTCTCCATAGATAAAATAGCACATGCTGGGTAAACAAATTACAGTTGGGCAATTGATAGAATAAAGATAACGTGATATGTCAAGAAGATCACTATGAGATTTACTCTGGGCATTACAACAAAATACATAGACTGCCATCCAACTGCATTTATGACTAATAATCCACTTGTGGTGAATCAATCCGAGAACTCCACAAGTATTAAGTTGCGAACAACAGATAATTGCATTAAGCAAAGTGTGTAATGTAAACAAAGCATATGCCCTTGAGCATATGAATGTTGTTTTCTCCCTAGTAGCAACAGCACATCTACCACCTTAGAGGTTTCTGTCACTCCCCCAGGTGAAATAGAGACATGAACCCACTATCGAGCATAAATACCCCCTCTTGGAGTCACTAGCAACTACTCGGCCAAGATAGCTACTAACAACGGAGAGCATGCAAGATCATAAACAACATAGAGATAACAAAAGATATAATTCAGTACAGCAACTTAATCATAAACACCAATATTCATCGGATCCCAACAAACCAAACATGTAGAATTACATAACGGTGATCTTAATCATGTAAGGCAGCTCATGAGATCTAAACATGAAGCACATAGTGGAGAAGACAACCATCTAGCTACTGCTATGGACCCATAGTCCAAGGTAGACTACTGATACGTCTCAAACGTATCTATAATTTTTGATGCTCCATGCTTCGTTTTACACCATTTGCCTATTGTTTCATTACACTTAGTGGCATTTTTATACATTTTCCGGAACTAACCTATTAACGAAGTGCCACAGTGCCAGTTTCTTGTTTTCTGCTGTTTTTGTGTTTCAGAAGTGATACACAGGAAATATTCTCGGAATTGGACGAAACAAGTTCCTGAAGTCATATTTTACCGGGGAGCTCCCAAACATCCGAAGACCTGACAGAGGGGGGCCACGTGGGCCCCAGACACACAGGCGGCACGGCCAGGCCCCTGGCCGCGCCACCCCTATGTGAGGGACCGTGGTCCCTCCTCTGACATCGCCCCTTCGCCTACATATACCCCCTGACGAGAAAAACCTAAGGGCCCGATCAGTTTTCCAGAATACATCGCGATCCGCCGCAGCCGTCGACCCGAAGATCGGGAGGGTCCAGAAGCTCTTCCCGGCACCCTGCCGAAGAGGGGAATCGCCACCGGAGGTCTCCTTCATCGCCATGATTGCCTCCGGAGCGATGAGTGAGTAGTCTACCTTGGACTATGGGTCCATAGCAGTAGCTAGATGGTTGTCTTCTCCACCATGTGCTTCATGTTTAGATCTCAAGAGCTGCCATACATGATTGAGATCACCGTTATGCAATTCTATGATGTTGGTTTGTTGGGATCCGATGAATATTGGTGTTTATGATTAAGTTGCTGTACTGAATTATATCTTTTGTTATCTCTATGTTGTTTATGATCTTGCATGCTCTCCGTTGTTAGTAGCTATCTTGGCCGAGTAGTTGCTAGTGACTCCAAGAGGGGGTATTTATGCTCGATAGTGGGTTCATGCCTCTATTTCACCTGGGGGAGTGACAGAAACCTCTAAGGTGGTAGATGTGCTGTTGCTACTAGGGAGAAAACAACATTCATATGCTCAAGGGCATATGCTTTGTTTACATTACACACTTTGCTTAATGCAATTATCTGTTGTTCGCAACTTAATACTTCTAGGGTGTTCGGATGATATCCCCAGGGGTGGATTATTAGTCATAGATGCAGCTGGATGGCGGTCTATGTATTTTGTTGTAATGCCCAAAGTAAATCTCATAGTGATCTTCTTGACATATCACGTTAGCTCTATTCTATCAATTGCCCAACTGTAATTTGTTTACCCAGCATGTTATTTTATCTATGGAGAGACACCACTAGTGAACTGTGGACCCCGGTCCTATTTTAATCATATTGCAATCACCTGTTTACTTTTCCCGCACGGTTTACTTTACTCGCATATACTCTACTGTTTTCCACTCGATACACTCATAACCTTTGTTTCAAGCAAACCGGTGAGATTGACAACCTCATCGCAAGTTGGGAACAAAGTATTTGTTTGTGTGTGTGCAGGTTCCACGTTGCAGCTAGCAAGCAAGCTTGGACGAGGCGCCACATATAAATTGTCCGCTGCTGTCGCAAGCTAGCAAACATCACCTTCAGTCGTCACCGTCTCTCTTCTCCTGATCGACATTAAACCTTGGTTTCTTAACTGAGGGAAAATTTGCCGCTACACTCTTCATACCTTCCTCTTGGGGTTCCCAACGGGCTGGTCAAGCACCACGCACAAGGACGTCTGCTTCCACATCAACTAGGCATCAGCTCTTTTCTGACGCCATCATCACCAAGTAGCAGCCTCTTTTCTGGCGCCGTTGCCGAGGAAGAGAGAAGACTTCTGCGAGGGGAGTTCTTCACACACACATTCTTTACTTTGTTATTTGTTTGCTTTACTTTATTTTATTTTACCTGCATTGCTTTTATATCAAAAACCCAAAAAAATTAGAATCCTTGGTAGTTGTTATTTCTTTGCTTTTAGTTTATCATGTCTAGTTTAGTTGCTACTACTATGTCCCCCGCGGATATGATCTTTATGTTTAAGCAGAAAGATGAGGAAAGCTTTAAAGAAGCTTGGTCTAGAATTTATGAATGGCATGGAAAAACTGAACCTAAAATGACTTTGAGTTTGCTTTTTAGTAGTTTTTACTTTGGACTTTCTCTTCGTTATCGATATGCTTTGGATGCTACTGCAGAAGGAGATTTCCTTCATTATGATGGAGATCAAGCCTTCAATATTATAAAGAAGTTGATTACAATTTATAGCATGCCAACCTATTTAGATTCCTCTCTTGTGAGCATTTTTAATAGACTTAATACTCTTGAGACTCACACTACTAGTTTGCATTCTTGCTACAATACTTTGCGCCAGCATTTTGATTATGTGCCAACCAATACTGAACCTTTGAGCTGGTATCCTACAATAAAGATCACCATTAGTGGTGAAACTTTTCATGCTCGTTGTGATATTATGTCTGAATTTTGTCTCATGCCAAAGGATGTTTATGAATCTTTGAGCCTTTGGAAGCTTTCTGAGGGAGGAGAAGAAATTTTTCTTACTAACAATGCCACCATATTTCCCCTTGGAATAGCTGAAGGAGTCTTTACAAAAATCCTAGGAAGAATGATATCTACTGATTATCTTGTTATTGAATGTGTAGGAAAAGGACAAATCACACTTGGAAGATCCATTCTGAAGCTCCTTGGCGCCGTTATCGATGTGGGAAAAGGCAATATAACATTTACTACTCCACCTTGCAATAACCATGTCTTTCCTAGAGTCAAGAGCAAAGGTAAGAAAGGGAGACGTAAGGCACGTGCTGATCCTAGCACTTCATCTCTTGATATTACTTGATTCGCACTTTTCTGCGCCTAGCTCAAAGGCGTTAAAGAAAAGCACTCTTGGGAGATAACCCAATGTTTTCTTTACAGTACTTTTTCTTTTATTTGAGTCTTGGAAGTCATTACTACTGTAATGACCGCTCCTTATCTTGTTTATTTCGTTTTTGTGCCAAGAGAAGCCTCTAATTTGAGTGAGGTAAAGATTTGGGGAAACTGCTGTCCTGAAACTGTTTTCGGTGCTGCACCGTAAAAATTCGTGAAAATTCTCTGTTTATCTTTTGGACCTGTGATTTCTTGTGCATATGACCCAGGTTATATCCAAACTTTTCTTAGTTGAACACTTTTTGATTTGAGCAACAGAAAATCCCTCAAAAATTCGTCCTTTGTCAGCTGTTCAGTTTTGACAGATTTCTGCCAATATTCATTTTTGCCACTTTATCGCTTTCTTTTGAGTTCTTTTTGATCATGGAACTCTTGTGGAAGTTGTTACAGTAGTATATACTTTATATGTGGTGGTTTTGGGTTGAAACCTGAAGCTAAAAGAGGTTGAATATATTTTATGCTTACACTAATGTTGCTAATAGAATTGTGTTTAGTTTTGTATGAAGGAAGTTTTCAAGTGTAGGGATTGGAGAATGATGAGATGAGTTGAAGAATGGACAAAAGCTCAAGCTTGGGGATGCCCAGCACCCTAAGAAATATCCAAGAAGTACAAGCGTCAAAGCTTGGGGATGCCCCCGAGGCACTCCTTCTTCATCGGCAAAAATCAGGTCACCTTTCAAAACACTATATTTTTATTGCTTCATGCACTATGTGTTTTTCTTGGAGCGTCAGTTGTTTTAGTTTTCTTAGTTTTCTTAGTTTGTTTAGTTTGTTTGTTTGCTGCAATAAATGGTTGGACCCCAAGAAATTTCCTTTGGAGGAGATGTACTCGTTTTCATTTGCAAAAGAACGCTCTAGTTTTCACTCTTATTTAAAATCAAGCATTCTACTTTTTCTGCTACTGCTTTTGGTTTTCGTTTTCGCCTTGATTTGCATTCAGATCTTTTCATATATTTTCATCAAGGTGTATTTTTGCCTCTGAACTTCATTGGTTTTCATCAAAAGAGGTATCTTTAAAAATTTCAAATGGTGTTGGAAAAGAGAAAAAGCTTTGTGCAAAATAGTGGTACAAGAAGGAGCTTGTGTAGACTGTGGCTTAGGCTTTTGCATGTCATGCTTGATGTCTTTTTGATAGTATGCTTAGTGGTTTTGCTGTAGCATGACTTGTCTCAAATAACTGAGATTGCTTAATGAGCCTTTGAAAAAAATCATGCGTTGTTTTTATTGTATGTAAGCATTATTTTGGTTTTCTCCTTGATGCTTTATTTGGGTTGACTTGGCGCATGCTCACACATGTTAGACTCTTACAAAGTCGCCAATAGCCTTCATGATCATTTAGTTTTTGACTTTTGATGCCATCGTATGCTTCTTTTAATGTCGCTTTGTCGCTTTGCATGATTATGGCCATTATTGCTCTCTTAGTTGGTCGCTCCCAGTCTTTTGCTAGCCCTCGCCTTGTACTGAGTATGAGTGTAACGCCCCGCCTTTTACTAAAGGCAGAACTCCTGTGTATCTGTGCCATTCCCTGGATCAGTAGATAGCACCACAGTACAAAATGAGAAATCATTGCAATAGCATCAATATTACAACGTAAATCCAGTTACATAGGTCTTCAACCTTACGAGTAAATAGCATAAAGCATAGTTGCAGTGAGCTTCCATCTTCATCAAGTGCCACAGGCAGACATGTTGGAATGTAAGCTCGAGATCCTACTCCTGGTTCCTTACTCGAATAAAACCTGCACGTTTGAATATGCAGCCCCGAAGGGGTCAGTACAATGATGTACTGGCAAATGACACATATTTTGGTGGCATTTTGTGGAAAGACTATACTACATGGCATTTGGCTAGTGGATCTCAAGGATTAATTTGCATAAAGCAGTTTTATCCTATATTTTCCAAAACCAATACATTTATAAAGCATTCTGAAATTTTCTTTAATATCAAGATAACTCCTAGGTCACCACCACATACATGGTTTTCACTGCCAGTATGTAGCCCCGGGTAGTTACTCTTCGAAACTTGGTTAATACCTCAGGTCACCACCACATACATGGTTTTCACTGCCAGTATGTAGCCCCGGGTAGTTACTCTACAAAACTTGGTTAATACCTCAGGTCACCACCACATACATGGTTTTCACTGCCAGTATGTAGCCCTGGGTAGTCACTCTACAAAACTTGGTTAATCCCTCAGGTCACCACCACATACATGGTTTTCACTTCTAGTACGTAGCCCTGAGGCATCTCCACTTTCTACACCAATTTTTAATATTGCAAAAAGGTGATGGGATTCCTTTCGATCGACATGTCCTCTCTCTATTCCTAGGTACAACTAATACAAAGTATTCTCAGGTGATAACCACCACACATATCCTAGGTTGATAGCCAGGTGTGTAGCCCCGAGTTGTGTACCCTCAGGTGATAACCACCACACATGTCCTGGGTTGATAGCCAGGTGTGTAGCCCTGAGTAGCCACAAGATTGCTCCCAGGTGATTCATTGGGTTGTTAAATTTTCATCACAATTTGAAAACAAGGCTTGGCATCATTTTGCAAGTAAGTTTGCAATCCTAGCAAGTGGGGTTTCAAGGGATAGCTACCACTACTAGGTGCTAAGCATTTCATAACCACTTTGAAAATTTCACATCATGCACAGTATTGAAATCACTAATGCATATAATAAAAGATAGGTGGAAGTATGTGTGTCACTTGCCTTCTTGAAGATCTCGACGTTTCACTTCTCTCAACTAAGCACGTAGCTCTTCGCACCAACTATAGCACAGAAAAGCATACCATAAACACACCATACAACACAAACAAACAAATCAAATAGTTTAAAGGTGTTTTGTTTAACGATTTGGTTTATTGAGATGTTATGATAAGAAGGATATGGTAAAGGATCATGATTTGTGAGACATGGATCGGAGAGCTTGGCTGGGGAAGATCAATATGATTTGAGAGAGAATTGGTTTAGGCAAATATAATTGATGAAGTTTTTATGCTTTATTAAAGCATATATGAGTTTTAGGAAAGCTCATGTGAAACAGATCACATAGGTGTGGGATAGTGCAACCACAATACTATTTGAATAAGTGTAACAACATTTATTCTTTAAATAGTATATGTTACACTTAGGCACTAGGCTAGGTTTTAAGAATGCTTGAAGTACTCAATTAGCACATTTGCAAGTTGAATAGTGCAATACATGTGAATAAAACTAGGTGGGCATTGGGTTGGGTATGAATGATTGATTTTGGAGGGCATGGCTCAAATGGTTCATTGATCAACATGGTGTATAACACATACTATGGTATGGGTTATAATAACACCATATTAATAAAATCTAGGTTTGAGATGAATTCATAATTTACTCAAGTAGCACAATTGCAATTTGAGTATAATATGAATTATACAAAATATGTCTAGTTGGACAAGGTATGGGTCAAGGATTTATGAAACATTGAGTTACTCAATTAACTCATTTGTTAATTGAATAGTTCTACACATGAAATCAGGATCAGGTGGACAGATGATTGAGTATGGGTAGATAACATTTGAGATTATGGTTTAAGGTTTTTATTAGGTACATGGAGTGTCGGATAGGTGCCATCATGTTGATTTGATCAACACCTAAGATAGTAAGAATAGAATCCCATGATTGAGATGCATCACACTTTACTCAAACAACACTATTGTAATTTGAATATGTGTGAGCTATACAAGATAGGTCTAAGTAGATATGATCTTGATCATGATGTTATTCAGATAATATTGATGGCTAGGTATGGTTATGAGATTTGCTATGGTAGAAGGAATCACTAAATGAAATAGGAATAGAATTTATCTATATAGGAACTACTCAAATTCTCATATTAGAATTTGAATAATTGTGATATGGTTCAAGAAATTATGGGAGTGATGCTACTGGATAGCTTGCAGTAAAACAAAGTCACTGCAATTGGATTCATTCTAAAATATATTTTAGAACTCAAGATATGGTCAAATTAGTGATTTGGGCAAATTTGAATGCACAAGGTGTGTGCACGTATCAAATTTGGATTTTCTTGATCCTATGATGTTCTACAAGTCGAGAGGATTCCATAGACTACAAATTTATAATTTTTGGACACTTGGTTCAAAAGATATGAATTTAACATGCTAACAGATAGGTTTGATTCAATTTGAAAATAGTTTCAAATTGAACCCATAAAATATAAGATTTTATGGTACTGCTGGATTCTAGATGTTCTAAGGATTCCAATGAGATATTATTTTCTATTTTTGGATCTGCAGATCAAAAGTTATGATTTTCCAAAGTTTACACATAATTCTGTCAATTCCTAATTCGATTTTCTATTCTACCCTGAGAGACTGGCCACGTGGCGTGATGCCATTGGCTGATACCGATTCGGCCGGATCTGCTTCCTGAGCCATTGGATCTAAAGGGTATTTGATGGTCTGGATCGTTCCATACCGATTGAGTTAAGTGATCAATTGTGGCCACTGGATCTGGATCTAAAGGTGCAGAGAAAAGGGGAGGGAGATCTCACCGCGGGGCTAGGGTTTCACTCGTCGGCGGCGAGGTAGCGGCCCAGGGAGGGATGCCGGCGACGTTTCCGAGGTCCCCGATGGTGATGCTCTTGACGACGGTGTGCGGGGGAGAAAGGCAGAAGCGATAGCGTCTGCGGTGTGCACGAACGCGTGCAGAAGCGACGGCAGGAAGCGGCTGGAGAAGCTTCTGGCAGTGGCGGCTTCGGTCACAGACGTGGGCATCGATGCCCTGCAGATTAGGACCAGAGGAGGGTGTCAGGAGGTGAGCAAAGGAGAGACTTGGGGGAGAAGACCAGAGAGAAGGCACGGGGTCACCTAGTCACGCTGGAATCGACGATGGGCGCCACGAGTACCTGCAGACTCCGGCGAGAAATCCATTTGTGGCTCGTCGATGATTCTGCGAAGGAGCAAAGGGAGATGGAGGAGGAGTGAAGGGGCCTTTTATAGGTGTGGCGCGGAGAAGTAACGGCCAGGCATTTAGTCGGGAATTAAGGAGGGAGGGAGTTTACTGCGGTGGAAACAGTCACGGGCGAGATCAACGCGAGGAAGAAGAAGGCCGGGCTGACGGGTGGGGCCCGTCTGTCAGCGAGGGGAGAAGAGGAGCAGGGTACCGGTTCGGGATTGAGTAAGTGGGCCGTGGGCTTGACTGGCGGCTGGGCCGGAATGGCTTCCCCGAGTCCTCTTTCTATTTGTTTTTTGTTCTTCCTTCTTTTCTATTTCTGTTTTCCTATTTCTTTCATAGCTTTTGCATATAGCATCCAAACAAGGTCAAACCACTTTCTAAAATTTTCTAAAATTCAAAATAGTCCTTTTAAATCAGTGAACAGCAAGTTTCCCTAATCAAACATGGTTTTGAGTAAAGCTTCATATGCAAAGCATGAAAGTGTTGCTTGCATAAAATAATAGAAATAGGGTTTGATAATAAATCCTTTGAAATAAGAGATAATAAAATAATGTTTGAAAATAACTTTCAAAATCATTTCTTAAAATACAATCTTTACTAAACACATTTGAAATGCATTCCTTGCAAGTAACTTGCATAGGTTTTGAATAAAGGAAGAAAATAACATTTTCATACTTGTTCTTTCTCAAAGAAATTCTTCAAGAAATAAATAGAGGATTTTAAATAGTTTTCAAACAAAGCTTTCAAATAAACTCAAAAAGTTTTAAATCCCTGTGAATTTTCAATCAACACAAGCAAAATAAAAACGAAAATTTTCCCCCATAATTTGATAAAATCTTGGGTCGTTACAGACTACCACCCTTAAAAGAAATCTCGTCCTCGAGATTGGAAGAGGCTAGAAAGAAAGTAGGTATTGGGTTATCTGGGTGGCTACCACCCTTAAAAGAAAATTCCTCTTGGTGGTATCTTGATGCTTCCTTAGGCGCTTGCATTTTGTTCCCAACTTGCATTCACCGTTGTGTCATTTTTCTTGAATTCGCTCTTCTCATAAGTTCTGATGTCCACAGCTTTGTTCAAAAGTGGGCATACCAAAGGTTCCATCCAACTCTGGTGATAAGCAGATATCATCCATCGCGTTGTCTTCAACAAGGTAGTCCATATCGTCTAAGAATGTGTATCTACCCTTTTCTTGGTCGGTCCAAGGCTAAGATAGCATACAGGCTATCACCATACTCCTTGTTGCTTTTTAGCTGATTTTCATTGCAGAATCTCAAAAGATAACTCAATGCTAAGTACTGCATGCTTGCCCCACAAACATGATGAGACCACACATCCCAATAAATTAGGATGGCATCTCTCTGCAGTCTTCTCAAGCATTTCATAGGGGTAAACAAGGCAGACTCTGTAAGATGTACTTGCACCTTTAAGGGACGGAAGGTCGCCTTATATCCAGCATTGTTGAACCCATTCATGTTACCGAAGCAAGTCGTGCTACTTGCCATGGGTACCAGATGGTTCTTAAGAATTCCTTTAGCAGCCGTCTTCATAGTTGTTGAAGGGCGCTGAGCAACTTGATCATATCTCGAAGATGAACTCCCTTGCAGGAAAAAGGGATCTAACGAAGCTCTCATGGGCAAGAAAGTAGTTTCAGTGATTCTGATAGTTGTTTCATAACATCGCAGATCGGGATGGGGTAGACTTCGGTGGCGTAAAGCTTTGAAATCAGGAGGCGATCTCATAGGTGGTGGTGGTTGTCTCTGTTGTGACTTTCTGGAGAGGAGTGACATCTCTCTTATAGGCTCAGGAAGGTAGTCGAACAGGCTACGTGGGGAGTTGAAACGAAGAGTCGGGGAGGTGAATCGAACAGGCAGCAGTCGAAACTGAACAGTCTTCGCCTTCAAGTCCACTAAGCAACACGTTTCTGATTCGTGTAGTCGTTCAAAAGTCCAAGTTCTCACCGTATTCCTACGTTTTGGCCACTGGCTTACTATGAGGGATGTAACATATTATCTTCCTAAGGTTATGGTTTAACATCGTCGTCTCTCAAGTAGGTATGTCTCTCTAGATTTACCATTCTTCATACAAGAGCGAACAATATGAGTAGTCATCATGGGGGCCAATCCATGTCGCACCCAATCATTACCTTGTATTTGGTTTGGTGCATCTCGCATTCTAACTCTTGGTCAACCTTACTCGTTTGACAAAATTCTCTTGAAATGAAAATCTATGTTCTCAAATCTAGATTTTAAAACGTATCTATCGTTTCCTAAGGTTTTTGCTCGAACTTGGTCGTATGACTTTAACTCTTGAGTTACCAATCCTTCAGCTTGCCATTTCGTTGAGAAGTAAAGTTCATTCAACAAGGTTGTCTTTAGCTCTTACAATATTTATTACAAGGCTGTAGCTGCATACAAAATTCTTTCAGATTGGCTATACTTTGTTGTGTCTTCTCCTTGTACTTTGCGGCATCCTTCGGTCACCCAGTTCACTGAGGTCTTGTAGTACCATTTTCTGAACACTTATCCGCATAGTGTCCCTTTTGTTTGCACTTGTAACAAGTGATTGTCGAAAGATCCTTCCTAACCACCGGGTTGGAGTGGTGTTGTCCAATTCCTCCATTGGAATGTTCATTGCCTCCATTATCAAATAGAATCCAATGTTGTGAAGGAGTTAAGTGGAAACGTACCCGTCACTTCTTCCACATTGACGTGGTTCACGTGACCCCTCTTGAATGGATTGGGCTTGGCTGCATCATCTTGTTTCTTCTCTGAGCACATATCCGCAAAATTTCCTGGCTTCTTACAATTATAGCAGATGATATGCGACAGATCCTTCTTAATATGGTGTTGTCCATTGCCATTTGAGTTGCTACCATTTCCATTTCCTCCAGAGGAGTGGTGTCTCTTGTGATAATGTCCAGTGTGGGTCTTGCCATTGCTGTACTTCCGCTTACGGTTTTCCTCCTTCCTTATGTTGTTATCCAGAGTAACCGCTTGGTCTAGCAGAGCTTGGTAGTTTGGAGCATAAGCTATTGACAGAGGTATCTTCAGTTCCCCTTTGAGTCCACTGAGAAACTTATCTTTCCTCTTGGCATCAGTGTCGATGTCTTCTGGTGCGTATCTTGATAGAGAGCAGAAGTCATCCATGTACTCCTTTAGTGTCCTGTCACCCTGCTTTAGAGTGCGGAACTCATCTTTCTTTAGATTCATAATGCTCGTGGAGATATGAGCATTACGAAAGCCTTCCCTGAAGGAATCCCAGTCCAGGCCTTCAATTGGATTGGTGACTTGGTAAGTATCCCACCACATTGCTGCTGGTCCTTCTAGCAGGTGGGCAGTGAATCTAATCTTTTCAGCATCTGTGCACTCACAGGTAACCAAGTCCTTATTGACTGAACGCAGCCAGTCATCGGCCACTATTGGGTCTGTGGCAGATGAAAACTTATTGGGTCTGAGCTTCAGGAAACGAGCTAGTCGGTCCACTTGAGGTGGGGGTGGTGGATTGTTGTTGTTGTTGTTCATGAGGTTGGTGCTTGCTTGGATGAATTGGGTCATCATCTGCATGAGCTGGGCTTGACCTGTGGCTAACTGTTGAACCACATCATTGATGCTGTTATTGTTGTTGTTGTTGTTGCTGCTGTTGTTGTTGTTTTCACGGCGAGGCGGCATCTAAGGTGGTTTTAGCAAAGGTGAGTATTAGATAGATAGGACTAAAGAAGAAAAATTTCCTACCCAGACATAAACAACAAACCATGCAACAAACAACCATAAATCAAACAATCGTTGAAAATTCCTTTAGATAAGTTTTGGAAAAACACGCTAACCAAATAATATGGTCATACACCAATTTTGTATGATCATAGAAGCATCTATAAGTCGTTGGTCCTATAAACTAGAATCTTGGTGGTCTATTCTATTATAGTTTCATTGTTCCATTTCTTATTTCCACTTCCCAATGCATCGTTGGTGTTGGGCAACCTTCATATCCATGTTTCCTTGAGCTCTTTGTTGGTCTTCAATGTAGTTCTTCAGGTTGGGTCAAGGTCAACCTATGAAGTAGAAGTCTCATTCTTCTAGCACATTGTGATCTTCTGTCCTTTCTTGAAGGTTCCGAGAGTTGGGTCATCTAAGGGAATCATTTGAAAATGAAGTAGGGGAGAAATACAAGGAGTTTTCAAGATGCAACATTCCCTTTTAAATAGAAGTAAGATGAGATAGAGAATTTATCCTAGGGTCTTCCTATCTCTAATCCAAACCTAAGGTCTCGATCCTACAGGCAACACTATGCTCTGATACCATTTGTAACGCCCCGCCTTTTACTAAAGGCAGAACTCCTGTGTATCTGTGCCATTCCCTGGATCAGTAGATAGCACCACAGTACAAAATGAGAAATCATTGCAATAGCATCAATATTACAACGTAAATCCAGTTACATAGGTCTTCAACCTTACGAGTAAATAGCATAAAGCATAGTTACAGTGAGCTTCCATCTTCATCAAGTGCCACAGGCAGACATGTTGGAATGTAAGCTCGAGATCCTACTCCTGGTTCCTTACTCGAATAAAACCTGCACGTTTGAATATGCAGCCCCGAAGGGGTCAGTACAATGATGTACTGGCAAATGACACATATTTTGGTGGCATTTTGTGGAAAGACTATACTACATGGCATTTGGCTAGTGGATCTCAAGGATTAATTTGCATAAAGCAGTTTTATCCTATATTTTCCAAAACCAATACATTTATAAAGCATTTTGAAATTTTCTTTAATATCAAGATAACTCCTAGGTCACCACCACATACATGGTTTTCACTGCCAGTATGTAGCCCCGGGTAGTTACTCTTCGAAACTTGGTTAATACCTCAGGTCACCACCACATACATGGTTTTCACTGCCAGTATGTAGCCCCGGGTAGTTACTCTACAAAACTTGGTTAATACCTCAGGTCACCACCACATACATGGTTTTCACTGCCAGTATGTAGCCCTGGGTAGTCACTCTACAAAACTTGGTTAATCCCTCGGGTCACCACCACATACATGGTTTTCACTTCCAGTACGTAGCCCTGAGGCATCTCCACTTTCTACACCAATTTTTAATATTTCAAAAAGGTGATGGGATTCCTTTCGATCGACATGTCCTCTCTCTGTTCCTAGGTACAACCAATACAAAGTATTCTCAGGTGATAACCACCACACATATCCTGGGTTGATAGCCAGGTGTGTAGCCCCGAGTTGTGTACCCTCAGGTGATAACCACCACACATGTCCTGGGTTGATAGCCAGGTGTGTAGCCCTGAGTAGCCACAAGATTGCTCCCAGGTGATTCATTGGGTTGTTAAATTTTCATCACAATTTGAAAACAAGGCTTGGCATCATTTTGCAAGTAAGTTTGCAATCCTAGCAAGTGGGGTTTCAAGGGATAGCTACCACTACTAGGTGCTAAGCATTTCATAACCACTTTGAAAATTTCACATCATGCACAGTATTGAAATCACTAATGCATATAATAAAAGATAGGTGGAAGTATGTGTGTCACTTGCCTTCTTGAAGATCTCGACGTTTCACTTCTCTCAACTAAGCACGTAGCTCTTCGCACCAACTATAGCACAGAAAAGCATACCATAAACACACCATACAACACAAACAAACAAATCAAATAGTTTAAAGGTGTTTTGTTTAACGATTTGGTTTATTGAGATGTTATGATAAGAAGGATATGGTAAAGGATCATGATTTGTGAGACATGGATCGGAGAGCTTGGCTGGGGAAGATCAATATGATTTGAGAGAGAATTGGTTTAGGCAAATATAATTGATGAAGTTTTTATGCTTTATTAAAGCATATATGAGTTTTAGGAAAGCTCATGTGAAACAGATCACATAGGTGTGGGATAGTGCAACCACAATACTATTTGAATAAGTGTAACAACATTTATTCTTTAAATAGTATATGTTACACTTAGGCACTAGGCTAGGTTTTAAGAATGCTTGAAGTACTCAATTAGCACATTTGCAAGTTGAATAGTTCAATACATGTGAATAAAACTAGGTGGGCATTGGGTTGGGTATGAATGATTGATTTTGGAGGGCATGGCTCAAATGGTTCATTGATCAACATGGTGTATAACACATACTATGGTATGGGTTATAATAATACCATATTAATAAAATCTAGGTTTGAGATGAATTCATAATTTACTCAAGTAGCACAATTGCAATTTGAGTATAATATGAATTATACAAAATATGTCTAGTTGGACAAGGTATGGGTCAAGGATTTATGAACCATTGAGTTACTCAATTAACTCATTTGTTAATTGAATAGTTCTACACATGAAATCAGTATCAGGTGGACAGATGATTGAGTATGGGTAGATAACATTTGAGATTATGGTTTAAGGTTTTTATTAGGTACATGGAGTGTCGGATAGGTGCCATCATGTTGATTTGATCAACACCTAAGATAGTAAGAATAGAATCCCATGATTGAGATGCATCACACTTTACTCAAACAACACTATTGTAATTTGAATATGTGTGAGCTATACAAGATAGGTCTAAGTAGATATGATCTTGATCATGATGTTATTCAGATAATATTGATGGCTAGGTATGGTTATGAGATTTGCTATGGTAGAAGGAATCACTAAATGAAATAGGAATAGAATTTATCTATATAGGAACTACTCAAATTCTCATATTAGAATTTGAATAATTGTGATATGGTTCAAGAAATTATGGGAGTGATGCTACTGGATAGCTTGCAGTAAAACAAAGTCACTGCAATTGGATTCATTCTAAAATATATTTTAGAACTCAAGATATGGTCAAATTAGTGATTTGGGAAAATTTGAATGCACAAGGTGTGTGCACGTATCAAATTTGGATTTTCTTGATCCTATGATGTTCTACAAGTCGAGAGGATTCCATAGACTACAAATTTATAATTTTTGGACACTTGGTTCAAAAGATATGAATTTAACATGCTAACAGATAGGTTTGATTCAATTTGAAAATAGTTTCAAATTGAACCCATAAAATATAAGATTTTATGGTACTGCTGGATTCTAGATGTTCTAAGGATTCCAATGAGATATTATTTTCTATTTTTGGATCTGCAGATCAAAAGTTATGATTTTCCAAAGTTTACACATAATTCTGTCAATTCCTAATTCGATTTTCTATTCTACCCTGAGAGACTGGCCACGTGGCGTGATGCCATTGGCTGATACCGATTCGGCCGGATCTGCTTCCTGAGCCATTGGATCTAAAGGGTATTTGATGGTCTGGATCGTTCCATACCGATTGAGTTAAGTGATCAATTGTGGCCACTGGATCTGGATCTAAAGGTGCAGAGAAAAGGGGAGGGAGATCTCACCGCGGGGCTAGGGTTTCACTCGTCGGCGGCGAGGTAGCGGCCCAGGGAGGGATGCCGGCGACGTTTCCGAGGTCCCCGATGGTGATGCTCTTGACGACGGTGTGCGGGGAAGAAAGGCAGAAGCGATAGCGTCTGCGGCGTGCACGAACGCGTGCAGAAGCGACGGCAGGAAGCGGCTGGAGAAGCTTCTGGCAGTGGCGGCTTCGGTCACAGACGTGGGCATCGATGCCCTGCAGATTAGGACCAGAGGAGGGTGTCAGGAGGTGAGCAAAGGAGAGACTTGGGGGAGAAGACCAGAGAGAAGGCACGGGGTCACCTAGTCACGCTGGAATCGATGATGGGCGCCACGGGTACCTGCAGACTCCGGCGAGAAATCCATTTGTGGCTCGTCGATGATTCTGCGAAGGAGCAAAGGGAGATGGAGGAGGAGTGAATGGGCCTTTTATAGGTGTGGCGCGGAGAAGTAACGGCCAGGCATTTAGTCGGGAATTAAGGAGGGAGGGAGTTTACTGCGGTGGAAACAGTCACGGGCGAGATCAACGCGAGGAAGAAGAAGGCCGGGCTGACGGGTGGGGCCCATCTGTCAGCGAGGGGAGAAGAGGAGCAGGGTACCGATTCGGGATTGAGTAAGTGGGCCGTGGGCTTGACTGGCGGCTGGGCCGGAATGGCTTCCCCGAGTCCTCTTTCTATTTGTTTTTTGTTCTTCCTTCTTTTCTATTTCTGTTTTCCTATTTCTTTCATAGCTTTTGCATATAGCATCCAAACAAGGTCAAACCACTTTCTAAAATTTTCTAAAATTCAAAATAGTCCTTTTAAATCAGTGAACAGCAAGTTTCCCTAATCAAACATGGTTTTGAGTAAAGCTTCATATGCAAAGCATGAAAGTGTTGCTTGCATAAAATAATAGAAATAGGGTTTGATAATAAATCCTTTGAAATAAGAGATAATAAAATAATGTTTGAAAATACCTTTCAAAATCATTTCTTAAAATACAATCTTTACTAAACACATTTGAAATGCATTCCTTGCAAGTAACTTGCATAGGTTTTGAATAAAGGAAGAAAATAACATTTTGATACTTGTTCTTTCTCAAAGAAATTCTTCAAGAAATAAATAGAGGATTTTAAATAGTTTTCAAACAAAGCTTTCAAATAAACTCAAAAAGTTTTAAATCCCTGTGAATTTTCAATCAACACAAGCAAAATAAAAACGAAAATTTTCCCCCATAATTTGATAAAATCTTGGGTCGTTACAATGAGCTCTACTCGTGCATCCAACTCCTAAAAGCCAAAGTTTTCCAAATTGTCCACCATACATACCTACTAGCAATTTTCTATTCCAAGTAAATTTGACTTGCTTTTATATTCTCTTCAAATTAAACTCTTACCAGTGTTATGTGAAATTCGGTCAGTAAAGCTCTCACGAACCGGAAGGCACACTTTACTTTTTCCTGTTCTTAAAAATTTGACATTGTGGTCTCTTATGCTGAGTTGTTATGCTTGCAAGTTGTAAGTTGGATTCTAGCCCAGCCATGCTGTCATGGGGCAAGCTTTCAACATTGCACTTCTATTTGAGTTGATATTGTGATCTTTTGTTTATGGATGCCCGCTATGGGAAATGAATTGGGAATCTTGTAGGGATCATGGAGTTTGTATATGTGTTAGGGAAACGCCGGGCCGCCAATCTAAGCCATGCATAATTCATGGTGGAAATTTGCAGCATACCCATGGTGAACATTCGACGACGCATCTCACAATAAAAAGCTAAACAATATAGCAAATAAAAGAGATGTCGAGGTGTTCATTGTCTGCTTGTCCTGTCATTTTGTTGTGGGCTTGTTCCATGTCATCGGGCACAGAGGTACCCCATTGGCAGTTCTCAATGATATGCATATACTTACAATGACAAGAGCCTTGCTTGGGACTCTAAGTAAAGTAGCATAGTTTGGGTACTCGTATTCACGGGACACGAGGTCTTCAACTTATGATTTGTCAAGCATATGCATCATAATTGTTCTCGCATTAACTTTAACCATTCAAGATGCTTATGATGGGGGCAATGAGAGCTCAAAGCCGGTAAGTACCATAATTTTTGAAGGTTATAAAACTTGCAATCACTGCTTCCCTCTGCGAAGGGCCTTTCTTTTACTTTTATGTTGAGTCACCACCTTCTTTCTTTATGCACCATTAAGAGAGCATAGTTGTCATCCTTAGTGTGATATGCATTGTCCCAAAGTTCATTGATTGACTCATATTGTTGGTTTCACTTGTTCTTAAATTATTTGTATCTAGTCGCCCTCTTAAACTTTGAGGTGTCCTATGCATTTATGTTTTGCTCTCCATGAAGGACAAGCTGAAAACCACTTGTATGTTTTTCCTTATGATTTGAACACACGTTTGACTTTCATTGTTTCATTGCCATGATCTTTTGTTTGTGTTTATTCGCATGTTTACAACATGGTTGCTAAGTTCTTATTGTCATGATTATATCTTCATGCCCATGTTTTAAGTTCTATTGATCCCAGCTCACCAATGTCACCTCAAAAATTATTCTTTTGTTATCACTTACCTACTCGAGGACGAGCAGGAGTTAAGCTTGGGGATGCTTGATACGTCTCAAACGTATCTATAATTTTTGATGCTCCATGCTTCGTTTTACACCATTTGCCTATTGTTTCGTTACACTTAGTGGCATTTTTATACATTTTCCGGAACTAACCTATTAACGAAGTGCCACACTGCCAGTTTCCTGTTTTCTGCTGTTTTTGTGTTTCAGAAGTGATACACAGGAAATATTCTCGGAATTGGACGAAACAAGTTCCTGAAGTCATATTTTACCGGGGAGCTCCCAAACATCCGAAGACCTGACGGAGGGGGGCCACGTGGGCCCCAGACACACAGGCGGCGTGGCCAGGCCCCTGGCCGCGCCACCCCTGTGTGAGGGACCGTGGTCCCTCCTCTGACATCGCCCCTTCGCCTACATATACCCCCTGACCTGAAAAACCTAAGGGCCCGATCAGTTTTCCAGAATACATCGCGATCCACCGCCGCCGTCGACCCAAAGATCGGGAGGGTCCAGAAGCTCTTCCCGGCACCCTGCCGGAGAGGGGAATCGCCACCGGAGGTCTCCTTCATCGCCATGATTGCCTCTGGAGCGATGAGTGAGTAGTCTACCTTGGACTATGGGTCCATAGCAGTAGCTAGATGGTTGTCTTCTCCACCATGTGCTTCATGTTTAGATCTCATGAGCTGCCATACATGATTGAGATCACCGTTATGCAATTCTATGATGTTGGTTTGTTGGGATCCGATGAATATTGGTGTTTATGATTAAGTTGCTGTACTGAATTATATCTTTTGTTATCTCTATGTTGTTTATGATCTTGCATGCTCTCCGTTGTTAGTAGCTATCTTGGCCGAGTAGTTGCTAGTGACTCCAAGAGGGGGTATTTATGCTCGATAGTGGGTTCATGCCTCTATTTCACCTGGGGGAGTGACAAAAACCTCTAAGGTGGTAGATGTGCTGTTGCTACTAGGGAGAAAACAACATTCATATGCTCAAGGGCATATGCTTTGTTTACATTACACACTTTGCTTAATGCAATTATCTGTTGTTCGCAACTTAATACTTCTAGGGTGTTCGGATGATATCCCCAGGGGTGGATTATTAGTCATAGATGCAGCTGGATGGCGGTCTATGTATTTTGTTGTAATTCCCAGAGTAAATCTCATAGTGATCTTCTTGACATATCACGTTAGCTCTATTCTATCAATTGCCCAACTGTAATTTGTTTACCCGGCATGTTATTTTATCTATGGAGAGACACCACTAGTGAACTATGGACCCCGGTCCTATTTTAATCATATTGCAATCACCTGTTTACTTTTCCCGCACTGTTTACTTTACTCGCATATACTCTACTGTTTTCCACTCGATACACTCATAACCTTTGTTTCAAGCAAACTGGTGAGATTGACAACCTCATCGCAAGTTGGGAACAAAGTATTTGTTTGTGTGTGTGCAGGTTCCACGTTGCAGCTAGCAAGCAAGCTTGGACGACGCGCCACATATAAATTTTCCGCTGCTGTCTGATACGTCTCAAACGTATCTATAATTTTTGATGCTCCATGCTTTGTTTTACACCATTTGCCTATTGTTTCGTTACACTTAGTGGCATTTTTATACGCTTTCCGGAACTAACCTATTAACGAAGTGCCACAGTGCCAGTTCCCTGTTTTCT
Source organism: Dactylis glomerata (assembly GCA_007115705.1). Taxonomy (NCBI): domain Eukaryota; kingdom Viridiplantae; phylum Streptophyta; class Magnoliopsida; order Poales; family Poaceae; genus Dactylis; species Dactylis glomerata. Next base: position 660,881 of record QXEO01001046.1, read on the forward strand.
GCTGTTTTTGTGTTTCAGAAGTGATACACAGGAAATATTCTCGGAATTGGACGAAACAAGTTCCAGAAGTCATATTTCATCGGGGAGCTTCCAAACATCCGAAGGAGAGTAGGAGACGGAGGACCAGGGGTCCACACACAGGGGTGGCGTGGCCTACCCCTGGCCCGCGCCACCTATGTGTGAGGCCACCTGGGGCCTCCTCTGACATCGCCCCTTCGCCTATATATACCCCCTGACGAGAAAAACCTAAGGGCCCAATCAGTTTTCCAGAATACATCGCGATCCGCCGCCGCCGTCGACCCGAAGATCGGGAGGGTCCAGAAGCTCTTCCCGGCACCCTGCCGGAGAGGGGAATCGCCACCGGAGGTCTCCTTCATCGCCATGATTGCCTCCGGAGCGATGAGTGAGTAGTGTACCTTGGACTACGGGTCCATAGCAGTAGCTAGATGGTTGTCTTCTCCACCATGTGCTTCATGTTTAGATCTCATGAGCTGCCCTACATGATTGAGATCACTGTTATGTAATACTATGATGTTGGTTTGTTGGGATCCGATGAATATTGGTGTTTATGATTAAGTTGCTGTACTGAATTTTATCTTATGTTATCTCTATGATGTTTATGATCTTGCATGCTCTCCGTTGTTAGTAGCTATCTTGGCCGAGTAGTTGCTAGTGACTCCAAGAGGGGGTATTTATGCTCGATAGTGGGTTCATGCCTCTATTTCACCTGGGGGAGTGACAGAAACCTCTAAGGTGGTAGATGTGCTGTTGCTACTAGGGAGAAAACAACATTCATATGCTCAAGGGCATATGCTTTGTTTACATTACACACTTTGCTTAATGCAATTATCTGTTGTTCGCAACTTAATACTTCTAGGGTGTTCGGATGATATCCCCAGGGGTGGATTATTAGTCATAGATGCAGCTGGATGGCGGTCTATGTATTTTGTTGTAATTCCCAGAGTAAATCTCATAGTGATCTTCTTGACATATCACGTTAGCTCTATTCTATCAATTGCCCAACTGTAATTTGTTTACCCGGCATGTTATTTTATCTATGGAGAGACACCACTAGTGAACTATGGACCCCGGTCCTATTTTAATCATATTGCAATCACCTGTTTACTTTTCCCGCACTGTTTACTTTACTCGCATATACTCTACTGTTTTCCACTCGATACACTCATAACCTTTGTTTCAAGCAAACTGGTGAGATTGACAACCTCATCGCAAGTTGGGAACAAAGTATTTGTTTGTGTGTGTGCAGGTTCCACGTTGCAGCTAGCAAGCAAGCTTGGACGACGCGCCACATATAAATTGTCCGCTGCTGTCTGATACGTCTCAAACGTATCTATAATTTTTGATGCTCCATGCTTTGTTTTACACCATTTGCCTATTGTTTCGTTACACTTAGTGGCATTTTTATACGCTTTCCGGAACTAACCTATTAATGAAGTGCCACAGTGCCAGTTCCCTGTTTTCTGCTGTTTTTGTGTTTCAGAAGTGATACACAGGAAATATTCTCGGAATTGGACGAAACAAGTTCCAGAAGTCATATTTCATCGGGGAGCTTCCAAACATCCGAAGGAGAGTAGGAGACGGAGGACCAGGGGTCCACACACAAGGGTGGCGTGGCCTACCCCTGGCCCGCGCCACCTATGTGTGAGGCCACCTGGGGCCTCCTCTGACATCGCCCCTTCGCCTATATATACCCCCTGACGAGAAAAACCTAAGGGCCCGATCAGTTTTCCAGAATACATCGCGATCCGCCGCCGCCGTCGACCCGAAGATCGGGAGGGTCCAGAAGCTCTTCCCGGCACCCTGCCGGAGAGGGGAATCGCCACCGGAGGTCTCCTTCATCGCCATGATTGCCTCCGGAGCGATGAGTGAGTAGTGTACCTTGGACTACGGGTCCATAGCAGTAGCTAGATGGTTGTCTTCTCCACCATGTGCTTCATGTTTAGATCTCATGAGCTGCCCTACATGATTGAGATCACTGTTATGTAATACTATGATGTTGGTTTGTTGGGATCCGATGAATATTGGTGTTTATGATTAAGTTGCTGTACTGAATTTTATCTTATGTTATCTCTATGATGTTTATGATCTTGCATGCTCTCCGTTGTTAGTAGCTATCTTGGCCGAGTAGTTGCTAGTGACTCCAAGAGGGGGTATTTATGCTCGATAGTGGGTTCATGCCTCTATTTCACCTGGGGGAGTGACAGAAACCTCTAAGGTGGTAGATGTGTTGTTTCTACTAGGGAGAAAACAACATTCATATGCTCAAGGGCATATGCTTTGTTTACATTACACACTTTGCTTAATGCAATTATCTGTTGTTCGCAACTTAATACTTCTAGGGTGTTCGGATGATATCCCCAGGGGTGGATTATTAGTCATAGATGCAGCTGGATGGCGGTCTATGTATTTTGTTGTAATTCCCAGAGTAAATCTCATAGTGATCTTCTTGACATATCACGTTAGCTCTATTCTATCAATTGCCCAACTGTAATTTGTTTACCCGGCATGTTATTTTATCTATGGAGAGACACCACTAGTGAACTATGGACCCCGGTCCTATTTTAATCATATTGCAATCACCTGTTTACTTTTCCCGCACTGTTTACTTTACTCGCATATACTCTACTGTTTTCCACTCGATACACTCATAACCTTTGTTTCAAGCAAACTGGTGAGATTGACAACCTCATCGCAAGTTGGGAACAAAGTATTTGTTTGTGTGTGTGCAGGTTCCACGTTGCAGCTAGCAAGCAAGCTTGGACGACGCGCCACATATAAATTGTCCGCTGCTGTCTGATACGTCTCAAACGTATCTATAATTTTTGATGCTCCATGCTTTGTTTTACACCATTTGCCTATTGTTTCGTTACACTTAGTGGCATTTTTATACGCTTTCCGGAACTAACCTATTAACGAAGTGCCACAGTGCCAGTTCCCTGTTTTCTGCTGTTTTTGTGTTTCAGAAGTGATACACAGGAAATATTCTCGGAATTGGACGAAACAAGTTCCAGAAGTCATATTTCATCGGGGAGCTTCCAAACATCCGAAGGAGAGTAGGAGACGGAGGACCAGGGGTCCACACACAGGGGTGGCGTGGCCTACCCCTGGCCCGCGCCACCTATGTGTGAGGCCACCTGGGGCCTCCTCTGACATCGCCCCTTCGCCTATATATACCCCCTGACGAGAAAAACCTAAGGGCCCGATCAGTTTTCCAGAATACATCGCGATCCGCCGCCGCCGTCGACCCGAAGATCGGGAGGGTCCAGAAGCTCTTCCCGGCACCCTGCCGGAGAGGGGAATCGCCACCGGAGGTCTCCTTCATCGCCATGATTGCCTCCGGAGCGATGAGTGAGTAGTGTACCTTGGACTACGGGTCCATAGCAGTAGCTAGATGGTTGTCTTCTCCACCATGTGCTTCATGTTTAGATCTCATGAGCTGCCCTACATGATTGAGATCACTGTTATGTAATACTATGATGTTGGTTTGTTGGGATCCGATGAATATTGGTGTTTATGATTAAGTTGCTGTACTGAATTTTATCTTATGTTATCTCTATGATGTTTATGATCTTGCATGCTCTCCGTTGTTAGTAGCTATCTTGGCCGAGTAGTTGCTAGTGACTCCAAGAGGGGGTATTTATGCTCGATAGTGGGTTCATGCCTCTATTTCACCTGGGGGAGTGACAGAAACCTCTAAGGTGGTAGATGTGCTGTTGCTACTAGGGAGAAAACAACATTCATATGCTCGAGGGCATATGCTTTGTTTACATTACACACTTTGCTTAATGCAATTATCTGTTGTTCGCAACTTAATACTTCTAGGGTGTTCGGATGACATCCCCGGGGGTGGATTATTAGTCATAGATGCAGTTGGATGGCGGTCTATGTATTTTGTTGTAATGCCCAGAGTGAATCTCATAGTGATCTTCTTGACATATCACGTTAGCTCTATTCTATCAATTGCCCAACTGTAATTTGTTTACCCAGCATGTTATTTTATCTATGGAGAGACACCACTAGTGAACTGTGGACCCCGGTCCTATTTTAATCATATTGCAATCAACTGTTTACTATTCCCGCACTGTTTACTTTACTAGCATATTACTACTGTTTTCCACTCGATACGCTCATAACCTTTGTTTCAAGCAAACCGGTGAGATTGACAACCTCATCGCAAGTTGGGAACAAAGTATTTGTTTGTGCGTGTGCAGGTTCCACGTTGCAGCTAGCAAGCAAAGCTTGGACGAGGCGCCACATATAAATTGTCTGCTGCTGTCGCAAGCTAGCAAGCATCACCTTCAGTCGTCACCGTCTCCCTTCTCCTGAACGATAAACCTTGGTTTCATAACTGAGGGAAAACTAGCCGCTACACTCATCATACCTTCCTCTTGGGGTTCCCAACGGGCTGGTCAAGCACCACGCACAAGGACATCTGTTCCCACTTCAACTCGGCATCAGCTAATTTTCTGGCGCCATCAACCGTTCACAAGTGTAGGGATCAGCTACTTTTCTGGCGCCGTTGCCGGGGAAGGAAGAGAAGACTTCTGCGAGGGGAGTTCTTCGCACACACATTCTTTGCTTTGTTATTTGTTTGCTTTACTTTATTTTATTTTACCTGCATTGCTTTTTATATCAAAAACCCAAAAAAAATTAGAATCCTTGGTAGCTGTTTTTACTTGTTTACTTTCTTTTTGCTGAAATGGCCAATCCTGAAAACACCAAGTTGTGTGACTTTGCTAGCACAAACAATAGTGTTTTTATCTGCACTCCTATTGCACCACCTGTTCCTGCTACCACTTTTTATGAGATTAAGCCTGCTTTATTGAACCTTGTTATGAAAGAGCAATTTTCTGGTGCTAGTACTGAAGATGCTGCAGCTCATCTCAACAATTTTGTTGAGCTATGTGAGATGCAGAAATATAAGGATGTTGATAGTGATATTATTAAGCTCAAGTTGTTTCCTTTTTCTTTGAGAGGAAAGGCTAAAGATTGGTTGCTGTCTTTGACTAAGAATAGTATTGATTCATGGGCTAAGTGTAAGGATGCTTTTATTGGTAGATACTATCCTCCTGCTAAGATTATATCGTTGCGTAGCAATATTATGAAGTTTACTCAGTTTGATAATGAACATGTTGCTCAAGCTTGGGAAAGAATGAAATCTATGATAAAGAATTGCCCCACTCATGGACTGACTACTTGGATGATTATCCAAACTTTTTATGCAGGACTGAATTTTTCTTCAAGGAACCTACTTGATTCAGCTGCTGGAGGCACTTTTATGTCCCTCACATTGGGCGCCGCCTCGAAGCTACTCGACAACATGATGGTAAATTATTCCGAATGGCACACCGAGAGAGCTCCACAAGGTAAGAAGGTAAATTCTGTTGAGGAAACCTCTTCCTTAAGTGATAAGATTGATACCATTATGGCTATGCTTGCTAATGATAGGACTCATGTTGATCCTAATAATGTTCCTTTGGCCTCTCTGGTTGCTCAAGAAGAGCAAGTTGATGTGAATTTCATTAGAAACAACAATTTTAACAACAATGCTTATAGGAACAATTTTGCTAGTAACAATTATAGGCCGTATCCTTCTACCAATGGTAATGGTTATGGTAACTCTTATGGTAATTCCTACAACAATACTAGGGCCGCGCCCTCCGAGCTTGAGGTAATGCTCAAGGACTTCATCGGTAAACAAACTGCTTTTAATAAGTCTGTTGAGGAAAAGTTAGGCAAAATTGATGCTCTTGCTTCTAAAGTTGATAGCCTTGCTCATGATGTTGAACTTCTGAAATTAAAAGTGTTTCCTAATGATGTGAATGTGAGCAATATTGTTGCTGCCGCTAATGCTAACCAGGTTAGAATTGATGAAAATATTAGATTGTTAGCAGAATTGCATGCCAGGTGGGAAAGAGAAGATGAGATGGCTAGAGAGATGAAGGTATGTACTATTACTACCTCTAATGATGTTGCTCCTACTGATAGCAATCCTCTTACTTTGATTGGGGTAGAGAAAACTCCCACTCCTTGTGCTAAAAAGCCTAAAACTGCCAAAACTTTTTCTCAAAAGAGTGCTGAAATTTTTCGGAGTGTAGGAGATGATAGCTCTATTTATTTTAATGATTTTGATGTTGATGGCTGCAATATATCTGAAGTAATTTTGTTCTTGCAAAAGCTTGCTTTGACTCCCAATGCTAGTTCTTTAAATATTGCTTTTACTAAGCATATTACCAATGCTCTTATAAAGATTAGGGATGAAAAGTTGAGGCAGAAAGCTTCCGTTCCCAAGAAGTTAGAAGATGGTTGGGAACCCATCATTGATATGCATGTTAATGGTTATGATTGCCATGCTTTATGTGATCTAGGTGCTAGTATTTCTATCATGCCTAGAAAGATTTATGACATGCTTGATTTACCACCGCTTGAAAAGTGTTATTTTGATGTTCCTATTGCTGATGTTGCTAAGAAGAAACCTTTGGGAAGGATTAATGATGTTCTTATTGTGGTTAACAATAACCTTGTTCCCGTTGATTTTCTTGTTATGGACGTTGAATGCCATGCTTCATGTCCTATTATTTTGGGAAGACCTTTTCTTCGAACTGTAGGTGCTATTATTGATATGAGGGAAGGCACTATCAAGTATCAATTCCCACTAAAGAAAGGTATGGAACACTTCCCTAGGAAAAGAAAGAAATTACTTTTTGACTCTATTCTTAGAGCAAATTATGAGCTTGATGCTTCATCTCTTGATATTACTTGATTCGCACTTTTCTGCGCCTAGCTCAAAGGCGTTAAAGAAAAGCACTCTTGGGAGATAACCCAATGTTTACTTTTCAGTACTTTTTCTTTTATTTGAGTCTCAGAAGTCATTACTACTGTAATGACCGCTCTTTATCTTGTTTATTTCGTTTTTGTGCCAAGAGAAGCCTCTAATTTGAGTGAGGTAAAGATTTGGGGAAACTGCTGTCCTGAAACTGTTTTCGGTGCTGCACCGTAAACATTCGTATAAAATCACTGTTTATCTTTTGGACCTGAAATTTCTTGTGCTTATGCCCCAGGTTATATCCAAACTTTCGTTAGTTGAATACTTTTTGATTTGAGCAACGGAAAATCCCTCAAAAATTCGTCCTTTGTCAGCTGTCCAGTTTTGACAGATTTCTGCCAATATTCGTTTTTGCCACTTTATCGCTTTCTTTTGAGTTCTTTTTGATCATGGAACTCTTGTGGAAGTTGCTACAGTAGTATATACTTTATATGTGGTGGTTTTGAGTTGAAACCTGAAGCTAAAAGAGGGTTGAATATATTTTATGCTTACACTAATGTTGCTAATAGAATTGTGTTTAGTTTTGTATGAAGGAAGTTTTCAAGTGTAGGGATTGGAGAATGATGAGATGAGTTGAAGAATGGACAAAAGCTCAAGTTTGGGGATGCCCAGCACCCCAAGAAATATCCAAGAAGTACAAGCGTCAAAGCTTGGGGATGCCCCCGAGGCACCCCTTCTTCATCGGCAAAAATCAGGTCACCTTTCAAAACACTATATTTTTATTGCTTCATGCACTATGTGTTTTTCTTGGAGCGTCAGTTGTTTTAGTTTTCTTAGTTGGTTTGTTTAGTTTGTTTGCTGCAATAAATGGTTGGACCCCAACAAATTTCCTTTGGAGGAGATATACTCGTTTTCATTTGCAAAGAATGCTCTAGTTTTCACTCTTATAAATCGAGCGTTCTAGTTTTTCTGCTACTGCTTTTGGTTTTCATTTTCGCCTTGATTTGCGTTCAGATCTTTTCATATCTTTTCATCAAGGTGTATTTTTGCCTCTGAACTTTATTGGTTTTCATCAAAAGAGGTGTTTATAAAAATTTCAAATGGTGTTGGAAAAGAGAAAAAGCTTTGTGCAAAATAGTGGTACAAGAAGGAGCTTGTGTAGACTGCGGCTTAGGCTTTTTCATGTCATGCTAGATGTCTTTTTGATAGTATGCTTAGTGGTTTTGCTGTAGCATGACTTGTCTCAAATAACTGAGATTGCTTAATGAGCCTTTGAAAAAATCATGCGTTGTTTTTATTGTATGGAAGCATTATTTTGGTTTTCTCCTTGATGCTTTATTTGGGTTGACTTGGCGCATGCTCACACATGTTAGACTCTTACAAAGTCGCCAATAGCCTTCATGATCATTTAGTTTTTGACTTTTGATGCCATCGTATGCTTCTTTTAATGTCGCTTTGTCGCTTTGCATGATTATGGCCATTATTGCTCTCTTAGTCGGTCGCTCCCAGTCTTTTGCTAGCCCTCACCTTGTACTGAGTATGAGCTCTACTCGTGCATCCAACTCCTAAAAGCCAAAGTTTGCCAAAGTGTCCACTATAAACTCCTATGCATGGTATTTGTAAGCCATTCCAAAGTAAAATTTTCATGTGCTACCTTTCAAAAAACCTTCAAAATACTTCTCGTTTTGTGACACTGTTTTCAGCTCATGGGGACGTAGTGGTCGGATTTGCTATCTTCCATATTGCTTATTCCAAAAAAGAAAAAAAAAGAAAAAAATAAAAGAAAAAAGGCACTCCTCCATGGTATGTGAATGTTGGTGGGCACCCGATGGAATCGGTTAGCCATGGTATGTGAAAGGAAAAGGTGGGGAGGAGTGCCAAGTTTTATAAAAAGAGCACCAAAGTGCCAATCTCTCTCTCAAAAACTTGCTTCATTTTTATATGGAAGATAGTAAGAACCCCATTGCCAGTCGTTGACAAAGACAACCACCTCTCAAAATCAAGTTTTTATCTCTGTTTTACAAAATGAAAAGCTCTAGCACATGCTAAATCACTGCTTCCCTCTGCGAAGGGCCTTTCTTTTACTTTTATGTTGAGTCACCACCTTCTTTCTTTATGCACCATTAAGAGAGCATAGTTGTCATTCTTAGTGTGATATGCATTGTCCCAAGGTTCATTGATTGACTCATATTGTTGGTTTCACTTGTTCTTAAATTATTTGTATCTAGTCGCCCTCTTAAACTTGAAGGTGTCCTATGCATTTATGTTTTGCTCTCTCTGAAGGACAAGCTGAAAACCACTTGTATGTTTTTCCTTATGATTTGAACACACGTTTGACTTTCATTGTTTCATTACCATGATCTTTTGTTTGTGTTCATTTGCATGTTTACAACATGGTTGCTAAATTCTTATTGTCATGATTATATCTTCATGCCCATGTTTTAAGTTCTATTGATCCCAGCTCATCAATGCTTACATATATGATCAAGATTGTGTAGGTGCATGTCGCCTCAAAAATTATTCTTTTGTTATCACTTACCTACTCGAGGACGAGCAGGAGTTAAGCTTGGGGATGCTTGATACGTCTCAAACGTATCTATAATTTTTGATGCTCCATGCTTTGTTTTACACCATTTGCCTATTGTTTCGTTACACTTAGTGGCATTTTTATACGCTTTCCGGAACTAACCTATTAACGAAGTGCCACAGTGCCAGTTCCCTGTTTTCTGCTATTTTTGTGTTTCAGAAGTGATACACAGGAAATATTCTCGGAATTGGACGAAACAAGTTCCAGAAGTCATATTTCATCGGGGAGCTTCCAAACATCCGAAGGAGAGTAGGAGACGGAGGACCAGGGGTCCACACACAGGGGTGGCGCGGCCTACCCCTGGCCCGCGCCACCTATGTGTGAGGCCACCTGGGGCCTCCTCTGACATCGCCCCTTCGCCTATATATACCCCCTGACGAGAAAAACCTAAGGGCCCGATCAGTTTTCCAGAATACATCGCGATCCGCCGCCGCCGTCGACCCGAAGATCGGGAGGGTCCAGAAGCTCTTCCCGGCACCCTGCCGGAGAGGGGAATCGCCACCGGAGGTCTCCTTCATCGCCATGATTGCCTCCGGAGCGATGAGTGAGTAGTGTACCTTGGACTACGGGTCCATAGCAGTAGCTAGATGGTTGTCTTCTCCACCATGTGCTTCATGTTTAGATCTCATGAGCTGCCCTACATGATTGAGATCACTGTTATGTAATACTATGATGTTGGTTTGTTGGGATCCGATGAATATTGGTGTTTATGATTAAGTTGCTGTACTGAATTTTATCTTATGTTATCTCTATGATGTTTATGATCTTGCATGCTCTCCGTTGTTAGTAGCTATCTTGGCCGAGTAGTTGCTAGTGACTCCAAGAGGGGGTATTTATGCTCGATAGTGGGTTCATGCCTCTATTTCACCTGGGGGAGTGACAGAAACCTCTAAGGTGGTAGATGTGCTGTTGCTACTAGGGAGAAAACAACATTCATATGCTTGAGGGCATATGCTTTGTTTACATTACACACTTTGCTTAATGCAATTATCTGTTGTTCGCAACTTAATACTTCTAGGGTGTTCGGATGACATCCCCGGGGGTGGATTATTAGTCATAGATGCAGTTGGATGGCGGTCTATGTATTTTGTTGTAATGCCCAGAGTGAATCTCATAGTGATCTTCTTGACATATCACGTTAGCTCTATTCTATCAATTGCCCAACTGTAATTTGTTTACCCAGCATGTTATTTTATCTATGGAGAGACACCACTAGTGAACTGTGGACCCCGGTCCTATTTTAATCATATTGCAATCAACTGTTTACTATTCCCGCACTGTTTACTTTACTAGCATATTACTACTGTTTTCCACTCGATACGCTCATAACCTTTGTTTCAAGCAAACTGGTGAGATTGACAACCTCATCGCAAGTTGGGAACAAAGTATTTGTTTGTGCGTGTGCAGGTTCCACGTTGCAGCTAGCAAGCAAAGCTTGGACGAGGCGCCACATATAAATTGTCCGCTGCTGTCGCAAGCTAGCAAGCATCACCTTCAGTCGTCACCGTCTCCCTTCTCCTGAACGATAAACCTTGGTTTCATAACTGAGGGAAAACTAGCCGCTACACTCATCATACCTTCCTCTTGGGGTTCCCAACGGGCTGGTCAAGCACCACGCACAAGGACATCTGTTCCCACTTCAACTCGGCATCAGCTAATTTTCTGGCGCCATCAACCGTTCACAAGTGTAGGGATCACTGTCGCAAGCTAGCAAACATCACCTTCAGTCGTCACCGTCTCTCTTCTCCTGATCGACATTAAACCTTGGTTTCTTAACTGAGGGAAAATTTGCCGCTACACTCTTCATACCTTCCTCTTGGGGTTCCCAACGGGCTGGTCAAGCACCACGCACAAGGACGTCTGCTTCCACATCAACTAGGCATCAGCTCTTTTCTGACGCCATCATCACCAAGTAGCAACTACTCACTCATCGCTTCGGAGGCAAGCATGGCGATGAAGGAGACCTCCGGTGGCGATTCCCCTCTCTGGCAGGGTACCGGGAAGAGCTTCTGGACCCTCCCGATCTTTGGGTCGATGGCGGCGGCGGATCGCGATGTGTTCTGGAAAACTGATCGGGTACTTAGGTTTTTCTCATCGGGAGGTCTTTATAGGCGAAGGGGCGATGTCAGAGGTGGAGCCAGGCTCCCTCACACATGGGTGGCGCGGCCAGGGGCCAGGCCGCGCCAGCCCTATGTGTGGGGCCCTGGTGGCCCCTCTCCGTCTCTCCTTCGGATCTCTGGAAGCTTTCGGGTAAAATAAGACTTCAGGAACATGTTTCGTCCAGTTCCGAGAATATTTCATGTGTATCACTTCTGAAACACAAAAACAGCAGAAAACAGGAAACTGGCACTGTGGCACTTCGTTAATAGGTTAGTTCCCGAAAATGCATAAAAATGCCACTAAGTGTAACGAAACAATAAGCAAATGGTGTAAAAACAAGCATGGAGTATCAAAAATTATAGATACGTTTGAGACGTATCAAGCATCCCCAAGCTTAACTCCTGCTCGTCCTCGAGTAGGTAAGTGATAACAAAAGAATAATTTTTGAGGTGACATGCACCTACACAATCTTGATCATATATGTAAGCATTGGTGAGCTGGGATCAATAGAACTTAAAACATGGGCATGAAGATATAATCATGACAATAAGAACTTAGCAACCATGTTGTAAACATGCAAATGAACACAAACAAAAGATCATGGTAATGAAACAATGAAAGTCAAACGTGTGTTCAAATCATAAGGAAAAACATACAAGTGGTTTTCAGCTTGTCCTTCATGGAGAGCAAAACATAAATGCATAGGACACCTCAAAGTTTAAGAGGGCGACTAGATACAAATAATTTAAGAACAAGTGAAACCAACAATATGAGTCAATCAATGAACTTTGGGACAATGCATATCACACTAAGGATGACAACTATGCTCTCTTAATGGTGCATAAAGAAAGAAGGTGGTGACTCAACATAAAAGTAAAAGAAAGGCCCTTCGCAGAGGGAAGCAGTGATTGCAAGTTTTATAACCTTCAAAAATTATGGTACTTACCGGCTTTGAGCTCTCATTGCCCCCATCATAAGCATCTTGAATGGTTAAAGTTAATGCGAGAACAATGATGATGCATATGCTTGACAAATCATAAGTTGAAAACCTCGTGCCCCGTGAATACGAGTACCCAAACCTCATGCTACTTTACTTAGAGTCCCAAGCAAGGCTCTTGTCATTGTAAGTATATGCATATCATTGAGAACCGCCAATGGGGTACCTCCATGCCCGATGACATGGAACAAGCCCACAACAAAATGACAGGACAAGCAGACAATGAACACCTCGACATCTCTTTTATTTGCTATATTGTTTAGCTTTTTATTGTGAGATGCGTCATCGAATGTTCACCATGGGTATGCTGCAAATTTCCACCATGAATTATGCATGGCTTAGATTAGCGGCCCGACGTTTTCCTAACACATATACAAACTCCATGATCCCTACAAGATTCCCAATTCATTTCACACCACGGGCATCCATAAACAAAAGATCACGATATCAACTCAAATAAGAAGTGCAATGTTGAAAGCTTGCCCCATGACAACATGGATGGGCTAGAATCCAACTTACAACTTGCAAGCATAACAACTCAACATAAGAGACGACAATGTCAAATTTTTAAGAACAGGAAAAAGTAAAGTGTGCCTTCCGGTTCGTGAGAGCTTTACTGACCGAATTTCACATAACACTGGTAAGAGTTTAATTTGAAGAGAAAATAAAAGAAAGTCAAATTTACTTGGAATAACAAATTGCTAGTAGGTATGTATGGTGGACAATTTGGAAAACTTTGGCTTTTAGGAGTTGGATGCACGAGTAGAGCTCATACTCAGTACAAGGCGAGGGCTAGCAAAAGACTGGGAGCGACCAACTAAGAGAGCAGTAATGGCCATAATCATGCAAAGCGACAAAGCGACATTAAAAGAAGCATACGATGGCATCAAAAGTCAAAAACTAAATGATCATGAAGGCTATTAGCGACTTTGTAAGAGTCTAACATGTGTGAGCATGCGCCAAGTCAACCCAAATAAAGCATCAAGGAGAAAACCAAAATAATGCTTCCATACAATAAAAACAACGCATGATTTTTTCAAAGGCTCATTAAGCAATCTCAGTTATTTGAGACAAGTCATGCTACAGCAAAACCACTAAGCATACTATCAAAAAGACATCAAGCATGACATGAAAAAGCCTAAGCCGCAGTCTACACAAGCTCCTTCTTGTACCACTATTTTGCATAAAGCTTTTTCTCTTTTCCAACACCATTTGAAATTTTTATAAACACCTCTTTTGATGAAAACCAATGAAGATCAGAGGCAAAAATATACCTTGATGAAAAGATATGACAAGGTCTGAATGCAAATCAAGGCGAAAACGAAAACCAAAAGCAGTAGCAGAAAAGAAGAACGCATGATTTTTTAATAAGAGTGAAAACTAGAGCGTTCTTGGCAAATGAAAACGAGTATATCTCCCCCAAAGAAAATTTGTTGGGGTCCAACCATTTATTGCAGCAAACAAACAAACTAAACAAACTAAGAAAACTAAAACAACTGACGCTCCAAGAAAAACACATAGTGCATGAAGCAATAAAAACATAGTGTTTTGAAAGGTGACCTGATTTTTGCCGATGAAGAAGGGGTGCCTCGGGGGCATCCCCAAGCTTTGACGCTTGTACTTCTTGGATATTTCTTGGGGTGATGCATGGGCATCCCCAAGCTTGAGCTTTTGTCCATTCTTCAACTCATCTCATCATTCTCCAATCCCTACACTTGAAAACTTCCTTCATACAAAACTAAACACAATTCTATTAGCAACATTAATGCAAGCATAACATATAATCAATCCTCTATTTGCTTCAGGTTTCAACTCAAAACTACCACATATATAGCATATACTACTGTAGCAACCTCCCCAAAAGTTCCATGACCAAAAGAACTCAAAAGAAAGCGATAAAGTGGCAAACACAAATATTGGCAGAAATCTGTCAAAACTGAACAGCTGATAAAGGTCGAATTTTTGAAGGATTTTCTGTTGCTCAAATCAAAAAGTGTTCAACTAAGAAAAGTTTGGATATAACCTGGGCCATATACACAAGAAATCTCAGGTCCAAAAGATAAACAGAGAATTTTCACAAATTTTTACGGTGCAGCACCAAAAACAGTTTCAGGACAGCAACATCCCCAAATCTTTACCTCACTCAAATTAGAGGCTTCTCTTGGCACAAAAACGAAATAAACAAGATAAGGAGAGGTCATTACAGTAGTAATGACTTCCAAGACTCAAATAAAAGAAAAAGTACTGAAAAGAAAACATTGGGTTATCTCCCAAGAGTGCTTTTCTTTAACGCCTTTGAGCTAGGCGCAGAAAATTGCGAATCAAGTAATATCAAGAGAGGCATTAAGATCAACAGCATAGGTCTTATCAATAAGGCATTGTATTTCATCCACATAAGTTTTTGAAGACCCTTTGTGAGCATGCTTTGGTACACTATTCTCATCAAAAAGATTTTCAGGGCAAATCCAGGCAAAATTATTTTCGAAAGCTTCACTCAATCCCAAAAGCTTGCAAGGTATAGGTATCTCGGTCCCCTCATCATTAGTATCAATAACCTTTATAGGTGAATCGAGTTTATTAAAACGTTTAAGAACTTTCCTAGCTTCAACAACAACATCCTTAAATTCTAGGCGCAAAATTTCCAAGATAAAAGCTTTCTTTTCGGGATCCTCAATTTCATGAAGCTTAAGGAACATATATTGCAAAAAAGGATTAAGACTAGCAAACCTAGTTTCCAACATGTCAATTAATATAACAGAAGCAGCTTCAATACTAGGAGCAAGCTCAACCAAAGACTTTTCTTCAACTTCCTCATGCATACTAATGTGATTAACGAACTCCTCAATGTTACTTTTACCAATAATGGAACCACTACCTACTGAGAGGTCCTCCAGAACGTACTTAGGGATCAACATGATAAACTAGAGTAAAGGAATAACAACTACCAAGGATTCTAATTTTTTTGGGTTTTTGATATAAAAAGCAATGCAGGTAAAATAAAATAAAGTAAAGCAAAACAATAACAAAGTAAAGAATGTGTGTGCGAAGAACTCCCCTCGCAGAAGACTTCTCTTCCTCCCCGGCAACGGCGCCAGAAAATTAGCTGATCCCTTTGATGATGGCGCCAGAAAAAGAGCTGATGGTGGCTAGTTGATGTGGGAGCAAACTGTCCTTGTGCGTGGTGAATAACCAGCCCGTTGGGAACCCCAAGAGGAAGGTATGAAGAGTATAGCAGCTAGTTTTCCCTCAGTTAGAAACCAAGGTTTAATATCGATCAGGAGAGGAGAGACAATGATGACTGAAGGTGTTTATGGAACCTGCACACACACAAACAAATACTTTGTTCCCAACTTGCGATGAGGTTGTCAATCTCACCGGTTTGCTTGAAACAAAGGTTATGAGTGTATCGAGTGGAAAACAATATAGTATACGAGTAAAGTAAACAGTACGAGTAAAGTAAACAGGTGATAACAATATGATGGAAATAGGACCAGGGTCCACAGTTCACTAGTGGTGTCTCTCCATAGATAAAATAGCACATGCTGGGTAAACAAATTACAGTTGGGCAATTGATAGAATAAAGATAACGTGATATGTCAAGAAGATCACTATGAGATTTACTCTGGGCATTACAACAAAATACATAGACCGCCATCCAACTGCATCTATGACTAATAATCCACTTGTGGTGAATCAATCCGAGAACTCCACAAGTATTAAGTTGCGAACAACAGATAATTGCATTAAGCAAAGTGTGTAATGTAAACAAAGCATATGCCCTTGAGCATATAAATGTTGTTTTCTCCCTAGTAGCAACAGCACATCTACCACCTTAGAGGTTTCTGTCACTCCCCCAGGTGAAATAGAGACATGAACCCACTATCGAGCATAAATACCCCCTCTTGGAGTCAATAGCAACTACTCGGCCAAGATAGCTACTAACAACAGAGAGCATGCAAGATCATAAACAAAATAGAGATAACAAAAGATATAATTCAGTACAGCAACTTAATCATAAACACCAATATTCATCGGATCCCAACAAACCAAACATGTAGAATTACATAACGGTGATCTCAATCATGTAAGGCAGCTCATGAGATCTAAACATGAAGCACATAGTGGAGAAGACAACCATCTAGCTACTGCTATGGACCCATAGTCCAAGGTAGACTACTCACTCATCGCTCCAGAGGCAAGCATGGCGATGAAGGAGACCTCCGGTGGCGATTCCCCTCTCCGGCAGGGTGCCGGGAAGAGCTTCTGGACCCTCCCGATCTTCGGGTCGACGGCGGCGGCGGATCGCGATGTGTTCTGGAAAACTGATCGGGTACTTAGATTTTTCTCGTCGGGGGGTCTTTATAGGTGAAGGGGCGATGTCAGAGGTGGAGCCAGGCTCCCTCACACATGGGTGGCGCGGCCAGGGGCCTGGCCACGCCAGCCCTATGTGTGGGGCCCTGGTGGCCCCTCTCCGTCTCTCCTTCGGATCTCTGGAAGCTTCCGGGTAAAATAAGACTTCAGGAACTTGTTTCGTCCAATTCCGAGAATATTTCCTGTGTATCACTTCTGAAACATAAAAACAGCAGAAAACAGGAAACTGGCACTGTGGCACTTCGTTAATAGGTTAGTTCCGGAAAATGCATAAAAATGTGTAACGCCCCGCCTTTTACTAAAGGCAGAACTCCTGTGTATTGTGCCATTCCCTGGATCAGTAGATAGCACCACAGTACAAAATATAGTAATCATTGCAATAGCATCAATATTACAGCGTAAATCCAGTTACATGGGTCTTCTACCTTATGAGTACACAGCATAAAGCATAGTTGCAGTGAGCCTCCATTCTTCATCAAGTGCCACAGGCAGACGTGTTGGAATGTAAGCTCGAGATCCTACTCCGGGTTTCTTACTCGAAATAAAACCTGCACGTTTGAATATGCAGCCCCAGAGGGGTCAGTACAATGATGTACTGGCAGATGACACATATTTGGTGGCATTTTTGTGGAAAAGACTATACTACATGACATTTGGCTGGTGGATCTCAAGGCTGATTTGCATAAAGCCAATTTTATCCTATAAACCATTTTAATACTTTCTTTCAACAAATTTTATTTTTCAAAGGGTCAAGACAACCCCCATACACTACATACTGGCCGGTATGTAGTTCTGGGCGAAACTCAACAAAGTTGGAACCTCAGGCACCACCACCCCTCGGAATGTATGGTCCTTAGTTCCTACCTAGGGGTTTCTAGACAAATTTTAGTAATTCAGAATCGGTGATGAGATTATTCCGTACATTCCATGTCTAGAGACTCAATTGTCCATAACCGAGGATACGGCTAATCAATTAGATTTAAACACCTTGCAAGGGTTGTGCACTTTCACCTTACGATTCATTTTATGCCCATACATAAAATGAAACGAGACCTTTTAGAAGGAGAGGGCAACTAACTTGGCAAGCACCGTTCCCAACCTATAATTTGACTACCACCACTTCTTGCCGACAAGTTGCACTCCCACATTCTAATCAGTCAAGACAGAGCCCATAATGTCATAAGGCTGCACTGGAAGTACAATAAGCATGGAAGACATAGCCATCTCTTTGTTCCTGGGTGGCCAACAACAAGTGTACGCCCAGGCAGCAACTACACAAAGTGTAGCCCCAGGTCGCCACTCAACATCACCTCCATTATCAAACCAATCAACCCAGGTGTTTCATTTTAGTTGAAGTTCTTTAACTTTTCACGAAACACTTTTCAAGTGATCTTAGCATGGCGTCAGTATTTTTCAAAGTATTAGCATCCTATCATGTGGGGTTTGAGGGATAGCTACAAACTACTAGGATCTAAGCATTTGATAAAACAGTTGAGTAATTCACCTATCATGCACACTACAAGAGGTGAAATATACTAATGCATAATAAAATGGGTGAGGGACATGTATGTCACTTGCCTTTTTGAAGATCACGATGATTCACTTCTCTCAACTAAGCACGTAGCTCTTCGCACAAACTATAGCACAGAAATAACATAACATAAACATACCATACCAACACAATCAAACAAATCAAACATTTGAAAAGTGTTTGTTTAACAATTTAGATTTATTGAGATGTTATGATAGAAAGATATGGTAAAGGAAATATGAATCGTGAGATATGAATTTGAGAGCTTAGCTAGGGAAGATCGATATGATTGAGAGAGAGTTGGACTAGGCAAAATATAATTGATGAAGTTTTATGCTTTATTAAAGCATATTAGAGTTTTAGGAATGGCTCATGTGAAATAGATCACATAGGTGTGGGATAGTGCAACCACAATACTATTTGAATAAGTGTAACAACATTTATTCTTTAAATAGCATATATCACACTTAGGCACTAGGCTAGGTTTTAAGAATGCTTGAAATACTCAATTAGTACAGTTGCAAGTTGAATAGTTCAATACATGTGAATAAAACTAAGTAGGCATTGGATTGGGTATGAATGATGGATGTTTGAGGACATGGCTCAATGGTTCATTGATCAACATGGTGTATAACATATACTATGGTACGGGTTATAACAACTCCACATTAATAGGATCTAGGTTTGAGATGAATTCATATTCTACTCAAATAGCACAATTGCAATTTGAATATATATGAATTAGACAAAATAAAATGAGTGAGATCTTATGCTTTATTAAAGCATATTGAATCTTGGAATATCTCATGTGGGTAAATCACATAAGAGACAAAATAGTGCAATAGCAATACTATTGAATAAGTGTGACAACAATTATTCTTAAATAGTATATATTACACTTAAGCTTAGGCTAGGATTCTTATAACAGTACTCAATTAACTCAAATGCAAATTGAATAGTTCAATGCAAGGCTAAGATTGAGTAGACATGAATAAATGGCTATAGGTAATGGATATGTATAGATGATGTTTGAAAACATGGCTTAAGGTTCCTAATGAGTAAATGGGATTGGGTTAAGTACTATGATGTTGATTTGATCAATACCATAGTAGCAAAGGTAGAAACTAAGATTGAAAGTATCACACTTTACTCAAATGACACATTTGTAATTTGAATAAGTGGGTACTATACAAGATAGGTCTAAGTGAATATGATCTTGATCAAGATGTTGTTTAGATAGATATGACATTGGATCTAAGTGATCTCAAGATGATATTTGATAGCTAGGTATGATCGTAGGGTTTTCTAAAGTAGAAGGGATCATTGATAGAAATTAATCTATATAGGAATACTCAAATTATCATATTAGAATTTGAATAATTGTGAAGTGGCTCAAGAAAATACGGGAGTGATGCTACTGAATAGCTTACAATAAAACAAAGCTACTGCAGTTGGATTCACTCTAAAATAAGTTATAGAAATCGAATTATCACCGAAATAGTGATTTGGACAAATTTGAATGCACAAAGTGTGTGCACGTATCAAATTTGGATTTTCTTGATCCTATGGTGTTCTACTTGATCAGAGGATTCCAAAGACTATAAAATTGTAATTTTTGGACTAACAGAACTAAAGATACGAATTAAACCAGCTAACAGATGGTTTGAATCCAATTTGCAAATAGTTTCAAATTTAACCCATAAAATATAATATTTTATGGTACTGATGGATTCTAGATGTTCTAAGTAATCCAACGGTATATCATTTGTAATTTTTGGCCACGTGGATTAATTTCTAGAGATTTTACAAGATCAGTACAGAAACAGGAATTTGAAATCGAGTTTGAATTTGAGTTTGACTAAATCTGACCGGGGCTGATCCTGGGCGTGACGCGTGGCGCGTTGTGATTTGCCCGTACCGCTTCGGGCGGATCGGCGCTGTGGGCCGTTAGATCTGGATTAGATCTAACGCCTCAGATCGGCCCGTACCGATTCGGTACTGGCTTCTAATCCTAGCCGCCGGATTAGGATCCAAGGGACAGAGAGGCAAGGGGAGAGATTGCTCACCTAGGGTTTCAGAGAGGGGTCACCGGCGGCGAGCTGCGGCTCTGGGCATGGATGACGGCGAAGCTCTGGTGGTCCAGGGCATCGAGGAAGTAGCAGACAGTGACCGGGACGTCTCGGCGAGTTCGATGGCGAGAATAGCAACGAAACGGTGTCCTAGCTTGGCCGGAAATCGCCGCTGGAGTTCCGCCGAGGCGCGGGCTTGCTCGGTTTGCGTCGGGTTCGACGACCTGATGCACGGGAGTGCAGAAAAGCTGGTCAGGGAGATGCGCCGAAGCATAGGACGACTCAAGGAGGGGAGGAGAGGAGTAGGGTGTGCCTTGACGAGCCGAAATCAACGACGAACGGCGTCGACGTCTGCAGACTCCGGTGACCAATTGCGCAGCCTAGCGGCATTGATTGGTGAGAGGTGGAAGAGGGAGAGGAAGGGAGCGCGGGGTACTTATAGCAGGTTCCTCGCAGGCTTAAAGACGCGCGGAGTTAGCGGGGCGAGTGGAAACGGAAAAACGGCCGGCGGTTTTCGGTTTCCTAGGAGAGAAGTTATGGGAGAAGAAGAAGCTGACACGCGGGTCCCGCCGGGCAGTGAGAGGAAGAGAGAAGGAGGGTACCGGTTTAGGTGAGAGATGGGCCGAGCCGGGGTCGAATCGGTGCTGGGCCAGACCGGCCGTTTCGGTCCTATTTCTTTCCTTTCCCCTTTTTTTTCTTCTTTCTTTTATTCTTTTCTGTTTTCTTCAATCCTTCATAGATTTTGCATTTTAAAATCAAATGACTTCAAACCGACTTTGTAAAGTTTTTAAAATTCAAAGCAACAATCCAGAACAGTAATGAACATGTTTTATAAATAAAATAAGATTTTCCAATAAAACTTTATGAACTTGGCAAAAGGACTTTGCTTGCATAACAAAATAGAACTAGGGTTTGAGAATAATTCTTTTGAAAATATGAGAATAATATTTCATAAGATAATGTTTGAAATTATCTTTCAAACTTAGTATTTAAAATACAATCATTACTAATTAAATACACTTTTGTGATTCACTCCTTTGCAAGCAAGCTTGCATAGGTTGAATAAAGGGTGGAAAACAGTACTTTGATACTTGATCTTTCTCAAAGAAGTTCTTCAAGAAAAATAATAGAAAGTTTGAAATAGTTTTCTAATAAAGCTTTCAAATAGACTCAAAAGTTTTAAATTCCTGTGAAATTTCAATCATCTCAAGCAATACAAAAGCAAAAAAAATTCCCCAAAATTTGACAAAATCCTGGGTCGTTACAGACTACCACCCTTAAAAGAAATCTCGTCCTCGAGATTGGAGAGGCTAGAAATAAAGTAGGTATTAGGTTGTCTGGGTTTAGGTATCTGGGTGGCTACCACCCTTAAAAGAAAATTCCTCTTGGTGGTATCTTGATGCTTCCTTAGGCACTTGCATTTTGTTCCCAGCTTGCATTCACTATTGTGTCATTTTCCTTGAATCGTCCTTCTCAGAAGTTTTGATATCCAGAACTATGTTCAAAAGCGGGCATACCAATGGTTCCATCCAATTCTGGTGATAAGCAGATATCATCCATTGCATTGTCATCAACAAGGTAGTCCACATCTGCATTTACAATAGGTGGGTGTCTATTCACAAATCCGGGCACCAACCTTCCTTATGGGGTTGCTTGAGGTAACCTTACTCTATTGTAGAGCTTTCTATCCAACGGGGTAGTTATTGAATTACTTTGGATACTGAGGAGTCACTCTTTGGTTCAATCAGAGGACCAAGCTGAGTTGTCTCCTCTTTGGGTCATTCAGAAGACCAAGCTGAGAGGGTATACTCTCATCTCCTCAACTTCCTTATCATCATCCTTAGAGGTTCTTCATCTTATGGTTGTTTCCTTATACCATTCTGATCTTCAATTTTCCATGACACCATTCTGTTCTGGTAACCTTCCTGGTTGTTGCACATCTTCCAAGAATGTGTATCTAGCCTTTTCTTGGTCGGTCCTCACCAAGGCCAAGAAATCATATAGATCATCGTCAAACTCCATGTTGCTTTTTAGCGGATTTTCGTTGCAGAGTCTCAAAAGATGACACAGTGCCAAGTACTGCATGCTTGCCCCTCGAACATGATGAGACCACACATCCCAATGAGTTAGGATGGCATCTCTCTGCGGGCTTCTCACACATTTCATAGGGGTAAACAAAGTGGACTCTGTAAGAGGTACTTGTACCTTTAAGGGACGGAAGGTCGCCTTATAACCAGCATTGTTAAACCCATTCAAGTTACCAGAGGAAGTTGTGCTACTTGCCACAGGTACCAGATGGTCCTTAAGAATTCCTTTAGCAACCGTCTTCATAGTTGTTGAAAGGCGCTGAACAACTTGATCGCATCTAGAAGATGAACTCCTTTTTCAGGGAAAAGGGATCTAACGAAGTTCTCATGGGCAGGAAAGTAGTTTCAGGGATTTGGAGAGTTGCCTCATAACATCGCAGTTCGGGATGGGGTAGGCTTCGGTGGCGGAGGGCTCTGGAATTCAGAGGCAATCTCATAGGTAGTGGTGGTTGTCTTTGTTGTGACTCTCTGGAGAGGAGTGATCTCTCTTTTATAGGCTCAGGAAGGTAGCCGAACAGGCCACGTGGGGAGTCAAAATGACGGGTCGGGAAAGTGAATTGAACAGGCAGCAGCCGAAACAGAACAGTCTTTGTATTCAAAGCCCACTGAGCAAAACGTTTCTGATTCGTGTAGTCTTCCAGAAACCAAATTCTCACCGTATTCCTACGTTTTGGCCACACTGGCTCACTATAAAGGGTGTAATATATTATCATCCTAAGGTTATGGTTTAACAACGTCGTCTCTCATATAGGTATGTCTCTCTAGATTCACCATTCCTCATACAAGAGCGAACAATATGAGTAGTCATCATGGGGCGCAAATCCATGTCGCACCCAATCATTACCTCGTATTTGGTTTGGTGCATCTCGCATTCTAACTCTTGGTCAACTTCACTAGCTTTTTAAACAAAAGTTTTGTTGAAATTGGAACCAAGTTCCCAATTCCTATTTTGAAATTTGAAAACAAAATCTATCGTTCCTAGCTAGAGGTTTTCAACAAAGCTCATGGCAATAAACTTTAAGTTGTAGATCCTTTGGTTTGCCATTCAAGAGGGAGTTAAAATCCTTTCCATTGCTCTGTTTGCTCTTTCCATTACTCTGTTTGCTCTTTCAACCTTCCTTGCATGAGGTGGTTGAATAGTATTACTTCCACATTAGCTACACCTTGGGGTGTCCTTTTATTGTTTGCGTGGTATCCTTCAGCCATCCTAGCTTACTGGAGTCTTGGGGTATTATCCTTTGTGCATCCTCTTGCGTAATGTTCCAGTCTCTTGTATTTGAAACACTACCTCTTGTTGTTGTACTCTGTATCCTTATTTCCAACTGAGGGTCATTGTAGTTGTTCTATCATTGAGAATACCTTGGTTTGGGTTTTGGGACAAGTTTAGGTCTTACCATAGATAAGAATTAGATAGAAGAGATCTAAAGAAGAAAATCTTACCCAAAACAAAACAGATCAAAACAATTTATCCTACAAGCAATATCTAACAAACATTCATCATAACAAGCAACTAGTTCTCAAACAAACGGGAAGGTACGATCATCCACAAGTTGGTATGACCATAACGTTTATTACACATCGTTGCTTATTAAGATTTCCTAAATGGAAGTCCAACTAAGGTTTCTTGGTACTCTTCTAAGCAGATCCATTGTTCTGGTTCAGCTGCTTCAGTAGATTGGTAATTTGCTCGTCCTTGGTTTTGATGAGGTCTCCTTGAACACTAAGTTCAGATACCAACTTTCCCATGTCACCTTGAAGTTGGTTTATGGTTTCCTTCAATGTAGTAGTGTCTTCCTTTTCTTCTTTGAGGTCCTGCTGAGTATTGTGAAGTCTCCACTTGAGTCTTTCTCCAAGTTCCTTTATAGCTGACCAAGCAGCACATCTTGCTGAATCTAGAAATGATGGATACATCTTGGAGTTGGTGAACATCCAAAGTCCCATCTTCTTGTGGTCATCTTTCTTGTTCTTGTATAGGTGCAGTTTCCAAAGTCTCATCTTTTGTGTTCTTGCATAGATGAACATACAAGGTCTCATCTTCTTATGGGTGCAACTCCATCTATATTCTTGACCTTATCAATCATGGGAAATCCTTTGTAAACTGTTTCTCCTTACTTTCCCATACTTAACATGTGGTTCTTCAAGGCTTTGGGAATTTCAGTCTCAAACTTCAGAGTCATGATCTTTCTTAAGGGATTCGATGAGGTTGGTCATCTATAAGCAGAAAGAAGAGTTGTCTAAAACAAATGAATGGGGTAAGTCTTACAAGAAAATTTCAAACTGAGAAGTATATAGATTGATCTCATTTAGAAAGCTGAATTTGATTTTCTTTTTAAGGAGAGAGGAAAGAATCCTAGGGCTTCCTAGTCTATTCCAACCTAGGGTCTCGATCCTACAGGCAACACTATGCTCTGATACCATTCTGTAACGCCCCGCCTTACTAAAGGCAGA
Source organism: Dactylis glomerata (assembly GCA_007115705.1). Lineage (NCBI taxonomy): Eukaryota > Viridiplantae > Streptophyta > Magnoliopsida > Poales > Poaceae > Dactylis > Dactylis glomerata. Next base: position 685,858 of record QXEO01001046.1, read on the forward strand.
ACTCCTGTGTATTGTGCCATTCCCTGGATCAGTAGATAGCACCACAGTACAAAATATAGTAATCATTGCAATAGCATCAATATTACAGCGTAAATCCAGTTACATGGGTCTTCTACCTTATGAGTACACAGCATAAAGCATAGTTGCAGTGAGCCTCCATTCTTCATCAAGTGCCACAGGCAGACGTGTTGGAATGTAAGCTCGAGATCCTACTCCGGGTTCCTTACTCGAAATAAAACCTGCACGTTTGAATATGCAGCCCCAGAGGGGTCAGTACAATGATGTATTGGCAGATGACACATATTTGATGGCATTTTTGTGGAAAAGACTATACTACATGACATTTGGCTGGTGGATCTCAAGGCTGATTTGCATAAAGCCAATTTTATCCTATAAACCATTTTAATACTTTCTTTCAACAAATTTTATTTTTCAAAGGGTCAAGACAACCCCCATACACTACATACTGGCCGGTATGTAGTTCTGGGCGAAACTCAACAAAGTTGGAACCTCAGGCACCACCACCCCTTAGAGTGTATGGTCCTTAGTTCCTACCTAGGGGTTTCTAGACAAATTTTAGTAATTCAGAATCGGTGATGAGATTATTCCGTACATTCCATGTCTAGAGACTCAATTGTCCATAACCGAGGACACGGCTAATCGATTAGATTTAAACACCTTGCAAGGGTTGTGCACTTTCACCTTACGATTCATTTTATGCCCATACATAAAATGAAACGAGACCTTTTAGAAGGAGAGGGCAACTAACTTGGCAAGCACCGTTCCCAACCTATAATTTGACTACCACCACTTCTTGCCGACAAGTTGCACTCCCACATTCTAATCAGTCAAGACAGAGCCCATAATGTCATAAGGCTGCACTGGAAGTACAATAAGCATGGAAGACATAGCCATCTCTTTGTTCCTGGGTGGCCAACCACAAGTGTACGCCCAGGCAGCAACTACACAAAGTGTAGCCCCAGGTCGCCACTCAACATCACCTCCATTATCAAACCAATCCACCCAGGTGTTTCATTTTAGTTGAAGTTCTTTAACTTTTCACGAAACACTTTTCAAGTGATCTTAGCATGGTGTCAGTATTTTTCAAATTATTAGCATCCTATCATGTGGGGTTTGAGGGATAGCTACAAACTACTAGGATCTAAGCATTTGATAAAACAGTTGAGTAATTCACCTATCATGCACACTACAAGAGGTGAAATATACTAATGCATAATAAAATGGGTGAGGGACATGTGTGTCACTTGCCTTTTTGAAGATCACGACGATTCACTTCTCTCAACTAAGCACGTAGCTCTTCGCACAAACTATAGCACAGAAATAACATAACATAAACATACCATACCAACACAATCAAACAAATCAAACATTTGAAAAGTGTTTGTTTAACAATTTAGATTTATTGAGATGTTATGATAGAAAGATATGGTAAAGGAAATATGAATCGTGAGATATGAATTTGAGAGCTTAGCTAGGGAAGATCGATATGATTGAGAGAGAGTTGGACTAGGCAAAATATAATTGATGAAGTTTTATGCTTTATTAAAGCATATTAGAGTTTTAGGAATGGCTCATGTGAAATAGATCACATAGGTGTGGGATAGTGCAACCACAATACTATTTGAATAAGTGTAACAACATTTATTCTTTAAATAGCATATATCACACTTAGGCACTAGGCTAGGTTTTAAGAATGCTTGAAATACTCAATTAGTACAGTTGCAAGTTGAATAGTTCAATACATGTGAATAAAACTAAGTAGGCATTGGATTGGGTATGAATGATGGATGTTTGAGGACATGGCTCAATGGTTCATTGATCAACATGGTGTATAACACATACTATGGTACGGGTTATAACAACTCCACATTAATAGGATCTAGGTTTGAGATGAATTCATATTCTACTCAAATAGCACAATTGCAATTTGAATATATATGAATTAGACAAAATAAAATGAGTGAGATCTTATGCTTTATTAAAGCATATTGAATCTTGGAATATCTCATGTGGGTAAATCACATAAGAGACAAAATAGTGCAATAACAATACTATTGAATAAGTGTGACAACAATTATTCTTAAATAGTATATATTACACTTAAGCTTAGGCTAGGATTCTTATAACAGTACTCAATTAACTCAAATGCAAATTGAATAGTTCAATGCAAGGCTAAGATTGAGTAGACATGAATAAATGGCTATAGGTAATGGATATGTATAGATGATGTTTGAAAACATGGCTTAAGGTTCCTAATGAGTAAATGGGATTGGGTTAAGTACTATGATGTTGATTTGATCAATACCATAGTAGCAAAGGTAGAAACTAAGATTGAAAGTATCACACTTTACTCAAATGACACATTTGTAATTTGAATAAGTGGGTACTATACAAGATAGGTCTAAGTGAATATGATCTTGATCAAGATGTTGCTTAGATAGATATGACATTGGATCTAAGTGATCTCAAGATGATATTTGATAGCTAGGTATGATCGTAGGGTTTTCTAAAGTAGAAGGGATCATTGATAGAAATTAATCTATATAGGAATACTCAAATTCTCATATTAGAATTTGAATAATTGTGAAGTGGCTCAAGAAAATATGGGAGTGATGCTACTGAATAGCTTACAGTAAAACAAAGCTACTACAGTTGGATTCACTCTAAAATAAGTTATAGAAATCGAATTATCACCGAAATAGTGATTTGGACAAATTTGAATGCACAAAGTGTGTGCACGTATCAAATTTGGATTTTCTTGATCCTATGGTGTTCTACTTGATCAGAGGATTCCAAAGACTATAAAATTGTAATTTTTGGACTAACAGAACTAAAGATACGAATTAAACCAGCTAACAGATGGTTTGAATCCAATTTGCAAATAGTTTCAAATTTAACCCATAAAATATAATATTTTATGGTACTGATGGATTCTAGATGTTCTAAGTAATCCAACGGTATATCATTTGTAATTTTTGGCCAAGTGGATTAATTTCTAGAGATTTTACAAGATCAGTACAGAAACAGGAATTTGAAATCGAGTTTGAATTTGAGTTTGACTAAATCTGACCGGGGCTGATCCTGGGCGTGACGAGTGGCGCGTTGTGATTTGCTCGTACCGCTTCGGGCGGATCGGCGCTGTGGGCCGTTAGATCTGGATTAGATCTAACGCCTCAGATCGGCCCGTACCGATTCGGTACTGGCTTCTAATCCTAGCCGCCGGATTAGGATCCAAGGGACAGAGAGGCAAGGGGAGAGATTGCTCACCTAGGGTTTCAGAGAGGGGTCGCCGGCGGTGAGCTGCGGCTTTGGGCATGGACGACGGCGAAGCTCTGGTGGTCCAGGGCGTCGAGGAAGTAGCAGACAGTGACCGGGACATCTCGGCGAGTTCGATGGCGAGAATAGCGACGAAATGGTGTCCTAGCTTGGCCGGAAATCGCCGCTGGAGTTCCGCCGAGGCGCGGGCTTGCTCGGTTTGCGTCGGGTTCGACGACCTGATGCACGGGAGTGCAGAAAATCTGGTCAGGGAGATGCGCCGAAGCATAGGACGACTCAAGGAGGGGAGGAGAGGAGTAGGGTGTGCCTTGACGAGCCGAAATCAACGACGAACGGCGTCGACGTCTGCAGACTCCGGTGACCAATTGTGCAGCCTAGCGGCATTGATTGGTGAGAGGTGGAAGAGGGAGAGGAAGGGAGTGCAGGGTACTTATAGCAGGTTCCTCGCAGGCTTAAAGACGCGCAGAGTTAGCGGGGCGAGTGGAAACGGAAAAACGGCCGGCGGTTTTCGGTTTCCTGGGAGAGAAGTTAGGGGAGAAGAAGAAGCTGACACGCGGGTCCCGCCGGGCAGTGAGAGGAAGAGAGAAGGAGGGTACCGGTTCAGGTGAGAGATGGGCCGAGCCGGGGTCGAATCGGTGCTGGGCCGGACCGGCCGTTTCGGTCCTATTTCTTTCCTTTCCCCTTTTTTTTTCTTCTTTCTTTTATTCATTTCTGTTTTCTTCAATCCTTCATAGATTTTGCATTTTAAAATCAAATGACTTCAAACCGACTTTGTAAAGTTTTTAAAATTCAAAGCAACAATCCAGAACAGTAATGAACATGTTTTATAAATAAAATAAGATTTTCCAATAAAACTTTATGAACTTGGCAAAAGGACTTTGCTTGCATAACAAAATAGAACTAGGGTTTGAGAATAATTCTTTTGAAATTAGGAGAATAATATTTTATAAGATAATGTTTGAAATTATCTTTCAAACTTAGTATTTAAAATACAATCATTACTAATTAAATACACTTTTGTGATTCACTCCTTTGCAAGCAAGCTTGCATAGGTTGAATAAAGGGTGGAAAACAGTACTTTGATACTTGATCTTTCTCAAAGAAGTTCTTCGAGAAAAATAATAGAAAGTTTGAAATAGTTTTCTAATAAAGCTTTCAAATAGACTCAAAAGTTTTAAATTCCTGTGAAATTTCAATCATCTCAAGCAATACAAAGGCAAAAAAAATTCCCCAAAATTTGACAAAATCCTGGGTCGTTACAAAATGCCACTAAGTGTAACGAAACAATAAGCAAATGGTGTAAAAACAAGCATGGAGCATCAAAAATTATAGATACGTTTGAGACGTATCACGGCCTTCCACGCGCGCTCCTGCTCCCACGCGCGCCGCCACTTCTCGAAATTGCCGCCGCTCATCGGCTTCAACGGCGGGTCGACCTTGTGGTAGCGGCTGATGTCTACGCACTTCTATTCTTGTAGACACTTGTTGGGCATCCAAGTGCAGAGGTTTGTAGAACAGCAGCAAGTTTCCCTTAAGTGGATCACCCAAGGTTTATCGAACTTAGGGAGGTTAGAGGTCAAAGCTATCCCTCTCAAGCAACCCTGCAATTACGATACAGAAAGTCTCTTGTGTCCCCAACACACCCAATACACTTGTCAGATGTATAGGTGCACTAGTTCGGCGAAGAGATAGTGAAATACAAGTAGTAGTGATGATTATAAGTAGCAAATATAACTTGAAATAAATATCACTGCAAGCAAACATGTAACAAAACAGCAAGTAAACGGTGTGCAATGCTTGAAAACAAGGCCTAGGGATCATACTTTCACTAGTGGACACAATCCCAACAATATAACATGACTGAACAAATAACTTCTCTTTGCTAAGGCACTCTGAATTACTCTCCTATTGAATAACACTAATCATTGTGTAGTGGCTACAGAAGCACCCCTTAAAGTTCATCAAGTACTTGACAAACACCACTCATAGAGATATCCAAATCAAATCACAATTCAAGATAGAAATCATTGCAACTTAGACCAAGTACTAACACGGTGCACACACTATCACCATTACACCATGAAAGGAGGAATAGGTCACTCAAACTATCATAGCAATAATTATTCTCATAATCCACAAGAGATCACAATCATAGCCTAAACCAAGTACCACCATGGTGCACGCACTGTCACCGTTACACCAAGGCAGGAGGAATAGATTACTTTAATAACATCACTAGAGTACACAAAATATCTGAATAATAATATGTACTTGTTCAACATGATACAAAGCTCACGATCACATAAAGATCACATTATGGGAGAGAGAGGTGAACCACATAGCTACCGGTAGAGCCCTCATCCCCGGGGATGAACTACTCCCTCCTCATCATAGGAGACAGCAAGGTTGATGGAGATGGCGGTGAGGTCGATGGAGATGGCGGAGACGGCGATGGAGACCGATGGAGATGGCTCCGGGGGCACTTCCCCGTCCCGGCAGGGTGCCGGAACAGAGACTTCTGTCCCCCGAAATTCGTCGGTGGCGGCGGCGGAGCTACGGAACTCTTTCTGGAAATCTGATCGGGCCTTTAAGTTTTTCTCATCAGGGGGTATATGTAGGCGAAGGAGAGCTGTCAGAGGAGGGACCACGGCCCCTCACACGGGCCCGGCGCGGCCAGGGGCCTGGCCGCGCCACCCCTGTGTGTGGAGGCCACGTGGCCCCCCTTCGTCAGGTCTTCGGATGTTTGGGAGCTCCCCGGTGATATAAGACTTCAGGAACTTGTTTTGTCCAATTCCGAGAATATTTCCTATGTATCACTTCTGAAACACAAAAACAGCAAAAAACAGGAAACTGGCACAATGGCACTTTGTTAATAGGTTAGTTCCGGAAAATGCATAAAAATGCCACTAAGTGTAACGAAACAATAGGCAAATGGTGTAAAAACAAGCATGGAGCATCAAAAATTATAGATACGTTTGAGACGTATCAAGCATCCCCAAGCTTAACTCCTGCTCATCCTCGAGTAGGTAAGTCATAACAAAAGAATAATTTTTGAGGTGACATGCACCTACACAATCTTGATCATATATGTAAGCATTGGTGAGCTGGGATCAATAGAACTTGAAACATGGGCATGAAGATATAATCATGACAATAAGAACTTAGCAACCATGTTGTAAATATGCAAATGAACACAAACAAAAGATCATGATAATGAAACAATGAAAGTCAAATGTGTGTTCAAATCATAAGGAAAAACATACAAATGGTTTTTAGCTTGTCCTTCAAAGAGAGCAAAACATAAATGCATAGGACACTTTCAAGTTTAAGAGGGTGCTAGAGCTTTTCATTTGTAAAACAGAGAGATAAAAATTGGTTTTGAGAGGTGGTTGCTTTTGTCAACGACTGGCAATGGGGTTCTTACTATCTTCCATACAAAAATAAAGCAAGTTTTTGAGAGAGAGATTGGCACTTTTGTGCTCTTTTATAAAGCTTGGCACTCCTCCCCACCTTTTTTCCTTTCACAAACCATGGCTAACCGATTCCATCGGGTGCCCACCAACATTCACTTTCCATGGAGGAGTGCCTTTTTTCTTTCTTTTTTCTCTTTTTTTTCCTTTTTGGAATAAGCAATATGGAAGATAGCAAATCCGACCACTACGTCCCCATGAGCTGAAAACAGTGTCACAAAACGAGAAGTATTTTGAAGGTTTTTGAAAGGTAGCACATGAAAATTTTACTTTGGAATGGCTTACAAATACCATGCATAGGAATTTATAGTGGACACAATGGCAAACTTTGGCTTTTAGGAGTTGGATGCACGAGTAGAGCTCATACTCAGTACAAGGCGAGGGCTAGCAAAAGACTGGGAGCGACCACCTAAGAGAGCAATAATGGCCATAATCATGCAAAGCGACAAAGCAACATTAAAAGAAGCATACAATGGCATCAAAAGTCAAAAACTAAATGATCATGAAGGCTATTGGCGACTTTGTAAGAGTCTAACATGTGTGAGCATGCGCCAAGTCAACCCAAATAAAGCATCAAAGGAGAAAACCAAATAAATGCTTCCATATAATAAAAACAACGCATGATTTTTTCAAAGGCTCATTAAACAATCTCAGTCATTTGAGACAAGTCATGCTACAGCAAAACCACTAAGCATACTATCAAAAAGACATCAAGCATGACATGAAAAAGCCTAAGCCGCAGTCTACACAAGCTCCTTCTTGTACCACTTTTTTGCATAAAGCTTTTTCTCTTTTCCAACACCATTTGAAACTTTTTAATCCAATTCTTTTGAGGAAAACCAACATGGTCCAGAGGCAAAAATACACCTTGATAAATAAATATAAGAAGATCTGAACGCAAATCAAGGCAAAAATGGAAACCAAAAGCAGCAGCAGAATAAGAAGAACACTCATTGAACGATAAGAGTGAAAACTAGAGTGTTCTTGGCAAATGAAAACGAGTTCATCTCCTCCAAAAGAAACATGATGTGATCCAAACATTTATTGCAGAAAACAAAACTAAACCAACTAAGAAAACTAAAACAACTGACGCTCCAAGAAAAACACATAGTGCATGAAGCAATAAAAATATAGTGTCTTGAAAGGTGACCTGATTTTTGCCGATGAAGAAGGGGTGCCTCGGGGGCATCCCCAAGCTTTGACGCTTGTACTTCTTGGATATTTCTTGGGGTGATGCATGGGCATCCCCAAGCTTGAGCTTTTGTCCATTCTTCATCTCATCTCATCATTCTCCAATCCCTACACTTGAAAACTTCCTTCATACAAAACTAAACACAATTCTATTAGCAACATTAGTGTAAGCATAACATATATTCAACCTCTTTTTGCTTCAGGTTTCAACCTAAAACCACCACATATATAGCATATACTACTGTAGCAACTTCCCCTAAAGTTCCATGATTAAAAGAACTCAAAAGAAAGCGATAAAGCGGCAAACACAAATATTGGCAGAAATCTGTCAAAACTGAACAGCTGACAAAGGTCGAATTTTTGAGGGGTTTTCTGTTGCTCAAATCAAAAAGTGTTCAACTAACAAAAGTTTGGATATAACCTGGGGCATATGCACAAGAAATCGCAGGTCCAAAAGATATACAGAGAATTTATACGAATTTTTACGGTGCAGCACCGAAAACTGTTTCAGGACAGCAACATACCCAAATCTTACCTCACTCAAATTAGAGGTTTCTCTTGGCACAAAAACGAAATAAAAAGGATAAGGAGAGGTCATTACAGTAGTAATGACTTCCAAGACTCAAATAAAAGAAAAGTACTGAAAAATAAACAATGGGTTATCTCCCAAGAGTGCTTTTCTTTAACGCCTTTGAGCTAGGCGCAGTAATTTGCAAAGATGCTCATGTGGGCGCCATATAAGAGCTTGAGGCAAAGGCGCCATATAGGAACTTAAAGCAATAGAGAGCATCAAAAAGCAAGTATGGAACACATTTAAATCTAAACCACTTCCTATGAAAAATAGTCTTGTAAAGAGACAAGTCATGAAAGCGCAAAGCAAAAAGCATAGGAAGGCAAAACAAGTACAACTTCAAGAATAGCAACATAAAGAGGGGAAACTCAATATTGTTGAGATCCATCAAACCATGTTTCCCTCTCTCATAGTAACTTTCAGTAGCATCATGAATAGAACTAACAATATAACTATCACATAAAGCATCCCTATCATGAGCCACATGCATAAAAGAATTAATACTCCCCACATGAACAATTGTAGTAGGAGCAGATTCAACAAAATAATTATTCTCATCACCATAATCATCAAAAACAGGAGGCATATTGTAATCATAACTAATTTTATCCTCAATAGTTGGTGAACTGAAAACATTATACTCATCATCATAAATGAGAGGCTTAGTATCATCAAGAGATAGAGAACTACTATGTCGCAAAGCATATTCATCAAACATATCATCATAAGAAGGAACATGGATAGCACTAATGGTACAATAATTGTTAACCTTAGAATTGGTACCAAAAAGATTTTCAATATCAAAAGTAGAGTGCTTTTCCCAATCATGATCACTAACATAGGTAACAGGCATAGGAACATCATCCCAATCAGAATTATCATAATCTATAGCAGGATCATAAAGCTTAAGGGAAGATACCATGTCCTCTCGCCTCTTACTCCTCCTCTTCTTCTTCTTCTTCTTCTTCTTACTCTCTCCTTTAGGAGGGAGAGACTTGAAGGGCATCTTCTCCACATATTCTTTAGGAGGGAAAGGCATCTTCTCCACATAATCTGGTTTGCTGACAGAAACAACAGAAGAAACTTTGGAGGATTCCTCCTCTCTATTAATAATATCGAAACATCTATTAGTCCTGTCATAGCTTGGCAAAACATCATGTTTTATGAGATCTTTTAAGTAAGTATTTGCGAGGTAGTCTTTAGCACAATAGAGATGACAACCAAGAAGGGTGCTATTAGTATCAACCTCATTCATATCTACCAAAGCAATCTTTCTAGATATCTCTTCACAATTCAAAAACAAAGTAAGCTCATCATACTGATTGGAAGTAATCTTATCATCACAATACAAATCTGCGGTACTCGTTCGATTAATAGGGCATTGAAAATTAAAGTGCCCCTTTTCACCGCAAAATTCACAAAGAAAAGGATAAAGCTCACAAACCCATTCACCAAGCACATCTAGATCCTTGAGCCACATACTAGTTTCTTCATTTGCGTGGGTGATGCAATAATCTTCCTTATTGTAACTCTGTTCACAAGGTCTATGTACTCCGCAAAAATTAACATGCTTATAAAAAATAGGACTTTTAGAAGTTTGAGCATGTTTATTGCAATCATCAATAACACTATCACTTTCTACGCAAGTATCCTTAAAAGGTTCATGATACACGTCCCCATTTCCTTTAGGAACATTTATATGGGAAGCAAAGGCTTTAAAGCAATCAACCATAATTTGAGGATCAAGACCATATTTAGCACTAAGCTCTTGAAAATTAGCAGTTTCAGCGAAAGACTTAATGCAATCAAACTCGTAATTCATACCTGATCCTTTACCTTTGTCGCTATCCCAACCTTCAATATTGTTTTGAATTGTTTCAAGCAGACCCCACTTGGTGTCGACATCCTTGCTTGTGAAAGACCCATCAAAGCATGCATCTAGATAGTCCTTGTAATATCCTGAAAGCCTTGCATAAAAATTATTAATAACAATATTACGGGGAAGATCATGAATAGGACATTTATGCATTAGTAACTTCAATCTTCCCCACGCTTGGGCAATGCTTTCTCCCTCATGAGGCCAAAAATTATATATCTGATTACGATCTTTATGAATCTCACTTGGAGGATAGAATTTAGAATAAAAAAGAGGTACAATTTCCTCCCAGCCAACAGATGGACCATCTTCAAGCAGCCGATACCATTCCTCAGCTCTGCCTTTCAGTGATAAAGAAAATAGCTTCTTCTTAACTTGGTTCATCGAAATACCTGCACATTGGAACAACTCGCATAATTCATGTATAAAGAGCAAATGATCACCAGGATGGACAGTTCCATCACCTAAATAGCAGTTATCCCTAACACGTTCAACAATCTTCGTAGGTATTTTAAAAGGATGAGGAGCACAAGCATCATTAGAAACATCACATATGGGAGATAAAATATCATCAGAGCAAACTTTCTCCACTAAAGCTGGGGGACTAAAAATATCATACTTAACAAAACCAGCTTCCCCAAGCTTAGACTTTTCTATAGCATTAGCATTAACAGTATTCAAAGCATTCGTACTAATAACATGCTATGCGAAATAAGCTCCAAAGGATTTTCAATTTTCTCTTCAAATCTAAAATCAGGAAAAAGACTAAAGAAATCTTTGTTTTCCATTAAGCCTAACTAGTGAAAATAAAAACAAGAAACAAAAAGATGTAATTGCAGAATCTAAAGGAAATAACTCCGAGCACTCACACAGGAGGATGCGAGTACCTTTTACCTTACCTCCCCGGCAACGGCGCCAGAAAAGAGCTTGATGTCTACGCACTTCTATTCTTGTAGACACTTGTTGGGCCTCCAAGTGCAGAGGTTTGTAGAACAGCAGCAAGTTTCCCTTAAGTGGATCACCCAAGGTTTATCGAACTCAGGGAGGTTAGAGGTCAAAGCTATCCCTCTCAAGCAACCCTGCAATTACGATACAGAAAGTCTCTTGTGTCCCCAACACACCCAATACACTTGTCAGATGTATAGGTGCACTAGTTCGGCGAAGAGATAGTGAAATACAAGTAGTAGTGATGATTATAAGTAGCAAATATAACTTGAAATAAATATTGCTGCAAGCAAACATGTAACAAAACAACAAGTAAACGGTGTGCAATGCTTGAAAACAAGGCCTGGGGATCATACTTTCACTAGTGGACACACTCCCAACAATATAACATGACTGAACAAATAACTTCTCTTTGCTAAGGCACTCTGAATTACTCTCCTATTGAATAACACTAATCATTGTGTAGTGGCTACAGAAGCACCCCTTAAAGTTCATCAAGTACTTGACAAACACCACTCATAGAGATATCCAAATCAAATCACAATTCAAGATAGAAATCATTGCAACTTAGACCAAGTACTAACACGGTGCACACACTATCACCATTACACCATGAAAGAAGGAATAGGTCACTCAAACTATCATAGCAATAATTATTCTCATAATCCACAAGAGATCACAATCATAGCCTAAACCAAGTGCCACCATGGTGCACGCACTGTCACCGTTACACCAAGGCAGGAGGAATAGATTACTTTAATAACATCACTAGAGTACACAAAATATCTGAATAATAATATGTACTTGTTCAACATGATACAAAGCTCACGATCACATAAAGATCACATCATGGGAGAGAGAGGTGAACCACATAGCTACCGGTAGAGCCCTCAGCCCCGGGGATGAACTACTCCCTCCTCATCATAGGAGACAGCAAGGTTGATGGAGATGGCGGTGAGGTCGATGGAGACGGCGGAGGCGGCGATGGAGACCGATGGAGATGGCTCCGGGGGCACTTCCCCGTCCCGGCAGGGTGCCGGAACAGAGACTTCTGTCCCCCGAAATTCGTCGGTGCTGGCGGCGGAGCTATGGATGTCGTGGGGATGACTTAGGGGGCGCACCACGAGCCAGGCAATATGCCGGCTGGCGTCCCAGGAATCCCCGAGGCTTCGGTGCTAGGAGACCGGCTCCACTCGAGGAGGGCCGGCTGCGCCAGCTGCCGGCTGAAGACTTCACCAAGGAGGGCTGGAGCCGGGCGAAGGGGACAAGACTCCTCCAACGGCCGTCTCGCCAAAAGCGGAGCGGTCCCGACAAGAGCGACAGAGGCGCAGACAGGAGTGACGAGCGCCACGACCGCAACCAGCCAATGGGAGGGCGAGGATCCTTCTCCACGGCAGGATCCGAGGCAAAGGAGAGGGGATATGCTCTCCAGATGCCGGCCTGAGGCAAAGGCGCTTTATAAAGTGCCTTTGCCAGAGCACAGCGAGGAGGCAATGAGGCCGAAGACGCCGCCGCCAAGGAGCCGGCAGCCGGCCGAAGCGTTACCAAAACCTGTAACCAGGCCCCCGTCTATATAAGGGGGCCTGGACCCTTAGCGTAGGGGGAATCCAATCTTCTTCTTCCTCCCCTAGCCGAACAGCTCGAGGAGCACTGTAATCGCTACTACTCAATCAATACGAAGCAGGCAGGAAGTAGGGGTTTACCTCCAACCGGGAGGGCCCTGAACCTGGGTAAACCGAGGTGTCTCAGTTGGCACAATCCCGAGCCGGACCCATCGTCAGCAACGTCGAGCCCCTCCGATAAGCCTCCCCATGGCTACTGTCTCCAAATTCCCACGACAGTTGGCGCCCACCGTGGGGCAAAGCGCGGTGGCGAGCGGAGTCAAGTTCCGGCCGGGACCCTCTGCCGAGAAGGTCGCCTCCGGCCTCGTCTGGAGGTTCGGCACCTTCGACTGCGTCGACGACAACTTGGCCCACTTCAAGAATGGCCTCGGCAACGGCGGCTCCATCCTCGACGTCGGCAGCCACCGTTTCTACGTCGCCAAGCCCTTCCCGGAAAAGGTAACCGATGTGTTTGACCCACTCTGTGATGCAGACTCCGACGGCGGCGAAAGCAGCGACTTTTGCAACATGGTCGAGGTGCGAGCCCTGGAGGAGGACGGTGGCGGCGGCCAACCGCGCTCCGCGCGCCCGCCGCTCGAACGCCCACTTCCACCGGAACAAGATCTTCCGCCTCCAGAGCGGGACGTGCTGGACGCAGCCATCACGGACCTGCGCGCTCCGCTCGACATTTCTGCGGATCCGGTCAAGGCCTCCGAGGATCTGGAGCGGACACGCCTCAACCTCCTCAAGGAAGCGGTCGACGTCGACGACCCGCCGGCGTGTCCTCTCCACGATCAACGAGTACAACGTCGCCCACGGCTTCACCCCAGCCGGAGATGGCCCAAGCCGGGCGGGACAAGTTCGTCAGCGAGGTCGCGAGCTGGGCGCGGAGCTGAACCAGGCGGCGCCCTCGGCAAAACTGCCTCCGATCATCAACAAGCCCACCTACAGCACGCCTATGAAGAACCTCCGTGCCGCGCGCTACATCACCTCCGAGCTGGATGGACTGCAAGGCGAGGACTTGCGGGAAAAGCAAGCCCGGATCCAGGAACTCCTGGACGCCGCCGATCTGCAGCAGCAGGCGATGGAGCCACGCGGAGAGGCAAGCGGCACCCGAGGCGAGAACCGTATCGTCGTGGCCGGCCAGAACAAGTCGCATGGAGAAGCCTCGTCGCCAAACCACGGCCCGGCAGAGCACAGCCAGAGCAATCGAGCCCCAGGCAAAGGCGGTGGAAACCACCGCACCCAATACTCCGGCCACCACAGCCGGCAACCTTGAGATCCCGCCGCGGTCACCAGCAAGCCGCGCCACCCTCCTTGGGTGGACGTGGCAGACCCGGCGCGCGGCAAGTCTGCGGCGCCAGCCCAGCCGGCTCAGGGAGCTGGCCAGGGCACTCAGGGACCTCATCCGGCTCGCTCGCATGTGAGTCAGAGGATCGGAGAACGCGTTGATCCGCCGAAGGACGACGCGCGCCATCGGCTCAACCTGATGGCAGATTCCAAGTTCGACGAGGAGGAATCCTCAGCAGGACCGGTCTGTTTCGGCCCTCGCATCCGCAACGAACCTTTCCCAGCCAAGTTCGCGCTCCCACGAGACATGCCCAAGTACACTGGGGCAGTGAAGCCGGAGGACTGGCTGTCGGACTACGTCACCGCCTCGACATTGCGGGCGGCAACAAGAGGACAGCGGTGCGCTACGCACCGCTCATGCTGACGGGATCTGCTCGGACGTGGCTCAACAGCCTGCCGGCTCTACAGATCAACTCCTGGCATGACTTCCAAGAGGCGTTCATCAAGAACTTCACGGGAACTTACAAGCGACCGCCTCGCCCACGACAGCCGGCCCTCTGCAAGCAAGGCCCCGACGAGCCAGACCGTGACTACCTCACGAGATGGTCCGAGCTGCGCAACTCATGCGAAGGAGTGGGCGAAGAGCAAGCAATTGGCTACTTCACGGACGGATGCAGAGAAGGGACTCTGCTGAAGCACAAGCTCCACAGAGCCGAGCCAAAGTCGATGGCGGACTTCATGGCGATAGCAGACAAGTACGCTTCCGCCGATTCTGCTGCAAGAGTGCAATGTGTTGAGCCAGCGCCAGCCGGGAACCAACCTCAGCCGGCAGCCGGCTCAGGAGGACATCACAGCCGTGATCGGCATGGCAAGAGGAAAGACGAGCGCCGTGACAACAAGTACGGCTCCCAGCAAGTGGCCGCTGTTCAAGGAAGCCCGGGGGCTACGGGTGGAAACCAGAAGCGCAAAGGGGACAAATTCGGCAAGGACAAGTACACCATCGAGGTGATGCTAGACCAACCCTGCAAATTCCATAGCGTTTCAGGCAAGCCGGCAGCACACACCACTCGCCAATGCAGCTTCACCAGGGATCTGGAGCAGGGAAATCACCAACTGCCCGGGCCACCACCGGGCCCGCCAGCTGAAGCGCATGGAAACAAGAATCGGCAGCCGGCCAAGGTGGCAGGGGACTACCCCGAAGAAGCGAATGTGGAGCAATACCATGTATTCACTTCCCAGGAAGAGGAGCCAAAGGATGAACCGTGGTTCGGCGTCGAAGTGAATGCCATCATGCAAGTTGGACCCCAATACATGCATTGGTCTGACGCGTCGATCACCTGGGGGCGTGAAGACCACCCGCCGCTCATGCCGAGGCCCGGGGGCTACGCGCTAGTCTTGAACCCGATCGTGTTCTCGGAGACGCGCACCTGCCGGTTCTCGCGCGTACTCATTGATGGAGGAAGCAGCATCAACCTTCTCTATCGCACTTCGATGGAAAAGCTCGGAATCCCAGAGATCCAGCTGAAGCCAACCAAGCTCACCTTCCATGGGATCGTGCCCGGGCACTCGTGCACGCCGATGGGAAGGATTGAGCTGGAGGTGCTATTCGACGAGAAGGACAATCATCGTCGCGAGCCGATCTGGTTCAAGGTGGTAGACCTCAACAGCCCCTACCATGCGCTGCTCGGTCGGCCAGCCTTGGCCAAGTTCATGGCAGTCCCACACTACGCTTACTTGAAGATGAAGCTCCCAGGCCCTCGCGGGGTGATCACCGTCACTGGGTGCTACAAGAAATCGATAGAGTGCGCAAGAGCCAGCTCCAAACTGGCGGAGGCCTTGGTCATTGCTGAAGAGAAACGACAGATGCTGCAAAGGGCGGCAGTCCATCCGGGCAAGCTGGCGACGGGACTGCCGGCTCCGCTCCTCAAGCCGGCGAGCATGTCCAAGGAAGTCCCGCCCGAAGCGGGCAAGAAGACAGAGGTTCTTGTCTCGGGGGCTGGCTCCTCCTCGAGGTAGGGGGAAGCGTTTCACAGCTTCGCCTGAGACAAGTCCAAAACCGCTTAAGACCTTCGGCTAAGCCAAGGCAAAAATCTTGTATTTCGAACAAGTACCGTTGAATAAAAGAAAGTTGGGCGGCATACGGCTGATCCCTGGAAAAAGTGCTCCGAAGTACCTTTTTACCTTTCTAAACGTTATTCCCGGGGGCTGGAAGCCGCCTCCAGTCGGGAGACGGCAGCCCCAACCTAGCGAAACGATCCTCCCGTCAGCCGGATGAGTACTATGTGCGGACCGGACCCCGAGCTTAACCTCCGCCCTGCACCGCGTGGGGTGGAGCCGGCAGGTCACCCACATAGGAAAACTGCTTAGAGGAAACGCCCGTGACCCGACGAATCAAGTCCCTTGTCAGACGAACGAGTACCGTGTGCGAACCAGACCCCGAGCCTTACCTCCAGCCTAAGTCGAGGGCGATGGAGCCGGCGGGTCATTCACACTGGAAAATCGCTAAGAGGATAGAACGAGCGCTCACCCCTAACCCATGCGCATTGGTTAAAAGTTATACGTAAACTGGACCGAGCCAGATCCCCTATACGCCGAAGTACTACTCCCCATCCTGCGGCGCGCTCCCACCCTAGACCGGCATTCGGCTGTCGGTCCAAGGGAGACCAGCCGGCACCAGGCTGCCGGCTGGGGGTAGAAGGGTCGAAGGATGGGGGGATAAAGGAAAAAGCTGAAAGGGGTCAGGTCAAGTCCGGTTCACAAACGACTGGAGATCAGTGCGTAAGAAATTTAGGGTGAAGCGTCACTAGTACATATGAACGAAATGTTGCTGGGCACGACACGAGTTCAGTGTACGTAAAAACAAATAACAAAACCCTGACACGCTCAGGGGGCGCTTGGCGAGCCAGCCGGCTCCAATGAAGAAATGTCGCCAGCTCGAGATGCCAGGACAAAGTCACCGCCGCTGGGGGATGGCGGAATGGAGTGATCAACGGGATCCTCGGGGGCCTTCTGAGGTCTTTCTGCCGAATCGGGCTCCTCGAAGTCCACGCCATCCAAGGATTCGTCACTATCTCCAGCATCGAAAAGTGCCTCGGTCTCGGCACACTCAGCAATGGCGCAGGCGCGCTGGCGAAGCTTAGTTTCGTCGAGGCCTGCCAGTCCGCCTTCACGAAGGTTCTCCAGCTGGTCCAGGTTGACGCCTGGATACCAGGAGAGCACGAACTCCAGAGCCCGCCGAGCACCGGCCCGAGCCGCAGACTCCTTCCAGATCTCAAGCCGGTTGGACGCGAGAAGGACCCACTGGAGGAGCGCCCGGATCTCGCCAGGCGCCGCTCTCCCCGGCCACAAAGCCTCAAAGACGGAAACGAGGGCTTCGCGCAGATCCTGGCCCAGCTTGGCTGCCGGGTGGAGCCGGCCTTTGGCCAGCGCAACCAACTCCCCTGAGGAAAGCTCGGCTGTAGGGTCACTGCGAGGGACGATCCACTGTTCCGCCCTAAACTCCTTCAGCGCCGTCGCGGCAGACTCATCGGAGTCAGGGAAGGCTCCTGCAAGGGCAGTTAGAGGATTAGAAGACGGCAGGAAAGGGCAGAGGCCAAGAAGGAGGGCAGGAAACATACCACGAAGAGCTTCCTCCAGCCCCAGCAGGCCGGATTGAACCTTGCGGTCGCGGGCGCGCCAAACGCCGATCTCCTTGTCAAAACGCTCGCTGTCGAGCCCCCGGAGAGTCTGCAGCTCGGCGATCTGGGCGTCGCGATTCTCGACCTCGCTCCCCAAGGTGGCACGAAGCTCATTCACCTTGCAGTCAAACTCCGCAGAGAGGATTTTCCTCTCTTCGGCCAGCCGATGATCAAACTCTAGCTGCAGCGACGACTCCGCCTCCCGAGCCTTCGCCAGATCCACTTCCAGCCCCTAAGCCCGGGCGGCCTGGGTTTGCAAATCCTGAAGCTCCTCGGCATGCTTTCGCTTGAGCGACTCAACAGTGGCGGCCGACACCGAGTCGGCCAACTGGGACTCGAGCAAGGCTATGAGCGAGGCAGAGTCTGAAAGCGAAGGAATAAGAGTGGGAAGGACAGTGGCAATGTTTTCGAAATAAGAGGTCCCGAGCTCACCTGATAGTTTCTCCAGTTCTTTCTTCAAGTCCTGGTACTGCGCCTTGCCGGCACGGTACCTCGCTAGCAGCTTCTGAAAGATACTGGCGCGAAGCGCGTTCAATTCCTGCGAAAAATGGAAAGGCGACGACTCTTAGCAAAATCCATTTTCAAGCCAGCTGTCTCTACAGCTACCTCGAAACTCGGGGGCTAGGAGGTATAGCAGGAGGAACGAGAGGCTAAGGACGCAGCGCTCACATCGGTTGCCTGTATAGCGTCAAGGAGTTGGAAGCCGGCGTTCCGAAGCGATTCCCTGGAAGCAGTAAACTGCTTATCCAACTCCGCCAGAGTCGGTTTGCTGCCCTGCACCTTGAGCTTCTCTCCGACATCAGCGCTCGAGGCGGTATCCGCCCACTCCTATTGAAGGAGACTGGCGGAGCTCAGACTGCCAATGTGGGATTCGGCCGCGGCGACAGGAGCTTTCCCACCAAAGGTGCCTTTGGTCACCATCTCAGGGGCTGGCGAGCCGTCACCACGTTCGCTCCTTGCCACCCGAGTGGCGAGGAGCCCTGGCGAAGCCTCGCCAGAGCCGAAGGCCGGCTCAAGGAGCGGCGGCTCAGCAATCGCGCCAACCCTCGATCCGGCCGCAGGCACCATAGCTTGCACGCCCGGTGCAAGCTCAAGATTGGAAGGAACCTCGGCAGCCGATACCGAGGTCCCTTCCGTTTCCCCCGCCGCAGCCTCGCGCGTGCTTCCCCGGCTGGGTGAGTCGGGGGAGATGCAGATGGCGGCGGCGTTCTCCGCCGCGGCATCGTCGGTAGCAGGAGCTGGGGACAGATCAGCCCCAGCTGGAGCAGCTTCCTCGACGGGCGTGGGGCCAGCCTCAGGCGAGGCGACTAGGTGGGGAACAGCGTCCACGAGCACCTCCGGACGCGCAGAGCCCTCTGCCCCAGTGTCGCTCGCCACAAGCTTCAACCGCGGGGAGCGACGAACGTCCTCAGCGCGACCCACTTCTTCCCCGCACGTCCTCTTGCGGCAGGAAGGCTCGGGAGCGGGGGTCACGATCTCCTTGGAAGCAGCGGCAGGAGGAGGTCGGGTAGCCGGATCAACAGAAAGAGGCGACCTGCGAAGAAAGCATCCCACGACCAAGTCAATCGGGACCGCAACGGCAAAATAAGGATGAGAAGCGAGGAAGCGGGAGCTCACCCGGCTACGGCAATAGCCCGCCGCTTGGCCACCTTCTTCATCTGGGGACGGCGTAGGTCCCGCGCTGCCGGCTCCGTTTTCTTGCGTTTATCAGCCGGCTCGGAGAAGGCCGGCTGGGCTTTCCTCTTGATGCCGACCAGATCACCTCCAGCCTCTTCAAGGTCTGCCGGCTCCGGAGCGGTAGAGCGTCGCTCGGGAGACTTTGGCAGATCCACGATCGGGGGAGCCTGGGCCCCCGCAGCGGCTGCGGCGGCCACGTGGAGGGCTACGCCCCCGAGGGTGGTAGCTGACCCTGCGTCGCCACCGTCATCATCGGACCAATCTCTTAGGAGAGAGGGGCTGGGGAACTTACCGGAGTGGTCGAGGAGTCCACCCGAGTCTTCGAGCTCGTCGTTCCCTTCATCACCATGGGTGGTGCTGGAGCTCTCAACGGCGGCGTGGGAACCGGCATCCTCCACCTCCTCGGCTTCGTCCCAGACAACTTTATCATCCGATTCGGCTCTGTCAGCGGCAAAGCCGGCTTGGCGCTGAGTCAAATTCTCTGCCGCCTGCAGAGCGAACAAGTTCTGCCCAAACCAAGCAATCCGAGGTCAGTAGACCAGAGTTGCAAAGGAGGAGGAGGCTTAAAGCTAGGACCGACAAGCTCACCTCAGCAATTGGGTTGTCCCGGTCGTGAGGTTCCAGTCCCCACGTCCACGAGGCTTGAAGCTTCACGTCGGCGATGCGGTTCGCCTTCCGAGCCACCTCCAGTGCTGACAGCGCCTTGGAAGAATGGCGAGTAGGATCTCTAGCAGATCCCAGGAAGCACATCTTGTGTGGGCGGCGTTGAAGCGGAGACACGCGGGCGACCAGGAAAGCGAGGAGAAGGTCAGTCGGCTCAAGGCCGCCCTCCGTTTGCAGCATGGCAACCCGCTGAAGGATCTTCTCCATGTCCGACGACGGGCGTGGAGGAGCGGCGCTCCAGTTCTCCCGCTCAGGCCTGCCTGCATCAAAGGGCGGCAAGTTGACATGGTCTTCACCTCCCTTCAAGTTCCTCACATAGAAGAAGGAGCGCTGCCACTTCTTGCAGGACTCTTTCCCCTTTATGCCGGGGAAGCTTGCGGACTTGCGGGCGTAGAAGGAAGCTGTGCCGCATATCACCGGAATGGTGTCTGCCGTCTGGGTCTTGAAGAAGATCAGCCGGCGGAACAGCTCGATGTTGGGCCAGATGCCCAAGTACGCCTCGCAAAGGGTTGCGAACGCGGACAACACCATCATCGCATTCGCTCCGATGTGATGCGGTTGCAAATGGAAGTAGTCCAGGAACCGGCGCATGAAGCTGCTCACGGGCAGCGCGAAACCCCGGGGGAAATGGTCGTAGAAGACCACCGTCTCCCTAGGCGCGGGAGCAGGGACTAGTTCGTCGCCGGCGGAGCGGCAGCTCACAAGATCCGCGGGAGGAAGCACTCGGCCCCGGCGTAGTAGCTCGATCTCCTTGTCCTTAACCCAGGAGCCTTCCCAGGAACCCTTTGACAAGGTGGGTGGAGCGGCGCCCTTACCCGCCGCCGAGCCCTTCCCCTTCTGCCGGGAAGCTTTGGGAGCCATCCGGGTGCGGATCTGAATGAACGGAATGGCGGCGGAGCGAGCGAGGAACCCTAATCCCTTGAAGGCGAAGCTCAGGAGCCGAGGATTCTGAGTGGGGCAAATGCGGAAGGAAGAAGAGGGGCGGGCAACCGATGCTCTGTCTCTAGAACGGTCCCTGGTTTAAAAGTAAAAGGATGGGTCAGCCGCTTATTTCAGCCACGATGGGATGACAACTGACTCCCCCCCGTCACGACGCATGATCGCGCAAAGATCGGGCAACCGCCGTGGTAGCCGCAAAGGATCGTGGGCTGGGGTCGCTTGGACTTGGCATGATAACGGGCGGACAAGTGGAGCCTCGGTTCAGCACTCGAGGCAGCACATTTTCCCAAGAGGTGACGCGTCGGTTTGCGGTCGCCAGCTGGGTCATCAGCGGAGCCGGTTCGTCCCGAGACGGCCAAGGAAACTCCGCAAGACCCAGCCTTGATGACTAGACTGACCGAGTCAAACCAAAGGTCCTGGGACTTCGATGAAGACGAGCAAAACTTCGGCGAAGAGAAGAACCCGCCGAAGCCCCATGCTAGCCCATGAGACTTCGCCAGTTTCGGGGGCTAGTGTCGTGGGGATGACTTAGGGGGCGCACCACGAGCCAGGCAATATGCCGGCTGGCGTCCCAGGAATCCCCGAGGCTTCGGTGCTAGGAGACCGGCTCCACTCGAGGAGGGCTGGCTGCGCCAGCTGCCGGCTGAAGACTTCACCAAGGAGGGCTGGAGCCGGGCGAAGGGGACAAGACTCCTCCAACGGCCGTCTCGCCAAAAGCGGAGCGGTCCCGACAAGAGCGACAGAGGCGCAGACAGGAGTGACAAGCGCCACGACCGCAACCAGCCAATGGGAGGGCGAGGATCCTTCTCCACGGCAGGATCCGAGGCAAAGGAGAGGGGATATGCTCTCCAGATGCCGGCCTGAGGCAAAGGCGCTTTATAAAGTGCCTTTGCCAGAGCACAGCGAGGAGGCGATGAGGCCGAAGACGCCGCCGCCAAGGAGCCGGCAGCCGGCCGAAGCGTTACCAAAACCTGTAACCAGGCCCCCGTCTATATAAGGGGGCCTGGACCCTTAGCGTAGGGGGAATCCAATCTTCTTCTTCCTCCCCTAGCCGAACAGCTCGAGGAGCACTGTAATCGCTACTACTCAATCAATACGAAGCAGGCAGGAAGTAGGGGTTTACCTCCAACCGGGAGGGCCCTGAACCTGGGTAAACCAAGGTGTCTCAGTTGGCACAATCCTGAGCCGGACCCATCGTCACCAACGTCGAGCCCCTCCGATAAGCCTCCCCATGGCTACTGTCTCCAAATTCCCACGACAACGGAACTCTTTCTGGAAATCTGATCGGGCCTTTAGGTTTTTCTCGTCAGGGGGTATATGTAGGCGAAGGAGAGCTGTCAGAGGAGGGACCACGGCCCCTCACACGGGCCCGGCGCGGCCAGGGGCCTGGCCGCGCCACCCCTGTGTGTGGGGGCCACGTGGCCCCCCTTCGTCAGGTCTTCAGATGTTTGGGAGCTCCCCGGTGATATAAGACTTCAGGAACTTGTTTCGTCCAATTCCGAGAATATTTCCTGTGTATCACTTCTGAAACACAAAAACAGCAGAAAACAGGAAACTGGCACTGTGGCACTTCGTTAATAGGTTAGTTCCGGAAAATGCATAAAAATGTCACTAAGTGTAACGAAACAATAGGCAAATGGTGTAAAAACAAGCATGGAGCATCAAAAATTATAGATACGTTTGAGACGTATCAGCGGCCGCCCTCCACGAATTCCCGGAGCGTCGGCGGCATCCACTCAGAGCCGATGTACTTGCATGTCGACTCCCGGCGGCGGAGAATTTGTAGTGGCGGCGCCACGCCTCCTCCACCGTGGCCGGTTTCGATCCGGCGGCGGGCGAGAGGCTACTTCGACGCTGTGCGCTCATGGCTGGCGGCGGTGCAAATGCGGCGGCATGCGCGTGGGAATTGCTCGCCGGAGTGGTTATGGCTGGCGGCGGCGCACGGCGGGGCTAGGGTTGCGAGTGAGGGGTTGGACCCCCACTCGCACCTTCACCCTCTATTTGTAGGGGGCGGCGGGGTGGGTTTAACGGGCCCCGTATTCTGCCGATACGGGCCGACCCAAATACGGGGCCTGCTAGACGACTCATTTCGCCCTCACCCCCTATCCCGCCGGAATAATACGGGGTGTCAGCATTTTGAAGGGCCTGCTAGACATGCTCTAACTACTTCATAGGTGAGGAATCTGCCAATTTGTTCTTAGTGTTTGCCAAAGGATCAAATCTACTGGAAGGAACGTACCTACTAGCCAACGTTATGGTACTAGCTCGCGTCTGATCATATCTCCGCTCAAAGTCAGTGTCGCCTAGTAGCACCAAAGGATCAGTTTGACTAATATAGGGAATTAACATAGATTATTAAGATCGATTTAGTGAGTACATGGTAGAAACATAACATTGTTTGTGTTACAGCTATCATCGTTTCTTATGTATCAGCTGTTCAGATGAACCTGTTTATATCTACTACTTATGAGTTCCAGTGTATCTGCATCTCTATTTGTACATCTCCCACTGGTGGAAAAAAGGGCTTTAGTCACGGTTGGTAACGGGCTTTAATCCCGGTTGTCCAACCGGGACTAGCAAAGCGGGACTAAAGCCCCTCCCCCTTTAGTCTCGGTTGCTTATGAACCGGAACTAATGGCCATCCACGTGGCCCAGGTCGATCGCAGAAGGCTGGAGGACCCTTTAGTCCCGGTTGGTGGCTCCAACCGGGACTAAAGGGGTCCGGTAAAATTTCTGGTAGAATTATTGAAAAAAAGCCTAATTTTTTTTGGATTTTTTGAATTTTCATATTTTTGAATATTTGAATTGTTTAACAGTTTCTACTCTCCACTTTAATCTCTAATCTCTAATCACTTCTATTCTCATGTCAAATTACATACTTGTGATCCTCACTTCCCGGTCGGTCACCCATCCCCACACTGCTCCACCCTTAGCACGCTTAACTTCTCTATTCCTTCCCTACTAGCTTTCAAGACTGCACTCGCGACTTCTTGATAATGCTATGCTATCAATTCTATTAACCCATACACTTTGGTAACATATGGTTTTACTTTTTTGAATTCCAAATAATTTACAAAATAAGCAACAATGATTAAGTAATAATAAGCATCAATTAATTCGAAATAATCTTTATGCATAATTTAATTATCAATTTTTAAACTCAAAATATTCAAAAAAATCAAAAAACTTAAAAAATTCCAAAATTAATAAAAAACTTCAAAATAACCAAAAAGTAGAAGAAACAACAAAAGAAATGAAAAAAATTCAAAAAAAGTCAATTTTTCTTATTTTTTTGGACAAAATCTAAAATCTTCCTGCTTTCATATTTCCCTTTGGAATTTTGAGAAACAAGAAATTGTGCAAACGGCCGTAGGCTGTTGAAATCGGATGTAAAATTTTGTGTAGATAATTTTTGATATATTATACATTTTTTTCCGAGTCCGTACGCAAAAGTTAGAGCCATTTTAATTTCCAACATCATTTTTTTGCAAAAAATATCAAAATTCAAATTTTCAAATTTTCCATAAAAGTTGGTTGCCTGAGGTACATGCATGTCAAAGGATTTTGAAATCTGAAGTTTTTATCATTTTTGTTTATTTTTTTAGACGTTTTTTCTAAAGGGAGGGTTGGCATGGGAGGAAAAATGGGCGCCGGACCTTTAGTCCCGGTTTTGGCTACCAACGGGGACTAAAGGGTAGGCTTTAGTCCTGGTTTTAACCATCAACCGGGACTAAAGGTCACTACCCTTTAATCTCGGTTGGTGGCCAAAACCGGGACTAAAGCCCCCATTTGAACCGGGACTAAAGCTTCCTGGCCCATATTTTCATTTGAACCGGGACTAATGCTCACATTAGTCGCGGATCGAATTGTTTGGGGACTAAAGTGGGTGGATAGAAGCCCTTTTTTCTACTAGTGTCCGTACTCGTCCTGTTTGTGATGAGTTAAAAATACATTGTTATTCATGTGGTAATGTTATTCGGTGCTTGGCATAACATCTCCATATACATGTTTATAGGTGCTAGATGTCTCAGAAGGATTATTTGGCTGTTCGGTTCCACTTTGAGAGAAAATTTGTCAACGACGGAAAAACATTTGAGTATGCTAGTGGGGAAGATGCCATGTCTATGCTTCTCCGCGGGAGTTGCGGAATTGCAGAGAACCACAAAATTATAGACAATGAGATGTTGCATTGGTTGATGCCAGGGAAAGGTTTGTTTGATGGCCTTTGTTGTCTTACAACTGATGATGCATGCAAGGTAATGTTGAAGAGCCGGGAGAACATTTATGTTGAAGAGCCGGGAGAACAACTAGTTGAGCCAAATCAGACGATGGATAGTGGATTTATTGAGAATGAGATACCAGGTCGAGATAGTAGCATCCCATTTCCCGATCCAGATTTTAATAATGCGGTGCAGTTTGTTGGTAGCAATACTGGTGTTTCTTCAATGCAGGATGAAGTTAGGAAAAAACTGCCAGTGCACAGGGCAATGCCAACTCGCGGTACTAAAGAAAAATTTGATGATTCCTCAGATGATTCTGACTATGCTCCGGATCGTGATTCTTCTGATGATGACGAGGCAGCGAACATTCATGAGAGTTATATGCAGTTCAAGGCATCTGTGAAGGAAGGTAAAGCTCCTATTTTTGATGGTGATCTGAAGTTCAGTGATGCACCTGAGAAGATAGAAGGTAACTCGAGTGATGATGATAACTCATTTGATGAAGATAGTGAAGGTGAACTTGCTGTGAGAGAGTCAAAGTATCCAAGGTTTGATAGGAATGCTCCAGTGCCATCTTTTGAGCTCGGTATGAAATTCAATAGCAAACAAGAGTTCAAACAAGCCATAATCGATTATAGTCTCAGTAAAAGGAAAGAAATAAAATTTGTGAAGGATGAGGATGACAGAGCTAGGGCTGCTTGTAGTTGGCCTTTGTGTCCTTGGTTTTGCTTATTGAAGAAAACAAGCAAATTTGAGAGCTGGCAGGTAACTTCTTTCAAGGATGAGCACATATGTCACTACTAGGAAAATAGCTATAGGAGGAATTGTCTTCCGTGGCGTACAGAAATTTTTGTACACCATAGCTATATAGCGGAGGCGTACAGAAAAAGTGTACGCCACGGCCGTGGCGTACAGAATACATGGACGCCACTAGCATGTGGTGGGATGGTTTGGGCTGGTCGCGCCCTAGCACCCGAGGCGTACAGCGCTCTTGTACGCCACAGCTATAGACGTAGTCGTGGCGTACAGAATCCTTGTACGCCTCCGGTGCTATGGCTCCTGAGAGCATCTAGGCCCACCAAACCTATCTGAGGCGTACAACCACTTTGTATGCTACGGCTACATTCTTATGCGTGGCGTACAGAAAATTTGTACACCACAGGTTATGCTATGATCGAATGGCTATATAAAGTTGGTGGCGTGCTCCTAAGTTGTACGCTTCCAATATTATCCGCATCTTAATGCATCCAACGGCTCTTATGGGTTCTAAACAAGCACAAATCCGTGGACTTGGCTGTGATTGGTCAGGATACAACGAATCTTTGTACAAGCGACAAATTTCTCTGGCCACGCCCACACCCTGGCTCGATGATGAAGAAAAAGTAGACTAGTAGGAGTAGGTAGCTAGCCCGATGCCTCCCCACATTAGAAAAAGTACTACTTCAATAAAATAAGCTGTCCATGCTGCTCGGAGCCTCGGAATAAGCTGGACGCCGGCGACCAGCAGTGCTGCCGCATAGCCGGCCGATGCCTCCCCGTGGCTCTCTTCCTCAGCTGCTTCTCCGGCATCACCGTCTGATGCTTCCCCTGTGCCCCTCCCCTCCTTGTCTACTTCTCCCGCTAGCGGCGGTGCGAGCGGGATTCCACGGCGGCGCGAAGGCGGGAGGCCGGCGGCGGCGCGAGGCAGGGAGGCCAGCAGCAGCGGGAGCACCAGAGGCCAGCGGCGGCGCGAGCATGGAGGTCGGGAGGTCCAGAGGCTGGCTGGTGTGAGCTTAGGAGGTCAGCGGCGTGAGCGTGTGTAACCGGCTGACCGGGATTCCGGTGGCGGCGCGAGCGCGGGAGGCCGGCCGGCGGACTGCGGCTCGAGCGCGGGTGACCGGACGGCGGCGGGAGCGCAAAGAAGGCAGGCCGGCGAGAGGGCGGCGTCGCCGGCGGCATGAGCGAGGAACACGGGCCGACAGAAGATTGGGGTGTTTTGTGCAAATTTGTATAAAAAATTGTAATTTTGCTTTTCCTGTCCACGCACTTGGCCGCTATATCCGGTTCCTTTTTTTTTAAATGCAGTGACCTAGCGGTGGCGTATAAGGTCTGTACGCCTCGGGAAAGAGTACGACATTTTTGTACGCCTCTGGTGATTGAGTTATCTATGGCGTACAATATTTATACGCCACGGGTGTAATCATAGCCGTGGCGTGCAGCTTGTACGCCACGGATAGCTCTCTGGCGTGATACCCGTGGCGTACAGCTACACGCCACGGCTAGCTAAATTCTGTACGCCACGGATGAGCTTTTTCCTAGTAGTGTGTCCTCAGAGAAGAGATAGTAAGTTGGTGACTGCAACTAGAATTGCAAACAAGTTCCAAAATATGATAATGGCAAATCCACAGTAGGAGAGAAGCAGCCATAAAGATTTGCTCCACTCTCCTCTGCAGAGCAAACATTAGGCACAACCAAAGAGCTCATCTCAGGAGTGGTATGTGACAATGGTGGCGCTAGGGAGAGTCTACCCAGAGCAGCATCAACCTGCTCTAGAAAACTCCCAATTCGTAGCATTGATGTCTACGCACTTCTATTCTTGTAGACACTTGTTGGGCCTCCAAGTGCAGAGGTTTGTAGAACAGCAGCAAGTTTCCCTTAAGTGGATCACCCAAGGTTTATCGAACTCAGGGAGGTTAGAGGTCAAAGCTATCCCTCTCAAGCAACCCTGCAATTACGATACAGAAAGTCTCTTGTGTCCCCAACACACCCAATACACTTGTCAGATGTATAGGTGCACTAGTTCGGCGAAGAGATAGTGAAATACAAGCGGTATATATGATTATAAGTAGCAAACGTGATGTGAAATAAATATCGCTGCGAGCAAACAAGTAATAAAATAGCAAGTAAACGGTATGCAATGCTTGGAAACAAGGCCTAGGGATCATACTTTCACTAGTGGACACACTCCCAACAATGTAACATGAATGAACAAGTAACTTCTCTTTGCTAAGGTACTCTGAATTACTCTCCTATTGAATAACACTAATCATTGTGTAGTGGCTACGGAAGCACCCCTTAAAGTTCATCAAGTACTTGACAAACACCACTCATAGAGATATCCAAATCAGATCACAATTCAAGATAGAAATCATTGCAACTTAGACCAAGTACTAACACGGTGCACACACTCTCACCTTTACACCATGAAAGGAGGAATAAATCACTCAAACTATCATAGCAATGATTATTCTCATAATCCACAAGGGATCACAATCATAGCCTAAACCAAGTACCACCATGGTGCACGCACTGTCACCGTTACACCATAACAGGAGGAATAGATTACTTTAATAACATCACTAGAGTACACAAAATATCTGAATAATAACATGTACTTGTTCAACATGATACAAAGCTCACGATCACATAAAGATCACATCATGGGAGAGAGAGGTGAACCACATAGCTACCGGTAGAGCCCTTAGCCCCGGGGATGAACTACTCCCTCCTC
Source organism: Dactylis glomerata (assembly GCA_007115705.1). Classification (NCBI taxonomy): domain Eukaryota; kingdom Viridiplantae; phylum Streptophyta; class Magnoliopsida; order Poales; family Poaceae; genus Dactylis; species Dactylis glomerata. The sequence goes on from QXEO01001046.1 coordinate 714,765, forward strand.
ATCATAGGAGACAGCAAGGTTGATGGAGATGGCGGTGAGGTCGATGGAGACGGCGGAGACGGCGATGGAGACCGATGGAGATGGCTCCGGGGGCACTTCCCCGTCCCGGCAGGGTGCTGGAACAGAGACTTCTGTCCCCCGAAATTCATCGGTGATGGCGGCGGAGCTGCGGAACTGTTTCTGAAAAATTGCCGAATCCTCTAGGGTTTTCCGTCCCGAGGCTTTATATAGGCGAAGGGGCGATGTCAGAGGGCAGCCAGGGGCTCCTCACATAGGGGTGGCGCGGCCAGGGCCTGGGCCGCGCCAGCCCTGTGTGAGGGTGGCCTCTGGCCCCTCTCCTTCCTCTGTTCGGATGTCTGGATGCTCCCGGGAAAAATAAGACTTCTGGCTTTTGTTTCGTCCAATTCCGAGAATATTTCCTGTGTATCACTCTGAAACACAAAAACAGCAGAAAACAGGGAACTGGCACTGTGGCATCTTGTTAATAGGTTAGTTCCGGAAAATGCATAAAAGTGCCACGAAGTGTAACAAAATAGTAGGCAAATGGTGTAAAAACAAGCATGGAGCATCAAAAATTATAGATACGTTTGAGACGTATCAAGCATCAAACCTTGCATGGAGTCAACAACATCGCGTAGAGGCTGGACCGTCTCCTCAAGCTGAAAGGAAACCATATCGAGGAGCTTAGAGCGCAGTAACTTAGCCTCCCCCTCCAAGGCGGACCGCAATGACATATCCTCTGTGACCATGGAACCAACAGGAGCAGGAGCAGAAACGACCGATGCCCAAGAAACTCGATGAAGCGCCTTGGAAAGGTGCGAGGCTTCTTTGGACTGGTAGGGAGTTGGAGCTTGACACTGCTTGGCAGCGAGGCAAGGCAACAACGATGCATCGGTTGCCAACAAGTGCAGCGGACGCCAGGCGTTGCGGCACTCATGTGCCGAATGACCGTTCTCAAGGCAACAGAAGCACCTGAACCGACCTCTACAAGAAGCTGTGCGGTGTCCAGGAGCTAGGCACCTGCAGGCTGCAGCATCTTCCTGCAAGCCAAGCTGGAATGGGACGCCGAGCCTTTGACAGGACTGGCAACACAGAACGGCGAGAGGCCGAGAGCCGCACCGCGGCAGCACCTCCTGCCACTCCCTAAGCTCCCCTGCCTCATGCTGCACGCTCGGGCAAGCGACTGAAGCCAAGTCAAGGCCATTGGAGCCATGCAACAGCGCCTTCGGGGCCATCTCCACCTCAATGTCATTGTTCTCATCAACATAAGCTGCAATCTTGGGGAAAGCCGGCGGCGTCTGGGGGGCTAGCTCCTCTGCGTTGTCCTCATCGTCATGAAAAGAGCTTGATGTCTACGCACTTCTATTCTTGTAGACACTTGTTGGGCCTCCAAGTGCAGAGGTTTGTAGAACAGCAGCAAGTTTCCCTTAAGTGGATCACCCAAGGTTTATCGAACTCAGGGAGGTTAGAGGTCAAAGCTATCCCTCTCAAGCAACCCTGCAATTACGATACAGAAAGTCTCTTGTGTCCCCAACACACCCAATACACTTGTCAGATGTATAGGTGCACTAGTTCGGCGAAGAGATAGTGAAATACAAGCGGTATATATGATTATAAGTAGCAAACGTGATGTGAAATAAATATCGCTGCGAGCAAACAAGTAATAAAATAGCAAGTAAACGGTATGCAATGCTTGGAAACAAGGCCTAGGGATCATACTTTCACTAGTGGACACACTCCCAACAATGTAACATGAATGAACAAGTAACTTCTCTTTGCTAAGGTACTCTGAATTACTCTCCTATTGAATAACACTAATCATTGTGTAGTGGCTACGGAAGCACCCCTTAAAGTTCATCAAGTACTTGACAAACACCACTCATAGAGATATCCAAATCAGATCACAATTCAAGATAGAAATCATTGCAACTTAGACCAAGTACTAACACGGTGCACACACTCTCACCTTTACACCATGAAAGGAGGAATAAATCACTCAAACTATCATAGCAATGATTATTCTCATAATCCACAAGGGATCACAATCATAGCCTAAACCAAGTACCACCATGGTGCACGCACTGTCACCGTTACACCATAACAGGAGGAATAGATTACTTTAATAACATCACTAGAGTACACAAAATATCTGAATAATAACATGTACTTGTTCAACATGATACAAAGCTCACGATCACATAAAGATCACATCATGGGAGAGAGAGGTGAACCACATAGCTACCGGTAGAGCCCTTAGCCCCGGGGATGAACTACTCCCTCCTCATCATAGGAGACAGCAAGGTTGATGGAGATGGCGGTGAGGTCGATGGAGACGGCGGAGACGGCGATGGAGACCGATGGAGACGGCTCCGGGGGCACTTCCCCGTCCCGGCAGGGTGCCGGAACAGAGACTTCTGTCCCCCGAAATTCGTCGGTGATGGCGGCGGAGCTGCGGAACTGTTTCTGAAAAATTGCCGAATCCTCTAGGGTTTTCCGTCCCGAGGCTTTATATAGGCGAAGGGGCGATGTCAGAGGGCAGCCAGGGGCTCCTCACATAGGGGTGGCGCGGCCAGGGCCTGGGCCGCGCCAGCCCTGTGTGAGGGTGGCCTCTGGCCCCTCTCCTTCCTCTCTTCGGATGTCTGGATGCTCCCGGGAAAAATAAGACTTCTGGCTTTTGTTTCGTCCAATTCCGAGAATATTTCCTGTGTATCACTCTGAAACACAAAAACAGCAGAAAACAGGGAACTGGCACTGTGGCATCTTGTTAATAGGTTAGTTCCGGAAAATGCATAAAAGTGCCACGAAGTGTAACGAAACAGTAGGCAAATGGTGTAAAAACAAGCATGGAGCATCAAAAATTATAGATACGTTTGAGACGTATCAGCATCCCCAAGCTTAACTCCTGCTCGTCCTCGAGTAGGTAAGTGATAACAAAAGAATAATTTTTGAGGTGACATGCACCATCACAAACTTGATCATATATGTAAGCATTGTGAGCTGGGATCATAAGAACTTAAAACATGGGCATGAAAGATATGATCTTGATAGAAGAAACTTAGCAACCATGTTATAAACATGCAAATGAACACAAACAAAAGATCATGAATAATGAAACAATGAAAGTCAAGTGTGTGTTCAAATCATATGGAAAAACATACAAATGGTTTTTAGCTTGTCCTTCATGGAGAGCAAAACATAAATGCATAGGACACCTTCAAGTTTAAGAGGGTGACTAGATACAAATAATTTAAGAACAAGTGAAACCAACAATATGAATCAATCAATGAACTTTGGGACAATGCATATCACACTAAGAATGACAACTATGCTCTCTTAATGGTGCATAAAGAAAGAAGGTGGTGACTCAACATAAAAGTAAAAGAAAGGCCCTTCGCAGAGGGAAGCAGTGATTGCAAGTTTTATAACCTTCAAAAATTATGGTACTTACCGGCTTTGAGCTCTCATTGCCCCCATCATAAGCATCTTGAATGGTTAAAGTTAATGCGAGAACAATTATGATGCATATGCTTGACAAATCATAAGTTGAAAACCTCGTGTCCCGTGAATACGAGTACCCAAACTACGCTACTTTACTTAGAGTCCCAAGCAAGGCTCTTGTCATTGTAAGTATATGCATATCATTGAGAACCGCCAATGGGGTACCTCCGTGCCCGATGACATGGAACAAGCCCACACCAAAATGACAGGACAAGCAGACAATGAACACCTCGACATCTCTTTTATTTGGTATATTGTTTAGCTTTTTATTGTGAGATGCGTCGTCGAATGTTCACCATGGGTATGCTAAAAATTTCCACCATGAATTATGCATGGCTTAGATTGGCGGCCCGGCGTTTCCCTAACACATATACAAACTCCATGATCCCTACAAGATTCCCAATTCATTTCACACAGCGGGCATCCATAAACAAAAGATCACGATATCAACTCAAATAAGAAGTGCAATGTTGAAAGCTTGCCCCATGACAGCATGGATGGGCTAGAATCCAACTTACAACTGGCAAGCATAACAACTCAACATAAGAGACCACAATGTCAAATTTTAAGAACAGGAAAAAGTAAAGTGTGCCTTCCGGTTCGTGAGAGCTTTACTAACCGAGTTTCGCATAACACTGGTAAGAGTTTAATTTGAAGAGAAAATAAAAGCAAGTCAAATTTACTTGGAATAGCAAATTGCTAGTAGGTATGTATGGTGGACACAATGGAAAACTTTGGCTTTTAGAAGTTGGATGCACGAGTAGAGCTCATACTCAGTACAAGGCGAGGGCTAGCAAAAGACTGGGAGCGACCAACTAAGAGAGCAATAATGGCCATAATCATGCAAAGCGACAAAGCGACATTAAAAGAAGCATACGATGGCATCAAAAGTCAAAAACTAATTGATCATGAAGGCTATTGGCGACTTTGTAAGAGTCTAACATGTGTGAGCATGCGCCAAGTCAACCCAAATAAAGCATCAAGGAGAAAACCAAAATAATGCTTCCATATAATAAAAACAACGCATGATTTTTTCAAAGGCTCATTAAGAAATCTCAGTTATTTGAGACAAGTCATGCTACAGCAAAACCACTAAGCATACTATCAAAAAGACATCAAGCATGACATGAAAAAGCCTAAGCCGCAGTCTACACAAGCTCCTTCTTGTACCACTATTTTGCACAAAGCTTTTTCTCTTTTCCAACACCATTTGAAATTTTTAAATCCAACTCTTTTGAGGAAAACCAACATGGTCCAGAGGAAAAAATACACCTTGATAAATAAATATAAGAAGATCTGAATGCAAATCAAGGCGGAAAAAGTAAGCTAAACACGGTAGCAGAAAAAGAGAACACTCGTTGAAACGATAAGAGTGAAAAACAGAGTGTTCTTGGCAAATGAAAAGCGAGTTCATCTCCTCCAAAAGAAACATGATGTGATCTAACCATTTATTGCAGCAAACAAACAAACTAAACCAACTAAGAAAACTAAAACAACTGACGCTCCAAGAAAAACACATAGTGCATGAAGCAATAAAAATATAGTGTTTTGAAAGGTGACCTGATTTTTGCCGATGAAGAAGGGGGTGCCTCGGGGGCATCCCCAAGCTTTGACGCTTGTACTTCTTGGATATTTCTTAGGGTGATGCATGGGCATCCCCAAGCTTGAGCTTTTGTCCATTCTTCATCTCATCTCATCATTCTCCAATCCCTACACTTGAAAACTTCCTTCATACAAAACTAAACACAATTCTATTAGCAACATTAGTGTAAGCATAACATATAATCAACCTCTTTTCAGTTCAGATTTCAACACAAAACCACCATATATAAAGTATATACTACTGTAGCAACTTCCACAAGAGTTCCATGATCAAAGAGAACTCAAAAGAAAGCGATAAAGTGGCAAAAAAGAATATTGGCAGAAATCTGTCAAAACTGAACAGCTGAAAAAGGACGAATTTTTGAGGGATTTTCTGTTGCTCAAATCAAAAAGTGTTCAACTAAGAAAAGTTTGAATATAACCTGGGGCATATGCACAAGAAATCTCAGGTCCAAAAGATAAACAGAGAATTTATACGAATTTTTACGGTGCAGCACCGAAAACAGTTTCAGGACAGCAACATCCCCAAATCTTTACCTCACTCAAATTAGAGGCTCCTCTTGGCACAAAAACGAAATAAATAAGATAAGGAGCGGTTATTACAGTAGTAATAACTTCCAAGACTCAAATAAAAGAAAAAGTACTGAAAATAAACAATGGGTTATCTCCCAAGAGTGCTTTTCTTTAACGCCTTTGAGCTAGGCGCAGTAACTTGCAAAGATGCTCATGCGGGCGCCATATAAGAGCTTGAGGCAAAGGCGCCATATAGGAACTTAAAGCAATAGAGAGCATCAAAAAGCAAATGTGAAAGGCATTTATATCTGAACCACTTCCTATGCACAGGAATCTTGTAAGAAAATAAATCAACGAGGCACATAGTAGCAAGCATGGATAGATAAAACAAGTGCCACTTCAAGATTTGCAACATAAAGAGGGGAAACTTAATATTGTTGAGATCCATCAAACCATGTTTCCCTCTCTCATAATAACTTTCAGTAGCATCATGAATAGAACTAACAATATAACTATCACATAAAGCTTCCCTATCATGAGCCACATGCATAAAAGAATTAATTCTCACCATAGGAACAATAGTAGTAGGAGCAGATTCAACAGAATAATTATTCTCATCACCATAATCATCATAAATAGGAGGCATATTGTAATCATAACTAATTTTATCCTCAATAGTAGGTGAACTGAAAATATTATACTCATCATCATAGGCTAGAGAACTACTATGTCGCAAAGCATACTCATCAAACATATCATCATAAGAAGGAACATCACATATGGGAGATAAAATATCATCAGATTAAACTTTCTCCACTAAAGCTGGGGAGCTAAAAATATCATACTTAACAAAACCAGCCTCCCCAAGCTTAGACTCTTCTATAGCATTATCAACAACGGTGTTCAAAGCATTCATACTAACAACACTATTAGCATGCAAATTAAGCTCCAAAGGTTTTTCAATTTTCTCTTCAAACACTTCATATCTAAACTCAGGAAAAAGACTACAGAACTCATTGTTTTCCATTAAGCCTAACTAGTGAAAATAAAACAAGAAACAAAAAGATGTAATTGCAGAATCTAAAGGAAATAACTCCGAGCACTCACACAGGAGGATGCGAGTACCTTTTACCTTACCTCCCCGGCAACGGCGCCAGAAAAGAGCTTGATGTCTACGCACTTCTATTCTTGTAGACACTTGTTGGGCCTCCAAGTGCAGAGGTTTGTAGAACAGCAGCAAGTTTCCCTTAAGTGGATCACCCAAGGTTTATCGAACTCAGGGAGGTTAGAGGTCAAAGCTATCCCTCTCAAGCAACCCTGCAATTACGATACAGAAAGTCTCTTGTGTCCCCAACACACCCAATACACTTGTCAGATGTATAGGTGCACTAGTTCGGCGAAGAGATAGTGAAATACAAGCGGTATATATGATTATAAGTAGCAAACGTGATGTGAAATAAATATCGCTGCGAGCAAACAAGTAATAAAATAGCAAGTAAACGGTATGCAATGCTTGGAAACAAGGCCTAGGGATCATACTTTCACTAGTGGACACACTCCCAACAATGTAACATGAATGAACAAGTAACTTCTCTTTGCTAAGGTACTCTGAATTACTCTCCTATTGAATAACACTAATCATTGTGTAGTGGCTACGGAAGCACCCCTTAAAGTTCATCAAGTACTTGACAAACACCACTCATAGAGATATCCAAATCAGATCACAATTCAAGATAGAAATCATTGCAACTTAGACCAAGTACTAACACGGTGCACACACTCTCACCTTTACACCATGAAAGGAGGAATAAATCACTCAAACTATCATAGCAATGATTATTCTCATAATCCACAAGGGATCACAATCATAGCCTAAACCAAGTACCACCATGGTGCACGCACTGTCACCGTTACACCATAACAGGAGGAATAGATTACTTTAATAACATCACTAGAGTACACAAAATATCTGAATAATAACATGTACTTGTTCAACATGATATAAAGCTCACGATCACATAAAGATCACATCATGGGAGAGAGAGGTGAACCACATAGCTACCGGTAGAGCCCTTAGCCCCGGGGATGAACTACTCCCTCCTCATCATAGGAGACAGCAAGGTTGATGGAGATGGCGGTGAGGTCGATGGAGACGGCGGAGACGGCGATGGAGACCGATGGAGACGGCTCCGGGGGCACTTCCCCGTCCCGGCAGGGTGCCGGAACAGAGACTTCTGTCCCCCGAAATTCGTCGGTGATGGCGGCGGAGCTGCGGAACTGTTTCTGAAAAATTGCCGAATCCTCTAGGGTTTTCCGTCCCGAGGCTTTATATAGGCGAAGGGGCGATGTCAGAGGGCAGCCAGGGGCTCCTCACATAGGGGTGGCGCGGCCAGGGCCTGGGCCGCACCAGCCCTGTGTGAGGGTGGCCTCTGGCCCCTCTCCTTCCTCTGTTCGGATGTCTGGATGCTCCCGGGAAAAATAAGACTTCTGGCTTTTGTTTCGTCCAATTCCGAGAATATTTTCTGTGTATCACTCTGAAACACAAAAACAGCAGAAAACAGGGAACTGGCACTGTGGCATCTTGTTAATAGGTTAGTTCCGGAAAATGCATAAAAGTGCCACGAAGTGTAACGAAATAGTAGGCAAATGGTGTAAAAACAAGCATGGAGCATCAAAAATTATAGATACGTTTGAGACGTATCAAGCATCAAACCTTGCATGGAGTCAACAACATCGCGTAGAGGCTGGACCGTCTCCTCAAGCTGAAAGGAAACCATATCGAGGAGCTTAGAGCGCAGTAACTTAGCCTCCCCCTCCAAGGCGGACCGCAATGACATATCCTCTGTGACCATGGAACCAACAGGAGCAGGAGCAGAAACGACCGATGCCCAAGAAACTCGATGAAGCGCCTTGGAAAGGTGCGAGGCTTCTTTGGACTGGTAGGGAGTTGGAGCTTGACACTGCTTGGCAGCGAGGCAAGGCAACAACGATGCATCGGTTGCCAACAAGTGCAGCGGACGCCAGGCGTTGCGGCACTCATGTGCCGAATGACCGTTCTCAAGGCAACAGAAGCACCTGAACCGACCTCTACAAGAAGCTGTGCGGTGTCCAGGAGCTAGGCACCTGCAGGCTGCAGCATCTTCCTGCAAGCCAAGCTGGAATGGGACGCCGAGCCTTTGACAGGACTGGCAACACAGAACGGCGAGAGGCCGAGAGCCGCACCGCGGCAGCACCTCCTGCCACTCCCTAAGCTCCCCTGCCTCATGCTGCACGCTCGGGCAAGCGACTGAAGCCAAGTCAAGGCCATTGGAGCCATGCAACAGCGCCTTCGGGGCCATCTCCACCTCAATGTCATTGTTCTCATCAACATAAGCTGCAATCTTGGGGAAAGCCGGCGGCGTCTGGGGGGCTAGCTCCTCTGCGTTGTCCTCATCGTCATGACCAATGGAGGTCCACAAAGCAGGCCGCGGTGGGGCGGAGGGGCCCGGCAGAGAAGGAGCAGCCGGCGGCGTTTGGGGGGCCAGCACATCTTCGTCGTCGTCAGCAATAGAGGCCCAGAGGACAGGATGTGGTGCGGTGGAGAGGGACGGCGGAATTATGTAGAAATCACTCTGTCCCAATTTCTCTAGGAAAAACAGTGGGTCGTCTCTCCAATTCTCAATATCCCCCACTTCCTCTTTCTAAACTTGCAAGTCGTTTCTCGGATTCTTAATCTGTCTAACTTCCTCTATAAATTAGCAAGCAGCAGCACATCTCTGTCACCAATTTCAGTGACAGGACCAAAACAGTCCGTCTCTCCCTAATAGTCCCAGGCTGCAGCAATGGCCATGTCTTGTTTGTCCTCCACATCTCTCTACAAAATCTTTGCACCTCTCGCTCCCTACATCGCCCTCCAGCGACAGATCGGGGTGGCCCCGTCCATCTTCCTCTGTGAGTGCCCTCTCCCTGTTCTGTATCCTCTACTGCGACTCGCCGCGCTACGTTCCGGCCACCCCATGTTGGCTACAGGCTGGGCACACGGGGGATGTGGAGAGTGGATGCAAGTTGGGAGCGGACGCCAGAGTCTTGCGCTTTGCTGGCCGGCGGAGGCGCTCATCTGCAATCGCGGTAGGAGGAGACGCGCCATATGGATGCAGAGTACATGTACAGCGTATATGTCCTGGTTTAATTGTATTAGATACAGCAAAAACCGGTCTAGAACCAAGCAAAACGGGAGAAGGGGTAGTTTCAAACAGTTTTCATAATTTGAGGTTGAAGATTGAACCACATCATAATTTAGGGTTGTAAATCGAACTTTGAGACAAGTTCAGAGGGGTAAAACGGACTTCTCTCAAACATACCGTAACCTTGCATGAATCACCCAGTGACAAAACGAAGCAAAATCAAATATCAGGATGTAAAGAAGGGGTCGTGGTCTTGCATTATTTAACCCTCTTCTTCCATGAATCATGTGAAATAGATCTCTTTATTCAGACATTAACACAAATAATTATGGGCCTTTAGGATGAATGAACTACAGTTAGATTCGCCTGCTTGGTACCTTGTCATAAGCTTCCTAAAACCAATTCAACAAACAATATCTATTGATTTTCAGAGATATCATAGTCTGCAGCCCAAAACGTACAATGTTGTAAACATCAACTGCTGGCATGAAATCCAATCAAAAGGACCGAGTTGAAGGACTTCATGGCTATTGGCCGGAGTAGCAAAGTGGCCGGAGTCGCAAACTATCAAAAACAGAAAGAGTAATCGCATTTACGACCCTGCAGCTGTGAATTCGTGATCACGGCCTTGCTTTACCAATGCATAATTACGAAAACAGACGATATAACTCATCCAATTTAAATCAAAATTGAAGAGTCGGAAAGCAGAACTTGCATACCAATGCAATTAGGGACAGCATTGATAGCCAGAACATGCCACCGAGCTTCAGCGGCCAGACCCACAATCGAATAAATCAAAAGAAATCCATGGGCTTGAAGTAGTAGCACGAAAATTCCAATCAAATCGGGTCGACGGGCGAAACATTGAGCAGATTTAAAGCCGGATCTCAACCTGCTAGACTGAGAAGATATGTTTGAGGGATTGAAAAACACAAAAGAGGAATTAAGGTGGGGAGTGGACAGGAACCATCGTTGAGTCTGCTAGTAAGGTAGCGCGGCAAGGAGGCTTGCGTGTATGATGCAAATGGCATCATGGCGTCGATTTTAACCTGGAGGCGGCGGCGGATGAGTTCAGTCGAGCAGGTTCCACTGGTTAAATTCACAAAGCTAAAACATCTTATATTTAAAAACGAAGGGAGTACATGTTAGTTCATCCGAATAAGTTTCCCTTACTGACAGACACTATGATTGAACTTATATTTTGAATCAAGTTTTAACAAAATTCAAGCACATACTCATTATGATCAAACCACCCGTGCATACTTATTCCACACATCACAGATGTAACTGCAGGCACACAATTAAAAAACTACATAATGTGGAAAAAAAGAAACTACTACTCCCTCCGTCCTAGTTTATTTATAAGGCGTACACGTATACCTAGGTCGTAATTTTGACAAATATAATTTAAATTTTATAAGATAAAAATTATATTATTAGAAAGTACAATGTTTGAACTTTTTAGTGATATATATTTTGTAGTATATAAGTTGTATTATGTTGGTTAAAATAACAATCTAGGTATAAGTGTAAACCTTAAGAAGTGTTATAAAAGCGATAGGCAATAACGAAGAACGAAAAAGAAATCACAGCATGGAGACACAAGATTTTAACGTGGAAAACCCTCTCCAACAAAGAGAGGTAAAAACCACGGGCGCCAGCCAGCAAAACTTCACTATATCGGGTGTATGTTTACAAACGCCGTGGGTTATCTTATGATGCGATAAACCCTAGCCGGCGGCTTACAAGGAGTATATATAGACGGTGGCAACGATCCATACCGCGGGGGGCTGTCGCCCCCCGCACCCCCCACAGGCGTCCCTGTTGGGCACGGAGTGGGCCAACTTCAGACTCCGCTCCACTCGGCCCAAGCCTTCGGCGACGGGCCTCGCTCCGCTCGTCAGAAGTTGGCCTCTACTTTATAGAATTTGGATCAGAATATAACAAACTCCACCTTGAGACAAATTCCTTGTAGCATGAACTTCAACAATCTCCTGAACAAATAAAGAAAACACTTGCTGGCGCCAAACAGCCACTTGGGCTAAATAGTTATACCAACTAAGCTTGAGCAAAGCTCAAACTTAGCAACAGGAACAGGCTTTGTCATCATATCAGCAGGATTATCATGAGTACTAATCTTGCATACCTGTAGTTTACCTTGTGCAACCACGTGGCGAACATAGTGGTACTTAATATCAATGTGCTTTGTCCTCTCATGGAACATCTGATCTTTAGTAAGATAAATAGCACTTTGACTGTCACAAAATAACTTAATGCAAGAATCATCTCCACAAAGCTCAGCAAACAGACCTTTCAGCCAAACAGCCTCTTTACATGCTTCATTGATAGCCATGTACTCAGCCTCAGTTGTAGATTGTGCTGGAACATCCTGCAAGGTAGCCCTCCAGCTAACAGCACATCCACCAACAGTAAACACATAACCTGTGAGGGACCTCCTCTTATCCAAGTCGGCAGCATAATCTGAATCCACATAGCCTACGAGTCCCCCACCAGTCCTGCCAAACTTCAAGCAAGCTTTAGATGTGCCGCGAAGGTACCTGAAAATCCACTGAACAGCATTCCAATGTTCTTTACCAGGATTAGCCATGTATCGACTGACCAAACTCATAGCATGTGATAGATCAGGCCGGGAACAAACCATGGCATACATCAAGGAACCAACAGCACTAGAATAAGGAACTCGTGACATGTACTCAATATCATCTTCAGAAGTAGGACATTGCAAAGCTGACAACTTGAAGTGAGAAGCAATAGGTGTACTAACAAACTTTGCATCATGCATATTAAAACGATGAAGAACTTTCTCAATGTATTTTTCTTGACTAAGAAATAGTAAACTAGACTTTCTGTCCCTCTTAATTTCCATGCCTAGTATTTTCTTAGCAGAACCAAGATCCTTCATCTCAAACTCACTACTTAATTGAGCCTTTAAAGTAGTGATCTCTTTCATGCTCTTGGCAGCAATCAACATATCATCAACATATAGCAGCAAATAAATAGGTGATCCATTAACAAACTTGATGTACACACAGCTATCATACTGAGATCTCTTAAAACCATGTGCTAGCATAAATGAATCAAACCTTTTATACCATTGTCGTGGTGACTGTTTCAGACCATAAAGGGACCTCTTCAACTTGCAAACAAGATCCTCCTTGCCAGGCACAACGAAGCCTTCAGGCTGGTCCATATATATCTCCTCCTCCAACTCGCCATGCAGAAAAGCAGTCTTAACATCTAGCTGCTCAAGCTCAAGATCATGCATAGCAACAATACCAAAGAAAGCACGAATAGAAGTATGCTTCACAACTGGGGAGAAAACATCAGTATAATCAACACCTGGAATCTGACTGAAACCTTTTGCTACTAACCTTGCCTTAAACCTTGGAGACTCATTAGGAGATAAACCTTCCTTCCTTTTAAATATCCACTTGCAGCGGACAGCCTTCTTTTGTTTAGGCAAGCGCACAACATCCCATGTGCCATTTTTCTCAAGCGATTGCATCTCTTCTTGCATCGCACCTAGCCACTTTTCCTTATCAACCGAAGCAATGGCTTCAGTGTACGTAGCTGGTTCAACATCATGCTCCACCTGTTCGGCACAACTCAAAGCATAATGAACAATATCACACTCTTCAATTAAACGATTAGGAGGTGCAATATTTCTCTTAGGACGGTTAGCTGCAATAGACCGTGATGGCTGCTGAACAATAGGCGGTGAAGGTGGAACATAAACATCATCATTATTGGTTTCAGGAACCACATTTTCGTTCTCCTTTGCGTGCTCCACCTGCACGCCAATTCTCTGTTGCTCATCATCAGAAACATTAGGAGAATCAATAGCATCAGAAATATCAGTAGACGGACTATCATAAAACATAACCGCCTCATTAAAAATGACATTCCTGTTCAACAAAACTTTCTTGGTTTCAGGATTCCATAATTTATATGCCTTAACTCCTGAACCATAACCAAGGAAGATACACTTAACAGCCCTTGGCTCTAACTTTCCATTATCAACGTGAGCATAAGCAGTGCAACCAAAAACTCTCAACTCAGAATAATCAGCTGGTGAACCAGACCATACCTCAATGGGAGTTTTCTTATCAAGTGGAATGGAAGGTGACCTGTTGATGAGATAGCATGCGGTGGAGGCTGCTTCAGCCCAAAAACGTCTATGCATCTTTGCATTAGACAACATGCAGCGAGCCCTCGAAATAATGGTCCTGTTCATGCGTTCAGCCACGCCATTCTGCTGAGGGGTGTACGGAATGGTGTGATGTCTTACCATTCCATCGTTGCTGCAAAACTCATCAAATTCATTTGAACAAAATTCCATACCATTATCAGTACGGAGTATCTTAACCTTCCTTTCAGTTTGTGTTTCTACCATAACTTTCCACTTCTTAAAAGCAGCAAAAACATCAGATTTATGTTTCAGAAAATATGGCCACACTTTCCTTGAGTAATCATCAATAATAGTAAGCATGTAATTAGCACCACCATTAGAAGTTCTACGGGACGGACCCCAAACATCAGCATGCACATAGTCTAAAATGCCTTTGGTGGTATGAACGGAAGCATTGAATTTAACTCTTTTATGCTTACCAAAAATGCAATGCTCACATAACTCAAACTTACTCAAGTTGCAACCATCAATTAGCTCTCTCTTCGCTAATTCTGCCATGCCAAGCTCACTCATATGTCCAAGACGCTTATGCCAAAGGTTAGTCTTACTAGAATTATCAGAACTAACAGCAGCAGCAATACCAGGCAAAGTGCTACCTCTAAGGACATATAATTTTGCAGAATTCATATCACCAATCATAACAATGAGAGAACCTGATGATACCTTCAGATGTTTGTCCCCACCTTTGTACTTGTACCCGTCACAATCCAGGGTACTAAGAGAGATCAAATTCCTCGCCATGGAGGGTATGTGTTTCACTCCAGTCAACGTGCGTGTCATCCCATCATGGGTCTTGATCTGAACAGAACCAACGCCAACAATGTCGCACTGGTTGTCATTTCCCACACGCACAAAATCTCCAGTCTGCACAGACTCATAAGAACTGAACCAATCCTTGTTACAGCAAATATGAAACGAACATGCGGTATCAAGAATCCATTCATCATCACGTGAAACACATGCAGCAAAAACAGCTAAGCAATCACCATCAGAACTATCGCTACCAGCAACAACAGCAGCCTCACCTTTACCCGAGGCTATGGCAACCTTACCATTACCCTCATTGTTTTTCGGTTGGTAAGTTCCGTTTCTTTTCTCCTTGTTCTGCAACTTCCAACAATCATCAATATTGTGGCTAGGTTTCTTACAATACCTGCAGAACTTGTCACGTCCCTTGGACTTTGAGCGACCTCTGTCGGTCTTACTCTTATCTCTGTTGTTGTGGTGGTGGTAGTTGTCTCGCTGCTCAGGCCTGCCTCGGACCTCTAACGCCTCCGCCTTGGAGGACGAACTTTCAGCCTGCACCATAGATTTCATCTTCTCCCTTTGATGGAGAGCCTCATAAACTTCGGTGAGGGTTAGTGTATCACGACTTATACATATGGTGTCACGGAAATTCGTAAAGGAACTAGGCAATGAGACTAACAGAAGAAGTGCTAGATCTTCATCCTCATATTTTACCTCCATGGACAGTAAATCTGAAACGATCTCTCTGAAGATCGATAGGTGATTCATCACGGACTGACCTTCCTGCAGCTTGTGCTGGAACAGCTTCATCTTCACTTGCAACCTACTGGTTAGATCCTTTGACATGCAGATCGATTCCAGTTTCAGCCATAGGGCCGCTGCAGATTTCTCTTGCAACACTTCCTGCAAAATATTATTGGATAGATGAAGTTGAATCAAAGACAAAGCCTTACGGTCTTTCCGCTTTTCCTCCTCTGTCCATGACGCAACCGGTTTCTTTCCGAAACCATCGAGCGCATCATCGAGATCTGAAGTTTGGGTGAGGATCGCCCTCATCTTCACTTGCCACAGGGAGAACCTTGTGGTGTAATCCAGCTGCGGCAGATCGAACTTCAAAGACGCCATCTCGCAAACCCTAGATTAGAAACCTGGGGCTCTGATACCACTTGTTATAAAAGCGATAGGCAATAACGAAGAACGAAAAAGAAATCACAGCATGGAGACACAAGATTTTAACGTGGAAAACCCTCTCCAACAAAGAGAGGTAAAAACCACGGGCGCCAGCCAGCAAAACTTCACTATATCGGGTGTATGTTTACAAACGCCGTGGGCTATCTTATGATGCGATAAACCCTAGCCGGCGGCTTACAAGGAGTATATATAGACGGTGGCAACGATCCATACCGCGGGGGGCTGTCGCCCCCCGCACCCCCCACAGGCGTCCCTGTTGGGCACGGAGTGGGCCAACTTCAGACTCCGCTCCACTCGGCCTAAGCCTCCGGCGACGGGCCTCGCTCCGCTCGTCAGAAGTTGGCCTCTACTTTATAGAATTTGGATCAGAATATAACAAGAAGGGACAGAGGGAGTACTAGAGAACATAATGGTTCACGATAAAATCCACAAATTCCAAACAATACTTTTTTGGTTTCGCTCAGTCCTTCTCACTCGATGCCCCACTTCTTCCTGAGCCCGCCGATGAAGTCATACACCTTGTCCGGCGAGAAGAGGCTCCTGGCAACGCTCTCCCTCTCCCCGCAGCGCGCCGCCCACGCCGCTAGCCTTGGCGCCACCTCCGCCAAGCTGAACTCTCCGTAACTCTCGTAGGTCAGGAACCAAGCCGTGGACGGCGCGAACGCGGCGTCCACAAACCCGAACCCATGCTCCCCGCCAAAGAACTCCTCCTCCCCGAGCTCCGCCTCCAGAGTCTCCAAGATCTCCACCATCTCCGCCCGCGCCAGCTTCTGCGGCTCGCCCTAGAGCTTCCAGAGCCGGGTGGCGCAGTCGAGGAACTTCTTGTCGATGTAGTCGGCCCAGAACCGGGCCTGCGCGCGCGCGTAGGGGTCGGAGGGGAGGAGCGGGCGGGAGTCGGGGAAGGCCTCGTCGAGGTACTGGAGGATGACGAGGGACTCGTTGACGGGCTTGCCGTCGTGGAGGAGGACGGGGATCTTCTTGTGGACAGGGTTGGAGCGGAGGAGGAGGTCGCTCTTGCCGCCGAAGAGGTCTTCTTCCACGTGCTTGTACGGGAGGCCTTTCTCGGCGAGCGTGATGCGGCAGCGCATCCCGAACGGGCTCACCCAGAAGTCAAGCAGTACCAGGCCGTCATTCTTCTCACCCGCCATTGCTGATTAGATCGATTTCTCTCTTGAGTCTGTAATACTTACTCTGTTATCTGTATACGTGTTTTTGCTGTATGGGTGAGGAGGAGGTGAGGACGTGGGTGAGGATTTATAGGGGAGCCCGCGAAGAGGTTGAGCTCGTGTGTGTAGTTTGACGAGTAATGCTACACGTACGGACTGTTTTCTTACGGATTAGTCTTACGCACTTCGAAAGCACCAACCGGAGAAATATTGGATTTCACTAGTAGAAAAAAGGGCTTTCGTTTGGAGCTGTCCAGATCTTTAGCACCGGTTGTGTTACGAACCCAGACTAAAGGGTGCATTAGCACCGGTTCATAAGGCTAGGGCATTAGCACCAGTTTGTAAGGGACCTTTAGCACCGGTTTAAGCTACAAACCGGTGTTAAAGGGGTTGCGTGCAGGCGCTAACCCTTTAGCACCGGTTTGAGCCACAAACCGGTGCTAAAGGTCCCCCCTTTAGCACCGGTTCGTGGCTCAAACCGGTGCTAAAAGGTACCTTTTAGCACCGGTTCGTGGCATGAACCGGTGCAAAAGGGGTACCTTTAGCACCGGTTTGAGCCACGAACCGGTGCTAAAGGGTTGACACCCATTTTTTCCTCTCATGCCTACCCCCACCGCGCAGAAAAACGTCTAAAAAAATAAATGAAAATGATAAAAACTTCAAATTTCAAAATCCTTTGACATGCATGTACCTCACGCAACCAACTTTTATGGAAAATTTGAAATTTTGAATTTTGATATTTTTTACAAAAAAAGGTTATTTCAAATTAAAACGCCTATAACTTTTGCGTACGGACTCGAAAAGAAAACGTATAATATATGAAAAACTATCTATGCAAAAAGTACATCCGATTTCAACAGCCATAGGCCGTTTGCACAAATTCTTGCTTCTCAAAATTCCAAAGGGAAATATGAAAGTAGGAATATTTTAGATTTTTTCAAAAAAATTAAAAATTAATTTTTTGAAATTTTTGAATTCCTTTTATTATTTCTTCTACATTTTAGTTATTTTGAAGTTTTTATATTATTTTGGAATTTTTAAGTTTTTTATTTTTTTGAATATTTTGAGTTTTAAAATTAATAATTAAATTATACGTAAAGATTATTTGGAAATCATTGATGCTTATTAATAATTAAGCATTGTTGCTCATTTTTAAAATTATTTTAAATTCAAAAAAGTAAAATTATATGTTATCAAAGTGTATAGGTTAATAGAATTCATAGCATAGTATCATCAAGAAGTCGCGAGCGCAGTCTTGGAAGTTAGTAGGGAAGGAATGGAGAAGTTAAGCGTGCTAAGGGTGGAGTAGTGTGAGGATGGGTGACTTCCCGAGAAGTGGTGCCATGAGTATATACTTTGACATGAGAATAGGGATGATTAGAGATTAGAGTGGAAACTGTCAAACAATTCAAATATCTGAATATTAAGAAATTTTGAAAAATAAATTCAAATTTTTTTCATTTTTTTTCTTAAAATTTATACCAGAAATTCTACCGGACCTTTAGCACCGGTTCGTGTCTCAAACCGGTGCTAAAGGGTCCTCTAGCTGCACAGGCCACGTGGAACCCCTTTAGCACCGGTTCGCAGCACAACCGGTGCTAAAGGGTGACCCTTTAGTCCCGGATGCTTTGCACCGGTTGCAAAACCGGTGCAAATGGGGGTTGCAAACCGGTGCAAAAGCCTCAATTTCTACTAGTAATTTGGCCCGGTGTGTCATCACCGCCTGCGTCACGTATGCCTTTGTGGGGATCAACGTCGTCTCTGAGCTGGAGTATGTGATACATGCATGGTGACGGCATCAAAAGAAGCTGGAAGTGTTTATTGATCAGTTCTAAAGAGAGAATTGGGGACCGGCTTTCAATTAGTTAATATATAAATTTCAAAATAAATGATGAACTTTTGGAAATCTCTTATGAACCTCTATGAGGTACGGACAACTTTCGAAAATTACATGAAGTCATGGACATAAAACCTTTAGAGAACTATGGTGAAGTTTAGCAAATAAATAAAATGGTAGGCTTTTAAAATTATTAGTTGAACTTTAAATATTACATCACACTACCATATAGACTTTTAGAAGCTTCATATCAACTTAAATTACATGGACAACTACAAAAAATAAAATAATAGATAAAATGGTCCTTCCTCTACCTCCTCCTGACGATGACAAATGTTGTAGCTGCAACTTCGTGCTAGTTGTGGTGGATGCAATGTTGGGGCATAAAGCGCATCGTGGCTGTGGTGGTCACGAAACTCAGACGATCACTCGATGGATGTATGTATAGTGTAGGTCCCCGTTTTCTTGAGTGGCCTAGGTTATCGAATCAGCAAAAGGCAAATGTTTCAGAAGTGTAGGTGATATTCTCAATCACCTCATTATATGTGTTCCATTTGTTGTTTTAGACGAAATAGCATAATGGTTAACATTGTTTGGATAAAGCAAAAGAAGTGCAACAAATACCCGAAACTTCAAATGGAGCTCTAGCTCCATGTAGCCCATTTTTAAAAATAAATTCAAAAATCACACATTTAAGTTTAAAAATTTGGAACAATAAACTTGATGTAGAAAATTCTGAGATCTAGTAGTGTGTAAAAAATCATTCCGAAATTCATAGTATTTTAGGCTAAAAAAAATGACAAATGCATAGATCTAGATCTAGTGAATAGTGCATAGTTTGAAATTTGGTTGATTTGTCATTTTTGCTGAGCCCAAAATACAATGAGTTTATGATTGATTTTTTGCACACTAGTAGATCTCATAATTTTCATGGCAGCCAAGAAATTCATAATGTGGTCCGAATCAAAATGTTACGGTATTGTGCACATTTCCACCATATTCACGTTTTCTATGAATGACTTACCAAAATAAGAATAATGCAAATCTTGTAATTAATTAGTCATTACTACACATTTACTGGAACAAATCAGATAAATATTGAGAATATGAAGGTTGATATTCTCAAGAGTGGCGGACCTAGAAACTTTCCGAAGCCTGGGCAAACAAGGCTAAGCTATCAAAATCTAGATAAAATTGCTATATAAAATCATGAATCGTCGTAGGCTATGTGTTATTTGCCAAGCCTGGGCGGCCGCCCAGGCTTAGGGACGGCTAGGTCCGCCAATGCAAAGGATGACTGGAATATTGGGATAAACCAATAAAATAAATATTTATTATAAACAGTTGAATACTCACTCTCTAGCTTTGCTTAACATTGCAATGCATAAAATATCTCCAAATTATTAACAACTACTGTGTACTGTTCACAAGATCTAGATCTATGCATTATTATCTTCCTCATCCGGTTGCGTCCTCGCTTACGTACTGCAAATGGGAGCAATTTTTCCTTGTCCTGCATCAAACCAAAGCGGTTGCTGCAAACATGTCAACTGAGTCAAGAGTTGGCATCCAGCTTTCAACCTTTGCAGGCTGGATCGATCTTAGGTTCGGCCACACAAGAGAGTATAACGATTTCGGAGATCATCCGATTATTCTAGTGTCCTCTTCGCCTTTTTCTGACGATTACCATCGCATAACAATTCGAGAACAACACATGCGGTCCTGCCTGGCAGAGCTAGGATACCAATTCAGTGTAGTCAATTTAAAGTTATGTAGTTAAATGTATGTATTTATATAAATTATTAATTATTTTTGCAAAATTTTAGCTTGTATTACAAAAAGCTGTGTAGTCAATTGACTACACAGCCAAAGGGTGGCTCCGCCACGCCTGTCCTATCCAACCTTTACAGGGAAATCTTTCGCTGACGTCAGCACACATATCACATCCACCCTCATCCCCGATCCTCTGCACCCGAGTTGTGCAGATTCCTCCAGTGTCCTCCACACAGAAACCAAGCCCGGATTAATTCTCCGCTCTGTACACACCACCCGTTCGATTCGCTTTTGCCATCTGGAGAGTCAAAACGTACTAGACCATTCCGGAACGCTCATCCACCCTCTCATCTCCCATCCCCTATAAATTCTCACCCACACCCTCACTCCATCCTCATCCGCACCGCACAACACTCACAACCCACAACAAACACAAACCGATCTCCAAGCTCCAGCCAACCAACAATGGCGTCCGACCTGGTGCTGCTGGACTTCTGGGTCTCCCCCTTCGGGCAGCGCGTCCGCATCGCGCTGGCCGAGAAGAACCTCCCCCACGAGTACGTCGAGGAGAACCTCGCCGGCAAGAGCGAGCGGCTCCTGCAGTCGAACCCGATCCACAAGAAGATCCCGGTGCTGCTCCACGGCGGCAAGCCCGTGAACGAGTCGCTCATCATCCTGCAGTACCTCGACGAGGCCTTCCCGTCCTCCCCGCAGCTCCTGCCCTCCGACCCCTACGCGCGCGCGCAGGCGCGGTTCTGGGCCGACTACGTGGACAAGAAGGTCTACGACTGCGGCGCCCGCCTCTGGAAGCTCAAGGGGGAGCCGCAGGCGCAGGCTACGGCGGAGATGGTTGAGATCCTGAGGACCCTGGAGGCGGAGCTCGGGGAGAAGGAGTTCTTTGGAGGGGAGCATGGGTTTGGGTTTGTGGACGCGGCGTTTGTGCCGTTCACGGCGTGGTTCGAGAGCTATGAGAAGTGTGGCGGGTTCAAGGTGGCGGAGGTGGCGCCGGGGGTCGAGGCGTGGGCGAAGCGGGTGGGGAAGAGAGAGAGCGTGGCCAGGAGCTTGTATGCGCCCGACAAGGTCTACGAGTTCATCGGCGTGCTCAAGAAGAAGTACGGCGTCGAGTAGGCGGGCGCCGATTCCGGTGGTTGGATCTTGGACCGGGAGTGATGGGTGTGGCTCAGTCAGTGCGTGCCATACGTTTGTTCGTCGAGTAGTGTGTAGTTGCTTGTTTGGTGGTCTGTGTGTGGGTGCGTGTTGTGTACGTGTGTGCGTCAAAGATGGTCTGTGGCGGGGCAGCACCGAGTCGCCTCGTGTGACTCCATTCTGCGGAATAAAATAAATAAAAGCTGTTCGTTTTGGTGGAACCGATGATGAGTGTTTGTGCTGCAGTTTTATTTTATCTTGCTAAGCCCTCTGGAAGATATACCTGGGCGGCTGAAACTCTTCCTAATGGAAGAAAAGCTCTTTTATATGCGCCAGAATCTTATTGGGAAATTTATTTCTCTTGTATCAAAGAGTAGGGCCTTTTCTACCCATTCAACTCTACTTGGTCGATGAAGCAGTATGTTCCTATCTGACGTGTATTTAGGCAATAGACGATTTCCCTTCTCTTCAAGCGGGTTTACGAGACCTGGAAAACAATCAAGGTCAATACTATTTTTTCCATGATGCCGTAGCTTATAATGCGGAGTTTCTAGATGACCACTCCACGTCCGAATCCGGTGCGAAGAAATCCCCCGGAGTAAAGCAAGCCTCTTTGGGATTTGGACAAGACTACCACGAGCGACGTTGGGATTTGGACAAGACTACCACGAGCGACGGTCGATGACGACGGTGGACAGTGGAACCAAAATACTTCTTCCTCCGACCACTAATACCTATTTTTACATAAATATATGGTAAGTGTCTTTTGCACATGGACACTAGTGCTTCCTTCATTTTTGAAATTTTGAAATTTTTCAAAATCTCACACTTTTATGTCTTCAAAAATTATAACGTTAAATATGTAGACAGATTTATAAACGAAGAGTGTAGTCAAAAAAGTCCTATTAAAAAATACTTTATATTTTTGGAACTACAAAAAAAAGAAAAATTCCTGACCAGTAAACTAATACAATGATGTACTATTTTATTACTATTTACTGTTAGAAATTTGTCTTTTTTATATTTCCCAAAATACAATGTATTTTTTGATGAGACTTTTTTGCATACATTCCTTCTGTATATATCTATCTACATATTTAACGCCATAATTTTTAGAAACACATGAATGCGAGGTTTTGAAATTTTCAAAAATATAAAAGTGGAGAGAGCACTGGTGCCTATGTGCATAAAATCTTTATTCATAAATATATCTAAATATAATATATCTAGATACGTCTACACAAAAATAGGTATTAGTGGTCAGGAGGGTATTAATAGTTGGAGGGAGAAGTTAGTTATGACAAGCCCCAATCAGTTGGAAAACTATAGGGATTTGTCCATTCTCGTTACCCACTTGTGTATTCCGCGCACTGATTTACTATAGTGAAAATAGTGTCTGACTGTTTGCTATAATTCTGCACTGTTCGCTGAGTTATTCGCTTTTACTCTGTTTTGATGCATTAGTATTGAGCGGAGATCTTTGATTGAAATGAAGAGATCAGCTCGGGAGCCAAAGAGGCTTTCCGAGTTCTGCCTTTTTTTAACGGGAAAAAGGCCTGAAAGGCCTATAAGCTAAATCAATCAAGGGCGGGTCAGGTGCATATTATTTTACAAAGAGGATCTTGAAGGATATCAGAATTACAAAACAGTCCTGAACATAACCATAGAGGACACTGAAAAGAAGAGATAAGACACAATCAGGCCACTTGTCGCCGTCGCAATACATATTCCATGAACGGCTATCTCCCGCTCCACCAGGGAGCATGCCACTTGGAGAGTGGAAGACTAACGATAGAGGCATCAAAGAAGGGCCTCGCCGTTCAAAGGTTGAACAAACGTCTCCATGACGTCCTAAGATCAAAGAGGGTGCCTTTTAACCAAGGAGCAGGGGTGGGGCTGAGGTCGTCGACATGTGCATCGAGCGATGCCGTCCATCAGCATTGATCAGTAGTCTAAACGGGACCCAACATGGTAGAGCTCACTCCTACAACTTCAAAGTTTCCCTATCATTGTCCGTCCATTAAACATCGGCTAGGTCTGATCAACAAAGGACAATCCTGTGTTTCGATTAGGGTTAGCTAAACTCATCAGCGGTCATGATATACAATGGTTATAATTTGCACTAGAAATGTGACCAAGAACAATTGCAATAGTAAAGAAGGACTACAAAAGGAGAAGAACTACACAAGACAAATGTGTTGATCTTAATGCATTTCAGGGCTTTCTATCATGTCTAAGTGTATTTCTAGTACAATGAGAAGAACTACATAATGTAGAACCAATCCTCGTGTCAACCATCACACTTATACATGGATTGGACAACAATGGAGATAATTAAACACAACTGACAAGGGTATAGCTAATAGAGCCCGTTAGTTGAGTACCCCTGAGGCCCGTTAAGCTAGGCCCAATTGTAATGATAGTCGAGATACGAGTCCTTACCGTATATCGATATTGTAATCTGTATTGGACCCTACCCGATCCTCGAGACCTGACCATCTATATATAGGGGCCAGGAGGGGACGGTGTAGGTCAGATTGAAAGCAAGCCAGGTTCAACACCCAAGTTTACTTTCGATATACACTTATTTCGATTAACCTTACCTTCGAGTTCATCCGACGCCCTATCTCCCCGATACTAAGTCCTTCATCTAGGACATTTGTCGAGTTAACCCTCGTCAATTGGCGCCGACCGTGGGGACTCTGGGCGTTGGAATCATGAATTCGACAGCTTTTTCGCTTTTAGCCAACAGCAGTGCAGAAGTCGACGAAAATCAAGAGATGAAGTTGACAATCGGAAGTTTAAGCATCTTCATCGGGCCATCGGGTTCATCTCGCCTTTCAGATCCGACGAAACAAGATCCGTCGGCAAGTGAGCCCAAAACAGTAGCAATGATGGAATATTCTGAAGGCTCTTCCAGCGAGGTAAACTCGCCGGTCAGCTCAGGAGAAGTGCAAAAAGGAAAAATCGCAGAAGATGACGAAGCAATGGAAAATTTCGACGTAGGGGTCCAACTCGAAGATCTCATGATCTGCCTCGACGATATCTCAGACAAGTCAACAGATACATGGAAGACAGGGTTAAAGCTTTCTGAAGATGGTGACTCGATCTTCTCAAGATTTAATAGTAACATCGGCAAACAATGCCAGGTGCTCTCCATTGTAGGAGACAATTCAGAAGAATTCGACGAAAACAATAATCCAGTGCTAAACCCAGCAAATATCGACAGAGGAGCAAATCACCTAGCAGAAGGGCAAACAGCAGAATCCCTCACAACCAGGGAAAAAATTTGACTATCAGTCGATGAATGGAGAATAATAAGAGAAGCCGTAGAACACGGCACGCCAATACCATCAAATTCCAGCAAGGACATGCTTTTGGGGTATCATTATGCCCTAAGGCAGCAGGCAAAACAACTAGCAAAGGAGAAAATAGAGATATAACAAAGAAAAGAATCAGCCATTGCAGCTAGCAACGCCGCTCGCAGAGCATGAAGCGACCCATCACACACTAACGCAAGGAGAAATCGTCGACATGGTTCAAGGTACGAAAACCTCGAGTACTCAGAAAGGCAAAGCATCTCCAAAATCCTGGACTCATCCTTCCTATCGGTCGACGAGCAGGGGAACATCATACCAAAAACCCCCGAAGCAGCACTAGTGGCAGCACAAGCATATTTGCTTACAACTCGACCAAGCCCAGGGGATCCTAGGGAACATATGCACAGAGCAGCATTGAATGGACTAAACATGGTGGGCCACAAGCTAGCAGCTAAAGGAGAGGAAGCATATCACCACAAGGAAGCACACAAGCCAAGATCACCTCGCCATCACAATAGTCCTCGGCACAGAAATAGTAATCAACGATCTCGATCACCATCACCAAGACAACATGGAGGAACCCGAAGATCTCGATCTCCAAACGAAAAGCGCGACTATGAAGACGACAAAAAGGAGATGGGAGCATCGTGCTTTACCCGCAGGGTTCGCACTACACCAGTACCCAAGGGGTTCAAATTACCTCATGATCAACAAAAGTATGACGAATCACAGGAATCACAATCATGGCTCTCAGACTATCTGCAAGCAGTACAAATATTGGGAGGAACTAAAGAAACAGCAATGCAAAATTTGCAATTACACATCACCGGCGCAGCAAGGTCATGGTTGAGCAAACTAGAGAAAGAAACTATTGGAAGCTGGGAAGACCTCACAAAGCAATTTACAAGCAACTTCAGGTCGACATACAAGTGGCCGGCATCAATAGAAGAAGTCAAAGCATGTGTGCAATAACGCGACAAAATGTTATGGGGATACATCCAAAGATGGATTCTTATCAAAAATTCAGCAGTTGAAGTTTCAGACGAAAGAGCAATAGACGCGTTCATAATTGGATTAAGGCGAAGAGACCTAGCCGAAGAGATGGGCAGAATTAAGCCAAAAACAGTGTCAGACCTCATGGACGTAGCAAACAGATTTGCAGATGGAGAAGACGCATGCAACAACAAGCGGACGCGATCCCCAGAGGACGATAGAAGAAACAGATATGGAAGTCAAAGAAAACGGTCCCGCAATTACGACAACTATGGCTCCCATAGCCAAGTAGCCACGGGGTATAAGGACAACAGCTATCAAGGAAGTGATCGCAGAAGCTCGGGATATCGAAGCTACGGAAAAGAGGACTATAAAAAGTTTCCCACAAGAGAATCCAGAGAGTATAACCCGTCGCTAGAAGACATGCTAAATGGACCTTATCATATACACTCAGCGTTCATCGATGGAAAGCGAGTATCCAGGCATGCAATGAAAGATTGCACAACATTCTTGAAGCTACAAGAGGCAGCATTAAACAAACAATCTGAAGCAAGGCGACAAGGATACGAAGGAAGCAACAAACCTCCCACAAATCAGCAAGGGAACAATGGAGCCCCTCAAGGACAAGACCAGCCAAACCAGGGACACGATGACGATGAAGGGTACGTTCCATCTAAGGGACACATCACAACAATGATACAACCTATGCCCAAGTCAAACAAAGAGGAAAAGAATATTAATTGACAAGTCAATCTAGCAGTCACTTTACCTCCAGCTACAACAGAATATCTACACTGGTCAGAACAACCAATCGAGTTCAACAGGGAAGATCACCCTATAACAGTATCTCAGCCGGGAAACGCGCCCTTGGTACTCAAAGCTCAAATCGGCGCATACGATGTCGACAGAATATTCATGGACGCAGGAAGCGGAATTAATTTGATATACGCGAAAACGCTCAGAACAATGCATATATCACTAGAGTTCTTGAAGCCAACAGACTGTTCCTTCCATGGAATCGTACCAGGAAGTGCCAATTATCCACTAGGGCGGATAGCACTCAACATTTGCTTCGGCAACCGACAAAACTACAGAAGAGAAAAGCTAGACTTCGAGGTCATGGACTGGCCATCTCAGTATCATGCGATCCTCGGGCGACCCGCGTTTTCGCGATTCATGGCAATGCCTCACTATACGTATCTAGTACTCAAAATGCCAGGACCAAAGGGAATAATCACATTAAAGGGAAGCTTCGAAGTCTCAGATCTCTGCGACAAGGAGTTCCACAAGATGGCGCAAAACTTTAGCATGATAGCCAACTATGCAGAGAAGGTGAAAAGCACAACTACGGAAGGCATCAAGTTACTCGAAGGACGCGCCGCGGAGCCAGAGATGAAGAAACCACGAGTAGAAGCATCAGGAGAAGACAAAGTTATAGAAGAAGAAGAGAAGGCCACGATAGCATAAGCATCAAGAACAACAAAGTAGAGTAGAAGAATAAGGCTGCATAATCCACGAGTGATACCAGGGGCAATGCCCTCTAGATCCAGAACACAGGTTATAGGCCGGATCTCTTGGGTCACCCCATGTATCTTACATTACAAATATAATAAAGACAAAACGTTTCTCATATTCGAGTCTACGAGTCTTTCAAAGGGAAAATGCGGCAAACACACGAATCATACAAAAACGCTTTGAGAACAAATTTCAGACATAAAGTCGCAAAATAAGAACTCTCGCGTTCCACATATACACAAGTATTACAATAGTGGGTTATCAGAATCATCTACACCTAAAGGATCTAAATAGTTATACTCGTGGAAAAATGCGGCATCCGCTTGCAGCAGCCTAGCTATAAGCCTTCGAGCAGGTTGCAACGTATTCTCCACATGTACTCGCAGACTAGCTCCACCTGGAGCCAAACCCAGGGACATAGAGCTATAATTGAGTCTCGGGTGCCACTTGGGTATCCACCCAAGAGCAAAATTGGCACCTGCCACTAAGTTCAGTTCTATCAATCGATGAATACGCTGGCTGGATCTAAAAGTATCGAGAAGCAGTGGGAAAGTTGCAGGCAGAGGATTGCGAGGAAGCATAACAGAATGCATAGTTGTGAGAGCCCTTTGGCAACCATCAACTGACTCGCCAATATGCTGGGCACGGTCCTGAAGCAATACGATAGCACTCCGGCGTCGAGGATCAAACCACAAAGTCTCAACACCTGCTGACATTTTTTCCAGAGCAGCATTTCACTCGGTAACCCGACGATCTTCAGCAGCAAAAATCCAAACAAGTGCCTATGATGGGAAAGGATATCACAAAACAGCAGTGGGACAAAGGAAATAAAAAAGATGAGTCGAAAGGAATCTTACATCGCAACATCTCGCAGGCAGACTCAATAATGCCAAGGATAAAAGAATTGCATTCCTCATGATGCACAATCTTCGCCGTCAAGCTAGACACCTTATCATCAAGAATAGATATCTGCTTTGTCAAACCACAAGCTTTGCTAGCTTTGCCCACAGCCATCTGTGCTTGGCGTTTGGCCAAAGTCAAGCGAGCCTCAAGATCAGAAATCCTTGAAGAATATTCCGTGCATTGACAGCAGCGGCGAGGAGGCGACAAAACCTTAGAGTCGAACTCGCGAGCAGAAGAAGGAGTATGATCGCGATTCAAAGGATCATTGATGTGCATAGACTTAAAGTCAAAGAAAGGAGAAACATTTTAGAAGCCAGCACAACATATTATAGAAAAGAAGCATATTTACACAAATGCAAACCCTTTGACTATGGTTCTCGGGTTGCATGCAACTACAGGTTTTTACATCAAAAGCAGCAATTGAAAACTACAGAGAAGCCGAGTCTACGCCACCTCAGCATTTTGCTCCGTGCCAGAAGAAGGCATGGTAAATTCCTCGCCAACAGTTGACGGAGGCGCGGGTTCTTCCGCCGCTGGAGGTGGCGCAGTAGATGTCGCGGAGGCCGCCAAAGGAGAAATAATTGACGGCAGTGTGGGTGCCAACTTCTTCGCCTTCTCAAAGAAAGCCTTCAACTTAGCGCGGGTGCGGCCATGAGGAGAGCTCACCTTCTCCCAGTCGATATCTCCACCATGTGCATAAGAAAGTGAGATAGCACCCTCAGCACCACGCTTCAGAGAAAGTCCCTTTAGCTGGAGGATGGGGTCTTCAGTCGTATCGAAGGCCTTGGCAAGTTTCTTCAAGTCATCTTTCGGAACCTCCGCCTTTTTCTTCGGCCACAACCCGACGAACATCCGCGTCAGAACGCGGCTCACCAACTTAAAAATCTCCTGGATAGATATCCAGTTTGCTTCGAGTAAGTTCACCGCGGTCATCAGAGGATCATCGCCCGGTTGCAGAGTTGACAAACAAACCCCAGTAAATCCAGCGCAATAAAGGGGACAAGGGAAAAGAAGGAAAGGAAAGCATTAACAAGTGCAAGAACGCAACATAAGTCGAAGAAGAAGGACAAGGCGAATATTTACCTCCAGCAGCAGCAGACATCGTGCGAAGACGCTCTGCCACGGCTTGCTCTCGCTGAGAATGCTTTTTGTTCGCATCGGCCAAAGCTTTTTCCGTTTTCTTCGCCTTAGCCAGCGCTGACTTCTGCGACTTCTCAGCACTTGCCTTGGCGGTGGTCGCAACATCATAGGCCTTCCGCGAAGCGCTAAGCTCGGCTTCCAGTGATGCAATACGGGCATTGGCCATTGCTAGAGCAGCTGCAGTCCAGCAAAGGAAGAAAGGAAGTCAAATAAACAGCAAAAGAGAAGTTTAGAGGAAAAGTAAAGACAGGATAAAGAGTGCACCTTCGGAAGCTTTAGCAACCTTTAGGTACTCAGCGCATTCAGTTCCCAAGGCGACGAATCTCTTCAACAATGCCTGGGAAAGAGGATGCGAAAGAGCATAGTTTTTGCAAAGAAAACAAGTCAAGGATATTTACTCACATCATCGGGGGAAACAACGGATTCGTGGGCTTCAAGACTAACGTCGGCTTCCTTGGCCTTTTTCGAGCGCTTGAGGCTTAGGGTCGCAGGAATCTTCTTGACTGAAGCCCTGGTGACCCTCGGCATAATTTCTTGGGCAGAAGGCTCATCATCAACTACAGGTGGAGTTGAAGGAGCAGCCATAGTATCTTTTGGTGGCTCCTCCTCATCACTACAAGAAGAAACAAGTTATGTACAACACGAAAGAAAGAGGGCGAGTATGGTGCAGTCGCAAAACTCGAAGAAAACTTATGATGCCAAGAGGTCGAAGTATTCAATATCTTCTTCTAGAACAGGGCTTTATCAGCCGCTGTTCTTTGAAGAGAGGTACTCAAAGAAGTAAAGTCGTTGACATGCTTCCTCTTCTTGTCCACACCAGTGTCTTCAGAGAGCGCAGGAGGAGGCGATGTCATCAAGCCGGTGTCTTCTTCTGATTCTTCGGCATCATCTCCATCCTGATTTTCTTCAGCCTCGGGGGCTTCAGATACAGAAGAGGCCAGATCAGTCGGAAGAGGCCCTGCCTCTAGAAGAGAAGGGCGCGAAACGAGGAATGAGTGGTCCTGCACATGAACAAGTCAGCAAAGTAACAGAGGCAAAGAGAAACATAGCTCGAAATAAATGAATTTGACAACAAGTGTACAAAAGCAAACAGATATATACCTCGGGTAGGGGGTGCATGGAGTCGAAGTAACCAGCGGCCAATTCAGCAACCGCATGGTCCTTGGTGAGCTTGGTGAGGCTCTTGACTCGCTTGTCGATATCTTGCTTCTTTATTAGATCTTCAGAGATGCGAGAAGGATCTTCTAAGCCAGCATAGCTCCAAAGTTTGGTAAGGCGATGCTGCAGGGGTTGAACTCGACATTGCACAAAGAACGCCATGAGTTGAATACCCGACAATGCGCCTCATTTGCCTCCTTTCAGAGCTTGAATGCGAGACAATAGAGGAGCAATCTGTTTCATTTCCGCATCTGAGGGAAGCGAATCCCATGATGCCAATTTCTTCAGCTCCTTGGAGGCGTCGAAGGGGGCTAGGCCATATTCGTCTTCGAGGGAGGCCTTGCGGTCTTTGATATAGAACCATTTTGTCCTCCACCCTTGGACAGATGCAACCATGGAAAATTTGAGATATTGTGCCTCGGGGCGCACAGAGACAATGGCTCCGCCCAGTTTGGGTTTTCTGGACAAAGCAACGTTGGGGCGGAGCCGGAAGATTGACCTCCAAAGAAGAAAATGGGGCTCAATGCCCAGGAATGACTCGCAAAGAGTCACAAAGCAAGCGATATGGAGGATGGAATTAGGTGTGAGCTAGTGAAGCAGCACACCATAAACAAAGAGAAGCCCGCGAAGAAACTCGTGGGCAAAAAGAGAAAGGCCGCGAAAGAGGAAGGCAAGGAATATTACCCGATAACTGCCCGGGGGCTGCGGGATCCGCTCGGTGCTGGGGAACTTAATAGAATCGTTGCTGGAGATGAGGTCATCCTTCCTGGCCTTCTCCACCTCCTTCTGCGCGATGGCAGAGCGCACCCAGCTAGTCGCGGAGGTTGTCTTGGCCATGGTGTTCTTGGACGCAAGGTGCTTCACGCGCATCTACTAATCCACGCCTGGGGGCTATGCACGAGAGGAGAAGGAAGCAAAGATCAACAATGGTGGCGGCGGCGGAGAGAAAGAGCTGGTAAATAGTAAGAATTCCCACTATCCCTTTATATACCTTCTCGGTGAAGGAACGTGGGCTGAGACGTGGCGAAAGGAGCAGAAACGGCAGCCCACTAATGGGCAGAAAAATACGAAATTACCACGCTACCCACGAAATGGTTCGTGCTCACTCAGGGTGACGTATAGTAAAAATTGGCCACTGACGTCACGAAGGAGGCGACATGTGAAAGATCAAATTCGATAGGTGCATATGTTCGACGAGCATTGACATATGTTAATTTCTGAATAAAGGACGACATCATAGAAGACACAAGGATGGCGCCAACAATGTAAAAATCAAATCGATGAGACTATACCCGAAGTACATTCGACTATAGCCTTGGGGGCTACTACCATCGGGAGCGCTGAGCGCGCACCCGACGAAAGTTATCACTACACTATTTTGAGTTGAAATATGATGATGGGCTACACTATACTTGAGCCTATACTCAAAAAAAGTTTTGTTCGACTATAGCCTCGGGGGGCTACTCCCATCGGGAGGGCTGAGCGCGCACCCGATGATGTTTATTAACAAGCACTAGAGCATGGGAAGTGAAGGAGTATGCGGTGGAATATTGTTACTCCCATCGGGAGCGAGTTTTTTATGGTTGTATAACTTGAATATTTTTAGTCAAAATTTGACTGCGACATGAGATTCTCGAGTTGCGTTATCGCAACGAAACTCGAATGCCGTGATTTATCACAAAGGTAAGACCCCGGGATCCGTCCTATGTGGCCTAGTATACGCACATAGATGCGCTCTGCTGGTATGTATCCGTGTCTACGACGCGAAGAAAATCCTGGTGGACGCATTGGGTACCCTGAGAATCACTGGGATTCATTCTTTGTAAGCCCTAAATGCGGCAAAAGAGTGGGTTTGACCGGTATCCCGAATTCAAGTCCAAGGGGATTGAATTTGAAGTAGGTGACAAGTATCTGTTCCGGCAGTTAACTGACCTCTTGATCCGTCAGAGTTGTCAGGCTTGTTCATCAAAACCCCTTGCGAAATATTATCATGAAAATTTGCTGATCTTATCTTCGACTTGGTCTTTCGACTTATTTTCATGATGATATAAAGGGATAGTGGAGATTTTTACTATTTACCAGTTCTTTCTCTCCGCCGCCGCTGCCATTGTCGATCTCTATTTCCTTCTCCCCTCGTGCACAGCCCCCAAGCGCGGATTGGTAGATGCGCGTGAAGCACCTTGCGACCAAGAATGCCATGGCCAAGGGAAAAACCACCTCTGCGACTAGCTGGGTGTCCTCCGCCATTGCGAAGAAGGAGGTGGAGAAGGCCAGGATGGACGGCCTCATCTCTAGCAGTGACTCCGTCAAGTTCCCCAGCACCGAGCGGATCCCGCAGCCCCCGAGCGGTTATCGGGTAATGTTCCTTGCCTTCCTCCTCCGCGGCCTTTCTCTTCCTGCCCACGAGTTTCTTCGTGGGCTTCTCTTTGTTTATGGTGTGCAGCTTCACCAGCTCACACCGAACTCCATTCTCCACATTGCTTGCTTCGTGACTCTTTGCGAGTCATTCTTGGGGATTGAGCCCCATTTTCTTCTCTGGAGATCTATCTTCCGTCTCCGCCCCAGCGTTCCTCTATCCAACAAACCCGAACTCGGCGGGGCTGTTGTCTCTATGCGCGCTGAAGCGCAATATCTGGAGTTTTCTATGTCAGCATCAGTCCAAGGTTGGAGGACCAAATGGTTCTACATCTAGGACCGTAAAGCCTCTTCTGAAGACGAGTATGGCTTAGCCCCTTTTGACACCTCCAAAGAGCTAAAGAAATTGACATCGTGGGATTCGCCTCCCTCAGATGCTGAATGGAGCAAATTGCTCCTCTATTGACTCTCATCCAAGCTCTTAAAGGATGTAAAGGAGGTGCTTTGTCAGGTATTCAGCTCATGGCGTTCTTTGTGCAACGTCGAGTTCAACCCCTGCAACATCGCCTGTCCAAACTTTGGAGCTACTCTGGCTTGGTGGATCCTTCTCGCATCTCTGGAGATTTGATGAAGAAAGAAGTTGACAAGCAAGTTAGGAGCCTCACCAAGCTCACGAAGGATCATGCCGTCGCAGAATTGGCCGCCAATTACTTTGACTCTATGCACCCTCTACCCGAGGTATGCATTTATTTGTTTCGTATACTTGCTGTCAAATTTCATTGGTTTCCAACTGTGTTTATATGTTACTTTTCTGACTTATCCATTTGTAGGACCATCAATTCCTCGTTTCACTTCCTCCTCTTCCCGAAGAAGGACCTCTTGCGGCTGATCTGGCCTCCACTATATCTGAAGCCCCCGAGGCTGAAGAGAATCAGGACGGAGATGAAGCCAAAGAATCAGAAGAAGATATGAGCTCAACGACATCTCCTCCTCTTGCGCTTTCCGAAGACACTGGTATAGACAAGAAGAGGAAGTGCGTCGACGAGTTTGCTTCTTTGAGTACCTCTGCCCAGAGAACTGCAACTGACGAAGCCCCTGCTCTCGAAGAGGATATCGAGTTCTTTGACCTCATGGCATCATAAGTATTTCTGCGGGTTCTGTGATTTTGTTATTCTTTCTTTCTTTCTGTCGGGTTGCATATAACTTGTTTCCTTTTGCAGTGATGACGAAGAGCCGCAAAAGGACGCTGATGTCTATGCACGCGTCTGTTCTTGTAGACAGTGTTGGGCCTCCAAGTGTAGAGGTTTGTAGAACAGCAGCAAGTTTCCCTTAAGTGGATCACCCAAGGTTTATCGAACTCAGGCAGGAAGAGGTCAAAGCTATCCCTCTCAAGCAACCCTGCAATTATGATACAGAAAGTCTCTTGTGTCCCCAACACACCCAATACACTTATCAGATGTATAGGTGCACTAGTTCGGCGAAGAGATAGTGAAATACAAGCGGTAGTGATGATTATAAGTAGTAACTGTGATATGAAATAAGTATTGCTGCGAGCAAACATGTAACAAAATAGCAAGTAAATGGTGTGCAATGCTTGGAAACAAGGCCTAGGGATCATACTTTCACTAGTGGACACACTCCCAACAATATAACATGATTAAACAAATAAACAACTTCTCTCCACTATGGTACTCTGAATTACTCTCCTATTGAACAACACTAATCATTGCGTAGGGCTACGAAGCACTCCTTAAATTTCATCAAGTACTTGACAAACACCACTCATAGAGATATTCAAATCAGATCACAACTCAAGATAGATATTATTGCAACTTAGACCAAGTACTAACACGGTGCACACACTGTCAACATTACACCATGAAAGGAGGAATAGATCACTTCAATACTATCATAGCGATAATTATTCTCATAATCCATAAAAGATCACAATCGTAGCCTAGACCAAGTACCACCATGATGCACGCACTGTCACCATTACACCATGGCAGGAGGAATAGATTACTTTAATAACACACTAGAGTACACATAATATCTGAATAATAACATCTACTTGTTCAACATGATACAAAGCTCACAATCACATAAAGATCACATCATGGGAGAGAGAGAGATGAACCACATAGCTACCGGTAGAGCCCTCAGCCCTGGGGGAGAACTACTCCCTCCTCATCATAGGAGACAGCAAGGTTGATGGAGATGGCGGTGAGGTCGATGGAGACAGCGGAGACGACGATGGAGACCGATGGAGATGGCTCCAGGGGCACTTCCCCGTCCTGGCAGGGTGCCGGAACAGAGACTTCTGTCCCCCGAAATTCACTACTAGAAATCAGGTTATTAACGACAAGCAATTATAAAAGTTTGGTCGTTATTAGCAGACTGAGCGAATCCCACGTCTAAACTCGCCCCGCAAGACCTCCCCTACGACGGTACGTGTGGTCGTCGTTAATTTTGTATCGATGGTGGTCGTTGTTGTCTAATACTCTTGTTATTTTGGAGCATAATTAGCGTTTAGTTAGCTTCTAAAACACGGGATAGACAGATAAATACTCCTAGATATCCTTTCATGCTAATCAAGTCTAGGTATCCCTAACCCGAGTCTCGCGTCCAAGTAAATCATGGCGGCGCGCGCAAGACCAATCTCCAGCCTTCTCTATTTCTATTTCTCGCAGTAGCACAGGACATGGCAGTACGGTGGCTCAGCGGCTGTGCCGCCATGTGACCGGCGACCGACGACCGACGATCGACGTGAGTGTTCTGACTTTGAGATTGGCCTGCTGTCTTTTGTGTCATATTGGCCTCCACGCCTGTACTAAGATGAATGCATTGCTGTTATTAGCATCTAGTTTTAAAATCAGGTCAAGGTGGAGAGGCCGTGCCAGTTTGGAAGAAAAACGTCGATGCGTTTTATCTTCTTGGATGAGTGCGGCTCAGAAAACAATCCAGTGGCACTTCTAAATTTCACACATTAGGTTGCCCTCTTTTTCTTTGCTTTTTTTGTTATTTTTCCGATTGATGCCCACTTGGAAAAAGAGAATCAAAATCCTGGATTTCTACTTTTATTTTCAGATTGATGACCAATCCGCTAACACAGATTAGATCTACAACCCCATCAGCCATGCCATTCTCTGAATGTTGGTACATATAATGGAGTATTTACCCATTGGCTATTGCATGGACCAGGGGGTACATGCGGACTCAATGGCTGCTTTTTCTTCTGACTCGATGGATAAGAAGGCAAGGGGATATCATGTCTGCATCCACTATCTACTATTATATTTTGTACTTATAACTGTGCTGTAACTTCAGTACTGCATTGCGATTTTGTAACAGATCAAGCAGTAATCCTCATGAAACCCAGCGTGATCAGGTAAGTATTTTTTACACAGTAATAACATATTGTAATTCATTCATTTGTAGAACTCTTATGAATTATTCATGCTTTTGTAGGACAGATTGTCCACCATGATATGTAGAAGCACGAGAGGGGTACTGTAATTGCCGATGAAGAACGATATGGATTCAAAGTTTCAAACATCATCAATACTTCAGGGCTCCCCGTCACTGCAGATTAATATATCATTATAGTTGTTTTCGTTCTCAGTTAAAGACGAGAGGGAGAGAATTATTTTGATTCATACTTGTTGAATAGTATTTAATACCAGAATTATGTGTGTGGATTCTCTAAATCTATATGATTCAATTAATAAAAAGAGGATGCATGTTGTTCAGGTTGTTTGTTTCTGAGTTAGTGCTGATATTGAAATATTACATGCCACATAAAAGGGCCATTGATGATTCTACAGATGGCTGGCTATTAAAAGTGGATGCTAAAGAAATTTGTGGTCGTTAAAGATACTTCATTAACAACTAAAATACTACTAGCGACAATAGAGGTGGTCGTTAATCCTAAAATTGTGGTCGTTATTGTCATAAAACTAACAACTACACTATGTGCGGTCGTTAGAAAAATAACGACCGAAAAAAGTGTGTGGTCGTTATACTTTTAACGACGGAGCCTATAACGACAACTAACGACCACCAGATTTTGGTCGTTAAAGACTTTCTACGACCAAAATATGACTTTTCACGACCACATATTTTTTTGTTAAAACTCTATTTTCTAGTAGTGATATTCGTCGGTGGCAGCGGCGGAACTACAGAACTCTTTCTGGAAATTTGCCAACTCCTTTAGGGTTTTCCGTCCCGAGGCTTTATATAGGCGAAGGGGCGGCGTCAGGGGCTGCCAGGGTCTCCTCACACCAGGGTGGCGTGGCCAGGGCCTAGGCCGCGCCACCTATGTGTGAGGGCAGCCTCTGGCCCCCCTCCCGCTCTCTTTCGGTCTTCGGGAAGCTTCCGGGAAAAATAAGACTTCTGGCTTTTGTTTCGTCCAATTCCGATTATATTTTCTGTGTAGCTTTTCTGAAACACAAAAATAGCAGAAAACAGGAAACTGACACTGTGGCGACTTGTTAGTAGGTTAGTTCCAGAAAATGCATAAAAGTGCCACTAAGTGTAACAAAACATTAGGCAAATGGTGTAAAAACAAGCATGGAGCATCAAAAATTATAGATACATTGGAGACGTATCAGACGCCGTGGATGCTCCATCGACTCAAGCTGCTACTCCTGAGGAACCTTCTGTGCAAGAAGTTGAGCCAGCTGTGCAGGCACCGAGGACCACCAGGTCTTCTATCAAGAAGATTCCTGTGACCCGAAGCACCAAGCGGTTGAAAAAATCCCAGGAAACGGACATTGCTCTTGAAGCTCATGGATCCGCTGCCTCTTCTGATGATGTTAGTAGATACCCTTGACTTGCTTTCTTTGTATAGTCCATATGCTTACTCGTGCCTCTTGTTCCAGGCTTTGATGAAGAAATTCATCGCCTTGGGCACAGAATGTGCTGAGTACCTAAAGGTAGCGAAAGCTTTCGAAGGTAAATTCTGTTGCCTTGTCTTTGTTTGTTTTTTGATTCCTTTTTGTTGTTTTATTTGACTTCTTTCCCTTCTCTGCTGGAGTGTAGGTGCTCTAGCAGCGGCCAATGCCCGCATTGCGTTGCTGGAAGCCGAAATTAGCGCTTCGCGAAAAGCCTATGACGCTATGACTGCTGCCAAAGCAGCTGCTGATAAATCACAAAAATTGGCACTGGCTAAGGCAAAGGAAGCAGAGAAGGCCCTGGCTGATGCTGAGAAAGAACATCGTCTGTGAGAGCAAGCCGTGGCTAAGCGACTTCAGACAATGTCTACTGCTGCTGAGGGTAAGTACTCGCCTTGTCCTCTTCTTCGACTTCTGTTGCATTCTTGCACTTGCTAATGCTTTCCTTTCCTTCTTTTTCCTTGTCCCCTTTGTTTCGCAGGATTTACCGGGGTGTCGTTGTCGACTTTGTAACCAGGCGATGATCCTCTGATGACCGTGGTTAACTTACTTGAAGCAAACTGGATATCTATCCAGGAGATCTTTGAGTAGGTGAGCCGCGTTCTGACATGGATGTTCGTCGGGTTGTGGCCGAAGAAAAAGGCAAAGGTTCCGAAAGGTGACTTGAAGGAACTCGCCAAAGCCTTCGATACGACTGAAGACCCCATCCTCCAACTGAAGGGGCTCTCTCTGAAGCGTGGTGCTGAGGGTGCTATCGCACTTTCTTATGCACATGGTGCCGATGTCGACTGGGAGAAGGTGAGCTCTCCTCATGGCTGCACCCGCTCTGAGCTAAAAGCTTTCTTTGAGAAGGCGAAGAAGTTGGCGCCCACCCTGGTGTCAATTATTTCTCCTTCGGCGGCCTCCGCGACATCTACTGCGCCAACTTCAGCGACGAAAGAACCCGCGCCTCCTTCAACTGTTGGCGATGAATTTGCCATGCCCTGTTCTGCCACAGAGCAAAATGCTGAGGTGGCGTAGACTCGGCTTCTCTATAGTTTTCAATTTTTGCTTTTGATGTAAAAACCTGTAGTCGCATGCAACCCGAGAACCTTAGTCAAAGGGTTTTCATCTATGTAAATATATGCTTCTTTTCTATAATATGTTGTGCTGGCTTCTAAAATGTTTCCCCTTTCTTTGACTTCCAGTCTATGCACATCAATGATCCTTTGAATCGTGATCATGCTCCTTCTTCTGCTCGCAAGTTCAGCTCTAAGGTTTTGTCGCCTCCTCGCCGCTGCTGTCAATGCGCGGAATATTCTTCAAGGATTTCTGATCTTGAGGCTTGCTTGACTTTGGCCAAACGCCAAGCTCAGATGGCATTTGATAAAGCTAGCAAAACTTCTGGTTTGATGAAGCAGGTATCTATTCTTGACGATAAGGTATCTAGTCTGATGGCACAGATTGTGCATCATGAAGAATGCGACTCTTTTGTCATTGGTATTATCGAGTCTGCCTGCGAGATGTTGCGATGTAAGTTTCCTTGCGACTCCTCTTTTCCCTTTTTGCTCCACTGCTGTTTTTATGATGTCTTTTGCCATCATAGGCACTTGTTTGGATTTCGCTGCTGAAGATCGTCGGGTTACCGAGCAAAATGCGGCTCTAGAAAGAATGTCCGCCGGTGTTGAAACTTTGTGGTCTGATCCTCGATGCCGGAGTTCTATTGTATTGCTTCAGGACCGCGCCCAGCACATTGGCGAGGCAGTTGATGGCTGCAGAAGAGCTCTCGTAACTATGCACTTGGTTATGCTTCCTCGCAATCCTGTGCCTGCAACTTTCCCACTGCTTCTCGGTACTTTTAGATCCAGCCAGCGAATTCATCGATTGATAGAACTGAACTTAGTGGCAGGTGCCAATTTTGCTCTTGGGTGGATACGCAAGTGGCAACCAAGGCTCAATTATAGTTCTATGTCGCTGAGCTATCCTCCAGGTGGAGCTAGCCTTCGAGTACATTTGGAGAGTACCTTGCAGCCTGCTCTACGAATTATAGCCAGGCTGTTGCAAGAGGATGCCGCGTTTTTCCGCGAGTATCACTACTTAGACCCTTTAGGTGTAGACGATTCTGACAACCCGATGTTATAATACTTGTGTATATGTGGAACGCAAGAGTTTCTTATTTCGCGATTGTATGTCTGAAATGTATTCTCAGAGCATTTTTGTACGATTCGTGCGTTTGCTGCATTTTCCCTTTGAAAGACTCGTAAACTCAAATATGAGGAACGTTTTGTCTTTATTATACTTGTAATGTAAGATACATGGGGTGACCTGATACATCTCCAACGTATCTATAATTTTTTATACTCCATGCTTATTTTTACACCATTTGCCTAATGTTTCGTTACACTTCGTGGCACTTTTATGCATTTTCCGGAACTAACCTACTAACAAGTTGCCACAGTGTCAGTTCCCTGTTTTCTGCTATTTTTGTGTTTCAGAAGTGATACACATGAAATATTCTCGGAATTGGACGAAACAAGTTCCTGAAGTCTTATTTTGTCCGGGAGCTTCTAGAGATCCGAAGGAGAGTAGGAGGGGAGCCACAGGGGCCCCACATGCCAGGCCAGCGTGGCAAGGGCCTGGCCCGC
The DNA here is from genome assembly GCA_007115705.1 of Dactylis glomerata. Lineage (NCBI taxonomy): Eukaryota > Viridiplantae > Streptophyta > Magnoliopsida > Poales > Poaceae > Dactylis > Dactylis glomerata. The sequence goes on from QXEO01001046.1 coordinate 755,511, forward strand.
GCCGCCCTGGTGTGAGGCCACCTGGCTCCACCTCTGACATCGCCCCTTCGCCTATAAAGACCCCCCGACAGGAAAAACCTAAGTACCCGATCACTTTTCCAGAACACATAGCGATCCGCCGCCGCCGTCGACCCGAAGATTGGGAGGGTCCAAAAGCTCTTCCCGGCACCCTGCCGGAGAGGGGAATCGCCACCGGAGGTCTTTTTCATCGCCATGCTTGCCTCCGGAGCGATGAGTGAGTAGTCTACCTTGGACTATGGGTCCATAGCAGTAGCTAGATGGTTGTCTTCTCCACCATGTGCTTCATGTTTAGATCTCATGAGCTGCCCTAAATGATTGAGATCACCGTTATGTAATTCTACATGTTTGGTTTGTTGGGATCCGATGAATATTGGTGTTATGATTGAGTTGCTATACTAAATTATATCTTTTGTTATCTCTATGTTGTTTATGATCTTGCATGCTCTCCATTGTTAGTAGCTATCTTGGCCGAGTAGTTGCTAGTGACTCCAAGAGGGGGTATTTATGCTTGATAGTGGGTTCATGCCTCTATTTAACCTGGGGGAATGACATAAACCTCTAAGGTTGTAGATGTGCTGTTGCTACTAGGGAGAAAACAATATTCACATGCTCAAGGGTATATGCTTTGTTTACATTACACACTTTGCTTAATGCAATTATCTGTTGTTCGCAACTTAATACTTGTGGAGGTCTCGGATTGATTCGCCACAAGTGGATTATTAGTCATAGATGTAGTTGGATGGCGGTCTATGTATTTTGTTGTAATGCCCAGAGTAAATCTCACAGTGATCTTCTTGACATATCACATTTATCTTTATTCTATCAATTGCCCAACTGTAATTTGTTTACCCAACATGTGTTATTTATCTTATGGAGAGACACCACTAGTGAACTGTGGACCCCGGTCCTATTTCTATCATATTGCTATCACCTGTTTACTTTACTTGCACTGTTTACTTTACTCGCATACTTCTATTGTTTTCCACTCGCTACGCTCATAACCTTTGTTTCAAGCAAACCGGTGAGATTGACAACCTCATCGCAAGTTGGGAACAAAGTACTTGGTTGTGTTGTGTGCAGGTTCCGCATTGCAGCTAGCAAGAAAAGATTGGACGAGGAGCCATATATAAATTGTCCGAAGCTGTCGCAAACTAGCAAGCATCACCTTCAGTCGTTATTGTCTGCTTTTCTCCTGATCGATAAACCTTGGTTTCTTAACTGAGGGAAAACTAGCTGCTATACTCATCATACCTTCCTCTTGGGGTTCCCAACTGGCTGGTCATTCACCACGCACAAGGAATCTTCTGGTGCTATTAACAAGGACTTGAAGAATAAGAAGCTCCTACATCAACTACACTTTCCCACGTCAACCATGCGCCAGCAGCTAATTTTCTGGCGCCGTTGCCTGGTAAGAGTGGAAGACTTCTGCGAGGGGAGTTTTCGCACGCACATCCTTTACTTTATTATTGTTTTGCTTTACTTTATTTATTTTACCTACATCGTTTTATATCAAAAACCCAAAAAAAATAGAATCCTTGGTAGCTGTTTTTATTTGTTTGCTTTTAGTTTTGCTAAAATGAGTAATCCTGAAGTAGAAGTTCATAGTTTTAAGCAACAATGGGGAGAAAGTTTAAAAGATGCTTGGTATCGTATTAATAATGCTCATCATAGGTGTACCAAAAAGCACTCTACCACGATCCTCCTTAGAAATTTTTATGTTGGTATATCTAGTTGGAATAGGTATGTTCTCGATACTCTTACAGGAGGTAATTTTCTAGGTACTCCCGCTGGAGAAGCATGCCACTATAATTGAAAGTTTAGTGGGAATACCACCTATTCATGTTGCTAAAACTGAGACCACCTTGGAGGAGGTGGTAGAAAGGCTCAGCTCTTTAGAGAAAAGTTTGCCAAGTATCCTAGAAAATGCTAGCCGAGTTAGTGAATTAATAGAAATATTGGTAAGAGAATCACCGTTTTAGAGGCTAGCACTACTCTTGATAATCAAAACTTAAGGATTGGTAAACTAGAGGAGTCTATGGAAACTCTTAGCTTAATCTTCTCTTCTCTTAAATTTAAGAAAAGAAAGTGTTTGTTGGAAAAGAGCAAAAATTTATGTATGTTCCCAAGGTTTTCTGCGCTTAAAACTCAACATGTTCTTAAAATTGGTAAGACTCTTAGTTCCACTAAGGGTGACTTGTAGGTTGAATCATCTTCGGGAACTTCCAAAGTGCTTACTGAGGTAAGTGATGCTTCATCACTTGATGTTACTTGATTCGCAATTTTCTGCGCCTAGCTCAAAGGCGTTAAAGAAAAGCACTCTTGGGAGATAACCCAATGTTTTATTTTCAGTACTTTTTCTTTATTTGAGTCTTGGAAGTCATTACTGCTGTAATGACCGCTCCTTATCTTGGTTTTTTCGTTTTTATGCCAAGAGAAGCCTCTAATTTGAGTGAGGTAAAGATTTGGGGATGTTGCTGTCCTAAAACTGTTTTCTGTGCTGCACCGTAAAAATTTGTATAAATTCTGTGTATATCTTTTGGACCTGCGATTTCTTGTGCATATGCCCTAGGTTATATACAAACTTCGTTAGTGGAACACTTTTTCATTTGAGCAACATAAAACCCCTCAAAAATTCTTCCTTTGTCAGCTGTTCTGTTTTGACAGATTTTTGCCAATATTTGTGTTTGCCGCTTTATCGCTTTCTTTTGAGTTCTTTTGATCACGGAACTTTTGGGGAAGTTGCTACAGTAGTATTTGCTATATATGTGGTGGTTTTGAGTTAAAACCTAAAGCAAAAAGAGGTTGATTATATGTTATGCTACACTAATATTGCTAATAGATTTGTGTTTAGTTTTGTATGAAGAAAGTTTTCAAGTGTAGGGATTGGAGAATGATGAGATGAGTTGAAGAATGGACAAAAGCTCAAGCTTGGGGATGCCCATGCATCACCCCAAGAAATATCCAAGAAGTACAAGCGTCAAAGCTTGGGGATGCCCCCGAGGCACTCCTTCTTCATCGGCAAAAAATCAGGTCACCTTTCAAAACGCTATATTTTTATTGCTTCATGCACTATGTGTTTTTCTTGGAACGTCAGTTGTTTTAGTTTTCTTAGTTAGCTTAGTTTTGTTTGCTGCAATAAATGGTTGGACCCCAACAAATTTCCTTTGGAGGAGATGTACTCGTTTTCATTTGCAAAGAACACTCCGTTTTTCACTCTATTCGTTTCACCGGTGTGTCTTCTTTTTCCGCTACTGCTTTTGGTTTTCGTTTTCACCTTGATTTGCGTTCAGACCTTGTCATATATTTTCTCAAGGTGTATTTTTGCCTCTGATCTTTATTAGTTTCATCAAAAGAGGTGTCTTAAAATTTCAAATGGTGTTGGAAAAGAGCACTACTAGAGAATAGCTTATAACCTCCATCACATTAGTGACGGGCAAAAACATGCATGCCACTAGTAACAGGCATTAGTGACGGGCATCATTGCAGCCGTCACTGATAAAGGCCAGGAGGCTGCTATAGAACATACCAGTGACGACACAAATATCTGCACCCGTCACTGGTAATTTCAACGAAATACAAGTGACGT